>CM068961.1:95121825-95154005 GCA_035128595.1 Eptatretus atami
TATATATATATATATATATATATCCATTCAAAGCGGCATTTTGAAGTGAGAGTTAAGAGCTGCATTCACAATATCTTGGTCAAATATTTTATTACCTCTGCCACCAAAGGTGAATGGAGATTATATTTTCACCCCTATCTGTCTGCCTGTTTTGTATGTGTGTGAGCAGGATATCTCAAACAGTTATGGATGGATTTGGACAAAAGTTGGTGGACAGGTTGAGTGTGTGACAGAAATGAAATGATTCGATTTTGGTGAAGATCCGGGTCCGGATATGAGGATCTTAAATGTGATTCTTCACAATTGAGAGATAGGGCCAAAAACGATATTCGTAATATTTCAATAGCACAATATTTCAAAACGTTATGGATGGATTTGGACAAAATTCGGTGCACATATTGGGTAGTTGACAAGAACAAGCTCATTAGATTTTGGTTGAGGTCTGGATGCAGATCTGACCTATTAGTGGGATACAAAACGTAAAATGTTCAGCCTGGCGGAGGTATGCGATCTGCCGAGTGCTGTTCTAGTTTGAGAAAGTTTCAATTCCATGCATCATAGCTGGATCATAAACCTTTGTTTTGAGCAGGGGGGTTAGATTTTAATTCAGTCAATCCAATGTGGTCGTTTTAATTCTTTATTTTTAATTACAGCGCGTGCGCTGTATACAATTGCACCGAGTTTTTTTCCTTCATTAGCTATCTTACTGACATGATCACAGTTGCTATTGTCATGGAAGTTTGTAAAAAACAATTACTTAAATCACTTATCTGCTCATTTATAGCAGCCTTTTAAGGTGCACATTCGCTTTGATTTACTTTATTCATGTATTTCTCTAAGAGACATTTGTGTATGCATTGCGTGGAGAATGTGTAAACTAAAAATAGGAGCAATTTGTTTGTTTTAATGAGAAGGACTCTATCTGATTGTTATATAAATCTACATCCTTATCTGAAAAATTACAGAATTAGAGCAAATGTAGTTTTGACGAGTTTCCCAGGAAATTCTGTTGAAGCTGTCTTTGAAATACTTAATGTGTTGTGTCACTTGTGTGTTTGTGTGTCCGTGATTGGCTAGGAAACACGTGATGTCACATGATATTGACCAATTGTGGTCCACATGATATTGACCAATTGACCAATTGTGGTCCACAATTTGTGGATATTACTCAGCACCTTCCACAGATATTTCTGGGTAATTCACCAAATTGCAATTGTTGCTGAAAGGTGAATTGTTTTTACATTATTTTTAATACAAAGATGTGAAGTGAAAAAATGTGATAATGATCATATCTCATCATAATCTTTTTTTAAAAAGGTTAAAAAAAAAATTACCCCCGTGCGGGAGTGACGGTCATCTCTGCGAGAAAATATATAGCCTCCTGAAGGTAGGGCAGTTTTTGCAAACTTTGAAGTCACGTGACACGAAAACGAAAGCGAATATCGAAAATCCGGCCGTACAAAATTTAGATATTGTCCATAGATTCATATGCCACAATCAAATTCAAGATCGCTTGAGAAATGTAGAGGAGATAGATTTGAATAGTATTTTGAAAATCGTCATTTTCGCATTTTTGCCAACTTTGAAGTCACGTGACACGAAAACGAAAGCGAATATCGAAAATCCGCCCGATCAAAATTTAGATATTGTCCATAGATTCATATGCCACAATCAAATTCAAGATCGCTTGAGAAATGGCGGAGGAGATAGAATTTGAAAATCGTCATTTTCGCAACGGCACGGACGGACGGACGGATCGAAGGACATCTACACCCATATTATTAGGTCATGCTCGAAGAGATGACCTAAAAACATTGTTGTATGTTATTTTTGTGCATAAAGAGTAATTCTTCCAAATCAAGTCCACCTTTGTGTAGTGGAATGATTGGCACTCCCCGAGGAAATTCTTTCAAAGAGACCCAGAAATTGACAGGATTATAATGAGGTATTGGGAGAATATAGACTGAGCTTTTGCTTTGTACATTACCATGAGCACTCGAACATGTTCTGAAAATAGTCCCAACTGGGCTGATGGTCATCTCTTGAAGTTGTAGTTCAGACCTCTGCTAAATCCAAAATCTGGGAAATGTCATGGACGTTAAACTGGAGTAAATTTGGGGAATCCCCCCTCGGGAGCCCCTGATCCGAAATCGAAAAATCTAAGACCGAGTGATCCTGCAGACCATCGAGTAGAAGGGCTATATTGGGTTTCAGAGCAATTGGTTTGTAAGTAAGGGACGAGTATGGATCCAAACCCTCCCCACCCCGCCCCCCCCCCCCCGCCTCCTCCCCCAGGAACCCAATATCCAAAATCGAAAATTGAAGCTTGAGAGATTGCATGGTTACTGCCTTTTATTCATGTGTCAAATTTCAGAGCAATCAGCCATCCATCCATCCATTGGGACCATACTCTGTGCAGAGCATTGGTGATGTTTAAGCAGTCTCCTTGGCTATTGGGCACAATCCTGGACAGGTCACCACTCCAACACGGGAGACCAGCAAGTTCATACTCATTTTTGCCAACCTCAGAAGGATGACAGGCTGAGCCAACTCCACCTGGTATTAATTCAACAGCCAAGTGGGATTTGAACTCAGGACCCTCAGATCCCAAGCCCACCACCCTAACCATTAAGCCAACACCAGGCATAACAATCAGTCAGATAGTATGGGAAGAGTAACAAAAATAGGGATCCGAAATTGAAAAATGGAAGCCTGTACTATATTGTGGGGGATGCTGTATTGTATTCATGTGTCACGTTTCAGAACAATCAGCAAGGTGATAAAGGAGGAGTAGCAAAAATAGCAAAAAGTTAATGGACGACCTGACCAACGGACAGACATTCGGACATGGCGATCCGTTTTATGAGTTCATCTCTTTGAGAATTGAGATCATATGACCTAAAAATATTGCATCACAGCTAGCTGTCGTGTGCAGCCTGCGGTTGCTGGTTGCATCATTTTCTGGGGGCACTGCTGTGCCACTGATGCAGTGCCCTCTATTACAGGTACACTGGTACTCATTTTACCAACCTCAGAAGGATGACAGGCTGAGTCAACCCCACCTGGTGTTAATTCAATGGACAACAGGGGTGAGAACTCAAGACCCTAATATCTTACACCAGTCAGATTAACCATGAAGCCAAAACCAGGCTTGACATTGCATCACTTGAACTGTATGTGTGTACACCAGTGTAAATTATCTTCGGCTATTCTTGCAAGATTTAAAGATTATAAATAGATTTCCTTTATGTTTTGGAAGAAGGGAATGCAAAAAGGAAATTCGACAGATCCTTCTCTTTACTGGATAAAATCCTTTTATTTGCTTTGTGGGCACTAATGCCCGGAGGGCTTCTCAGCCCACCTACGGTAGGCAATGTGCTGTGGAGCATTCTTGAAAATGCACTTCATAATTTTTTTTTTTAATTCATCACAACATATCATCTCCATATCATAATTTATTTTGAGAATGTCCATATATTATGGAAGATAAAGGAAGATGATTTATAATACTGGTTACCACAGAAATCCAGTTATATATATTATATATATGTATATTGTATATATATATACATACATATATATATATCCATTGGGACCATACTCTGTGCAGAGCATTGGTGTTGCCTTAGCAGTCTCCTTGGCTATTGTGTACAATATTGGATGGGTCGCCACTCCAACACAGGATATCAGCATGCTGGCACTCATATATATATTGCTCCATTATAGATAGATTGTGATGTACTGTTTGCACCAACACGTCCCATTCTAAATATATAGTAAGCAGATGCTAACAATTTGTAAACTAGTAAGAGTATTTCAATTTCCTGGTTGGAAAGAAGAACGTGAGAAAAAGACTTTTTTAAACAGGATCAAGGAAGAACGTAACCAAGTAGTTTCATTAATGGATATTCATATTTTCTTTTTACATTGATACAACACTCATTGTAAAGATTATACATGAATCATATGCAGGACGAAGACAGTAGTAGACATCGGTGTGCTTTTGTACGAATTACAAGGACATTCATAGACAATGGATAGACACAGGGTTCTCTCGGGTTTATCACATCATGAGGCATGGGTTTAGATGGGAAAGTGACTGTCCACCTCAAGCATGCATTTCGTGATATATTAAGAAATCGTCGTCCTCTCACAATGAATATACTATCTATTGAGCAAAATGAAAACGAACTGCATTTTCTATATTCCTTATGCATGCCCAGGAAAAACTTACTTCTTTTTCAATAGAGATGGGCATTTCACTTTCATCGTCAGGGTTTTCTTTATCACTCGCTTTAGAAGCTGTTCTCGCCAACGCTGGTTCTTTCGCAACATCTATGTCTTCCCAAGTTGTAGATTCTTCAAGATCAGACTTTTTAAAACAGGTTTTAAACATGAATAACTAAGAGTAAGAAGACGAACATTGAATAAATGAAAACAAACAAACAAAAAAAAAACAACAATGTTTACTTTTCTGTTGGTTTCACAAAACAAAGAAAAGGAGGGGGAAAAAAAGAAGCTTTAGAATGGTAGTGAAGGAGAACAAAGTGAATAAAGTTATGGACGCAAGAAGCACGACAACTGGCCAAACAGTCTGCAACAGCACAAGACAAATCGGGGAGGGTCAGGCAGGGAAGGAGAGCAAAGCTTCTGGTTAAGGTTTTCATGCAATGGTGCAAACATGCAAAGCAAGCCATCTCATCCTGACGTATGCAAGCCAAACCTTGACAGCCATGTTTGGTGCCTTTTCCATATGGCCTGAGAATCCTTTCTCGACCTAGTTGCTTTCAATGTCGAAAAGCTTGAGTTCTCATGTTACGTCTTACTCGGTCCAGTTCAGTTTCTGAATGGTGGTAGTCATTGTATTGGAGCCAATTATTCAGTTACATCGCATGGCCCTTGCATTGACGCAACCACATTTTCTGGTGCAGTGATTTTGTACAAAATACAACCTTTATCCGCAGATAACATATTTCCAACTCTCAGCCAAGAGTTGCCATTTTATACAAAGAGATAATTATTACAAGGTGTGTACATTGTCAAATAAAAAAAAAGAAAGACTTTTTAAATTTAGGTTCTTACAAGCAATGATTTGATAATAACACTACTTACTCCTTGGCCTGACTCAAGTTAAAATACCTATTCAAAAGTGCTTTGCCGGAACCGTCTCTGGCAATAAATTGCCAAACCGTACATGGGATAGCTTGTGACGGTCGATAGAGATAATCATATGTCCTGAGTCTCCTCGGACCATCCCAAGCCACATGGAAAAGGGCCACGATTTTCAACGCAGGCAGTCGTATTGAATAAGAACATAGGCAGCCATATTAAGTCAATGTTCACTTTTAAAACAATTAACAAAGTGTAGAATTTAGAGGAAGGTTTGCATACTTAGATGAGCGCAGTGTATTCTTTAGATAATCATATAAGAATGTTGAATACAAAGCTCTAGCGATAAGTTTGTAACAAAGCAAAATGCAAAACAATGTCATGTTATGCTGGCAAGAATTTCACTATTACATTCGTATCGTCGTCAATTTTCTCAGGATTTCATGCTACATGAGTGTGATGAGCCAGGTTTTCAGAAGTTAAACAATTTTGAAGGCACTTTAATTGCCACAGTCTTTCAAATAGAAAAGGTACATTACATTGAGGCAGAAAGGACGACATAAAAATTAATGTAGAGGAAAAGGGCAAAAATGCCAAAGATATTCCGTTTACCTGGAAATCCAGAGAGTAATCTCGAGGCATTGAATACTCAGAAAGGCCACCCTCAGAAATGTCTTCCGGTATGTTCAACTTGTCAATGAACGACTGGATCTCCTGACTAAATTGTGATATTCTTGCTGAAACATTTTGAAATTCTTCAGTGCAATCATCAGCTTTTGACTCTTCTGCATCCGATTCCTGACGAGCCACTGCAGGTTGAACATGTCCACATGAAGAATTCACCTTGGAAATCAAATCGTCCATGGCTTTTTGAAAAGCTGCAGCTTGTTGTTTTATTATTGCCAAAACCTGAGGCCTGCAGTTTCTGACAATATTACTTTTGAGATCCTCTGAAATCTCTGTGTTATCTGTGGATGTCATATCAAAATTGGCCTTGTTTGAAGGCTCTTCTACATCACTGTCTACTCCAATTTCTTCTTCCCGCATATTTTGAGACAGCTCTTGAACTTTGCATGAAATTATCTCTTCCATATCTGCAGGAAGCATTCCATGACTGAGCGTCAGCCTTTGGATACTGGAGAGCAGTAGTCGTTTCTCATATTGTAACTTGGCTACTGTTTTTTCCAGTTCAACCACTTTCTCCTGAGATAATGTCAGTTCAGAGTGGGTTTCTGAAGAATCTTCATCCCAACTAGTAACAGGTGACCTTCCCTGGAAGCGGTTGAGATCCTCAGACAGCAACCTGTTCTGTTCCTCCAGCTCTAGGACAGATCGTCTTAACACCTCTGCTTCTTCTTCAACAAATTGAAGGTGTCTTCTAAGCTCACAGGCCGATTCAGACTGCTCCCCTCCGAGAACCTCACAGGACTCCTCGTGTTCAATGCCACCGGTTTTTCCACAGCGGCATCGTGCATCTTCCATCTCAGCACGCAGGCCACGGTTCTCGACCTCCAGTTCCACAATCTTGCGGCTCAAGATGCTTGCTTCCTCCTCAACAAGACGAAGTCGCAGCCTCAACTCGGCCTCTTGTGCCACGCCAGGCTCAGCAGTCAGTGGTGCTTCTTCTAACTCGCCGTAGGCCACTTTGTAGCGCTGTAGTTCCTGCTCTGTATGGTCGTGCTCTTTGCTCAAACGCACAGTCTTGCGCCGCATCAAGGTAGCTTCCTCTTTCAGAAACTGCAGCTGGCACTTCAGGTCTGCATTGTCCTCCTTGAAAAGAAGAAGAGGAAGAAGTAAACAATGTGGTATAGAAAGTGCATAAACTTTAAGACAAAAAAAGATTCTCTAAATAATTAACATCGGCAACTTATCATGATCACGATGCACATTAATTTAAATTAGTCAACTCTATTATTTTGGGTTGTTGATTAACCGTTAATAATTAAATACATGTCCAAGTCAGATGCTTGGAAAGCTGACTTGCACACCTCCTCTTAGAGGAGTCATTGTTTTGGGTAAATCTGGTAGAGATATCCCGATTAATACGCTTACCGTAATCATGATGTATTTTCCACCAAAAATAAAACTGGAACCTTTTTCTCATATACTATGAGCTCTTTTTCCATAAAGATAATATATTTTAAAACGGTGTATTCAAGAACGACCATCTTAATTTTATTTGTGCATTACCCCAGGCTATTGTGCGATAAGAAGAGTAACGTACTTTTTAAATAATATGTTTGCAAGGATTTTGTGCGATTGTATTTTTTATTTATTTACATATTTTGGCCGTTTGGACCTCATTTTAAGAAATCAATCAGGCACAGCTGTAACATAAATTATTCAGCCTCGACAACCGACACGAGAGCGATTGGGTAACTACGACGACTTCTTTGCGTCCTCCTACACCTCTCCACCCCAGGCAGTACTCACAAAATGCAAATGTTCCAGGAGGGTGCCTTGTGGGGGGTGGAGGGGTGGGTAGGAACCCCTTACCCTGATAACCCTTAAACTGCCCCTCCCCCATACCCCTCTGTGAAATGCATCTCAGGTTGCTGTCACTTGTATGCAAGTCATATCTGTACGGCACGAGTTGCAATTAGATTTAGTCATTTTAGTGTTGGCTGTTGTATTATAGAGTACTGGAATAACACACATACTCTCGTGTGCAACCTTATGGCTGCTGGTTGAATCATTGGTGAGGACAGATCGTCTTAACACACGGCTATGCCGTTGCTGTGGTGCCCCTATTACCAGCACACGGTGCTTATTTCGCTGACCTCAGAAGGATGACAGGCAGGGTCAACCCCACCTGGTGTTAAAATGAACAGCTGACGGGGCTCGAAATCAGGACCCGAGGATTCCAAACCAACCAACCTAACCACTAAGCCAACACCAGGCTTACTCCAGTGGATATGGCATGGCTATGAGATAAATAAAATAAAAAAACAACTCAGATACCATTATGAAAAGTAAGGAATCAAAAAAAGGAAGTTGCATGCAGCAACAGACTGGCGTTGATGAAAGATGGGTTTAAACGGGGATAATGTGGGTGAGAGATCATGAAATTTTGTGAAGATGAAATTGTATTTTCACTGTTCTCGCCATAGTACATGTACAGGGCAATTAATTCATCATTGTGTGTGCTGTCCCTCAGAAGGAAGCAAAGCTGATTGTGCTGTCTGCTGGCATTAGTTGGTGGAATTTAAAGATCCCATTTTCTTGTCGAAACATACCAATTTAAAGTCTCTTTTTTAACAGGATTTAAGGCTCGTAGTCTATCCGACACACACACACACACACACACACACACACGAGACACAACATAGAACTGCTAGATGAGACAAACACAGCCAACTGAGCTTTGGGGAAGTGCCGTCACTTCCCGGGGCACTCTGTGTACTTGCGATGCTGCAACAATGCCACCACCTTTCTCACCATGCACAGCGGGGCATTTCATAAGGAGGAATTTCCACCTCCCAGTGGATGCCAACCTACAGGGATTGTCCATGCTCTAACCAAATGCTGAACGTCAAGAAAGGAAACAGCACGTACCATTTATAAAGTCTTTGGTATGACTCGGCCGGGGTTTGAACCACCGACCTGAAACACTCGGAGCAGACGCTCTATCCATTACGCTACCGATTCTGGTCGACCACCAATCTTTCACAGAGAGTAGGTGAGCTATCACCGCCACCCTGAACAAATTCCAAAATTGCTGCTCCAACCGACAAGGGGCACTGCATCAGTGGCACTGTCAAGCCCTTTCGAAAACCGATGCAAGCCCACAGTCATGAGCTGCAAACAAACGACGAGTCCATGTGAAGACAAAATTGTCTTAAATTTTATTCAATTGTGCAAGCTATAACTACTAGCGAAGCTAAAGCAGATCCCATGGGACTGGTAGGACAGCCGAAAGAGGTTTGTGGACTTCCCTTTGAGCTGTCTGTCTGTAACGAAAATTAAGATTTAAATTAATTAAGAAAAATTAAAAAAAAGTAATGAATTAAGTTAAGTAATGAAAATTAAGTTTTTG
This sequence comes from Eptatretus atami, assembly GCA_035128595.1. Taxonomy (NCBI): domain Eukaryota; kingdom Metazoa; phylum Chordata; class Myxini; order Myxiniformes; family Myxinidae; genus Eptatretus; species Eptatretus atami. The sequence goes on from CM068961.1 coordinate 95,130,971, forward strand.
TTAATACCTTTACCACCGAAGGTGGAAGGAGATTAGATTTTCACCCCTTTCTGTCCGTTTGTTACTTACAAAATCGAAGATTATTAAAGTATATTGGTTAGTCGATTTTGTTATTGTCTGTTTGTTTGTCAATCGCCTACAGATCACAATTTAAAATGATCTCCACGAAACTTCACCACATATTAGAGTTTGTCATAAGCAAGAAGCCTATTGTTTTTGAGGTCAAAAGGTCAAAAGGTCAACATAGGCCAACGGTCAACAAATTTGTCAAATTTCTAAATTCCTCAATTTTCATCCGATTGACTTGAAATTTGAAGAGCATTTATATTTCAGGTCACTGAATTCAACCACCAATTATTTTTGATGTCAACATAAGCCAAAAGGTCAACATAGGTCAGATTTCTAAAATCGTCAATTTTCATCCGATTGACTTGAAATATGAAGAGGAATTGTATATTTGGTCATTTAATCCAACCACCAATTTTTTTTGAGGTCAAAGTTTTTTGGGATTTTGCAAGTATCGTACTCTGCACGACGTCTTCTTCTTATTATTTGTTTTTTGGGATGCAGGATATCTCAAAAAGTTGTGGATGGATCCGGCTAAAATTTGGTGGGACGGTTGGGTGTGTGACAAGAACGAACTGATTAGATTTTGGTGAAGATTCGGATCCGGGTCCGACATCTAGAATTCCCAAGTGATTCTTCACCATTGAGAAATAGGGACAAAAACGATGTATAGCATGATATCTCAAAAATTTATTGGGCCCGATATGTTCTACTGGATCAGGCATTGCGTGGCGGAGGTATGCGCTCCACCGAGTGCCCTTCTAGTTATTGAAGTTATTGTAATAATTTTATGTGATGTGTACTTCACTCATTGTAATTAAACACTGAAGAATTTATGATTGAAAAAGATCAATTAACAAATTCACAAATGATTTTCTTTTCACATTTACTAATTTCATGGTGGGTGGTTACACCTGCTACTGGTCTGGTTGCTCTGATGGTTACCATACCCAAGGGGTTGCTGTAGCTGTGTCCTCTTGTCAGGTCAAGCCGGATTATATCTGTGACTTTTCATGACATTTACTAGTTTTAAAGGAAATGATGTGTACTTCACTCATTGTAATTAAACTTAGTAAATCAGTAATCTAATTGGCACTCGCAAATGTGTACAATTGAACCCTGTCTCAATCCAAGCTTGTGTAGTGCCTCGTGTTTACATTCTATTTCTGCAGTTTGCACCGACTCATTCGTTTCATGGTGCTCGTACGGTGTGTGAAACCTGTTATAATGTAAGCAAAGAGAACCCTGTGCCAAAGGTTTGGGCGTTCCCCCCCATCACCCCACCCCAAGACTTGCCTTCCTGCCTTTGAGAAAGCGGTGCTGTGTTCCCACATGGGGGAGGGGGCACAGGCCCAAACTGCCCTGTCCACCTTCAGCACACAGGAAACACACTTTGTTTAATTTGATTTCCCTACATTAGGCGTTTCGTCACGCAGCTTTACAAGATTCCCTTTGTTCAAAGAGATCCGTTGGTGCTCCCGAACAATCTTAACAGCAGAATGAGTCATGGCGCCTGAGGCTGTACAAGTTGTACTCTCGTACTCCTTCCTTTCCTTCAACCCAGATGGACATTAATAAATGAACAGAGTTTATTTTCAATCCAGGCACACGTATTAATTACTTGTTTGGTCCTGCAAAAAGAACATGAAACGGATGTGGATGAATGTCAGTTGAGCATATGTCAGATTGTCTCAAACGGTTTCGCTTTGTGATCAACTGTAAGGATTTGTACGACATTCGACTTATGTTTACAAATGGCATATACATTATGATACATGCATTCATAGCAAACTAGTTCGATAGTGGATTAACCAAAATAAAAGTCAATTAACTTCCTGGAATAACAGTGACAGCGCCGACTTGATCAAAGAATAAGCATGGTCTTTTCTGATTGGATAACAGAATGATATTGTGGTAATTCGTTGGTGGAACAAGAGCAAGAATTGCTTTGTAATACATGTCCCCTACTGGTCCCAATGAAGAAAAAGAAACCCTAAAACCCACTGTGTTTGGGTCTATTCGGCAAAAGAAAAGGAAAAGCAATTTTAATTTACTGATATATTTTGTATACAATAAACCAATAAAGACAACAAGGATAACATACCTGAGATAAAAATTTGTTTGCTTTAACACATGCTCGAGCCAATACCGGAACCAAAATGAAGAAGAAGAACCTTTCTTACCCACCATGTTTCATTCGTTTCTTGGCTTTACCTATTTCACATTAAAAATAACCTGAAGTACATACATGAAGCAAAAACATGCGTACGGCTTATGTGCATCTATAATACATCATGGTTATATACTTGGAATCGTTCCAATTGCACTGGGCCATGGACTAACACCCAGGCCTAAAGCCTGAGGCCTGTCGATCTGTGCTGCTTCATGCAATGGCGTAGCATGATTTTATTTGGGTGGAGTCAGGCCAGCTGTCCAGTCAATGGGTGTAAAGCAGTAGGGTGGAGTCAGGGCAGCTGAACACTGACCCATGTATAATATATTTTCTAAGTCCAAAAAGGACATAACTCTGTGAAAAATTGATGAAACACCCTGAAACTCGAACTTGTTCTGTAATTTATCATAATAAAGCCAGGTACCAAGTTTCAGTTGAATATGTCATAGGGTATTGGAAAAATTCTGGAAACCACAGGTGGGATGGACAGACGGACATATGGAGAGCAAACCTATAGCCCACTCCTGTGAAACTGGTAGGGGACTAATTAGCAAAGATAGTAGGGATTATTAAATAAACAAAGGAAGGATAACAGTGGTGGATAATGGAATAATAAGCTCAAGGGATTGTGAAGATTGGATAGTACAATAAAGGATAGACTGTAATGGAAAATGCATTGTCTTAAGGAGAGTGTCTATTGTATTGACCACATCAGATAAGCCACCGAAGAATAACTTCATTTTTCAGTGTTAAAGCAACCAATCTGTAATTATCCTCCATTTGCTTCCTTTGCACTGTGTTTGACTCGTAGAAATCGACAAAATCTGTGTTTTTCCTGTTCGATCAAAAGCCTCCCAAAGATTGGAGCATCTGGCCATGCCTTGTTTTCCCTTGAATGTCATGGCCTTGTTTTCGTTGAGTTTTGCGCTTGTTTGAATTTGGACATAGCCAACGTGCAGTTAATCGTAGTTGACTGAGAAGGTTCTGGAAAAGCCACTCAAAGGCACCCCGGGATGGGGGGGGGGGCTCAAGAGAGAAACCATTGATTTTTGAGATCGCATCGGGGGGTATGGCAGGCAAGCTTTGTGGAGAACTCCTTCTGATCTGAGCTCTATATCAAACTATACTTTGTTTTTTTTCTTTGACAAAGGGTTAATCCCCGAAACGTAAGCTTCTCCTTTTTCCCCACGGTGGTAAGCAAACCTCAATCTCACATTTTGTTGATATCATCCATTCCTCTACCTGTCCGCCTATGCAGATCGACACTAGGCCTTCAAGAGCAAGACTAGTTCTTCATTATTCTGTACGTTATGCTCTCTTAAGCCATTCTTCAAGTTTACCCACCATCTACCCAATATGTCCAACCCTCCACACCCCTCCCCAGCATGACCCTCCTCCACCCCGACCACCCTGTATTCACCCCTACTGAGATTGAAACGTCAGTAATGCCTCGTATGAAAAGTGAATAGTAACTGTCCCTGAGCCAGATAGGTTGCAGCCGTGACTGCAGTGGGTGACTGGAGAGTACGTTCAGCGTAATAACATCCTGCGTGATAAGGTTCCTTTAGTGTTAATGATATTACTTTCTTTAGTTGGATTATTAGATTGAACTATTGATGGTTCCATGTAATTAAAAAAAATTATGTCATGGAGTAAATCACTTCGTTAAATGCATTAAAATCACTAATTATTTCAGTGGTGTATTTCACATCAATAATGAGATAACTTTGTATTTTCAATGGATTGTATTTTCAACAGGTGTTATAAGAGCATGCTGTTGAGTGTCAGTGACATGCTTACCTGAGCAAGTGACTTTCTGTCTGGCCTGTGGTATTCCCGGCTATTTCGTCGTCGTAATGAACTCTGTGTGTACACACACACACATTTATGTATGAGTAAAGGAGGTTTATGAAAAGATGATGAATGTCAAACATATTTAAGAGTTTTCTCCTTCAACCAAATAGTTATAAAACAATGACGGTGATGATATGCTTTCTGGTGACATCAGTTGTTTCTGGAAACATCGTGCAAAGGATTGTTCAAAGGTTTCTCGGAACGAGATTGCAGTAGTCAAAGAAACACCAACTTTTTTTTACTTTATAACATACAATGACGTATAGATACTCAGTATAAATAGTTTTATTACATAACATACATCAACCAACACACTCTGTAATTTCCTCGAAGCTAGTGAAACATCTTTCTGGAAATAAATCGAAAACCTTTTTTATTCAAGGCAAGTATCTCTTAGATTCCTGGAAAACTCATTTTTTTTTTTAAACTGCTCTCTTCAGATAATTCTAGCCTACCCAACAACCCAATTGATCCTATCTTCAAGGTCAACTCCAACCTTACTGTTGGCATCTTCTCACGAGCAGAACCTGAAACAGCCATGAAACATGGAAAAGCCCCCGGTCTCGATGGTATTCCATTTAAAGTTTGGTGACTTCCGTAGTTATGAACTTTATTGAAATTCTCCAACGAAGCATACCTAGGAAATCGGCCTCCAGAATGGGGGTAAGAGGGCATTGTACCAAAACCCAAGAAAGGAAATTTAACCCTCCCTGAAAATTACCAGGAAATAAGTCTAACCAAAACTGCAGCAAAAATCTACAATCGCCTCCTTCTTAACAGAATTCGCCCTAAACTAGAAAAAAATCCTCTGTCCAAATCAAAATGGTTTTCGGCCTCTTCTATCTACATCTTATCAGAATCTTGCTCAGGCACATCATTGAGGAAATATGTAACACCAAAAAGAAGCCGCTATCATCTTCATCGACTTCAAAAAAGCTTTCAATCCCAATGACAAGAATAAACTTTTCCAAATCCTCCACGCATATTGAATCCCTGAGTTGATTGTTAAGGCCACACAAATCATGTATGAATATACCTCTGCAGTGGATTTAACTCCTGAAGGAGAGACTGAAAATTCCCAAATCAACGCTGGAGTTCTCCAAGGCAACCCGCTGGCTCCTCACATGTTTACCATTGCCTTGGTCTTTGCCCTAAGAACTGACAGAAGACTGAGATGGTTAATCTCTCTCTCTCTCTCTCTCTCTCTCTCTCTCTCTCTCTCTCTCTCTCTCTCTCTGTCACAGACATCCAGTCTAACATATTTCTGATTTGGATTTTGCTGGTGACATAGCACTCCTCTCTGACATGTTACATGAAGCTGAACTTCTACTTCACAAGGTTAATAACTGCTGCTACGTCCATTGGACTGACACTCAATACTGGAAAAACAAAGCACAGTAAGACCTCGACATTCGTGGGGGATACATTTTTGAAAAATGCCGCAAATGTCGAATCCAGTATTGAGGCATTGTTTGTCCAGAATGTCGAATCCAGTATTGAGGCCTCCACGAATATTGAGGCATTGTTTCAATGGTAAAAAGGGAGATAGGTTCCCGAGGGTTCGTGATTCACAAGGAAAAATAAAAAATCCCGCGAAAAACTGCTCCACTTACAAAACTCCCGTGAAATACACTTGCGAAAAACCGTGAATACATGAAGCACAAGGCCATGAATGTAGAAACAGATCAGAAAAACTGCCAATACGCCAGTTAACACACAAGGGTCACCCTATCTTCAGTGTGCTGGGCCAAAGCCTCAATCCAGCACTGTTCACAAGTACGTGAAAAGAAAGTGGAAGCATCGTAAGGAGGCCCAGATTCTGTTTGTAAGGGAATTCATTCCCAATAGACAATATGATATTTATGAAGTTGGCTAAGAATGTCCTTTCACAGCATAATACTCACAGACTCTTAGCACTGCTCAGGTCTCTCAGTGAAGTAAATCACCGAGGTATCATTCTTATGGTGTCCAAGGCAATCTCCACTCATGGCTCATGGACTTCCTCTCCTGTCGCAGTCAACGCATGGCTCTTAATGGAATCCTATCATATCCTCTTCCCATCCAGGCTGGAGTTGCTCAAGGCAGTGTTCTTGGCCCTGTGCTTTTTTCTGGTTTTCATCGATGATCTCTCAGATTCCCTGGAATATCCTCTTTTTCTCTTTGCTAATGATCCCACCCTCTGCCATACCATCTCTCATCCCTCTGTTTGGCAGACCTGGATAAAATCACAAGCTGCTCAAACACTTGGAATATGTCTTTCAATCGACAAATCTCACACCCTCCCATATCTCTCTGAAGGACTGCCTGAAAACCCCCCCCCCCCCTCCCCGACCCTCATCTACTTTCTCAACATTCCGCTTGAAGGAGTCCTTTCATTAAAGCTTTTTGGTCTCACTATCTGTCACGATCTTTCCTGGGAAAGACACGGTCAAAGCTGGCCTCCAAAGCCAGTCCCATCGCACTCCTCCTCCATCGCGCAAAGTCCTCCTTGGCACACCTGAGCTTCTAACACTTACAAAGCTTTACTGCTCCCCCTCTGGGGTGGTGCTTCTGCCTCACACTTAGCTCAACTTCAGCTGTGGAAACCAAGGCTTTTAGGATCATTGGTATCTCCTGTAATGAAGCTGAGTCTTTGGTCTCTCACTCTCACCAAAGGCAGTCGGTGGTCTTTCTGTCTTCTACCCTCTCCTTCTGGCCTTGCCCCTTGCTCAGTCTGTGACCCCCTATGTTTTCACTGCTCACCTTCACTCTATCATTCTCTTTTTTTCCGCCTCTGGAACAAACTCACACTCTTCAATCCCACTCCTCCTCCAGGTCTTCAAAACAGCTGTTCACCACCATCTCATGTATTCCTCCATCCAAACTCTTGTCTTTACTACCCCATTATTCACCTCAAACCACCTCCTTCAAATTCCTGTTTCCTTCCTGAAAGTCCTGTAGTACCATCTTGTTTACCCCATGTACCGCCCAACCCTCTCCTTCGACAGATATCCTATTTTCTTTGTTCCCACTATTTTGAGCTTCCCTCTACAGCCCCTCTTGTCTCCTGCCTAGTTATAGTGTTCATTTACGGATTGTCGAGATTCTGTGATTTTTTTTCCCGGTGTACAGCCTTCGATCGGCACGCAAAATTTCAGCTTTCTACGTCACCTGAAGGCACCGATGTTTACATCAGTCAGTCAGTGGTTAAAAGGAGCTGTGTGTGTGTGTGTGTGTGTGTGTGTGTGTGTGTGTGTGTGTTGTGTGTGTGTGTGTTTGTGTGATGTATTAATATATAGTGGCAGTGTGTGTGTGTTTGGTGTGTGTGTGTTGTGTGTGTGTGTGTGTGTGTGTGTGTGTGTGACAGTGTGTTTGTGTGTGTGGCTCGTCCATAACTCCAAAACTATAAAACTTAGCAGCCTGAAGCTTTGCAAGCATACTAAGGGAATCCAAGGAAGTGCAAGAGTGAAAATTAGGTCTTTGGGTTAATAAAAACGCCCCTTTTGAAGAGAATTAACGGCCTTATTTAATTCTACCCTGTATCAGCTGCATCCTTGTCCATCTCGCTCATTGAGGTCTTAAACTGTCTCCTGGGTAACCTTGCTTGGGTCTGAATCTGCCATGTTTTTTGGCCTGCTCAACTATGCCTTCACTTGGAACAGGCCGCAACAATTTCTTAACGATAAAGTTTTTTTTCATTTTCCTCAGTCATATTATCGAATGCCTGTTCATCATAGCAACAAATTGCTGCATACATCACTTATGTAAGTGCTATAGTTTTCAAATGAGGAGCGTGGACCGATTTCATTCATTATGATGATATGATGCATTTTTCCATGATGTACTCTCACGGACAAATTAAAGTATATGATCAAAATATTATTTCGGCTTTGAGGATCAGATATCATCCTGACTTAAGAAGTGTCGAAATCTGGAGTGAAATCTGATAATATAAAGATTTCCAAAGCATTAAACATCTTTTTCTACTCTTTGGAGAATTATATTGAGTGAACAAAAAGATTTAGGAATACTAAAATTAACCAGCTTCATTGAGCGATATGATTTAATATATTCACTGCTTGACATCGCACCCTGTCCCCCAAAGGAACGACTTATCCATCCAGAGCATCTGTCAGATCTGTGTCTATATATTCGGAGGTTTTCCGAGACGCTTGAGGAGGAATCAAAGCAAATATGGTGAAAAACGCACGTTTTAAAATGAAGTTATAACGTTTGCATGGACCGCGAACCAATATACCACATAAAGCGTGCACAGACGAGCAGGCAATGTGGTGAATTATCTGCGATGTTTATTTCATGGGCCATTGAACTTTGCAATTTCTCCAGGATTGTTCTTCATTAAACCGCAACTCTTGTGGATAAAGTCATTATTTGAACATATTCATTTTATTTCTTCAACTGCTGTGGCCACGGTGAAGACTGGCTTTAACGATAAAGGGATCCGACATGGTATGCAGCCACAGTCTGGCCAGCGGGTGCTTATCAACCATTTAATTGGAGTGCTTGCTTGAGTGCTTAAGCCACTTGCCTATCGTCAATAGCGGCACAGTGCTACATCTTTCTGAGCGAACCGTTCACTCACTGTGGATGCTTTTGCCACGCCACGTCATTCAGAGCAAGTGGTTCATGCTCCGTCATCCTGAGGGAGTGGTTCGTGCCCCGTCATCCTGAGGGAGTGGTTCGTTCCCCGTCATCCTGAGGGAATGGTTCGTTCCCTGTCATCATGAGCGAGTGGTTGGTGCCCCGTCATCCCGAGTGAGTGGTTCGTGCTCCGTCATCCCGAGTGAGTAGTTTGTGCGATGTCATCCCGAGCGAGTGGTTTGTGCTCCATCATCCTGAGCGAGTGGTTTGTGCTCCATCGTTATGAGCGAGTGGTTCGTACTCCATCATCCCGAGGGAGTGGTTCGTGCTCAATCAACCCTGAGCAAGTGGTTCGTGCACCGTCACCCTGAGGAGTGGTTCGTGCTCCGTCACCTGTGTGAGTGTTCGTGTCCATCACCCTGAGTGAGTGGTTCGTGCTCCTCACCCTGAGTGAGTGGTTCATGCTCCATAATTCTGAGCGAATGGTTCGTGCTCCGTAATCAAAGCGAGTGGTTCCTGCTCCATCATCCCAAGCGAGTTGTTCGTGCTCTGTAATCCTGAGCAAGTTGTTTGTGCTCCATATCCTGAGGAGTTGTTCATGCTCCCTCATTCTGAGCCAGTTGTTCATGCTCCATAATACTGAGCAGTTGTTCGATCCCCATCATCCTGAGTGAGTGATTCGTGCCCATCATCCTGAGCAAGTGGTTCATTCCCTGTCATTTTGAGTGAGTGGGTTGTACCGCATCATCCTGAGTGAGTGATTTGTGCCCCGTCCTCCTGAGGAGTGGTTTGTTCCCCATCATCTTGAGCGAGTGGTTGGTGCCCCATCATCCCGAGTGATGGTTTTGTGCTCCATCATCTGAGCAAGTAGTTTGTGCTCCGTCATCCCAAGTGAGTGGTTCATGCCCCGTCATCCAAGTGAGTGGTTCCTGCCGTCATCCGAGCGGTTGCCGTGGTCCGTCATCCCGAGCTAGTGGTTCATGCTCCGTAATCCTCAGCGAGTTGTTTGTGCTCCGTCATTCTGAGCGAGTTGTTCGTGCTCAGTAATCTTCAGCGAGTTGTTCTTGCTCCGTCATTCTGAGTGAGTTGTTCGTGCTCCGTCATTCAAAGCAAGTTTTTGTGATGACATTAACATCCGATTTCCAAGCTTTTTACTGTATTAACGTCTTTTCTGAATTACTGAGCCAAAATTTTTTTCCGCCCGTGAAACACAATATTTGTGAACATATCCCTGAAACATCTTTATAAATGCAACATTGTTTTTCAGTGAAAGCTACTCAATGTTTTTGTGTTGTGTACAGTATGTTCTGCATTCGGTAATCATATTGACTCCAACCTGATGATTCCTGTAAAATTGCTGATATATGCAGCCAAGCACAAACGTCGTGCTGTGTGTGTGTGTTGTGTGTGTTTGTTATGAAGCAAAACATATTCCTGCTAACACACCCTATACAACCGCCCTCTTTCTCTTTGTCCATCCTTCGCTCTACTCCCCCAATACCAGTGCCAAGCACCCTCCTCCACACACCACTCTCACTCACCCCTCTCTCTCCTCTCTCTCCTCTCCTCTCTGTACATAATCTGGGCGGTGTTTATGTCAGGACGGGAGTTGTCTCCAGAACCGTGTCCAGGCGGTGTTTGTTTCCGGACGGGAGTTTATATCTGATGTATCCCGAGTAGTGTTTGTGTCTGGACGGCTTGGCTCTGGAATCTGGATGCGTCCCGCGGGTTTGTTTCGACTGTGCGGGCGGCTTTTTTGTCTCTGGGCCATATTTTTGTAATGACCAGTAGAAAATGGATTTCAGAGATTATTTTGTTTCTGTCTTCACTGTTTTTCGATGCAGAATTCATTTTGATGAGACAGTATGAATTGTAATTAACTGTTCCATTGCATGTCTGCCTCCCTTCCTCTCCCTGCACAGTCATTCCTATCTCGCTCACGCGCCATCGCCCTACCCGCTACACCCTCCTTGCTCCCACTTCCTCCTCTCCTCTTTCCCTCTCTACCTCATCACTCCTCACCCCTCTCTCTCCCCCACCCCTCCCTCTCCCCCCTTTTCTCCCCCCCTTTAGCATTCCCATCATTCGAAGCGACAGTTTGGTATTTGCTAAGTTAAATCATATATATATATATAATATAATGTTATATACAAGCCGGTAGGCGACGAGGGAATTCGGCTAGATCGGAAGCGCTGGATACGATGCCTTTTCATTCTGACTGATCCACCGACGAAGATTCCATTGCCAAGACGTATTGGTTCACAACAATTGTTCCTCTACCTGGCAATAGATTTTTCCTATTGCATATTTTGCCACTGGCACCAAAAAAATGACGGTAATACGACATCCTATTTTTGAAGGCTACCATTTGAAAAAATAAAGTTGCTGGTTTGTGGCTGTGGAGCCTCGCGTTGCAGACACACACACCACAACACACGAGCACACACACACACAACACACACACACAAACACACAAACACAACACAAACACACACGACACACGGAAACCTGCGATAAACTTCCTCTCAATGCTCTTGTTTTGATCATACCTCCTGACCACACAATATTTCAATAAAACCACGCCACTTTCCATAAGCCACGCCCACTTCCCTACGCCACCTCCCACGTTAAATATAAATAATTTGAGGTGGTGTGTGGGTCATGGAATCGTTGACGGAAAATAAATTAAATAATTGAAGGTGATGGGTGGATCGTGGAATCGTTTACGGAAAATAAATAAATAATTGGAGGCGGAGTGTGGGTCGTGGAAATTGTTTTACGGTAAATAAATAAATAATTAAAGGTGGTGTGTGGGATCGTGAATCGTTTACAGTTAAATAAATAAAATAATTGGAGGAGTGTGTGGGTCGTGGAATCGTTTTCGTAAATAAATAAATAACTAAAGGTGGTGTGGTGGGTCGGGAATGCATTTACGTAAATAAATAAATAAATAAGTGGTGTGTGGGTGGGGAATCGTTTTCGGTAAATAAATAAATAATTAAAGGTGTGTGTGGGTGGGGAAACGTTTAAGGTAAATAAATAAATAAGGTGGTGTGTGGGTCGTGGAACGTTTACCGGTAAAATAAATATATAATTGGAGGGGGTGTGTGGGTCGTGGAATCGTTTTTTCGGTAAATACATAAATAATTGGAGCGATGTTGGGTCGTGGATATCGTTTTCGGTAATGAAATAAATAATTTGAGTGGTGTGTGGTGGGGAATCGTTTAGCGGCAAATAAATAAAATAATTGAGGTGTGTGTCGGGGGAGAATCCGAAAATGGTAAATAATAAATAATGTGAGGTGTGTGGTGGGTGTGGAAATCGTTTTCCCAACCGGTAAATAAATAAAATAATTTAAAGGTGTGTGTGGATCGTGGAATCGTTTCGGTAAATAAATAAATAATTGGAGGTGGTGTGTGTGGGAATAAGTTTCGTAATACAAATAAATTAAAAGTGGTGTGTGGATCGTTGAATCGTTTTCGGTAAATAAATAAAATAATGGAGGTGGTGTGTGGTGGGGAAATAAGTTTTCGGTAAAATAAATAAATAATTGAAGGTGGTGTGTGGGTGGGAATAGTTTTTCGGTAAATAAATAATTTAAAAGGTGTGTGTAGGTCGTGGAATCGTTTCGGTAAATAAAGAAATAATTGGAGGTGTGTGTGGGTGGGAAATAGTTTCGGATATAAATAATTGGAAGGTGTGTGGTGGGTGGGGGAATCGTTTCGGTAAAATAAATAAATTATTCGGTTTGCTGGTTGTGCTGTGAGCCTCGCGTTGCACACACACACCACAACACACACACACCAACACCACCACACGGAAAAACTGAGAAACTTCTCTCAATGCTCCTGTTTGACCACACCCTGAGCCACAAACAATATGTTTCATCAGCCAGCCACTTCCATAAGCCAAGCCCACTTTCCTACGCCACTCCACTTTTCATCAACCAGCGTTCCACTTTCCCTAAGCTCCGCCCAACTTTTCGAGGCCCCTCATAAAAATGACGGTGTATGATAACACCCGATTTTGAAGGACTACCATTTGAAAAATAAAACCTCATCAAAAATCGCTCGAATAAAATTTTCTAAAATTCTCGAAAAGTGTTAAATTCCGAGTCTCGCTTCTCTACAGTCAAAACTGAAGGACAAGTATTGAAAATAGTGAACGCAGTTTTTCTGCCCGCTGCACACAACGGGGGTTGCGAGGCAACGCAAATTCAAACGTGCAGCATTCCACAAATACTGCACCATGTTGGCAAAGTTTCATCGAAATCGGTTGCTGGTTTGTGCGTGGAGCCTCGCTTGCAGACACACAACACACACACACACACAACCACCACACAGCACACACACACACACACCACACACCACACACACGGAAAACCCGACAAAATAAGGATATCTAGCATATATAGCGAATCCAATATATATATATAATATATATATATATATATAATATATATATATATATATATATATATATATAATATATACAGTATATATATATAATATATAATAATAATATATATATATAATATACAGTATATATATATATATATATATATAAATTATATATATATAATTATATATATATATATATAATAACCAGTATAATAGTAATTACCAGTAATATATATATATATACAGTAAATATATATAAATATAATATATATACTGTATAACAGTCTATATATACAGTATATATATATATATATATATAAATATATATATATATAAACAGTTATATATATTATATATATATATATATATAATATATATATATATATATATATGATGCCTGCACATACGAGTGGATACTTTGGAGTCTTGGGGGGATCCATTCTAACCTCTGAAAACCCTATTTATGATAAAAAAATGTATTGATCAAACCTGGTTCAGGGAGGTCCTGTGACTTGAATTCACATCCTTATTGAACACTACCCTGTTAAAGTTCGGAATTCCTCCCGTTTAAAAACATCCACATGAACTCGTAATAATTAATGTGAGTGAGCATGTTAAATTTTATTGGTGTTTTCAAGCAAAGCAGAGATGAAAGTTTGAGAATACCGTTCAACAAATTCACAAGATTGTGAAACAAAGTGCTATATGTATGTTGCAAATTAGTTGCAATATTAATAGTAGTCGTACTGTAATAATAATAAAAATAATATCAATAATAATAGTAAATAAAAATAACCTTTTTATTTTAAAAAGTTTCGCTGTATTTTATAAAATTTACATAATCATGCATCACATGTTATTTATCCACGACCTGGTTGGCAGGTACTAACAGTAAAATGTATTGGTCGTTGGTATTTCAAAGCAAGTGGTCATTACACCTTAATTTCTCTTCACCGGGTTGTTAAAAAATACCAACAAATATGACGACACAACATAATCCTGTGACATGATGTCACAATCCTTATCTGCCTTGAAAGAACAAGGTAAACTCAGCTGCTTTAGCAGGCAATTGTGCCGAGGAGGCAGCTGTAAACACAGTGCCGGGTAGGGCTGTAAATACCTGAATTCCAGTGGGCCTCGAAAATAAACAAAAACTGAAAAATCACCTTCTGTCCTTACATACTGATATACAAAGTGCACTTCCAATTGCTTAATTGTGCAGCCGGATCCTCGGTCCAAACTGGTCCAATTTGGCAGATTATTTGTCTGGAGTAAACTTTGAAAACTGGATCACATGAGCAGGTCAGGTATGGAGCATGCCCGGAGAGAAAGTGGAACGCAGGGCATCGCTGCGTCCACTTATCTTGCGTACTCCAGGGGCCTCCCGTTTGGCCACCTCAAGGCAGATGCCTGGCCCATACCAATTTCCTCGGATGCGATGAACCTGCCAAACCACTGAGGCATGTGGTCAAGCCCATTGGCCCCTCCAAATCATGTGGCTCCCCTCCACTGGAGAATCTGTGAGCAGGATAGTTTCAGGAAAACGAGAGCACAGTCCAAGCCGCAGCTGACGCTCACAAACGATGCGGTAAACCAATCTCATTCTGAGTCCACTCAGCAACCACTCGTTGGACACAAATCCCAACCAGCGATAGCCAAAGGATTCTCCAAAGGTGAAGTACCACTGATTTTCATTTTACCACCAAAGGCAGAAGGTCTTAGTCCAACACTGTTAAACTCTGGCCCCAAACATTATTTAATTTTCCTCTGTCAAATGTTCGGCCACAAACAAACTGATCAACTCCAGTTCGAGAATCCCGTGACCATCACGAGGGCATTTTATTTTGGCGTTAACAGGATAAAACTGACATTTTTTTTGTCAAGATGTATACTGATCCTAGAACTCTCATGCGTGCTCACTTGGTTAAGATATCTGCATTAAGTGGTTCTCTCCACTACCATAACCCAATGTATTGCCCAGATGCATCTTCTTTCAACACCTAGTAATTTGAATAAATACAGTAAAACCATCAGTAACTCAATGCATTGGATTAAGATAACTGATCGGTCCTAATTGTAATATTTGGAGACTATGATTAGCAAAAGAATTGACAGTTGTGTTTCCAACTCGCACATATTTAAACGACAAATTCTCAATCTCCAATGAAAGCCACTTTCTGACCAAAATTTGAAATATAGACATTGACAAAAATCCTAAATCATTGTCAACTTGTGTACTTTTGCTCAGTAGGCTACTTTTAGCATTATTGCTAAAGAAACAAAGAGTGGTACTCCAACCTCTTCATCTTCTCCATCTCATTCCTCATTGCTTGCTTGCCGATCTCGCAACTCCAACCTCTTGCCGGAGCTTCATCGTTCTCCTCCTCCACCTTCGCCCGTTTGTCCTCGAGCTCTCCAACTCTTGATGCAGCCGCAAGACACATCTTGCTAAACCTGCACCGACAAAACCACAAACTTGGCAAAACAACCCAGGGAGCAACCTCCACAGTTACGGCATTTATCAGTGCGTAAGGTGGAAGAACCTGTCCGAGGTTGTTTCTAAAAACGGAATCAGATGTTTTGTACTTATAGGCTCATGAATCATTGTTAATAGGATTGGTTCCAAGCTTTACACAAGTGTTAAATGTGAGTCAATTTTTGGAGAATCCAGAGAATGAATTTCTGTTTTGAAGTTTTGTTTTTTTAGGTTTTTAACTTTACTTTAATTTTTGACATCTTTTTCATTACGAAAGAGTTTTATACCAAATAAGATGCACAGGAAAAGTTACATTCAAAATCTTCCCATATCCAAACGCAATTGTTCATTCAAAAATGAAATATTTAGTTGAATAGTCGATTACACAACCTATTTGTTCCGAATTTGTGGAGCACAGGCTGCAGTTACTTATCCAAAACCAAACTAACATCATAACATGTTTAAACCAACAATGAATCGACTCAGAAAAGATACACACTGTTTATCTTAGCGGAAACTTAGACTCGGTATTTTTTTGCATTTCTTATGGAACAGCGCCACAAGCCCTCAATTTATATTCACATCAATCCAATGCCCAATTGGAACTCATAAACTTTCAAGCTAATCCAAACTGGCTCAACATGTACATTCTATCCTCCAACATTGTAACTTGTGTGGTCATTGAAACAGAGCACACGAAAGACGACCAGAAGGGAGGAGATATGATTGAAGAAGATTATGACATTCGAAACCTGGTCGCATCATCTTTGTACCAGTCAAAGCAAGCCATCTTTGGAGACATTTTTGGAAGCAAGAATCGGAGACGTTTCCAATTTCCACCATCAACGGTTAACCAACAACACAAGAATGTATGGCAAGTGTTTGAAGAGCAAATACGCTTTGAAATTCACGTGAATGTTTTGAATCGTGGGAAAAACCCTGATGCCTCAGTACTAGAGTGATTGCTACACGATTAAGTAAATATAACAACATGGAGAAAGATGGCCAGGTGTGCTTGTCTCAGGATTAGCTCCGCATAACAACTTTCTTTCTTTCACATCCGAAATGTACTAGTAGGTGAATAAGTTCTGAATAATCCCATAAATCCAGACTTGTTAACCTGTTTATCTCAGCTCTTCTGACACACAGAGAACATTATGAAGAAGACATCAAAGCTTATGTCCTGAAATGACTGCTTACCCATCCAAAAGAATTGATGCAGAGGAGTCAAGGCACTACTACATTGATGGGACAAGTGTAAATACTGTGTACTCGAGCAGGAAGAATACCTTCAGAAAGAGGTGAGGCTCATCAACAGCTGCCTGGAATGGTTTGGATTTTGCCTGAAAACAAGTCACATTAACATTGAGCTACCATTGTAAAAGCTTTTTTGCCAAAGTCAAACATTATAAACAAAGGTCATATATTGATCTCTCTCAGCTATAAGAGGGCCAGATGAAGCTTATCTCTTGTGTCTGTCTCAAGCTTATAGAGGGCAGGGTATTCCGCTTTTGCTAAGTCTATCTCAATCTTGGATATAAGCCATGACCGCATGATCCTTTCTGGTGTGGGCGCCAGATCAGGCACGAGCCAAGATAAAGTGGTTTTAATTCCATGTACAGTATAAGTAATGAATCTTAGATTGATTTATTTGAGGTTTCTTTTCTTGTTTTTGTTTTTTAACCTCACAAAGGTTTGGACAATTAATGTTTTTTCATTTGTAAATACAGCTTAATATTCACAAATAACGAAGCAGAGGTCTCGACGCAATGGGTTGGCATATCAATGTCGTGTGATGCCTGAATTCCAAGTTGCCGACGTTGTTGGAAAACACATTGCAAAACATGAAGTCCACAAAGCTAAACGCAGACATGAAACGGCGGCATTGAACCGCCTTCCGTATGGCTTGTAATTCTGAGATGCAGCACTCCTTAGGCTGCCACACATCAAGAACAGTCGTTTCCTCGAAGTCTGAGACCATCGAGGATCAAAACTCAGACTGATTGAGCTCAATAGCAAGTATGTTAACTGTGCTATTATGTTTACTTGGCAAAGACTGTCTTACAATGACAACCGACGTATGTACTAAGCCTGCAAGACTGCCTTAACAACTGTAACAACCTAGATATTGTGCTAGCCTGTAAAACACTGTCTTACAACTGTAACAACCTAAGATATTGTGCTAGCCTGTAAAACACTGTCTTAACAACTGTACAAACCTGGATTGTACTAAGCCTGCAAAGACTGTCTTACAACTGTAACAACCTATTATTGGTACTAGCCGTAACACTGCCTTACCAACTTAACAACCTAAGTTATTGTACAGCCTGTAAACACCTGTATTACAACTGTAACAACCTAGTTATTGTACTAGCCTGTAAACACTGGTCCTTACAACGTCACAAGAGAGCCTATCAATGCTGGCCCCTTAACACTGTCTTACAACCTGAACAACAGCTATCATCTGCCCATAAACACTCTCCTTAACAACCTGAAACAACTGAGCTATCATTCTGGCCCATAAACAACTGTCTACAACCTGAACAACAAGCTATCATCTGGCCCCCTAAACACTCTCTACAACCTGAAACAACTGAAGGTATCGTGCTGGCCCTAAACAACTATCGTACCCGTGACCACAAATCTATCATCTGGCCCCAAAACCACTCTCTACAACGTAAACTGAGGTGTCGTGCTGGCCCTAAACACTGTCGTACCAACCTGAAACAACAAGCTATCATTCTGGCCCATAAACATTGTTTCGTACAACCTGAACACTGAGATATCATTCTGGCCCTAAACACTGTCTTACAAACCTAACACTGAGGATCGTGCTGGCCCCTAAACACTGTCTTACAACCTGAAAAACCTAGTTATTGTGCCTGCCCTAAGACACTTTTATACAACTGTAAAACAACCATAACATCATGCCAGTCCTGTAAACACCGTCTTACAACTGTAAACAACCAAGCTATCCATTCCAGCCTGTAAACACTGCTCATTATATCCATAACAACCGGTGGATTGTGCTAGTTGTTAATCACTGGCCCTTACAAAACTGTAACAACTTTGTATGAGGATGGTCAAGAAGCTTGCAATCCAAGGGGTAAAGCAATATCGAGGTCCCTAATTGTTGGTACATAAAGTAGAAATCTGTGTATTTGTTTCAGTAAATTGATGAAATGTGATATCATTTCCTGTTTCAAGAAAGAATGAGAATTTCAAAGTATGGCGTCTGATTAAAATTAAGCAGATTTTCGAAAAAATGACCATCGGAAACGAACAGAAAAACTCTAAGTTTCACAAACTAAGAAGGTTTCACAGCAACAGAAAATTTAAATGATGCATGATACGGTTTTAATGGCACATGTTGCCCCTTTAATATGCCACTAACAAGGATTAAAGTGTGGCGAGAGAGCCTTGAGGATACCCTTGATACGAACGGCTTTCAGATGCCACTGATGAGGCAAATGTAGCACTCAGTTTGGTCAGGTTGTATGAGGCAAATAAAAAACTTGATTTTGTAGGACTAGTGTATCAAAGTCAAAGAAATAAGCACTGAGGTTGGCATTTTCAACATGGAAGTGCTGACCATCATCCATGAACATTGGACACGGCAAGGTTTCTGTGAGATGGATGCCCTCAAACGTCAAGCATCAGGATCGACACAAGAGGATGGCCTCAAGCCATGACTCCTGACTGTATAAAGCCAATCCAAGCCAAATTATATCCGTCCTAGTGACAGGAAGATGAAGCCCTGATTATCACTGGAACCCGAGTCAAAGATGGAATCCACGCAATGGAACACCCAAAATTCTCCAACAAACAAGATGTTTCAGAATCTCAACCTCTGCCGGCCAGATCATGGCCTCGGTTTTCTGGGAGCCAAAAGGGATTCCTGCTGATTGACTACCTGCCAATATAAAACAATGTCGCTGGTACTATTAATGCTGCCCAAATGCAAAAACTGTGCAACGTCATCATGAGAAATGACAAGGAATGTTGACTAGAGGTGTGCTCCTGCTCCAGACAATGTGCCGGTCCACAAATCCCATGTTTCAACAGGCATCTATTCACACTTTGGTTTCGATCAAATTCAATCACCCAAAGTCAAGATATGCCCCAAGTGACATTTTCTGTTCAAAAACGCTAAAGCACACCCTTGAAAGGTGGCCGTTTAGGAATGATGAAATGAGGAGCTGAAGGACCTTGTTGAGGCAAGGTTGAGGAGTTGTCAGAAGACTCAATAAAACTGGCAGAGTGGAGTTTGAAGGACAAGTGGAGAAAGGTAATTGAAAAGCAAGAGACATATGAACGAGAAGAGTTCAAAGAACACTGTGCAGCCTGAGAAAAAAGGACATTGGTGGGGTATGCAAAGCACAAATTTGATTGGTCAAGATATGCAAAATGCCATAATATTTGTCCAAATACTGCAGAACAAAAGGTTTTAAAGTGCCGCAAAATGCATTTGTGTTCTATCGGTGTGAGTATAGGATTCAATTTGAAATTTAAATAAAGATTTTAAAGCTTAGAAATCTTTTTTTTCATTTACCACCGTTGATGCAGAGTCTTTTTCAACACACTTTATTTAACACGTTAACATTAGTTCTTCATCCTGTTTGTTTTAAGTCCTTATGAGGTTTCTTAAAAAACAAATACGTTTCCTTTTGGGAATCGATTTTAAATTTGTTGACTGCCAAGAGAGAGATGACACGAGAGAGAGAGAGAGAGAAGAGAAGAGAGAGAGAGATGAGAGAGAGAGAGAGAGGAGGACGAGAAAATATTATCTCACTCTCTGAACATTTGTGATCGGACACTAATTCAGAGCAAGTTACTGTTAATACTACAGGCTTCGTTTCTGATTTGGTTGTTCAATTTTATTAACACTAACATTTCATAAATAGAGTTAGTGTTTCTCTTGACTATAAACTGTATTTTGGTAGCATGACTGACAAACTATGAGTGAACCAATTGCTTCAATGTGAGCGTGGTATAATCAAATGAAATTGACTTGTGAAGTCTGCCTCTTTTCAATTATCTTACAGGGACCCTAGTGTGCATGAACTTCAAATCACTGGCTCCTCAATATCATGCTAGCCATTACAACATGCCTGGTGTTGCTTAGTGTTTAGGTGTGTCTGCTCTGCGGATCTTTGGGTCCTTAGTGTGTAGCATGTTTGCTGCTTGAATTTATACACTTTAGGTGGGGGTGTATCTCAGCCTGTCATCTCTTTCAGGTCCCGGTCGAAAAGAGTTACAGGTACTGGTATTGTTTTTGTGGGTCGACAGCATCTAGCGGCATAGTTGCGCCACGTCGGAAAAATGATAGTCTACCTTGGCAGCCAAAAGCTTGCATTCGCAAGTAAGAAGAAGTAAGAAGAATAAGTAAGAAGAAACCCACAACAGGTTCTCTTTCATATCCAAACCATGCTGCTGGTCCTTGGTCCATAAAACAACTTTGCATTATTTTGCTTTGTTGTGACGTTTATTTGCACGATCAATGAAAGTTTAGGTGAGGGTTTCAGTATTTCCTCTCCTTTTTAATCAAGTGATATAACATGACTAACCCTTCGAGGAGAAGGGCTAACTGCGCCAAAACATCAGATTTTACTTTTTATCGAACCTTTACAGCTAGTTAGATGGGTTCTTTTATCTAACCTTAGTAATTTTCACTCGGCATTCCGTCCATCACAATTAACCTTGAAAGTAATGAAATTAATCACCACATTTCTCAAACTCACCATCGTCACAAGGCAGGCAGCTATTCTCAAGCAATGGCATCATTATGCAAACCTGATTCAAGCATATAGCAGATAGGCAGGGGTCACAGTAACGGTACTGTTTTTTCTTTTCAAAGAACTGCCATGCACGGTAATCGAAAAAAAACCCAACAAAAGCTGAAAGCGTAAATCGCACAACAGAAGCTTTTGTAATGGAAGTTTTTCCTTCAGCTTCATGTAAGGTATCAGATTATTTCTGTGTAATAATTCTGATAAATTTGATTATATTCTGTATACTGTGCATTTTCAAAAATTTAAGTCCACAAAATTAAAAGTTATAAAGTTATATACAATTAATATATTTATAAGTATATTTTAACTTAAAGAAATATAAAAATAGATCTAAAGGAGACAGATACACGAGTGAATGAGGAAGGAGAGCAGTTTTCTCAGCTGGTGGAGTTAAGTATTGCTCCTTGATGAATTCTGATAATTGATTAGTAGATCAGCGATTTAAAATTAATGTATAAAATGATAGCATTAATAATGTACAAGTTAGTATTATTGTTTGTAATGATAACTTATAAGTATTTAAAAAAATTTGATTGATTGGAGATATCACACGACAAGGAGGAAGAATAGAGGTTAGGATGTCGAAATCGACGAAAGAGAGCGGCTTGTCGATGTCTCGCCTGGAGTCGGTAACGTTCTGAGAGAGCATCTTACAGAGGGTTTGAGATGCCATTACTAAGCTGAGATGGTGGCTTGGGAAAAGCAGACGAGCATGCTCGAAGCTGACATTTTTTTGTGGTTAAACCAAACAATTTCTGCTGGTTACTCATTGGAGAACGCAAATAACAATGTGTGAAACTCCCTGCAGATAGGTACTTCCTCCATGAAGTTCTCAATAAGGGGCTTATCTATTTTTACCATACAGTACATTTGCTAAAATGGGGATTTTGACCTCAACCCACCAAACCCCAACCTCATCAATCCCCCACCCCTCTTACTCCTTCTATATCCTCATGGCATTCCCTCTTCATCACTCCCCTACGCTCCTTTCCTGTTTTATCTTCCATGACTCATCCCTCATAAATCATAATGTATGGCTTCTTAGGACCAGCTTGGTTTAATGGCAATCCTTATGGCATTGTAATTGTTTTGTTATCTTACTGTGTACACTTTGACCCGAAAAAGGAAGAAATGACATCTCTGCTGTACCTTAAGTCTTGCTCGAGACCACAATTAAGCTCTCCGTCCACCTGGCCCGTGGTGTGTATTTCTCAGCCCCCAACGCCGTTCAAGCCTTGGCGCAACCGTACTGCAGGATGCGACAGGACCTTGTTGGCAACGGTCCAGCTCTCGACGACAGCTCTTTTAACGTTGTACATCGTCTTCCAGCCATCCATCTCGCAATCTCCTCCATACCCGCACGCAACTCCTCAACCTCGTCCCCTATGAACCCATAACCAACATATTAAGTAACACACACCAAAACCAAAATGAATATATGAACACAATGTTCCATGATTTTTTGTTTTCCAAACATGCCATGCTCTGTAAAAGCACTTTGGTGAACAAACGGTCTTGTGTAATGTGCTCTTCACGACCGAACTGAACTGGTGATTTTTGAGCTTTCCCCTTACGGTGAGGCTGTCATGGTCAGTGAACTAAAAATTGCAAACACGCATCGATCATCACGAAATGACACGATGGCAAAGATAATTTTTTCATACATGTTAATCGGGTATATTTTTTATGTACT
>CM068961.1:95159030-95167550 GCA_035128595.1 Eptatretus atami
GAATATAGACATTGACAACAAATCCTAATACCATTGTCAAACTTGTGTCCTTTTGCTCAGTTAGGCTACTTTAGCATTATTGCTATAAGAAACAAAGAGTGGTACTTCCAACCTCTTTCATCTTCTCCATCTCATTCCTCATTGCTTGCTTGCCGATCTCCAACTCCACCTGCTTTTGCCGGAGCTCATCGTTCTCCTCCTCCACCTTCGCCCGTTTGTCCTCGAGGCTCTCCAACTCTTGATGCAGCCGCACAGACACATCTTTTGCTACCTGCCAACCGACAAACCACAAACTTGGCAAACAACCAGGGAGCACCTGCCACAGTACAGCATTTATCAGTGCATAAGGTGGAGACCTGCCGAGGTTGTTTTCTAAAACGGAATCAGTGTTTTGTACTTATAGGCTCATGAATCATTGTTATAGGATTTGGGTCCAGCTTTACACAAGTGTTAAATGTGAGTCAATTTTGTGAGGAATCCAGAGAATGATTCTGTTTGAAGGTTTTGTTTTTTAGGTTTTACTTTACTTTTAATTTTGACATCTTTTTCATTATGAAAGAGTTTGTATATAAATAAGATGCACAGGAAAAGTTACATTCAAAATCTTCCCATATCCAAACTGCATTGTTCATTCCAAAATGAAATATGTTAGTTGATAGGTTCGATTACAGCACCTATTTGTTCCGAATTTGGTGGAGCACAGGCTTGCAGTTACTATTCCAAACCAAACTAACATCATAACATGTTTAACCAACAGATGATCGACTCAGAAGATTACACACTGTTTATCTTAGCGGAACTTAGACTCGTGTATTTTTGCATTTCCTTATGGAACAGCGCCACACCCATCAATTTATATTCACATCAGTCAAATGCCCAAATTGGAACTTCATAAACTTTCAAGCTACCAAACTGCTCAGCATTGTACATTCTATTTCCTCCAACATTGTACTTGTGTGGTCATTGAAACAGAGCTCCTGAAAGACGACCAGAGGGAGGGAGATAATGATTTGAAGAAGATTATGACATTCGAAACCTGGTCCATCATCTTTGTACCAGTCAAAGCAAGCATCTTTGGAGACATTTTTTGGAGCAAGAATCGGAGACGTTTCCATTTCCACCATCAACGGTTAACCAACAACCAGAAATGTTATGGCAAGTGTTTTGAAGAGCATTACGCTTGAATTCACGTGGAATGTTTTGAACGTGGGAAAACCTCTGATGCTCAGTACTAGAGTGATTTGCTACACGATTAAGTAATATAAGCAACATGGAGAAGATGGCCAGGTGTGCTGTCTCAGGATGTAGCTCTGCTGATAACACTTTCTTTCACATGGAAAATGTGACTAGTAGGTTGAATAAGTTCTGAATAATCCCCCATAAATCCAGACTTGTTACCTTGTTATTCTCAGCTCTTCTGGACACACAGAGAACATTATGAAGAAGACATCAAAGCTTATGTCCTGAAATGACTGCTTACCCATCCCAAAGAATTTGATGCAGAGGATGTCAAGGCACTACTACATTGATGGAACAAGTGTATATGTGTACTCGTAGCAGGAGAATACCTTCAGAAAGAGGTGAGGCTTCATCAACCTGCCTGGATGGTTTGATTTTGCTGAAAACAAGTCCACATTAACCTTGAGCTACCCTTGTATAAGCTTTTTTGCAAAGTCGATAACATTATAAACAAAGGTCATATATTGGATCTCTCTCAGCTTATAGAGGGCCATGAACTGAGCTTATCTTGTGTCTGTCTCAGCTTATAGAGGGCCAGGGTATTCGCTTTTGCTAAGTCTATCTCATCTTGGATATAGCCATGACCGTCATGATCCTTTCTGGTGTGGGCCCAGATCAGCACGAGCCAAGATAAGTTGGTTTAATTCCATGTACAGTATAAGGTAATGAACTTAGATTGATTATTTGAGGTTTCTTTTCTTGTTTTGTTTTTTTAACCTCACAAAGGGTTTGGACAATTATGTTTTTCATTTGTAAATACAGCTTAATATTCACAATATCGAAGCAGAGGTCTCGACCATTTGGCATATCATGTCTGTGTGATGCCTGAATTCCAAGATTGCCGACGTTGTTTGAAAGACACATTGCAAACATGAAGTCCACAAGCTAAACGCAGACATGACGGCTGGCATTGAACCGCCTTCCGTATGGCTGTGTATTCTGAGATGCAGCACTCCTTAGCTGCCACTACATCAGAACAGTCGTTTCTCGGTTAAGTCTGAGACCATCGAGGATCAAACTCAGACTATTGAGCTCAATCGCAAGTATGTTAACTGTGCTATTATGTTTACTTGCAAAGACTGCCTTACAACTGTAACAACCTAGATATTGTGCTAGCCTGTAAACACTGTCTTACAACTGTAACAACCTGGATGTTGTACTAGCCTGCAAAGACTGTCTTACAACTGTAACAACCTAGTTATTGTACTAGCCTGTAAACACTGTCTTACAACTGTAACAACCTAGTTATTGTACTAGCCTGTAAACACTGTCTTACAACGGTCACAAGAGAGCTATCATGCTGGCCCCTTAACACTCTCTTACAACCTGAACAACTGAGCTATCATTCTGGCCCATAAACACTGTCTTACAACCTGAACAACAGCTATCATTCTGGCCCCTAAACACTCTCTTACAACCTGAACAACTGAGGTATCGTGCTGGCCCCTAAACACTATCGTACACCGTGACCAACAGATCTATCATTCTGGCCCCAAAACACTCTCTTACAACCTGAACAACTGAGGTGTCGTGCTGGCCCCTAAACACTGTCGTACAACCTGAACAACAGAGCTATCATTCTGGCCCATAAACACTGTCGTACAACCTGAACAACTGAGATATCATTCTGGCCCATAAACACTGTCTTACAACCGTAACAACTGAGGTATCGTGCTGGCCCCTAAACACTGTCTTACAACCTGAAAAACCTAGTTATTGTGCTGGCCCATAGACACTTTTATACAACTGTAACAACCATACTATCATGCCAGCCTGTAAACACCGTCTTACAACTGTAACAACCAAGCTATCATTCCAGCCTGTAAACACTGTATTATATCCATAACAACCTGGTGATTGTGCTAGTTTGTAATCACTGGCCCTTACAACTGTAACAACTTTGTTATGAGGGATGGTCAAGAAGCTTTGCAATTCAGGGGTAAAGCAATATCGCAGGGTCCTAATTGTTTGGTAACATAAAGTAGAATGCTTGTGTATTTGTTTCAGTAAATTTGATGAATGTGATATCATTTCCTGTTTCAGAATGAGAGTTTCAAGTATGGCGTCTGATAAAATTATGCAGATTTTCGAAAAATTGAGCATCGGACGATCAGAAAACTCTAAAGTTTCACAAAACTAAAGAAGGTTTCACAGCAACAGAAATTTAATGATGCATGATACGAGTTTATGGCACAGTTGCCCCTTTATATGCCACCTTAACAAGGAGTTAAAGTGTGGGCGAGAGAGCCTTGAGGATGACCCTTGATCACGACGGCTTTCAGATGCCACTGATGAGGCAAATGTAGCCCTCAGTTGGTCAGGTTGTATGAGGCAAATAAAAAACTTGATTTTGTAGGACTAGTGTATCAAGGTCAAAGAAATAAGCACTGAGGTTGGCATTTCACATGGAAGTGTTCTGACCATCATCCATGAACATTTGGACACGTCGAAGGTTTCTGTGAGATGGATGCCTCAAAACGTCAGCAGTCAGGATCGACACAAGAGGATGGCCTCAAGCCATGAGCTCCTTGACCTGTATAAAGCCAATCCAGCCAAATTTATATCCCGTCTAGTGACAGGAGATGAGACCTGGATTCATCACTGGAACCCTGAGTCAAAGATGGAATCCACGCAATGGAAGCACCCAAATTCTCCAACCACAAGATGTTCAGAACTCAACCTCTGCCGGCAAGATCATGGCCTCGGTTTTCTGGGATGCCAAAGGGATTCTGCTGATTGACTACCTGCCAATATAAAACAATGATCGCTGGTAACTATTATGCTGCCCAAATGCAAAAACTGTGCAACGTCATCCATGAGAAATGACAAGGAATGTTGACTAGAGGTGTGCTCCTGCTCCAGGAGAATGTGCCGGTCCACAAATCCCATGTTTCACAGGCATCTATTCACACTTGTGGTTTCGATCAATTCAATCAGCCTCCATAAAGTCAAGATATGGCCCCAAGTGACTATTTTCTGTTTCAAAACCTAAAGTCACACCTTGGAGGGTGGCGTTTTCAGGATGATGATGAGGAGCTGAAGGAGCCTCGTGAGGCAAGGTTTGAGGAGCTGTCAGAAGACTTCAATAAAACTGGCAGAGTGAGTTTGAAGGACAAGTGGAGAAAGTGTATTGAAGTCAAGGGAGACTATATTGAACGAGAGAGTTCAAAGAACACCTGTGCAGTCTTGAGAAAAAAGGACATGGGTGGGGTATGCAAGCAGCAAATTTGATTGGTCAAGATGATGCAAAATGCCATAATATTTTGTCCAAATACTGCTAGACAAAAGGTTTTTAAAGTGCCACAAATGCAATTTGTGTTCTACGGTGTTGAAGTATAGGATTCAATTGAAATTAAATAAAGATTTTAAAGGCTGTAGGAAATCTTTTTTTTCAGTTTACCACCGTTGATGCAGAGTCTTTTTCACCACTTTATTTAACACGTTACATTAGTTCTTCATGCCTGTTGTTTGTATCCTTTATGAGGTTCTTAAAAACAGTACGTTTCCTGTTTGGAATGATTTTAAATTTTGTTTGACTGTGTGAGAGAGAGAGAGAGAGAGAGAGAGAGAGAGAGAGAGAGAGAGAGAGAGAGAGAGAGAGAGAGAAAATTTTATCTCACTCTCTGAACATGTGTGATCGGGACAAATTCAGAGCCAAAGTACTGTTAAACTACAGGTTCGTTTTCTGATTTGTGTTCAAAACACAACATTCAATTAAAATAGAGTAGTTCCTTGATCATAAACTGATGTTTGTGAGCAGACAGACAAACAGAGTGAACCAATTGCTTCATGTGAGCGGGGTAAAAATGAAATGTGACTTGTGAGTCTGCCTTTTCATTATCTACAGGACCCAGTGTGCAGAACTTCATCACTGCTCCTCATATCATGCTAGCCCATAAACATGCCTGGTGTTGGCTTAGTGGTTAGGGTGTCTGGCTTTGGATCTTAGGGTCCTTAGTGTGAGCCTGTTGGCTGCTGAATTAACACTAGGTGGGGTTGACTCAGCCTGTCATCCTTCTCAGGTCGGCGAAATGAGTACCAGTGTACTGGTATTGGGGCACAGCATCAGCGGCATAGTTGCGCCACCCCGACAAAATGATAGCTACCTGGCAGCCAAAGCTGCCATTCGCAAGAAGAAGAAGAAGAAGAATAAGAAGAAGAAGCCCATAAACAGTGTCTTTCAACCAAACCATTGCGCTGGCCTGGTCCATAAACAACTTTGCATTAATTTTGCTTTGTTGTGACGTTTATGCAGACAATGAAAGTAGGTGAGGGTTTCAGTATTTCCTCTCCTTTTTAATCAAGTGATGATAACATGACTAACCCTTCGAGGAAGGGCTAACGCGCAAAACATCAGATTTACTTTACAACCTACAGCAGTTAGCATGTCTTTATCAACCTTTAGTAATTTCATCGGCATTGTCCATCACAAATTAACCTTGAAAGTATGAAATAATTCACCACATTCTGCACTCACATCGTCACAAGGCAGGCAGGCTATCTCAAGCATGGCATCATTATGCAACCTATATCAAGCAAAGCAGATAGGCAGGGGTTCACGTAACTGGTACTCAAGAACTCATGCACGGTAACAAAAAAAACCCAACAAAAAGCTGAAAAGCGTAATCGCACAACAGAAGCTTTTGATGGAAGGTTTTCTCAGCTCATGTAGGTAAGATTATTCTGTGATAATTCTGATAAATTGATATACTGTATACTGTGATTTCAAAATTTAAGTCCACAAAATTAAGTTTATAAAGTATAACATTATAATTTATAAGTTATATTTTAACTTATAAGAAATAAAAAATAGATCTAAGGAGAATACACGAGTGAAGAGGAAGGAGAGCAAGTTTTCTCAGCTGGTGGAGGTAAGATTGCTCCTTGATAATTCTGATAATTGATAGACAGCGATTTTAAAATTAAGTATATAAATGATAGCATTATAATGTACAAGTTATATTTATTGTTGGTATATAACTTATAAGATTTAAAAAAATTGATTGATGGAGAACACACGAGCAAGGAGGAAGAATAGGAGGTTTAGGAGTGTCGAAACGCGAAAGAGAGCGGCTTGCGAGTGTCTCGCCTGGAGCGGACGTTCTGAGAGAGCACTTACAGAGGATTGAGATGCATACTAAGCTGAGAGGTGCTTGGGAAAGCAGACGAGCATGCTCGAAGCTGACATTTTTTTGTGAGTACCAAACAATTTCTGCTGGTACTCATTGGAGAACCAAATAACAATTGTGTGAACCCCTGCAGATAGGTTACTTCCTCCATGAATCTCAATAAGGGGCATCTATGTTTTACATACAGTACATGCAAAATGGGGATTTTTGACCTCAACCCACCAAACCCCAACCCAACAATCCCCCACCCCTCTTCCTTCCTTCATATGCCCCATGCATGTCTCCTCTCACACTCCCCTACCTTCCTTTCTCTGTTTTATGCCTTCCAGACTCCTCCCATAATCAATGTATGGCTTCTTAGTGAACCAGCTTGGTTTTATTGGCAATCCTTATGCATTGTAATGTGTTATCTACTGTGTACACTTTGACCGAAAAAGGAAGCAATGACATCTCTGCTGTACCTTTAAGTCTTGCTCGAGACCACGAATGAGCTCTCCGTCCACCTGGCCCGTGTGTGTATTTCTCAGCCCACGCCGTTCAGCCTTGCGCAACCGGTACTGCAGGATGCGACAGGACTTGTTGGCACGGTCCAGCTCTCGACGCAGCTCTTGTAACTGTTGTACATCGTCTTCCAGCCATCCATCTCGCATCTCCTCCATCTCCGCACGCAACTCCTCAACCTCGTCCTATGGACACCACATATAAAGGTACACACACCAAAACCAAAATGATATATGAACACATGTTCATCATGATTTTTTTGTTTTCCAAACATGGCCATGCTCTGTAAAACACTTTGGTGAACAAAACGGTCTTGTTGTATGTGCTCTTCACCCGAACTGAACTGGGTGATTTTGAGCTTTCCCTTACTGGGTGAGGCTGTCGATGGTCAGATGAACTTAAAAATTTGCACACGCATCGATCATCACGAAATGAACACGATGGCAAAATAATTTTTTCATAACATGTTAATTTTATATTTTTATGTACTTTATTATTTTTTCTATAATTATTCAGTATGTCTTAAACAACATGCTTAAAAAAAAAAAAGAAGAAATTACAGGCCAATTAATTTACACCATCAGTATGTTCATGCATGTAACCCTTTTTCACATGTGTTTCTTGTACTGTATAAACATGTGCAAAAATTACAGTTTTTTAGGACATGTGACTACTAATGTGTGACACCTGAACGGTTAGTCCGATTTGGACGTACGTGGTATCAAAATGTGCGCAAGACCCTGGAGAAAAAAGTCATGAGAGGAGAATTTGAAATCCCTAGCGGTTGCGAAAAAAACAATGCGAAAAATGTCGAGGGGGGGGGGCTCTCTGTCCCCCCTCCCCAGTGCAATCAGAGTTGATGGTGGTGAATCGCCATGATGCCATTGCAGCAAGGCTGGTTTTCTTTTATCGCTGCATCTTATCATTTTTAATCCTGGAGTAAAAATCGGATTTCAAACCTGACTCATTGGTAGTTTTACGATCTCATAATACTCTTATGCAATGTTCAGTGATTTGAGAAAGAAAAAAAAGATTAATGGAAACAAAACTACAAAGGCACGTAAACTATGAAAATAAATGAATGTGTGACATTGGCTTGGGCAGAAATCGTATAACTTGGAGAAGACAAAGTAATATATGCACAAGACAAATAACTGTAGACAGAAAGTATATATGTATGTGCACTGTAATAGTAAGCTCATATTACTACCCAGCTAATAGAACAGTAACCTCACAAAGCCTCATGAAGGGCTATTGGGTGGTGGATTGCTTGGAAAGGACAAATGTGAAATGATGCAAGTGTGCGATTCCAAGTGTGATGTTCTGTAGGTGCAAAACATTACTATAGTTGTGTGGCTCCGGTTCTGCACACTTGATGACCCTCTGGTTGTGTGGCTTTGAGTTTGCACACTCAACAGCTGACTCTCAAGATTTGCGGCCACGAGTTTGCGTAATGGATGGCACTCTCAATGTGCAGTTCTGAGCTTCCTCCCTCAATGGCTTGCTCTCCAGGTGTGTGGCTCTGAGCTTCATCACTCAATGGCTTGCTCTCTAGGAGTGCGGCTCTAAGCTTTTCCAACGACATAGCTGATTCTCTAGGTGTGTGGCTCTGTACTTTCCCACTCAACGGCTGGCTTTCTCGGTGTGCAGT
>CM068961.1:95167560-95181646 GCA_035128595.1 Eptatretus atami
CTGAGGTGCTGAGCTTCCCCACTCAATGGCTGGCTTTCTATTTGTGTGACTTTGGGCTTCCCCACTAAATAGCTGGCTCTCTAGGTGTGTGGCTCTCAACTTCTCCCTTCAACGGCCCTCCACTTGTGCAGCTCTGAGCTTGGTTGTAAATATTTGTTAATCAAGACAGTTGGTTGTAAGTATTGATAAAGAAAGGCATGGTTATAAATAAAGGTGGTTGAAAGTGTTTGTAAATAAAGACAGATGGTTAAATATGAAGACAGTTGGTTGTCAATACTTATTAAAAAAGACATGGTTGTAAATGAAGAGAGGTGGTTATAAATATTTGTAAATCAAGACAGGTGCTTAAAATTAACAGGTGGGTGTAAATATTTGTAAATAAAATCATGGTTATAAAAGTAGACAGGTAGTTGTAAATATTTATAAATATATTTAGGTGGTTGTAAATAAAGATAGGTGGTTGTAAGTATTTGTAAATATTGTTAGGTGGTTGTAAGTATTTGTCAAGAAAGATAGGTTGTTGTAAATAAAGATAGCTGTTGTAATATTTGAAAATAAAGATAGGTGGTTTAGTTAGTATGTGTTAAATCAAGATAGGTGGTTGAAAATAAAGATATGTGGTTGTGTTTGTAAATAAAGATAGGTGGTTGTAAGTATTTGAAAATAAAGACAGGTGGTTGTAAATATTTTGTAAATAAAGACAGGTGATTGTTAGGTGTTAAATAAAGATAGGTGGTTGAAAGTGTTTGGAATAATGATCATGGTTGTATTTGTAAATAAAGATATGTGGTTGTAATATTTGTAAAATAAAGATAGGTGGTTATAGTATTTGAAAATAAAGATATGTGTGTTGTGTTTGTAAATAAAGACAGGTGGTTGTTAGTATGTGTAAATAAAGATAGTGGTTGAAAATAAAGATATGTGTTGTTGTTTTGTAATAAAGATAGGTGGTTGTTAGTATGTGTAAATAAAGATAGGTGGTTGAAAATAAAGATATGTGGTTGTGTTTGTAAATAAAGATAGGTGGTTGTAAGTATTTGAAATAAAGACAGGTGGTTGTAAATATTTGTAAATAAAGATAGGTGGTTGTAAATAAAGATAGGTGGATGTAAATGTTTGTGAATAAAGATATGTGGATGTGTTTGTAAAATAAAGACAGTGGTTGTTAGTATGTGTAAATAAAGACAGGTGGTTGAAAATAAAGATATGTGGTTGTGTTTGTAAATAAAGACAGGTGGTTGTTAGTATGTGTAATAAAGATAGTGGTTGAAAATAAAGATATGTGGTTGTGTTTGTAAATAAAGATGGTGGTTGTTAGTATGTGTAAATAAAGATAGGTGGTTAAAAATAAAGATATGTGGTTGTGTTTGTAAATAAAGATAGGTGGTTGTAAGTATTTGAAAATAAAGACAGGTGGTTGTAAATATTTGTAAATAAAGATAGGTGGTTGTAAATAAAGATAGGTGGTTGTAAGGGTGTGAAATAAAGATAGGTGGTTGAAAGTGTTTGTGAATAATGATCGGTGGTTGTAAGTATTTGAAAATAAAGACAGGTGGTTGTAATATTTGTAAATAAAGATAGGTGTTGTAAATAAACATAGGTGGATGTAAAATGTTTGTGAATAAAGGTTGGTGGTTGTAAGTATTTGTAAATAAAGATAGGTGGTTTTAACTATTTGGAATAAAGATAGGTGGTGTAAGTATTTATAATAAAGATAGGTGGTTGTAAATATTTGTAACTAATGATTGGTGGTTGTGAAAAGATTGGTGGTTGTGAACAAAGATAGGTATTGTGAATAAAGATAGGTGGTTGTAAATAAAGATAAGTGTTTGTAAGTATTTGTAAATATTGATAGTGGTTGTAAGTGTTTGTAAATAAAGAAAGGTGGTTTTAACTATTTGTGAAAAAGATAGGTGGTTGTAAATATTTGTAAATAAAGATAGGTGGTTGTAGATATTTGTAAATAAAAATAGGGTGGTTGTAAGTATTTGTAAATGAAGATTGGTGTTTGAAAGTATTTGTAAATGAAGATAGGTGTTGTATGTATTTGTAAATAGATAGGTGGCTGTAAGTGTTGTAAATAAAGATAGGTGTCTGTAAGTATTTGTAAATGAAGGTTGTTGTTTGTAAGTATTTGTAAATAAAGATAGTAGTTTGTAAGTATTTGTGAATGAAGATAGGTGTTTGAAAGTATTTGTAATAAAGATAGGTGTTGTATGTATTTGTAAATAAAGATTGATGTTGTATGTAATTGTAAATAAAGTAGCGGTTGTAAGTACAGTATTTGTAAATAAAGAAAGTGTTTGAAAGTATTTGTAATAAATATAGATGGTTGTATGTATTTGTAAGTGAAGATAGGTGTTTGTAAGTATTTGTAAGTGAAGATAGGTGGTTGTATGTATTTGTAAGTGAAGATAGGTGGTTGTATGTATTTGTAAATAAAGATTGATGTTGTATGTAATTGTAAATAAAGGTAGGTGGTTTGAAGTACAGTATTTGTAATAAAGAAAGGTGTTTGTAAGTATTTGTAAATAAATATAGATGGTTGTATGTATTTGTAAGTGAGATAGGTGTTTGTAGTATTTGTAAGTGAAGATAGGTGGTTGTATGTATTTGTAAGTGAAGATAGGTGATTGTATGTATTTGTAAATAAAGATTGATGGTTGTATGTAATTGTAAATAAAGTAGGCGGTTGTAAGTACAGTATTTGTAAATAAAGAAAGGTGTTTGTAAGTATTGTAAATTAAATATAGATGGTTGTATGTATTTGTAATGAAGATAGGTGGTTGTATGTATTTGTAAGTGAAGATAGGTGGTTGTATGTATTGTAAGTGAAGATAGGTGGTTGTATGTATTTGTAAATAGAGATTGATGGTTGTATGTAATTGTAAATAAAGGTAGGTGGTTGTAAGTACGTATTTGTAATAAAGAAAGGTGTTTGTAAGTATTTGTAAATAAATTATAGATGGTTGTATGTATTTGTAAGTGAAGATAGGTGGTTGTATGTATTTGTAAGTGAAGATAGGTGGTTGTATTTATTTGTAAATAGAGATTGATGTTTATGTAATTGTAAATAAAGGTAGGTGGTTGTAAGTACAGTATTTGTAAATAAAAGCAGGTGATTATAAATAAAGACCGGTGGTTGCATTAATCCAAGATCTAAGACCTTTCAAAATTTCCTCACGAGCCGTGAAAGAGATTTCATGTTTGAGAGTGGATGTGTGAATGTCCAACGCGGTTCAATTATCACTTTAATGCACATCGATGTCGGGAGAGCTGATGGTGATTCCCGGGGAGTGAGTAAAGCGAAAAGGTCTACGTGAAGAAGCACCCCCAAAGCAAGTCGTTCTTTGTCCCTGGTCCACAAAGCAAGGCGTTCTTTGTCCCTGGTGTACGCACCTTCAGGTAGGTGTTTTCTGAACGCAACTCGTCCACCTCCCGGAGAAGATCCTGCCCGAGGAGGTCCAGCTCTTCCTCCAACGCTCTTTGATCGCCGAGGCCATCGCTACCGGCCTGAGCAGACAAACGGTCTTCATCGAGCACCGCTTGTTCCCCACCTCGGCTCGGTCTAAGCTCGGCCCGCGAGTCTACGGATTCTGCCTCCATGCCACTGTCACAGTCGATATCGGGTTTGGTGGGGACATCACCGTCGGGTTCGCACGGACAGTGCGGTTGCTCTCGGTCGCTCCCCCACTCTGGTTTGCCAGTGGAGGCCACACGGGCACATTTGGATTCGTCCGAGACTGACAACGGTTCTGACACGCAGTCCGAAATATCGGAGCTGCTGTCCGTGTGCAGAATCCTAAGCGCCCCGGCATCGGGTGCTGGTAACGGTCCTGATCGGCCCCGCTTCGGTGGCCCTTTTCCATCGACCTTCCTTGTTCTCGGTTCGGCTGGACCAGGAGGTCGCGAAACTGCGACCGTACGAGTGCCTCGGGAAGGTCCTTGCGCTCCTCTGGGAATCCCCTCCACGGCCTTTAACATCTTATCCCTGGTCGGGCCGCGGCGGCCGAGACGGGCCGCGGAGAGCGGCGGCTTTACGATACCGGCCTTCCCCGGGCCCCCGCGCCCGTGGCCCACACCCTTCGGCCGAGCTGGCGAGGCCGGACGGCCGGTCCGTCTCCTCTCCGTGCCGTTCCCTCCGGCTTCCATGATGACCCCGGGTAACGCACACGGCCGAGGAGATCGAAGTGAAACGAAATGGAGAGAATTTCTTGCGGGATGTTCCCGAGGTACGGATCCTGCCGCATGCACGGCACGTCGCGTCGCTTGGACCCGTGGAGGGAGGGACTGCCTGCTCGGTGGGAAGGGGGCTAGGAGGGGGCGATTCCCCCGACAAACCGCTTCTCCAAAAGGAGGAGGGGGAATTGTTCTTGCTCGGCCTGAAATGGGGTCTAGGATCAGGTGGCGAGGAGGGGTGATCCGTCCAGCAAACCGCTCTCTTACCACCGAGGGGGGACGTGGGTTGTGATTGTGCCTGCTCGGCGGGATGGGGGCTGACATCAGAAGACTGGAAGGGGGGGTGCTTCGCCCAGCGAATCGAAAAGGGATGTTTTCGGGGAAATATCCTGGAGAAAAAAAAAAACATAAACGATCGATGGGAATGAATAGGAGAAACATTTGTCTCCGAGAATATTAATTGCGCTTTTGTGTGTTTTTACGCAATTTTAACGTCAACGCTCAATGAATCCCCGGCGTGCCAGAAAGCATCTAACGGGTATCAAATCAAGGAGGCATTCCATCTCCTTAAATTGGAATAAATCTCTGATGGGACCAATCCTCCTCCTTCCACATTCCTTCCTTCATTTGATGAAATCTCGGGCGATGTGCGAGTCTGAGCCCCTTCAATTGCCTTTCGCAGTGAGGGGTCTGTGCATGAGGATGAATTGACCGTCACAGACATTGACCACTTGACCCGGTGTGTGGTTAAACTACAGATATAATCAGCATGATGGTCGACATACCGTTATGTTCTTTTAAAACAATGGCAGATCTTCCCGTCATCGAATAAGCTAGCTGGTGTGCCTTTGAAGGTGACCGTTTGCCCCCCTTTTTTGCTTGTAGCGCCACCTAGTGCGGAGAGCAACGTCACAGTCGCAAGTTCGAAACATCTACCACGTGTCCACATCCACTCGAGTCCGAGGTTCCACCTGCTGCAGACAACGGCGCACCTTCCTTGGTTCGTGTCTTCATACACTTCGTCGAATTCCTCCTCTCTCCAATTTTACACACTTGTAAGTAGGATATGTATGAAAGGACGTCGAGGCTCATGGAAGAAGGAGCTAAACAATGGAGGTGATGAACATACACAAGGAGGAATAACACAAAAGAAAACGGCAACAATGGCCTGGAAAGGAACATAACGGGAAAGAATCAGCATGTGTAGAAGAGATCATGGATGGCATCGGTGAGCACATGAGGCAGTGATGGGCAGCGTATTTGAAAGGTTGAAGTGAGGAGGACGAGACAATTGACACAGAGAGATGATACCATAATCTAGAGAATACGGGGATGGATGAATGGAGGATGGGCAACTAGCCCCCCCAGTTTGGGAAGGTGAGCATGTGAGCGTTTCTGGTGGAATGGATGCGACCTAGCGTGGCTTGGCAAGGATAGAGTAAGGAGAGGGGCAAGAAGAGCAAGACCAAATGTAAGCTTTTATAAAATTGAGAGCCCACCCACTTATTGCCGTTGGACAATGACAATCTTTTGAATCTGGTTCCTGCCTCGACCTACCAATGGTGCTGAAGGCTTTCTTTTGTTACTTTCACAAGAGGAGCATGGTGGGAAGCAGGAGTAGCAGCACAGAGTGTGGGAGCTATACTCCATCGAGCTCTGTATTAAAGTGATGTACAACATGATGAGTTCAGCGTGGCTCAAGAATACCTTGGCTCTACAGAGAATACCGAGGGAGTAAAGTTCTGAGCTTTTTAAATTGGAATAAATCTCTGAAAGAAAACCTTTCAATAGTATATCAGAACAAGACCAACCAGTCTTTGGACTTAGTTTGGTGATATGATCCTCCCATGAAAAGTAATGGCAGAAAGTGAAGCCAAGAAGGTCCAAGGACTGTACTTATTCCTGTAGCTGTCCAGGGAAGTGGATTGGATATTTTGATTCGCGATCCTTATGGAGAGATAGAGTGAAGCGTGTGACCTGTCAGCATTGATCGTCATTTTTCCCAGTAGCTGACCAGCAACTTCTCTTGTCCATGTCTGACCAAAGAGATTCAGCAACGGTCAGCCTTTCACAAGACTTTTCCACAGGGTGGAGTCCTCGGCAAAATGGTGAAGATTGTTTTCAAGAGGATCAGATAGATCATTGATATACATCAAGAATAATGTAAGTCTGAAGACACTGTCCTGTGGAACTCCAGCCTGAAGGGAAACATCAAGGGACAGGCCACCATCAAGGAGCTCTCACTGTTTCTTGCTGTTCCATAAGCCTCAGTTTTGTGGAATTCAGACAGCCACAAAAGCAAGAGGCCCTGGATACCAAAGGAAGATAATTTATAAATCAAGGCTGGATGCCAGACAGTGTGAAAGGCTCGAGAGGTATCCAGATAGATGGCCCTAACATCTTTGTTGAAGTTCAGGGGATCAATCTACTGCTGTTTCAGCAGTAGGTCAGAAGCCAAACTGTTTGTCAGAGATTATAGAGTTACAGAAGAGATGGTGCTTGAACTTGGCCACAATGATGGACTCCATTTATTTGCTTATAGTGCGAGCAAGGCTGATAGGTTGACTGTAATTGAGAGGGTTCGTCTTGGTAGCTTTCTTATAGATGCGGGCGATGTTTGAAACCTTTCAAAATGGAGGAAGATGCAAATCCAAGAAAGACCTGTGAAAGAGAGAGTACGATAGGACTGAAGGATCAGAGCACTTATGTAATCATGAATATTTGCTGAAGAGGTCTCGAGCTTGGTGAGAAACCTCTCCACTATTGCAGGGGAGAAATCCACAGGCTGTAGGGAACAATCTGTAATGGGGGGAAGCGTTGGGTACAGGAAGGGATTGATTTGGGACCTTGGCCTCTTGAGTGAAAACAGAGTTCAATAACTCTGCGTCTTCCCAAGTAGCATCCAGCACGATGCCAATGGATACAATTGTATATTGTTATGACGAATTAGGCATTTGAATATCGCAAACAGTTTGTCTCACCTCTTGGTGCCCATGGTATCCGTGGAGCTAGTTGAAGATCACAGAGTTTGTGGTATAAGCATATTTTGATACTTTGTGCTCATGCAGTGGAGATTCCTCAGCAGCCCATGTGCTCTTGGCACGGTCCTCCAGGTGGTGCTACATTAATTTTGGGGTCAAAGGTGCAGCGTTCGCTGGCATGTTTCCCATTCATTATCCGAGGCATTTGTTCGCCACCCAAGGGCTATTAGGGCAGAGGTGAAAAGCGATGGTCTCCACTGGTGAAGAATCATAACTGTTTGCGGAGAGGGAGTTTCACAGACCATTTTCTACCCAAGTGTGCGTGATAAACCTCGAAGCACACACAACTCGGCCTGGAGTGAATTACGCGGTCAATGACAGGTAGCTCGTGATTCATTGCCGCGCCTTGGGTCAAGTCTTGTGCTTTGCATGTCACCGACACGGTGACTTGGCATGCAGTAGCTACGAGGTGTGCACTCCGAGGGGTGAGGTTTGCATTTTGCATTCCAGGTCTTGAGCATGTGCGGTGTTCATGAAGGGCGTGTGGTTTGTAGCACGGTAAATGTTTTCGTGCTACAGTTCTCTCGTTTCAGTTTTTTATTTTCACTTTGAAGACCAAGCGATTTATGTGTCCGTTTCTTGTGTGCTACAAGAACCTGAAGTGTAAGTGGAATGCCGTGATGGTGCTTACACACTCTCTCGATACATAGCAACGATATAAAACGATATATAGCACAGTATCTCAAAAGGTTGTGTTTGGATTCGGACGAAACTTAGTGGATGAGTTGGGTCGAAGACAAGAACAACCTGATGAGATTTTGGTCCAGGTCCAGATGCAGACCTGGCCTGTCAGTTGGATACAAACGTAAACTGTTCAGCCCGGCGGAGGTATGTGCTCCACCGAGTGCTGTTCTAGGTAAAACAGTGTTCCCGAGCCATGGACAAGCATGTGTGGGAGTACATGAGAGAATGAGTTTGAATATACAAGTGGCATTTAAAACATTCTTTAAAGGAGCTACTCACAGTCCAAGACAGACCAAATGTATGCAGGTCTGACATGAAGGTGGCAGAGCTGGTGCACTTGCCTCTGAGCAATCCAGTGGGGGGTTGATTCCCAACCAGTTTTAGAAGACTGTAGGGTCCGTGCTTCATAGGAAGGGCATTGAATCAATGGGCAGGCCCATGAAAGGATGCCAAGCTGGAGACCCATCTGTTCACATTAGTTGCTGCTGGAACACGTTAAAAAATCCCATCATGTCATTTGACAAAGGGTGGTTGCATCATTGCTGAGAACACAACTGTGCTGCTGATGCAGTGCCCCCGTTTCCAGTAAGCTGGTACTCATTTTGCCAACCTCAGAAGGATGACAGGCTGAGTCAACCCACTTGGTGTGGTATATTTAACAAAACAACAGGGGTTTAGGACTAAAGACCTTTAGGTCTTAAGGTAGCCAACTTAACCATCCATCCATCCATTGGGACTATACTATGTGCAGAGCGTTGGTGCTGCAAAAGCAGTCTCCTTGGCTATTGGGTACAATACTGGACAGGTCGCCACTCCGACACAGGATACCAGCAAGCCGGTACTCATTTTACCAACCTCAGAAGGATGACAGGCTGAGTCAACCCACTTGGTGTGGTATATTTAACAGAACAACAGGGTTTAGAACTGAAGACCTTTAGGTCTTAAGGTAGCCAACTTAACCATTCAGCCAAAATCCAGCTTAGTGATAAACCATTAATCCGAAGACATAGTGTTGACACTGTATGCTGTACAGGAAGTTAGTGAGGCCTCACCGAGAATATTGTGTGCAGTTTTTGTTACCACATCTGAGGAAGGACAGTGCTTCCATGGGGAGGGTTCACCAGAGAGCATCCAGAATAAGAATAATATTATGCGTTCCCTTACGAGAAACTTCAGTGTGGGAGAAGGCCATTCCATTCGGCCCATCAAAGCCTGCACGGTTTAGCAGTAGTTTGGCTCTGAATTTGGCAAGATTGTACGGAGTCTCGTCCCGAACATGCATGCATACATACAGTTAAGCAAAATTGAAAATCTATCCAAACAGAAAACTCTCAGGTACGTCCATAAAGGACACGAGCAACAGGTATGAAGAACTGTGTTAAATAAGATGGTGTAAAAGAAGGTGCATCATCGGTGGTAAACTTCCAATTCAATGGGGTTTTTTTGGTTCACGAGTCAGTAAGTGACCACTATATTCGTTATGGGTGTGTGTGTGTCTGTCTGTCTGTCTGTCTGTCTGTCTGTCCCGAGCATAGCTCCGTGGGTTTTGATCCGATCCTGATAAAATTTGGGTGGGAGGTTTATATCATGATCTAGTTGTGTTTTCCGGAGAATGGGCGTGGTGCGCCCATTTAGGGCGGAGCCCCGCCCAAAAAACATGTGTTTTTAGGGGGTAGTCGGTTTCAAGTTACATCTTTTCCGAGGGGGTTTGTCGAATCTGGCAGGGGTTTCGGTATTTGGTTACCCAATGGCACCTGCATAGCCCCACGGAGCTCGATTTTTCATTTTCGTCCCAAGGTCAAGGTCACAAGGTCACGAACTTAGAAAATGTCAAAAAATCAATAAATTAGGCATCGAGCTCCTAGGGTTTTCAACTGTTTTGAATGAAAGTTGGTATGTAAGTAGTGCTCTTCGAGTACTACAACTTTCATCATTTACGTTTTTCCCGATTCCCGCAAGTTTGCCCGTGGCGTCCCCTCGAAGGTCAAAAAATAAAAAAGGCGAACCGTGTACATTGCTCGTGAACCATCGCCGTCTCCAGATTTATTTATTTTGCAGCCTTTAAAACCTTTATTTAATTTAAATTGAATTATATATTTGAACATTGGAGAGCACAAATTGCCTTGTTTGCACTTACAACAACCTCCAGTTTAGCAGTACTTAGGCAGAATTTTCCGCCGTCTCGACCAATCAAATTTTCCGCCCACTCTAATGGCGGAGTAACAGTAAGATTCACACAAAATGGCGGTGCCTAGCGATGCAATGACAACGACTAACTTCGTCCAAAAGATATTTGTTCAGTGCATCTTTTCCTCAAAAATCGTTCGAAAATCATCGGTTTCTCCTAGAAGAGTTGGCAGAAGATTCAGCTCTGGACTATTCCATTTAACCCATCGGCTGTGTATTGTGTGCTTGCCATCGTGCCTGTTATTCCAAGTTCACAAACAGGTGAATATCCAGGTAGTGGACAAAAAAATGGAAACGCCTGGGTAAATGATGGACACCAAGTACATAGAAAGCAACGGCTTCCACACAGGTGTGGCCCATGTGCTAATTAAGCAAATAACATCCCAGTATGCTTAGGGTCATGTATAAAAATGCTGCACACGCCTGGTTGCCGATAATTATGGCTAGTATGGCTGCAAGAGGAGGCCTCCCAATGCCACCATCCGCAGAGCCCAATGGTTTGGTGAGCATGACGCTGATGCTATCCATGTGTCATGGCCTTCTCAGTCACAAGATCTGAACCCAATCCAGCATTTATGGGATATTCGGGAACGATGCCTGAGACAGTGTTTTCCATCTTAATCAAACAAGTGTGAGTTGATTGACTTTCTCGTGGAAGAATGATGCTGCATCCCTCCTGCAGAATTCCAGACACTGGTGGACTCTATAGCACGGTGCCTGCAGGCCATACTGGCCACACAATGGTACCCCAACGCCATATTAAATGATGACTTTACATTGGTGTTTCCATTTGTTTGTCCACCACCTGAAGATCTTGTTTTGGAAATGCAAAGCAAGAGTTGAAAAGATGCTTCTCATGTCCTTTTCTCAAGACTGTGTACGGTAAGGTATTCTCTTAACTCTCTGGTTAATGCTCGACATGGTGTCCCTGGAAAGGTACTCCCTGCAGAAATGGAAGATAGGTTTACATTTGAGTTCAAAAACATTATAGGTACCTCAAAGTATTGGGGACAGAGGGGTACATAAGTATTGACAGGATGTTAGGTAACTCGGTATGGATGGGTGGTTGTGTTCATGTGCTGTGATTGTGATGTCTTTCGAAGGGCCTCATGTAAAAGGTGAATGTGTTGTCCACGTTTGTTTGTTGCTCACACGACAACCCCCTTCATGCCTTAAAAAAATAAATAAATGCAGGCATGGTGGGCCAAATGGCTTCCTACTGTGTCTCATTACCTTGTGTAAAGATGTCCATCATTTGTCCATTCCCTTGTCATCCCCAACCCACATTCTTGCCTCCACTTAATAAACAATGAATAAGATGAGGAGTGTTTCTATCACTTATCTTGTGTCTTGTGTGTGTGGATAATGTTTTGTTTTTCTTGGATCACAAGGTCGTTTCAATGTTTTGATAAAGATGCTAAATGTATACATTTATCATTGTAGGTCAGAATTGAGACTCGAGATTGGCATAGGGAACGGGTGACGTAAGAGAAGTGTCCCTGCAATGTAAAAGCATGGCACTCAAGTTCACTCACGACAAAGTTCAACTCTCGGTATACGTCGTCGATCGAAGAGTGCGTGAATGTGTCTTACTCTCAATGTAACCTCCGTTCTGGTACCGCACATGCTGCATTATAGAATATGAGGCCTGTGAGTTGTGTCTGTCGAATAATACAGAACTGGACACAGGTCTGAGTCTGAGCCTGAGCACACTCTGTACATCAGCAATAGCTCGGGCAGGTGATGCTGAGAGCTGCTGTGGCTAAAGACTCTCTCTCTCTCTCTCTCTCTCTCTCTCTCTCTCTCTCTCTCTCTCTCTCTCTCTCTCTCTCTCTCTCTCTCTCTCTCTCTCTCCATTTCCCTGCCTCGCTCCTCTCCTGAGTTCAGTGCCACCAAAGCGGTCTCATGGGAAGTGTTACACTGGGCTATAATGGCTGCTCCATGCTGAGAGCTCATGTTCAAGCTTGATCATTTCATTATTCCAGAAGAATCCAAATTTGACACTTCCTTTTTTCATGAACCTGCACCAGGAATTCCAGGACGCTGGCCATGCACAGGCCACGATCTCCTGGCACA
The DNA here is from genome assembly GCA_035128595.1 of Eptatretus atami. Lineage (NCBI taxonomy): Eukaryota > Metazoa > Chordata > Myxini > Myxiniformes > Myxinidae > Eptatretus > Eptatretus atami. The sequence goes on from CM068961.1 coordinate 95,179,728, forward strand.
ATAACGATGCTGCACTGCCCTTTACAATGGCTTCGATTCCCATTGTTTTGGCGCCTTCCGCGAGGCATCCGATTCTTGATGGGAAAGGAAATGTGCCTTTGTGTGATTGTGGCAAAATGACCCCAAGCAAGCTTGCATCGTTTTAATAGAGGCGAACAAACCGGGACTCCTCCTTCGGCTCTACTACTTGCTCTCAAAGTGGCTGTTTAAATCAATGTTATTTAATGTTTTACAAAGTATTGTTTTACAACAGCGAAAGGAAAGCTTTCCTTCTTGCATCCAAGAAATTCCACACCAGTTGAACACAAAACACCCGACCCTCTGTACGATGACGAACGCTTTGACTGGCACGCCATGCCAGGATATGTCATTTGATTGTATTTTCAACATGGCTGCTTCATGCGATCAAAGTCCAAGCGAGATGTCACGTGAACTCTTGTGCCTTTTCGAGCCTCGCTCCTCCATAGTCGAAACGTCTACCCACAAACGGTGTAGAAGGTAAAGAGGAAGAGGTAGAGGTGGTGGAGGGGATGCAAGGCAGTCTGGTTAAATTTACTCTAATAAATGTCAATGTGTGTGTGTGTGTGTGTGTGTTGTGTGTTGTGTGTGTGTGTGTTTGTGTGTTGTGGTGTTTGTGTGCATCACTCCAAACCATGAAACCTAGCAGCCTGAAACTTTACATGCATACGAAGAAAACTCCAAGGGAGTGCATGAGTGACTAGAGGGGGAGCACTCGGTGGAGTGCAAAACCTCCGCCGCCAATACTGCTGGGTCACTCAAGTGAACCTGATATCCTATTCATTCAATTTGACGTCAACAGTGCTCACAGAGTTATAGTTTGCAACTTTCCCTTTTACATACTCAATTCATTCGTCATAACTAGATTCCTTGAGACAGAAATTGATTTTACGTGGTATATCCACCTGAAGTTCCAAAATCAGCCGCAATTATAATTTTGGCATTTTTGTTGGAAATCACTTATAACATGTAGAAATGAAAAAAAAAGGCGAAATTTTATTGAAAAAAAAGTTGCAAAATTTTCTGGTTTTTTTTCTCTAACAATTTTTTGGGGGGGGGGTGGAAATCACTTAAAACATGTAGAAATGCAAAAAAAAAAATTCAAATATTTTTTCAAAATGGCCGCCATAGCGGCCATATTGGATTTTGGATGAAGTCCAAAATCTAATGGCATGGTCCTTGACCATACCTAATCCCCCCACCAAGTTTCGTCGAAATCCGTCCAGGAGTTTTTCCGTAATACTGGTCACAAACAAACAAACAAACAGACAGGGTTGAAAAACAGTAACCTCCGTCCATCTTCGATGGCGGAGGTTAAAAATTGGGTGTTTGGGTTAATTATAACACCCCTTTTGAAGATATATAATTAATGGCCTTATTTAATTATATCCTTTATCAGATGCATCCCTGAACACTTGCTCCAGGTTATTGGCAGTTAAGGCCAGATGAGATCTGTGACTTGCTACAGGCACCATGTAAACCTGTACTAACCTGTTTCATGGTCGGGTTGTCGGCGACTAACCGTCTCCCCCACCAGGTATCCTGCTGAGGAGGTGTATGGATATGGACACCAGCAGGATTAAAACGAAAACCTGTCAAAGGGCAGAGGAGCATGCTTGGTGAGCCCAATGGGCATCCATATCTAGTGCCCAACTGTGTGTGCAGACATCCTCTTGCAGTTGTCGGGATTGGGGCAAAGCCTTCGGGATCCCCATTCCTTGATGATAGTAGGAAAGGCACAGGGTAAACTTCTTCGGTCAGATTGCAGTGGTATGTGGCGAAGTCGTGCTGAAGCATCATCCACCAGACGACAGTCTCCTTGGATTAACCTGAGGCGGTCCGTTCAGGTGGGTGTCTGGAATGTCCGATCCCCAAGAGAGGATGATCACCTGTCTCTGTTA
>CM068961.1:95208540-95221292 GCA_035128595.1 Eptatretus atami
GTGTTAATTAGATAGGAATTAAGAATAAGTTCCACCAGTTTGTGATTGCCCCCCTGTAACCTATTCCTACAGTTTTTGCATTTACAAGTGAGCTAAATGTGCTGAGAAGGCCGAAGCCCCATCTCCAAGAGTGACGGTGGGTGAAGTCACGCCCCCGAGGCTGTTGATTGATGGGCATGACATCAGAAACTAGCCAAATGTGCTGAGCGGGCAGAGCCCCCACCTTCCTGGGTTTTGTGCGAGCAAGCCACGCCCCGGAGGAGGAAACGGGGGTTCGTTGTGACATCAGACAGAGTTTGGAGGAGGAACGGTTGAGTGCAGAGTGAGAGACGCACGTGGTCAAGAGAGGACGTAGCTAGGAGAGGGCCTGTAAGAACAGGGCTTTACAGCTGGCTTTCCTTCGACGCATGAAGAAGATGGCACGATTTTCGTATTTATGCTGACAAGATGCTAGCCATTGACTGTTCGGCTGAGCCATATAGTGTGTACATTTTTAAGGAGGGAAGGAGAGCATGCCTCGTGGCCTGATCACAGGATCTCAGAAATTGTCTCATCGTGTGGGCGAACGTTGTGAACAGACCGGGTGCAAGAGAGGAACGGGTGGTGAGCCTTGGTGTTGAATACCGCTCACAAATTGCCTGGCGAACGTTCCCACTGCGAGAGAGCGGCTTGGTGTCATTTTTGGGTGCGTCTTCAAAGCGCCTCGATTCCAAGTTCCACAAAGACCATCTCTGGATGAAGCTAAGTGCCAGAATAAAGGAGGGATTTTGTTTTATCTCATTTCCCCTTGTCTGGATTTAAGTCTTCGTGTAGAGGCACCTCGACTTAGACTTTAGTTAACCTCACGTATTTTAACATTCTGAATTATTGTTCGTTTGTAAATATTTGTCTATTTCCATTAAGTCCATTTATTTCATGTTGCTGTGTCTGTGTATCTGTTGTGGAATGAATACAACCCGTGTGCCTCCGTCCTTTACCACTATTTTCTTTCCCGCGCGCGCATTAATCTCTGAGAGTCTCGGCTGTAAGCCTCCATGGGAGAAGTTTGGCCATCCGTCCAGGTTGGGGTTAACCCCCTGGACATGACAGTACTTTTACCTTATGAACTTTGCTCCATTTACTTGTTCAACCAATAGCAGTAATGTAGTGTTTTTCAAAATATAGTTTCAAACCAATAATTTTGCCTGACACGACTACTGGTCTCGAGCACCTTTCTCTGGTGGGACGAGGAGAGGAGGAAAGAGCTTTTTAATTTTGGCAACTCACCTTTTTTACACCCTCGTTTTACTTTTGCCTGGCAGCTTGCCATTTTACACCCTTGTCTTTCTTCTTGCTTGGCAGCTTGCCATTTTACACCATTTTGGAAATTATTCATGGACTTGAGCATCACTGGAGTCCACTGGAGTTTTTCTGGAGTTCATGGGCATTCACTGGAGTTAAATCACATTCACAGCACTATCTTCAGTGACGCATGTCCTCTCTTGGTGAATGGAACATCATACCATGCGCTGTGTTGCAGATCGCTATCTCCAGTGGGTTTTCACTCCTTTTAACCGCAGGACTTCCATTCCATCATCGTACACCTTTTTGGGAGCAGCTTATTCCCACGGGCACTGGACATTGGGGACACCTGCGGCATCAAGTGGATCATATAACTTGGTGGACACAACGTTGTCGTCATTAGCCTTGTTTCTTATTGAAGTCATGACTGTATTCCCACACACTGAAGCTGAACAGCTTATGAGGCACCACTCAGACTGGATGAAGTCATCAACTTTTAGCAGTGAGTAGAGGTCAATAGCTATGATGTCCTATATTGGTGACCCCGACGTGATCACTTGTTATAACGTCTGTCGAAGCTACATCCGACGACGACGTCCACCAAAGCGTGGCACCCAGCACAGCAACTAGCGCAGCAACCAGCACAACAACCAGCACCTGCAGCTTTTCCTCAAGTACCGGTGTCCAAAAAGATGTGGTCTGGCTGTCATGTCCATTGGCCAGCTCGTTTTATACACTTTTTTTGGACCTTGAAACTTTGGGACTGGTCATTGTTTTACACGACAGTTTTTACACCTTTCTGATCAATCGCTTTCTTCCTTTGTTGACTAATTCTGGTTACGAGCGATCTAGGAGGGGGCTACTTGCAGTGTACTTTTCATCAGTGTCAATTTGTTAGTACTTTTGCATCATGAACTTTGCTCCATTTACTTATACAACCAATAGTAGTAGTGTTGGCATAGTTGTGAGCTTATCTGGAATTGGGAATTCCACATAAGGTATTGTCATTGTGCTCTGTTCGTCCATCCATCTCCGATTTAGACTTCTCTGGCCAAACTGCTGGGCCTATCCGACAGAAATTTGGCAGCAACGTTCCACTCCTGACTGGTAATGGCGATTGCAAAGCTCGTTCCGGTCACTTGATATTAAGTAGGTCAAAATGGTGGCCTCAGTAAATTCCTTCAAAAATCTTCTTCTCCAAACTCACCATTCAGAATGCTACCAAATTTGAGTTACAACATAAGGCCAGGGTAGGGATGTTAAATTGTGGAGGTCATGCCGATCACCTGACCGGAAGTCAAAATGTCTGACTCGGTAAATTTTTTTGGAAAATAGCGTAAATTCCTTTAAAAATCTTCTTCTCCAGACCTTCCAGCAGAATGCTACCAAATTTGGGTTCCAACATTAGGCCAGGGCCCAGAGAAGCTGCAGGTCCAGTGGTCCTCTTGTTTGTTTTTTTAATTCTGATTTTGAACCAATCACTTTGCCCGACATGACTACGGGTCTTGAGCACCTCTCTCTGGCAGGACGAGTAGAGGAAGAAAGGGCTTTTTACTTCTGGCAGCTCACCATTTTACACTCTCCTTTTTCTTCTTGCCTGGCAGTTCACCATTGTATGCCATCGTTTTACTTCTTGCCTGGCAGCTTGCCGTTTTACACCGTCATGGAAATGATTCACCGACTTGAGCTCTGCTGGAGTCTGCACGACCTCGAACCTCAATGCATAAGCAAATGACCTCAAACATGAACACGACCATAAATGCAAATGCACGAGCATGAACGCAAATGCACAGGCATACGAGCAAGGACACAAACACATGAACACGAATTCATACTCGGACATGAACATGAACTACGAGCCTGACTCAAGAGAAGCACACCAATTGTTGGGTGAATCTTGAGAGGCTTCTTCACCAGGTCACAGAAGGGAAACCGAGAGTAACTGGGAGACTGGACTGTGCACCACGTGACCTAAAAAGATGAACCTGTCCTTTTTGATGACATCAATGAGTTAAAACAAGCATCATCTTTATGATGCCAGAGGTAAGATGTTGCACATACCGCTGATGGCACATACAGTAGTTGTGTGCAACAGAGTAGGGAAGATCATGATGAGTAATTATTATAAAATTCACAACATTGTCTTGGAGACATCTTTTTATTACGTATAACCCTAAATATTCAAACAAGGTGTGTATCCAAAGATTTCAAACAGAAAACATACAGCAATATGAAAGAAACTGCAATGTAGCCCCCAGACATTTAACCGAGCACTCGTACAACATTCTGGCTTCATATGTGCCGTGTTCTTCAGGATGAATGCCATTCATTCGGCTCCAAAATGTACCTCTTTAATGTTCATTATCACGAAAGATCGATACACAGGACACGGAAGAGATGCGAGTACAATGAAACACATGATAGTACCTCTATACATGAAGACAATGCATGAACCCATTGAGTGATATATATATATATATATATATATATATATATATATATATATATATATATATATATATATATATATATATATATATATGTGTGTGTGTATGTACTAATGAGGTACACACTATGCACAGGAGGGGGCCCAAAAGCAAACGGACAATGTGGAAACAGCGAATGCCAAACCATGATCCAATAAATTCCATATTCCTGTGACGCCTTCAGTCGAACGTCAGGCATGGACAGCCGGTTCGTGAAAGACTTGGGCAAAAAACTTAATGCAGCTGACCCCAATAGAAGTAAGGTGGGTATAATTTCGATGATGTCAATGGCAAATCTGCACATGCCGATTCCGCGAATGTCACCGGTGATAACCGACAAATTCCTCATTCTCCTTTAAACTCAATCTCTATATTTAGTGGGGCAACTTAGCATAACAATTGTGCATTTTGTGAGGAAAGCACCAAATTTGGCACACTAGTAGCCTATCGTATTATGAACAGATTTGGATATTGGGCCATCTCAAATTCAGCCGCTGATGGCTGTGGCAGCCATTTTCCACTGCCATCAAAAATTTGAGATGGCCCAATATCCAAATCTGTTCATAATATGATAGGCTACTAGTGTGCCAAATTTGATGCTTTCCTCACAAAATGCACAATTGTTATGCTATATTTAGCTAAGTTGCCCCACTAATATGTTTTCATTCCAAACAGCATCATTCTAATCACAAATTAATGCGATACCATTAATATAACAAAATACAATGTTACAAACACTCGGGAGGTAAACGAAGAGAAACGCAGTTTTGACTTTACCCCCGGGTAGGGAGCGGTATCTTACAGGTCGAAACTCAAAATCATAATTGTGTTGAGGTATTTATGAAACCTCCCACCCACCTTGGGACACCAGCTGGGACCCCAAAACGTCCCGCAGAAGGTTTAGCAAAACTTATCCCAAAACTGAGAGAGTAGTTCGGGGACGGACAGACGGACGGACAGACAGACGGACGCTCTTGTTTTATAATACTATAGTATAGATATATAAGAATATATAGTATATGTGTGTGTGTATGTATATAAAAGGTAGCACAATGAGTAGTAAAGAATAAATTATTTATTAATGCTTGACATTTAAAGAACAGCCAAGTTCTCTTCCTCAGAGGTGTTAAGAGTTTGCCATGGTGACACCGCGTTAAGTTCCGTTGGAGACGGTTCTGCGTCGTGGATTGGTCTAAGTCCTCACAACCAATCGCAGTGTCCCTACGTTCAAACTTCTTTTTTTTTAGCATTGTAATTGATTGTGTCATTGTTTGTATGTGGGATGCAAGTCACCTCTGTGCCAAGGGTGGTGGTGATGGCGGCGGCGTCCGTGCGTGCATGCGTGCGTGCGTGCGTGTATCTAACCCAGTGGTCCCCAACCTTTTGATCCTACGGGCCGCATTCACTACTCCCAAGGATTGTTGGGAGCCAGAAAAAATCGAAGAAAAAATTGAGAAATCGATAGCACGTTTGGGGTTTATTGGAGTATTGTTTTTTTAATTAATAAATTTTATATGTATTCGATCAATCGATTGTTCACGCACTGTAATTCTGAACAAATTTCCGTTCGGGTGTAATTAATTTTAAATACTGCCGCAAGATGCCGGAAGGTAAAATCAAATTGATTTGATTCCTCCCGGCGGTAAGCGGCAGTGGCCGGCAGCGGCATTGTGTAAGGCTTTTCAGGTCACGGCGCCGGCCGGCAGTGGCCGGCAGTGGCATTGTGTAAACCCTTTAAAATTGCTATATGGAAATGTGTTTTGATTGGAAAGTCCTCGCGGGCCGCAATATAGGGCTCCGCGGGACGCATCGCGGCCCCCGGGCCGCAGGTTGGGGACCAATGGTCTAACCTTTTCTTTGTTGATTTCTATACAATTCCACACCCCTTGACAAACCTCCACCAAATTTTTCAGATGTGCTGGGGGTAATCATGGTCAGGTCTTGGGCATAACCCCTTCCCATTCTCCTCCCACAAGGAAACTCTTTACATGTGGATGTGTGTACGTCTGAAAATCATAGAAAAAAAAAAAGGACTGTGATGAAGTCATCAACTTTTAGCAGTGAGTAGAGGTCAATAGCTATGATGTCCTATATTGGTGACCCCGACGTGATCACTTGTTATAACGTCTGTCGAAGCTACATCCGACACGACGCTCACCAAAGCGTGGCACCCAGCACAGCAACTAGCGCAGCAACCAGCACAACAACCAGCACCTGCAGCTTTTCCTCAAGTACCGGTGTCCAAAAAGATGTGGTCTGGCTGTCATGTCCATTGGCCAGCTCGTTTTATACACTTTTTTTGGCCTTGAAACTTTGGGATGGTCATTGTTTTACACGACAGTTTTTACACCTTTCTGATCAATCGCTTTCTTCCTTTGTTGACTAATTCTGGTTACGAGCGATCTAGGAGGGGGCTACTTGCAGTGTACTTTTCATCAGTGTCAATTTGTAGTACTTTTGCATCATGAACTTTGCTCCATTTACTTATACAACCAATAGTAGTAGTGTTGGCATAGTTGTGAGCTTTATCTGGAATTGGGAATTCCACATAAGGTATTGTCATTGTGCTCTGTTCGTCCATCCATCTCCGATTTAGACTTCTCTGGCCAAACTGCTGGGGCCTATCCGACAAGAAATTTGGCAGCAACGTTCCACTCCTGACTGGTAATGGCGATTGCAAAGCTCGTTCCGGTCACTTGATATTAAGTAGGTCAAAATGGTGGCCTCAGTAAATTCCTTCAAAAATCTTCTTCTCCAAACTCACCATTCAGAATGCTACCAAATTTGAGTTACAACATAAGGCCAGGGTAGGGATGTTAAATTGTGGAGGTCATGCATCACCTGACCGGAAGTCAAAATGTCTGACTCGGTAAATTTTTTTGGAAAATAGCGTAAATTCCTTTAAAAATCTTCTTCTCCAGACCTTCCAGCAGAATGCTACCAAATTTGGGTTCCAACATTAGGCCAGGGCCCAGAAAGCTGCAGGTCCAGTGGTCCTCTTGTTTGTTTTTTTAATTCTGTTATTGAACAATCACTTTGCCCGACATGACTAGGGTCTTGAGCACCTCTCTCTGGCAGGACGAGTAGAGGAAGAAAGGGCTTTTTACTTCTGCAGCTCACATTTTACACTTCCTTTCTTTTGCCTGGCAGTTCACCTTGTTTCATCGTTACTTCTGCCTGGCAGTTCACCATTGTATGCCATCGTTTTACTTCTTGCCTGGCAGCTTGCCGTTTTACACCGTCATGGAAATGATTCACCGACTTGAGCTCTGCTGGAGTCTGCACGACCTCGAACCTCAATGCATAAGCAAATGACCTCAAACATGAAACACGACCATAAATGCAAATGCACGAGCATGAACGCAAATGCACAGGCATACGAGCAAGGACACAAACACATGAACACGAATTCAAACTCGACATGAACATGAACTACGAGCCTGACTCAAGAGAAGCACACCAATTGTTGGGTGAATCTTGAGAGGCTTCTTCACCAGGTCACAGAAGGGAAACCGAGAGTAACTGGGAGACTGGACTGTGCACCACGTGACCTAAAAAGATGAACCTGTCCTTTTTGATGAACATCAATGAGTTAAAAACAAGCATCATCTTTATGATGCCAGAGGTAAGATGTTGCACATACCGCTGATGGCACATACAGTAGTTTGTGTGCAACAGAGTAGGGAAGATCATGATGAGTAAATTATTATAAAATTCACAACATTGTCTTGGAGACATCTTTTATTACGTATAACCCTAAATATTCAAAACAAGGTGTGTATCCAAAGATTTCAAACAGAAAACATACAGCAATATGAAAGAAACTGCAATGTAGCCCCCAGACATTTAACGCAGCACTCGTACAACATTCTGGCTTCATATGTGCCGTGTTCTTCAGGATGAATGCCATTCATTCGGCTCCAAAATGTACCTCTTTAATGTTCATTATCACGAAAGATCGATACACAGGACACGAAGAGATGCGAGTACAATGAAACACATGATAGTACCTCTATACATGAAGACAATAGCATGAACCCATTGAGTGATATATATATATATATATATATATATATATATATATATTATATTATATATATGTGTGTGTATGTACTAATGAGGTACACACTATGCACAGGAGGGGGCCAAAAGCAAACGGACAATGTGGAAACAGCGAATGCAAACCATGATCCAATAAATTCCATATTCCTGTGACGCCTTCAGTCGAACGTCAGGCATGGACAGCCGGTTCGTGAAAGACTTGGGCAAAACACTTATGCAGCTGACCCCAATAGAAGTAGGTGGTATAATTTCGATGATGTCAATGGCAAATCTGCACATGCCGATTCGCGAATGTCACCGGTGATAACCGACAAATTCCTCATTCTCCTTTAAACTCAATCTCTATATTTAGTGGGGCAACTTAGCATAACAATTGTGCATTTTGTGAGGAAAGCACCAAATTTGGCACACTAGTAGCCTATCGTATTATGAACAGATTTGGATATTGGGCCATCTCAAATTCAGCCGCTGATGGCTGTGGCAGCCATTTTCCACTGCCATCAAAAATTTGAGATGGCCCAATATCCAAATCTGTTCATAATATGATAGGCTACTAGTGTGCCAAATTTGGTGCTTTCCTCACAAAATGCACAATTGTTATGCTATATTTAGCTAAGTTGCCCCAATAATATGTTTTCATTCCAAACAGCATCATTCTAATCACAAATTAATGCGATACCATTAATATAACAAAATACAATGTTACAAACACTCGGGAGGTAAACGAAGAGAAACGCAGTTTGACTTTACCCCCGGGTAGGGAGCGGTATCTTACAGGTCGAAACTCAAAATCATAATTGTATTGAGGTATTTATGAAACCTCCCACCCACCTGGGACACCAGCTGGGACCCCAAAACGTCCCGCAGAAGGTTTAGCAAAACTTATCCCAAACTGAGAGAGTAGTTCGGGGACGGACAGACGGACGGACAGACAGACAGACGGACGCTCTTGTTTTATAATACTATAATATAGATATATAAAATATATAGTATAGTTGTGTGTGTGTGTGTGTGTATGTATATAAAAGGTAGCACAATGAGTAGTAAAGAATAAATTATTTATTAATGCTTGACATTTAAAGAACAGCCAAGTTCTCTTCCTCAGAGGTGTTAAGAGTTTGCCATGGTGACACCGCGTTAAGTTCCGTTGGAGACGGTTCTGCGTCGTGGATTGGTCTAAGTCCTTACCAATCGCAGTGTCCCTACGTTCAAACTTCTTTTTTTTTTAGCATTGTAATTGATTGTGTCATTGTTTGTATGTGGGATGCAAGTCACCTCTGTGCCAAGGGTGGTGGTGATGGCGGCGGCGTCCGTGCGTGCGTGCGTGCGTGTGTGTCTAACCCAGTGGTCCCCAACCTTTTGATCCCACGGGCCGCATTCACTACTCCCAAGGATGTTGGGAGCCAGAAAAAATCGAAGAAAAAATTGAGAAATCGATACAACGTTTGGGGTTTATTGAGTATTGTTTTTTTAATTAATAAATTTTATATGTATTCGATCAATCGATTGTTCACGCACTGTAATTCTGAACAAATTTCCGTTCGGGGTGTAATTAATTTTAAATACTGCCGCAAGATGCCGGAAGGTAAATCAAATTGATTTGATTCCTCCGGCGGTAAGCGGCAGTGGCGCCAGCGGCATTGTGTAAGGCTTTTCAGGTCACGGCGCCGGCCGGCAGTGGCCGGCAGTGGCATGTGTAAACCCTTTAAAATTGCTATATGGAAATGTGTTTTGATTGGAAAGTCCTCGCGGGCCGCAATATAGGGCTCCGCGGGCCGCATGCGGCCCCCGGGCCGCAGGTTGGGGACCAATGGTCTAACCTTTTCTTTGTTGATTTCTATACAATTCCACACCCTTGACAAACCTCCACCAAATTTTTCAGATGTGCTGGGGGTAATCATGGTCAGGTCTTGGGCATAACCCCTTCCCATTCTCCTCCCACAAGGAAACTCTTTACATGTGGATGTGTGTACGTCTGAAAATCATAGAAAAAAAAAAAGGGCTGAGCCAATTTCCACGGGTTTTGCATATGTGGTGGGGTACCCAGGGTCAAGTCATGGGCACAAAAAAATCCCCCCCCCCCACCAAATCGGATCTGAAAATCATAGAAAAGAGAACCACGTGAGACAGCTCGATGACATGACACTGAGCCGAAACTGGCCTCAAACAAGAAAATGATGCCATTTGGCCCAACATTGCTCCCAGTTTAATTTTCGCTACTGCTTTAAACATCAATATTCTTGATGGTCACTGAAGTCTAAATAATCCGATCTTGATTGGGTGACTCAGCTTTACATATATCATATGAGTTGATGCGTGGTGTGGTGTGTGTGTGTGTGTGTGTGTGTGTGTGTGTGTGTGTGTGTGTGTGTGTGTGTTGGTGTTAAAGAAGCCTTTTCTTTGATTTCTAATTTCTATACAATGCAATGCCACTTGCAGCCTTGTGCTGCATAAGAAAGAAGAAGAATGAAAGGTGTTTCATTTGTGAAGGAGACACTCCTTGTAGAAAATAATTCCTGGACTACGAATGAAACCAAATGGCCACTATGTCCAAGTGGAAGGTCTGTCGTCTCAACATCCAAATAATTCTGAACAACAGCAATTGGATGACACAGGAGCCCCACAACATTTTTGTGATTGTGATTGTTTTTGTGATGATGTTGCTGCTAAAGGAAGTGTCACAGAGCACGACATTAAAAAAACGACAACCACATGGCTGTTATGGCAGCTCACATGAAACTTTTCTCGTGAAAGAAGCTACCACATTTTGGACATCATCCATATTCACAGCGAGCAATACATAAAATGTTATACCAATGATAAGTTGCGACTCCTGGGAGTAGGGAAGTTTTTTTCCTTTCACACCTTATTTACTTGATTTAAGTACATTTTAAGTACTTGATTTAAGTACATATGTGTGTGTGTGTTATATATATATATATATATATATATATATATATATATATATATATATATACGTATATATGATATATATATAAAAAAATATATATATATAATAAAATAATGTCATTCATTTGTTTCCCCAACCTGCCAAATTTGTCATTGTTCCCATCAACCCTCTCCTGCTTTGTCACTCTCATACTGTTTCTTGTATACTCTCATTTCCCCTCCATTCCTTGATTACCTTCATTTTCATTATATATATATATATATATATATATATATATATATATATATATATATATATATATATATATATTGTTACGAATTTGGGAATTCGATTGCACCCAACATTCAGGTTCCTTTAGTCAGCTATGTCGATAAGTGCTTGTTCCCTAGATAGCTCACCTTTCATTGTTTAAATGTTCAGAAATCGATTAGATGCGTTGCGGATCGATTTAATAGTTAGGAAAACGAACAATGGAGACATCCTCCCCCTCTTCTGCGAAGAGGAAGAAGAATCTTGCCGTCCGTGACTCATGATGTCAACAACTCCCTCCCACCCGTGGTTGAGCGGGGGGATGGATCATGAGGGCATGAGTCACGCCGGGCGTGGAGGAGGGTGGGGCGGAGAAGGATAAGAGGAGATCTTTTTCTTTTGTTCAGGGGCAGAGTTGGAGAAGAGGAGTTGAGGGGAGTCGTTCAGCAGACCGTCGGGTCCTGCTTGGCTTGCGTTAGGGTGAGGCCTTCGGAAGCTTTTTGCTTTGGTGGTTCAGTGAGCTTCGGCTTCTGTTTGGCTCGGGAGAGCTTTTTGCTTCGAACTTCTTTGTTTTGGAAGGAAGTTGAGCCGTTGCTCGGATCGAGCTGCGAATGGTGGCTTCTTCTTCTTCTTCTTCTTTCTTCTTCTTGGTTCGTGGAGCTCTTTGTTCTCCATTTTGGTTCCTGGCTTGGTGCGACTCATCGGCCTCTTCTTGGAGGTGATTCCTCGGGAAGCGACGCATCGACGGGAAGAATCGGCGCCTGTCTCACCAGCACGTGTTGAGAAGCGCGGGAGGATTCGCGGGAGCTGGGAAGGATCGGCGCCTCGTCTCACCAGCACGTGTTGAGAAGGCGGGAGATTCGCAGGAGCTCGGGAAGGATCGCAGCTCACGGCGATTGATCCAGCTCGCTCTCGCTGGAGCCCGGTCCAAACAACTTGAAGACCACACGAGGTTGAGAGGTTTGAGATAGGTTCTGGGTTTCAGCTCACCTGTCCTCCGAGCTGGAGCTCGTTATTAAAGGCCTCTGCCACATTCTGGGTGTGTGTGTGTGCGTACGTGTGTCTGTGGTCCCGTCTAATAAGTAGGGAACTGCTGTTAAGTGCAAGTGACTGTACATAATAAGTAGACGGTTGTAGTTCTTTTGTCGTGCTTTTGTTGCTAGTATAATTGCATACGTGTTTTGCCTTGTTTAATTGCATACGTGCTTTATTATAATAAATGTCCTTGTGTGAATGTAAACCTGTTCGTTGCGTCCATTCCCTCATTGTACTGCCCCATCTTGCACTCGAATATAGTTGGTTTTTAAATAGCCGGTAAAGTGATCGGGTCCAACGGGACTGCGCGATAATACCCCGCTCGGTTATCCCAAAAGGAAGCGAGCTGCTTAAACGGCTCGTTTCCAAGCGGTCCCGTTGAGGTACAATCTCTCGGTAACCTACCCGCGCGAATAATTAGGTAAATCGAAGATTTGGCGATCGGACCCTGTAGCGCGGGTAGAGTGCGGACAAGGTTGTGGTGTGGTTAAAAACACACCCGTGGGCTGTTTCCGGCGTTGATCCGGAAAGCCGCGACTGGATTGTCCGTTCGGTGGCGAAGCGACTGCTATTGGCTAGACGCGGTGCTCGCACCCGACGGGCGGAATTCTACAACAATGTATATATATATATATATATATATATATATATAATAATATATATATAATATATATATATATATATATATATATATATTATATATATATATATATATATATTTATACAGC
>CM068961.1:95221317-95231574 GCA_035128595.1 Eptatretus atami
AATACAGTACTATAAATGGGTGAGGTGTGTGTGTGAGTGTGTGTGACATATACATTTTGTGTCGATTTAATTACGTATGTTTATTAGTTAATTACGTACTATTGGAATGTTCCTTTTGACCCTTTGGACTGCTGAGACCCCTTCGACCTTTGAAGATCCTTTAAGACCCCCAAAACCCTGAAGAACAAGACCCCCCAAAAAACCTCCAATTATTATTGGGGTTCCAAGGCTTCCAGGATGGGAACCCTATTTTTGTTCAGACTAGCAAAAACGCCCAAGGCTGTGAAGACCATTGAGAATTTGATCCAATAAACCAAAGGGCCTTCTAATTTATATAAAAGAGTGGGTTGTGTCTGTGTGAAGCCTTTTCTTTGATTTTTTTTTGTAAAATTCCATACCCCTGTTCCAATTGCCTTGAAATTTGCTCTACTACATCATTGTAACACGGTAGGTCAACGTCACAATAAAAAATTGCAATTCTTTAACTCAAATTTATGTTTAAACAGAAAATAACGCCACTTTAGGCCAATCGTGCATCCCCTACTGGGGAGAGGGGCAGAGCTTGGCTTGCACCTCAGCCCTTCCGCATGGTGTTTGAAGGTGAATTATTGTTGGGAATCAAACCAATTGCATTTAAGTATTTTTATTCCTTATGCAGAATGGAAGTTAATATTCAAAGGGTCCACAGTCGTCACGTGACTACACTGAGTGCAAGTAGTCATCGCATGATCCTGTACAACCTCAAAAAAGGAAATGAGGCCATTTTGGCCCATCATTGCCGTGGTGCACCCCCGGGTTCATTTTTGCTACAGCTTCAAACGTCAATCTTCTTGATAGTTTATTAAAGTCTAAATAACCTCATCTTGAATGAGTGACTCGACTTGTGATATAATTACAACACTGACTAAAGCCACAAAACATAGTACCCCCCAGGGAGCAAGAGTGGTCAACCAGACACGGTCTGCTATAAAAGGTTGTTGTATATGGTTGGATTCCTTAGACCCGCAGCAACGACTTCTGGGTGGACAACCTTTCCAACAGGCTACTGTAACTCTGCAATTCAAGATGTGCGTGTCCAAGATGGCTGCCAACGCGGGCTGAAATGTATTTATGAATAAATTTTTTGACTAAACAAGGTAGAAACTTGAATGAAATGTGCTTTTGTAGGTTTTCATATATGGGGAATCCAACGCCATATTCAGTTTTGAATAAATGTGAAAAATTGCTGAAACTCAAAGCATTTTTATTTATGCAAAAATTGTCTTTTTTGAAGATGAATAATTTGTCGACCAGATAAGATCCACAAGTAGGTTGATCCTATGTGTCCAAGAATAAATTACTTACTTTGCAGTTTTTTTCCAGTTAGGATTGTCTGCATTCCTTGTTACTGCAGATCGTGGCCGCAGCCGGTCACGTCACAGGAGGAGTGACGACACAGGAGGAGTGATGTCACCGAACAGTCTAACAACTCGAGTAACGTCACGTTCAGCACGCATTGACGTCAAAAGGAAACAACCCCGTGGGCTGTGGTGCGCGCTGTATGGTTTATGTCTATTTATTCCCGCTTATCTGTTTGTAAATTGTTACCAAGCCTCGAAGTTGTAAGTGTTCATGTACCAGCTATTTGATCGTTTTCTTATTGACTGATATTCCTGGTCATTGTCCTCTGTTTTTAGTGAAACCGTCACGTCAATGGTCCCCATCAATCGCTCATTTCATTCGTTAACGTCTATCGTCATCCAAATCGTACCACTCTCCTCAATCATCAATCGTCATCGTCAACCTCATCGTCTCTTCATCGTGATATGTATAGTCATTCGTCGTCGTCTTAACCGTACGTGCATCTTAATCGTCTAGTGTCCCGTCTTTCTATCGTCAACGTCCTTTCATCGCTGAAAACATAGCTGAAGGCACAGACCGTACTCGAAAAAGACCAGTGTCGCTGGAGCCACAGTCATAAAAATCATGTGGGCAGAAATGTCAAAACTGTGTGATCTGTAGTGGTGTGGCATTGTCCCTTTGTCACCTTTGTGGATTATGGTTGGCTCTGAGAGGATGGCAAACTAGTTCCAGTCCTCTCAACTCAACCAGCCTGTCCACAGACAATTACAAAGGCCATTGCATGTGGCTACACTAAAGACTGCAACAAGAACTGTTCCTGTGCCAGGAAGACCGTGGCCTGTTACATTGGATGTCGTTGCCAGGGATCAGCCACCAAGTGCAGCCGAGTGAAATACACTGCAGCATTTGACAGCAGTGACAGCAGTAACTCAGACAGTGACAATTAACTGTATACCATCAGCTGTTCACATGGACACTTGTATTGCAGCATTATATTGAGTGGTAGACCTGTTCATACGATGCAACATTGTGGCGTGTATCGCTGACATGAATTTTACGAATATTTGCCTCGCCATTTCGCTTGCATTCCAAACTGTGAAGCACGTGCAGTAGTTCATTTCTCATGTAATCTGTGTTTCTTGTAACTAGTACCATTCTGTACCATTATTGTTCTTACAATAACAGTAAACTACTGTGTATTGTTATTGTTGATTTTCTGTGTCACGGTCGCCTTAAAATAATATATTAACATGTAATAATGTATAAAACACATTCATATCACTCGAAACCATCATAAATAGATTCCCTGACCTAGAAAACCAGAGAAACGAAGTATTACACATGAAAATAGACAATTGACGACGTTATGGTGATTTAAAAATATGGCGGCATCTTGGACGCCATCTTGAATTGCTGAGTTACAGTAGCCTGTTGGAAAGGTTGTCCACCCGGAAGTTGCTGCCGGGGGTCTAAGGAATCCAACCGTATACAACAACCTTTTATAGCAGACCGTGTCTGTTTTCGCAAAAAAAAAAATGGGGGGTTTGCCCCCTGGGTATAGGGAGCACTGCGGGAGTAAACTGTGAAGTCTTGGACCGATCCATAATGCAGAACCATCCCCAACGGAAATTAACACGCCGTCACCACGATACCTTCCTTAACGCCTCTGAGGAAGAGCACCAGCTTGTTCTCAAAACATCCAGGCATTAATTAATAATTTATTATTTAATGCTCAGTGTGCTACTTTTACTTATGTCAATCCTGAGTTGCAAATATTCTAACATGTAAGACATATATATATATATATATGTGTGTGTGTGTGTGTGAATACATATAATAGTTTTGGATTAAGCCGCAAGAAAACCGCAGCCATGGAAGATTCTATGCTTTGTGTCTAATAAAGAACGCGAGGATGTTCACAGATGAGTCGAAGAAACTAAAACCTGTGATGTGCCGCCCCCTGCAGGGTACAAGGCGGAGCGGCGTCAATGTGACCTGGGAAGCGAATTATAAAAATCCTCCACAATCTCGTAGTCGTCTTCATCATCAGGCTGCGTTCGCGACACTTGAGATGAAGTGCATGTGGGTGGCAAGAGGCCTGCAAGGACACAGAATCGGATGAGGATAAGTTCATGGTGAACGATTTGTATCGTGGAAAGCATAATATACTTTGTGCACTATTCTGCTTCAGGATCGTCGACTTAGTAAGTTTGTGAAAATGGTGAAATTTTGAGCCACACTCGATCCCTATAACCCACTCCACTCCTTAACCGACATCCAAACATTCAAACCCCCCCCCCATATCCTCCCTACATTTCCTTCCCTTCCCTCACCTCACTCCCTCCCAATAGTGGGGTGTCTGGCATGGGGGAATTTTCATTTCAAGTTGATGCAAAAGTTTACTTTTCGGTATCGCCTTTAAGGTTGGGGTCTATCGAACAATTTTGGTCTGAGTGGACAACGATCAGCCCCCATGGGGGCAACCAGGCAATGGAGGGCATGGGGGATACCCTTGATCCCCCTCCTCCAGGGGGGATCGGTAAAATATAGAAACTGTTGCAACTTTGAAACTGTTATCCGACCTGAACCTCATATTGTCTCTAAAGATTTGGAATGAGTAGCAACTTTTATACTCTAGGAATATTGCCACTCGAAGCCGCCATTTTGACGTTATCAGCATAAATCTGTAAAAAAAAACATGGTATTCGAGACACTTTCAACAATACCTCCTCGCTATGCTAAATTACTGATATAATGACAAGCTGTAATGATAATAAAGATTTTTGAGGTACCAGACTCTTTGCAGAGTGTTGGTGCTGGCGAAGTAGTTTCTTTGCAGAAGGGTTATATTAGGTGGTTTGCCAATGCCTTCCCAGCGTTGTTTGGCATGCTCTATCCTTTTTATATGCTGAGTGCCAAGCAAGGAAGCAGCATGTACCATTTTAAGAGTCTATGGTATGACTCGGCCAGGGTTTGAAATGCTGACCTCCCAGACTCAGAGCAGATGCTCTCACCATTCAGCCACCGAGTCTGGTGATAGTAAATATTGTTGTGAAAATGACTCCGAGGGGGTTAACGTTGCTTAATGTCGTTAAGTTAGCTCCTTAATGAATGTCTTCGAGTAAGAGTAAAGTAATTAATTGTGATATTAGATATGTCATTATTTGTATTAGATGGATGATGTCCACCCTTCCTTATGTGTGTTTCTAAAAAACGCCAACCATGTGAGCCTTTGTTTTTATGTTCTACCCTTTGTAATCTGTCATTTATGTTTCTTTTTAAGAGTCTTCCAGGCCATAGGTGGGAAAAGTCGAGTTTCGATCCTGACTGAGGCGGAGGACTTTCGATCCCAGACCAATAGCGGCTGAGAGGGGAGGGGCTAAATACATCATCGGTGCAGGTTGCGGCGGAACTTATGCAGTAAAGGCGAGTGCACAAGTGGAAGCGAAGGAGTTGCCTGAGTTCACCGTGGAGAGAGGTGCAGTGGATTCGCTCATGCTGCTATGCCTGAGCCGCACTCCACCCATCCGGAGCCACCCCTTCTCCTCTCCTCCCAAGCCCGGAGCACACAAGACACGGCAGTCTTTTCCATCCAGGGCAGATGGGGGCTGTCTTCCATCCTCCTACGTGTCCTGCCAGGCATCGTCCGGTATTTCTGTTCTGTGATTCCCTCTGTCTCTCCATCGTGGTGTGCATGATTGGGCCCGATAAGGCTGAGATATTTAAGGATCTCCATTCATTTAAGGATTGGTTGGTTTGTGGTTGCGTATTGGTAGGGGTTAAGGGGTTTTCTTATTGATTATTGATGGTGATAGCTTCTTTGTATTTCCTTTCCCCATGCATGGTTATAGTTAAATATACCTGATCTCAGGGTGAATTTGAACCATTGTGATAGTTCTTGCAATTGGGAAAAGTCAGTTGAGGACTAATTGGCAACGGCAATTAACGCTCTATATCCAGAACATGCTGTGCGTCTCCTGGGCTCTTTGCCGAGGCATGTTGCACCAATTAGTGTAGTACATGGACTGATTTGGCGGTCCCATTATATCAGAGTGGAAAGAACCATAATCTGGCCCAGGATGGCCAACCCAGCTAGCTGCTATGGCCGCTGTTCTTTTGAACATAGTTGCAATTTGATACCTGTATCTTTGAACAAACAAACAAATGAGAAAAACCGACATATGATGAAAATTTTCAATTTTCGTCATAACAAACAGAGTGTTCAACAACAAAATAATGACTGGGGACCGAAAAAAAATCACAGAACAATTGGAAAGCATCCGTAAATGAAAATGTAAATAAATAAATAAACAAAACAAATGAAAATAAGATCGAAAAAAGGAAATGAAAAAGATCGATGCAGGTGAGCGACCCGAGACAATGGAGGAAGCACGTGGTTCGTTATTGCTCACAATGTGTAAGCATTTCCTCTCGTATCTAATAAAATAGACACCCTCTTCCACATCCCTAGCTTGGCTCATTTAGCTGTGACAACGAATGATATTTAGGAAGTGGTTTTGGGGCTGAAACAAGCTGCATACTCATATTCAAAATTTCCCATCAAATCTTCCTTTCCTCTTTTATTGAGAATTTTAGGTTCCAGTGTTGGCCGAGTGAACATGAAACGTGATGTGGTCGGGTAGAAACATGCAAATCAAAGAGAATGGGTGGGAGAGGTGCGGTGGAATACAAAATGTATTTTGTTTTTGGCCCGATCTCTCAATGGTGAAGAATCATAAAAATTCTAGTAGTGGGATCTGGGCGGATCTTCACCAAAATCTAATCAGTTCGTCCTTGTCACACACAACAAACCTGTCCACAAAATTTCATTCAGATCCGTCCACAACTTTTTGAGATATCCTGTACACAGACAAACAGACAGAAAGGGGGTGAAAACATAACCTCCTTCACCTCCTTCACCTCCTTCACCTCAGAGTGGGATCTTTGGTGGCGGAGGTAACTAGAACGGCAATCGGTCGAGCGCATACCTCTGCCAGGCTGAATAGCTCACGTTTTTTTTTATCCCATTGATAGGCCGGTTCTGCATCTGGTCCTGAACGAAAATCTATTTGGCTTGGCCTTGCCATCTCCCCCAACCTGTCCACCTAGTTTTGTCGTAACCTTTCCACAACTTTTTGAAACATCACGCTATATATCGTTTTTGGTCCCATACCTCGATGGTGAAGAAGCAGTTAAGAAATAAATAAAAAAATTCTCCAATGTGGATCCGGATTTTCACCAAAATCGAAGCGATTCTGCCTTGTCACACACTCGACACGTCCACAAAGTTTCGTCCGAATCCGTCCACAACTTTTTGAGATATCCTGTTCGCAGACAAACAAACAGAGGTGAAAACATAATCTCCGTCAACATTCAGTGACGGAGGCAATAACAGACAAGTGGAAGTCCATGCATTGCGTGTCGAGCCATTGTGTAATCATGATGGAACATAGATGCGAAAACAGGAATCCGTATCTTAGACAAGGTTTTGACAAAATAGTGTGGTGGGATTCATTAAGATCAGAGAGTGAGTGGCATGTGAGTGAGTCGAACATAGATGCGACGTAACGCTGTGACGTAGGGTAGACGGACAATGAAAAGGAGACTGTGACGTAGGGTAGACAGACAGGACACCAAAATTTTGCCCGTCGTCCCAGTGCTTAGTCGATACTCGACACGCAACTAGACCAACCGATATACTTACAAATCTTCAATACCTCCCACAAGTAACAAACGGACCCAAATGCAATACCCCTCTCCTCTGTCGAGGGTAATAAAAGGAAGGATTGCAATTTTGTAGAATATTCTCGACATTATTACAAGACACGGAGACAAGAGAAGAGATCATTTGCATCGGGTTAAGGAACTCGTGTAGCATTCAGTCGTTTGTGAGTGAATAAGATGATTATTTGTGACCTTCGTTGGTAGAATGGATCGTCATCCCTTTAGAGTGAAAGCCACGATGCCACAAAACCCATAAATTAAGAAATAGCCTTGAAATGTGTGAAAGCGGAGGCCCTGGCCTATCCTGGACTCTGGTTCACGTAGGTCAGTGGGATGTAACCAATGAAGCAATTTGGAAACGTATAAAGCAGCGCTACTGAAGTTTCCCACGAGAGAAAGAAGAATGCTGTACGAGGGAAGAGTGTTAAAAAAAACTGACCTTTAGACATAGTGAGAGGGACACAACAATGACATCCTAACCCTCTTACTTCGTCCTCTGGGAAATGGTTTTGGAGAAGCCAGACTCTCCTTGTCCTGCTGTATTTTGCCCAGGACGTCATTTGCACAAGCATCTTGTTTGTTTTCTTTTTGGTTTTCCCTCTGTGGTCAGAAAGCAGGAAAGGAAGCAGAAAGGAAGGCAACCGAGGCAGTATCGAGTGATTACTCTGTTCATCATTTATCTAAGGCAGACATACTCCACCTTGAAGGACCATAGACAAGCTTTGTTAATGTATATTTTGAAGGCATTTCAGTAAATCCACGAAGAAGTAATAGGTAATTGGTCTTTCGATCAGTCTTCATCATCATAAGCAGTTTTTCATTCACATTTTCACAAACTTTATTCCCATACCTCAATGATAGTATGGTCGTGAGTCTTACCTGCTTCACCAGAGTACCGTCTCTTTGAGGCTTGATGCCCTTTGGCGGGCGCTTCGGTGCCACCTGCTTGCTTGTGCTCTCGAATGCCTTGATACGCAGGTAGGATTCTTGGTTAAGGGGTTTGATGGTTTCTTCTGAGCAGGGTATAATAGTGGGTGCTTCACAGACAACAGTTTCCAGCATACGAACGGTCAGGTAGAAGCGATCCACAGGAATCTCAAAACTTCCTCTATCCTTGATGGTGGTTGGAAGTGTAGCAACCAAGCAGCGATCCATGATGCTGCACTCGATGGTCAATGTCCCTTTCATCCATTTCAAAGGTGCTGTATGGCCCCATTCTTCACACTGCATTAATAGGACATCATTTGCACAGGCCTGTTTCTTCTATGATACAATGTTTAATTCTAATAGCAAGACAGGTGTCATTTTACTCACTTTACTTCACCCTAACTGGCTCTTTAATGACTTTCAGCAAGTGGATTCATCTGCTTGTATTGCATGGTCTAGTCTACATGTAATTTTAATCCATAGTTTGGCTGGCTGCTATAGCAAGTCGGGATTGGCACAAAAAATGCTACCTGTGAAAGGTAATGTTGCTCCTAAATTCCTCAAACCGAATAAAAAACATTTACATATTCATCTTTTCATTCACATCGCAAAACTGAACTCTGTATGCTTGTAACCTAGGAGAACCCTACTGGTTCGCAATATCTGCTTTCTGTTCATGAGCTTGTAAGTGCTTTCAGGGTGATATCTGAAGTCAGTGCGTACCACCAACCAACCATGCACTGCCTTCATTCATAGGAGATATTGAGAAGGAATTTTTCTACGATTGTTGGAACAACAAACATAACAGAAGTCGTGTACACTTACTTTTACTTCAAGTGGAAAGTTGGAAGTCTTTGTCAGATCACTGATGGACATTGGCTCTTTGTCCATGAGGACTTCGACAAAATCCCCACTGGCATTACAATCAAGCCACACGCTGGTGTTATCGTTTTTTCGAATGGCTTTGATTATTTCAACACCATTGTTGTAAGTGATGTTGTACGTCTTGACTTCGTACAGGTCTCCGACGTCGATGCAAATGGTGGTTCGATCGCACGAATCGAAACTTTTTGTGGCTACAAAGTCTGTGACGTTGAATGCTCGACATTCGTGAATCGTGCTGAGCTTGCGAGCTATTCGGAAAAACCTTCCCATGTATTGCTCTCCTATCAGGAAATGTTGCGGTGGCTGTGAATCAATCCCATGGTTCTTGGTTAGCACAAACTTCTTCACCATTGTGCTTTTATGCAGCACCAGGTGGGATCCATTCTCAAAGCTAACAAAGCCACCATGTAAGGCAAGGTTGAAGCGATCGCTCTCACAAACTTCAACTTGTAAGGGGAATCGGATATCTGTTTGGCTGTGGATTTCACCAAGCGTTACGACTGGTCGGCTAAGCTGCGTCTTTCCCACTCGTGTGACATCGGCCACTTCAACGTCAGTTGAAGAAAGAAACTCCAACATTTCTTTCCCATCTGTGGTGGGAAAAAGTTTCAAGTATCATCTTGGGGTTCAGAATAGGAAAGATCATTCAGCAAAACCTGCTAAGCTCAGAATATTCATATAAGCAAGGTACCTTCTGATTATTATGTAGACATTCTCTTGAGTCTAGAATATATAATCCCCTTCACATTTACTTTACAAGATCGAGGCTCATGAAAGAGCAAGGTGAGGGGGGGAGAAACTAATGGGGGCAGCCGGGCAACTCTGAGACACAATAAGTAAGGGAATGAATAAACGGAGAGAGAGAGAGAGAGAGAGAGAGAGAGAGAGAGAGAGAAGAGGGAATGCCCAGACAAAAATGCTAGTTAGAACTATCGTACATGAGAGTTGTACTCTCACATACTATAGTTGGAAACAGGTCCTACTACAGTACTCTGCAGAGAATTACTACAGGAAAGGAATGCTATTTTTGCCTGGGTGGGGGTAGAAAATTTTCTGGTAGAGATGCAGCATGCCATGAAATTGTCCTGCACCACCTGCTTGAAGCCGTCGAGGGAAGAGAGGGATTGAATTGCCCGAGGAAGCTGATTACTCAATGAAGAAAGATTTTTCCACAAAAGCTCAACAAACAACATGTCACATGCTTGCCAATTGGTTTCTCATTTGCAGGTTTTTATATTTGTGGTGTTTATAATTCAATTTGAAAAGCAAAACCTCTCAAAGTTTAAACCGTTGAGAAGTATCATTTCACTGCTAGATTCTCCCTCTGTGTGGTGCTATATCTCTATCTCTATCTCTATCTCTATCTCTATCTCTATCTCT
>CM068961.1:95234434-95271934 GCA_035128595.1 Eptatretus atami
AGGTCACTCCACATTGGACATGCTGCTTCTATTCACTCAACAATGGATGGAGGCCCTCAATGTCAGGCATGAGATCAGGGCCATCTCTCTGAACACATTGTGTGCTTTTGATACAGTCTGGCATCCTGCCTTGCTCTCCAAACTGTCTGCCTGTGGAATCCAAGGATAACTCCACACATGGCTTCCTGACTTCCTCTACTCTCGTAGACAATCTGTGGCTCTCAACGGAATCCTTTCATCTCCTCTCCCTGTTAAGGCTGGAGTGC
Organism: Eptatretus atami; assembly: GCA_035128595.1. NCBI lineage: Eukaryota > Metazoa > Chordata > Myxini > Myxiniformes > Myxinidae > Eptatretus > Eptatretus atami. The sequence goes on from CM068961.1 coordinate 95,234,701, forward strand.
CCAGTGTTCTGGGTCCAGTCCTATTCCTGATCCTCATCAATGATCTCTCTGACTCTCTGGAAAATCCTCTTTGTCTATTTGCTGATGACTCCACCATCTGCCATGACATCCCTCATCCTTCGGGCAGAAAGGCAGCAGCCTGTTCCCTCTCTTCAGACCTTGAAAAAAAAATCACAAGCCTGTCAAACACATGGAATATGTCTTTAAATCCTAAAAAAATCTCACACACTTATGATCTCACTCCAAAAGGAACTTTTGGTAAACCCTCCAATATACTTTCTTAACAATCCTATTGAGGAGGTTCTGTCATTCAAACTCCTGGGTCCAATGCCAGCCACCGACTGGTCATCCTCCGTCACACAAAGTCCTTCATTGGCACACCTGAACTCTTATCTACCTACAAGGCCTTCATCTGCAGCTTTATGGAGTATTGCTCTCCCCTCTGGGATGGCTCCCCTGCATCACATCCTGCTCAGCTTGCCGCTGTGGAAACCAAGGTCTCCAGAATCATTGGAATCTCCTGTGCTGAAGCTGAGTCGATGGGCTGATCACTTCGCAATCGTAGAGAGGTTGATGGTCTCTCTATCTTCTATTGCTTCCTTTCTGGTATTGCACTCTCTATTCTTTCCATGCTTTGTCCTCCCCAGGTTTCTACAGGGTTCACATGATCCACCATCAACCCCCTTCTGGTGAAACTACCTAAATCCAGGATCAATGTACACCTTCACTCATTTGTTCCTCTTTTTTTGCACCTGTGGAACCAACTTCAACATGCTCTTCAATCTCATTTCTCCTTCCAAGTCTTCAAGACAGCTGTTTACCAACATCTCAGATCACCCCCAATCCAAAACGATGATCCTTTCCACCTTCGTTAACTCCACCCAAATTCCTCCTAATTTTTGCAGTTTTTTTCCTCCTTAGAGTTTGTTTCTCCATGCAGGCATGTTTTTCATCCTGTTTTTTTGTCTGTCATGTCCTGATCCGTTCACGTGTGTTTTTGTCTGTCAAGTCCTGATCTGTGATCCTCTTCCACGAGCCTCGCCAATGTATACCATATGTGTGTGTGTGTATATATATATATATATATCAAATGTGATCAGGGTAAAAATGAATACTTGTATAATGTATATCCAAGAACCAACCACAACTGCGGGCACCTTGGACCGAAGGGTTGCCGGCTTTTCAGGAGTATCCCGGCTTTCAGGATAAAACACCAGTAATTGAAGGATAAAAAACCAATAATCGAAGGATTTTGGACTGTTCTTGACAGTAAAACAAAGATGTATACACTGTGTTTATGTTTTTTAAAAATGTTTTAATGAACGGAAAAATGAAGGTGAAATTCGAAGTGATCGAGCGATATGAGTACGAACATTTGCTTTCTGAGTGCTTGGACTTCCGGTGTCCATACATTGCGAACAACTCAAAGTTATCATTTTAGTTTGAAAAATTGGCAGTTTCTAGGTAAAACCGGATTTTAGGATTCCGGATTTGTGGTTGGTTATCTACATTACACAACATCGTTCTCATATTGAAATATTTTTTATTGCCAACGATTTGCACGCTTCATCACTGATTTTCTCTCTTCGTTGGCATTAACTCCCATATTCAGCAGTCCCATATATCCTTCCTCACCAGATAATATGTTTCTTGGACCAGCCCCAAATGGGCCAATACGGTTGGCCAAATCCCACTAATAAGTCATGTCCCAAGTTTATCGCATTAAAAAAAACCTTCAAAATTTTCTTCAATGAGTCTGTTCAATAATTCAGCATTTTTTGTTTCAGTATTATGTTGCGTACAACTTATGATACTAAGATCATAACTTATTTTAGCTGAGACGTGTACGTTGAATTGGCCTTGACAAAAAGCTTGGAAAAAACAATGAAATAAACAATTGCCTACAGTCCAAATTTGGGCCGGCATGCGTACAAATGCCTGGGACAATTTTTAGTCCCAGTCTGTTTAGTCCCAATACTTCGAAGTATTAAACTGCTTCTTTTAGTTGTAATTTTAACAGCTTTTGAGGCTGTTTGAAGATGATTAAAGAAAATTTATTCCAATGTTTCCTTTTGGAGGAATGCTCAAGGTCCGCAATGAGGGAAACTTGCGTGTGCTCGATGGGACGCTGAATGGATGGAGGGCGAGAGTGCAGAGAGAAAAAGAAAGCAAAAACGTGAGATCCGACGGCATTGTTCTTCACGACATCCGTCTTTACGGTCTACAAAGCGTGTCGTTGAGTTCTTGAACTTAGTGGTGAATAGCTGTTAAAACACTACCACCCTTCTGTGATTGAACCTTTTCCCCAATTTTTCCATGAAAGTTTGGGAATGGTCTGCTCCCTCCCAGCTTCCTCGAGCCTCGTGAATTATATAATTATTTTATCTTTTATCCTTCCCGTCCTCCCCCCCCCCAACCCTTCCTTATCCCCCCCTCCCCATTCACTCAAAGGAAAAACAGATAAATGAATCCTCGTGGAGGTGCTTAGGACGAGATAACATCTTGAAGATGGAATCTCAGCACCATGAGCTCTGCATTGAGATGGATCTCGACACGATTAGCCCTTCAATGAGATGGATCTCGGTACCATTAGCCTTGCTTTCAGATGCATCTTATTCAGTCCATGAGCATAATCCCACCCCAACCTGCTGGTGCATTTGAATTACTTACCCACAAATATGGCAAACTTGCTTGAGACGCAAATTGAATACTGAAAATGTAATGTTGAATGCAATTTGTACACAAGAACGCCAACGTTGCAGGGTTAATCACGGCAGGTCATTTTACTCCCTTTTGCCTCTCTGACTCCAATTGTTTCCCTCTTCCATTGTTCTAATTATACAAATCCACACGTCAATGGAATTTTTTTGGTTTTTTTTGGTCAAGTATGTTAATCGCTTCCATTTGTTTATCTGTCCGCTCACCTTTAATCGCTAACAGGTCACAATTTTAAACCTATCTTCATGAAACTTCACCAAATGTTGGAGTTGGTGGTCAGACAGAATCCTATTTATTTTTGAGGTCAAAAGGTCAAAAGGTCATCAAAGGACAAAGATCAGCAAATTTTTCAAATTTCTAAAATCCTCATTTTTCATCCAATTGACTTGAAATTTGAAGAGCATTTGCATATCAGGTCACTGAATTCATCCACCTATTATTTTTGAGGTCAATATAGGCCAAAAGATTAACAACTTAAGTGCAATTTCTAAAACCCTCAATTTTCATCCGATTGACTTGAAATTTGAACAGGATTTGCATATCAGATCAATGAATTCAACCACCAATTAATTTTTTTTATGTTCAAAAGGTCAATATTGGCCTAATCTCTAAAATTGAGTGATAGGGCCAAAGTCTATCAATATCATTTTTCAAAAAGTTGTGGACGAGTTATGACAAAACTCGCTGGATGAGTTGGTTAGGTGACAAGAACAAGCGGATTATATTTTGATTCAGATCCGGCATATCAGTGGGATACAAAACGTGAACTGTTCAGCATGGCGGCAGTATGCTCTCTACCGAGTGCAGTTCTACTTTGTTCCATTTTGCCAAGTGTCGCTCTGAGTGAGTTTTCATTTATTTTTGCTCTCTCCAAAACCACAAAGTAAAATGGTCATAATATTCCATGAACTCCATAAAAAAAACTCTATAATATTCCATGACGTTATTTATTTATTTTTCTGCATTGTAATTTCCCTGCCATGGAGCCAAAACAGACTGTGTTGGTGAAAGAAATGTCCGTTCAAACAACATTCCATCATCTCCCTGCACAGGTAATGCTCCATGACACTGAACTCTTACTGATATTTTCTTCCAAACGATTGTGAGAAACAAGTTTTTCCTGTCCAGCCTTTCAACTCCATCATTATGAATGCAAGCTTTCACATATATTTCATCAAGACAGTACCGCAGTTCTGAGATGACCTTTCATTATTTTAGGTTGATCCTCCATCCTATCCATCAGTCAACTGGAATTAGTCACATTTTCTTTGGGGAAGGCCAATAACCAGTGCAGTTGGTTGCACGCACTTGAGTTGAACTGTTAATTGGGCTTAATGTCATAGTGGTGACAAAGTCCCATAAACCTGGTAACTTTTTTTTATCCTTATTTTCTGTGGTGCGGTCAAGCCCATAGTTACAGAAGGGGCCTCCTGCTAAGGTAGAAGTAAAATAGTAGGTAAGTAAGGATTTAGAAAAGTGATGCGTTAATCAGAGTTTTGAATAGTTAGAGATTGAAGGAAAAACAGAAGAAGGTAAATCATCCCAAAGTCTAACTGCATAGAGAATGAGAGAAAATGTGTGTTGCTGCATTACACAACCATACAGGTTATCCTGGTGATTATTACCTCCGTCACCGAAGGTGGACGGGTGGTATGTTTTCATCCATATCTCTTTGTCTGTGAGCAGATATCTCAAAAAGTTATGGAAGGATTTGTCAGAAATTTGGTGGAGATGTTGAGTGTGTGACAAGGACGAATTGCTTCGATTTTGATGAAGATCCAAATCGGGATCCTAGAAATTTTAAACGATTCTTCACCATTGAGTGATGGGGCCAAAAACGATATATAGCACGATATCTCTTAAAGTTGATGGATTTGGATGAAACTTTGTGGACATGTTGAGTGTGTGACGAGGATGAATCGATTCGATTTTGCTGAAGATTTGCATCCGGACACGATAAAAAATTTTTTTCATTTTTCAATTGACATTGAGAGATACAGACAAAACGATATACAACACGATATTTCAAAAAGTTGTGGACGAGTTGTGATAAAACTTGGTGGATGAGTTGGTTAGGTGACAAGAGCAAGCCGACTCGATTTTGGTTCAGGTCCAGATCCAGATCCGGCCCATCAGTGGGATACAAAACGTGAACTGCTCAGCCTGGCGGAGGTATGTGCTCTACCGAGTGCCGTTCTCGTTCATTCATGGGAACATCTGTAAACAATTCGTAATTTCTGAAAGAACCCATCGAAGTATGCAGCAACTGAAGACATCATAGTTTGACGTCACCGCAGAACGTTCGGAACTGTCGAAGAAGATTCCATTTAATTACACCGCTGCTGAATATTTGATCTATTTTTTATTATTTTCTTTACAGTAGTGAGGCTCATGGAAGTGCAAGGTGGAACTGACAATGGGATGGGACCAACATTAAGGTAATGAACGAAAAAGATAGGGGAGAGGGAGGAGGAGAGGAAATACTGAAACTTGTACTGTGGTGTGTACTGTGGTGTGTACTGTGGTGCCCACATCCACTCAGCAGGAGGAACTGTGTTTTGGAGACCGTGGCATATTGAGATTCGCCAAGGTATGAATGTGATTCGACGAGATCATGTTTGTTATACGTGTGGTGTGTTCAGTTACCAAGCAGCTAGCTAGTAATTATTATTGCCAAGCCAGCCAATCCTTATCAATGGTTTTGAATGGAGTGTTTGCTTAAATGCTGAAGCCACTTGGCATGCGCTTCACAACAAACTTGTTAAGTGAACACACCCCAGGTGAGGAAGGGTTTCGCCCGAATGTGTAAGGGGTTTCACCTGAGTGGCATTGCTGGTCTGGAAAGTTATTTGAGCTACTGCTGTTCTGCACTGAACCATCGCAACTACTCGTCTGGTCATCCTTAACAATGCGTGTTGGAAAGTCGGCGTCGAAAAAAGACAGGGGCTGTAAGTACATTTGGTGCTTGTTACCTTTTTGAGGACGAGAGAGGAAACCACATGCATACAGTTTTATTGTATCCTTATCGACATATTGTGCCATAGTTGATAGAAGTACATAATCTAGTTGTGTTGATACTGTTACGGTTCTCGGAACCGTATGCTTACAAACATACAGTTGTCCCGAAGTCAGTTATTCCGTTAAGGATATGTGCAGATAGAATCCCTCCTTGTGTGTAGTGGGAGACACTGGGGTTCGTTGCGATGTTTTTAAAATTAGATTAATAAATCATTATATCCCATCCATGACGACCCACTGTACCCTCTGCCTGCTCGCACCTTCATCTCGCTTGGTACTCTCGCATGGGCTGAACAAGCGTGTGTTCGCCTACTCGCCTAACCGGCGACTCGCTGTCCGAGGCAGAATCTTTGTGTAGTACCTTTTTGGCGAGTCCGGACACGCGGAGTGGGCAGGCTTCCCGGTATGGCTGAAATCCCGACCAGAAAGGGCTGCCCCATGGAAGCGCCATCCAATCAGGGCAAACAGTGACGTTGGCTTCACCAAGGCCCCTCCCCACTGAGGGAGATCTATAAATTACAACACCATTCGTTCAGAGTGGTCGGGTGAGCTGGAAAGTGAGTCGTCTTGAGAGTGAGCTGGAAAGTGAGTCGTTCTTGAGAGTGAGTGGAAAGTGAGTCGTTCTTGAGATGAGCTGGAAAGTGAGTCGTCTTGAGAGTGAGCTGGAAAGTGAGTCGTCTAGAGAGAGCTGGAAAGTGAGTCGTCTTGAGAGTGAGCTGGAAAGTGGAGTCGTCTTGAGAATGAGCTGGAAAGTGAGTCGTCTTGAGAGTGAGCTGGAAAGTGAGTCGTCTTTGAAGAGTGAGCTGGAAAGTGAGTCGTCTTGAGAGTGAGCTGGAAAGTGAGTCGTCTTGAGGGTGGAGCTGAAAAGTGAGTCGTCTTGAGTGGAGCGTTGGAGTGAGGCAGTTCGTCAGCTGGTAGCGAAAGAAGGAGGAAGGTCGTAGAGTGGTTGCGCTCTTGGGGGTCGTTCGTTTTGAGTGTGAGTGAGCTGGGAAGACCTCGACCCGACCTTGACCGGGTCTCTTGTAGGGTCCTGTCTGCAGCCCTGATCCCCGCCTCGGACTCCGCTCTACTCGACCCGGGCTCCTTCGCAGACATGGTCCCCACGCGTGCGGCCGTGGACCGAGCCGCACGACCATTGACAGGTGCCGCACCACGGAGCATCCCTTCCCTCCAACGTTCAGGTACCCGAAAGAACTGCGATCTCAGTTCACCTCCCTCTCTGGCTGCAAAAGGTCCTTTGCCATACATCTGGGTTTATTTTCGTCTGAGTGTGCATCTGAGTGTGTGGCGCCGTCTTTAAGTAGAATGCCAATAAGTGTTTTTAGTTGATCATTGTAAATCTTGCCTGTTTTATTCTCGTGACAAGTCTGCTCTGTGTCTCTTTTGTAAGTTGCTGTAAAATTGTCGCACTACATCTTTCTCTCATCTTCCCCTGCATAACATTCCCAATAGGCAATAAACCTGTTTCCTGTACCACATATTTTTCCTTGCTTTATTGTAAATAAATGATTGTAGAAATGTTCCCAGTTCGTTTTAGTCTTTTCCATCATTGGTCCAGCATGGTTCGGATGCAAGTTTAGCCGGGTCTTTATCCCCGATAATCTGTTCATTCTAGCCGGTACATCCTTGGTAGTTCCGCTCGGCTGCATCCGATCCGGAGTTGGTAGTTGGTACTCTACCGTAGTTGGTACCGAAGGCGTGGTTCCCTGGTAGACGACACCGCGTGGTTAATTAGGTAAATTGGTTCTAGACAAAAAGACCCTACACTACGCGGTGGAGGTATTGGCATCCACGGTTGGTTAAGCGACCCGCCGCGTCACGGAATTATCTGTGAGCGACGACCTACAATTCCGGGAGTCTGGTGGGAGACCACATAACTTCCCCCACCTAGGGGTCGTTCTCGCCACCGGACCCCGGCCCGCAACAATACTTTTGGTGGAATTAAAATTTTTTGTTGTTGAATTGCATTTATTAAGACTACCAGCTGAAGTGCCCATCTACGTACTGTTCTTCTCAACTTTGATTTATTCATGGGAAGTCTGGTTCATTATAATCATTCCTTTATCTGCGATAAACAGTGACAGCAATGTATACACAGTCCTCGTGATTTATATTTGTGAACATATACTATCAAGTATCAATATGATATCCCTTAGTTCCATAAATATTCTCTCTCAGCTCATGTTCATAGTTGCATTATTTAATTATTTTGAAATTAAATTATTTTGTGTGCGCATGTGTCATTACAGTTGTATTCCAGCTAAAGTTTCCCCAAAAATATCATGTACTAATTTTAACTTATGAAAAATGCAATCCCTGGGCTTTCGGATACATACATACATACATACATGCCATAGCTACATATGATGATGATGAAAGTGAGGACGTGGGAGACAGCGTAACATTTTTGAGTGTTGTTGTTGGAGTACTGGTGACCCAAACTATTGATGTGACTTTTCACTTTATGTGCATGGACACTGATTTTAATACTGCACATGGTGTCCACAATGTCTTGTCACCCCTGTGTAACCGAGGATCTATCTCTAGTACAGTTACGTTTTTGTCGCATATACATATATTACATGTACCATACCTTTTAATAATGTTACATGGCTCATGCATTCGATGGATCTGTTTGTGTACCCTCATTCTTGTGACGTAGAATGATTCTGCAACAGGTTCTGTGCGACATTTCCCAGAGCATTTGAGGGGTTACAAGATGGATTACATCCCTGACTGTGTACTCGTCAATATGCGTTCTTGAATCGCATAGTCGCTGCTCTCACACATTTCCATGGGGCTGAAAAAAAAGAAAATCTGTTGCTACTTTACTGAGGTGATAAGATATTGTGGACATTCCGTATGTGAAACGGCTTGCCACGAGACCGAAACTATGTACACGGGAGTTGCAGCAGCTCATCCGATCAAGTGTTTCTCCTCATACACCCCTCCAATCTATGTCAGTATGTGTGTCCTGGTGTTGGCTTAGTGTTTAGGGTGGCTGGCTTGGGATCTTAGGGTCCTGAATTTGAGCTCCATTGGCTACTGAATGAACACCAGGTGGGGTTGACTTAGCCTGTCATCATTCTGAGGTCGGTGAAATGAGTACCAGTGTACTGGTATAGGGGCACAGTCGCACCCCAACAAAATGATAGCAACCCGGCAGCCAAGCTACCATTCGCAAGAAGAAGAAGAAGAAGAAGTGTGTGTGTCACCTCCATAACTCCAAAACTATGAAACCTCGCAGCCTGAAACTTTGCATGCACACTAATAAAACTCCAAGTTAGTGTAAGAGTGAAAATTGGGTGTTTGGATTAATTAAAACACCCCTTTTGAAGATAATTAGCAGCCTTATTTAATTATATCCTTCATCAGGCACATCCTCAGTCACCGCTCTTGATGGGGTCTTAAAGCGTATCCTTGGTAACCCCGCTGGGATCTGAAGCCGCCATGTTTTTTTGGCCTGCTCAACCATGCCCTGACTTGGAACAAGCCGCAATGATTTCTTAATAATAAAGTTTTTTTTTTCACTTTCCTCACTCATATTATCGAATGCCTATTCATCATGGTTACCAATCGCTGTATACATCACTTTTTAAGTGCTTTAGTTTTCAAATTAGAAGCTTGAAGGTATTTCATGCATTTTATGATATGATTTTCCACGATGTACTCTCACCGACTAATTAAAGTGCATCATCGAAATATTATTTCAGTTTTGAGGATCGGATATCGTCTGACTAAATAATTGTCGAAATCTGTTGTGAAATCTGATAATTTAAAGAAATAACGAGTCTTATAACTAAGCCGATATACCTATTTACTTTAAGCAAGCAATTCTATGGTCCCTCCTTCTCCATATATGCACAAGAAAATGTATAATTTCCAAAGCATTAAAGTTATTTTTTCTACTGTTTGGAGAATTATATTGAGTGAACAAAAAATTTGAACAAAAAAAAAAAGTGAACAAAAAAAATAATAATAAATAATTTTTTTTAGCAATGTGCCAAAATTAACCAGCTTCATTGAGCTTGTATGATTTAATGCATTCACTGCTTGACACCGCACCCTGTCCCCCAGAGGGACTGCCTATCCATAGCGTCTGCCAGATCTGTGTCTATAGTTTTGGAGGTTTTGTGAGGTGCTTTACAAGAAATCAAAGCAAATCTGGTGAAAAGGGCCATTTTAAAATAAAGTTAGAACGTTTGCACGGACCATGAACCGATGTACCACGTTACACATGCACAGACGAGCAGGCAACGTGGCAGATTATCTGCAATGTTTATTTCACCGGCGATTCAACTTTGCGATGTCTCCAGGGTTGCTCTATATTAAACAGCAACTCTTTTTGTGGATAAAGTCATTATTTGAATGAATTCCTTTAATTTCTTTAACTGCTGCGGCCGCTGTGAAGATGGCTGTGAAGTTAAAGGGATCCTAAATTGTATGTATGCAACCACAGCCTGGCCAGCCATTCCTGATCAACCATTTAATTGGAGAGCTTACTTGAGTGCTTAAGGCGCTTGCCGAGCACCCTACAGTCAATAGCAGTGCAGTTCCTGTCCTGATCGGGATGTTCGGTCGGCAGTTGCTCCAAGGTCGAGGTACACGATTTGCCAAGTTTATATGGTTTCGCTTTGTGAGTTTCAAAGCAAAATATATTTGATAACACCCGATTTCCGAGTCTTTTGCCGTATTCCCGTGTTTTCTAAATTATAGCCAATTTTTATCAACCCGTCACATGACGATTGGCAGCTGTTTATGAAGATTAATGTTTATTGGATTCACTAGATATCCCTTATTGTCGGGTTGTGTGTGTGTGTGTGTGTGTGTGTGTGTGTGTTGTGTGGTGTGTGTGTGTCTGCAACGCGAGGCTCCACAGCACAAACCAGGAAACCGATTTCGATGAAACTTGGCGATCAGGTGCCATATGGGCTGGGAATGTGCGCGTTTGAGTTTCGTTGCTAAGCAACCACCCGTTGCTATGCAGCGGCCGAAAAACCGCACGTTCACTATTTTCAATACTTGTCCTACAGTTTTGAATGTGGAGAAACGAGACTTCGGAATTATAAACTTCGAGATATTTAGAAAATTTTACTCGAGCCGATTTTCATTGAGGTTTTATTTTTCAAATGGTAGTCCTTCAAAAATCGGGTGTCTATTTACCGTCATTTAATGTGTGTATACAGTGTTTGTAAGGACACACCGTCGTTCCACCTTCGATCTCTCCTCGATCCAAACGTTATTGACCAAAGTGAAAAGGATCCAAAATAAATGGAATCACCGGCATTTGTGTCTTTGTGGATTTCTAATAATATGGTATAAATCAAGTTATGTGGAATTTGAAAAACATCTTTAAAAAATTTTTTTCTCCACCCTCGTTATGTTATCGTCCGCTACACCGCCAGGTTCATCAAAAACAACCGACCAGGAAGTCTTCTCGCGCTACCCACGGTCTGGTTCGTATTTCCCTGAACATCTGTTGTTGTGTTTGTGGTTATTTTTTTTTCTTTCTCTCTCTCTCTTCACGTTATGTTTTGTTTCGTGTTCTTCTGACGTCCACTCTGTTTGCCGTCATCTGAGGTAATGTCAACAAAAATAATGACACTATTTTTTATTTTACTTAATTCGTCCTAATTTACTCGAGCCGATTTTTTATTTAGGTTTTATTTTTCAAATGGAGTCCTTCAAAAATAGGGTGTCTATTTACCGCCATCTTTTATGAGGAGTGCCAGTTGGCAAAATACGCAATAGGAAAAATCTTGCCAGGCAGAGGAACAATTGTATGTGAACCAATACGTCTTGGCAATGAATCTTCGTGGGTGGATCGGTCAGAATGAAAAGCATCGTATCCAGCGCTTCGATCCCAGCGAATCCCTCGTCGCCTACCGGCTTGTGCACATCTCTGTCTATCTAGAAACATCTATAATGCAGCATTGTTTTTATCATTTGTTGAAATTCCACAAAAATAAGGGTGAAACCTACTCAAGGTTTTCGGGTTGTATACAGTACATACTGTAGTCAGTAATCAGACTTGACTCCAATTGCCGATTCCTGAAGAATTGCCGATATCGGCCAAACACTAATACTGTGTGTGTGTGTGTGTGTGTGTGTGTGTGTGTGTGTGTGTGTGTGTGTGTGTGTGTGTGTGTGTGTGTGTGTGTGTGTGTGTGTGTGTGTTTCGTGTTCGTTCTTAAAGCATAACATTTTCTCTCTGCTAACTCCCCTCCCCCACCCGCCTCTCATGCACAGACCAATATGATCAGATAGCAAACTTATCACATCTATCAGTCACTGGCACACAAGGACAATCAGAGAAGCTATGGAGATATATTTACATCACATGGTCCCTCAAGAATATGGGATACCCATTAGCGATATCTGTCTCTCCTTATCAACAAATAGACACCTATAACTACAGCTTCAAATCACTGAGGGCATTGGACGATGATGAGCAAAATGTACCGACCAATCGGTAACATGCATTCAACAGCCAATCAGCACCTCACAATAATCAGCCAATTGGGGGGGGGGGGTGGGGTGAGGAGTTGGTATAAAAGCTGTATTCATTTGGTCCAGATACTTCCTCCTGTTGATGGGCAAAGCATGCTGCCTGACATGTTGATACTTTCTTTTTGCTTTGGAATTATTTTCTTTCTTCTTTTTTCTTTTTTTTTGTATACCTTGTCAAGGCTCGTATTAGAGCTAACACACAACGCACAGCAAGGGGGCAGGAGACAAGAGGGGCGGGAGTGGGAAGGACAAAACAGTGGGGAACAGAGACATGAGGAGATCTGTGGATGGGAAGGGGATGGGGCGGGGAACATGGGGTATACAAGATGGACATTACAGAAGCTTTCAGGAAGGAAAGCAGGGAATTTGAAGGAAGAGGGTTTGGGGTGGATTAACGGGGGTAGAAAAGATCGAGGATTTGGATGGGGGATGATAAGAGGTGGTGGTGAACAGCTGTTTTGAAGGCCTGGAGGGAAGAATGGCATTGAACAGAGTGAGGGAGTTTATTCCAAAGGCGGGAAAAAGAGGAATGAAAGAGTGAAGGTGAGCAGTGATTCGTGACTTTGGTAGTTTTACCAGAAGGGGTTGTTGGCAGACCTTGAGCGCCCTGTGGAAATATGGTGGGGACAAATCGCAGACACAGCAGGGGGAACGAGACCGGAGAGGAGACGGTAGAAGACAGAAAGACCACCGACTTGCCTGGGTGCGAGAGTGAGAGGCCCAAAGACTCAGCCTCATCACGGGAGATGCCAATGATCCGAAATGCCTTGGTTTCCACAGCGTGAAGCCGAGAAAGGTGGGAGGCAGGAGCACCAGCCCAGATGGGAGAGCAGCACTCCATCAGGCTGAGGACGAAAGCTTTGTAAGTTGTCAGGAGCTCAGGTGGGCCAAGGAAGGACATTGCACGACGGAGGATTCCAGTAGGCGACTGGCTTTGGAGGCCAGGTTGGAAATGTGGCTTTCCCAGGAAAGATCATGGCAGATAGTGAGACCCAGAAGCTTGAAAGAAAGGACTTCTTCCAGAGGATTGTTGAGAAAGTGGATTGGGGGGGTTTCCAAACGGTCCTGTCGGAGAGACATAGTGAGAGTGTGAGATTTGTCTGGATTGAAAGACATGTTCCACGTGTTGGACCAGTTTGTGATTTTACCCAGATCTGCAGTGAGCGAAGAGCTGCTGCTTGCCAGTCTGAGGGATGACAGATGGTACGGCAGAGGGTGGAGTCATCAGCAAAGAGATAAAGAGGATTTTCCAGAGAGTCAGAGAGATCATTGATGAAAACCAGAAAAAGAACAAGGGCCAGAATGCTACCTTGAGGAACTCCAGCCTGGACAGGAAGAGGGGATGAAAGAACTCCATTTATGGCTATATGTTGACTGCGACAGGAGAGGAAGTTTCCGAGCCATGAGTGGAGATGGCCTTGGATACCATAGGAAGAGAGTTTGGTAAGCAGGGCAGGGTGTCAGACCATGTCAAAAGCACGCGATATGTCTTGCGATATGGCTCTGATTTCATGCCCGGCATTGAGTACCTCCATCCATTGTTGTGAGAGCAGAAGCAGCATATCCATGGTAGAGTGACCTGGTCTGAAACCAAATTGATGAACGGAAATCAAGCCATTGGAGAAGAGGAAGGATTTAATGTCTGTAGCGATGATGGATTCCATAACCTTGCTGATGATTGGCAGAAGGCTGATTGGTCTGTCGTTGCATGGATCTGTTTTTGCACCTTTTTATGCAGGGCAGTTATGTTTGCTGATTTCCATGCAGATGGCAGATGACTTTGAGCAAATGAGAGGGTGAATAGAACAGAGAGAGGGCGAGGAAGAGCAGAGGAGCAGGTTTTTAGGACACGTGGACTGATGCCATCTGGACCGGTTGCAGAATCTGAGTCGAGGTTTGACAGCAAGCTCTCCACCTTGTCAGAAGAAAAGGACACAGAGTCCAGAGACAGTTGTGTGCGACTGGGTAAGATGGGTAGGGAAAGTGATGGGTTTTGGACAAAAGATTTCGATGCAAACACAAAGTTTATGCATTCAGCCTTTTCACGTGCGGTATCAGCAGTGCAGCCATTTGAGATAAGGGAGGGGATAGAGGGGGAACATACACCAGAAACAGATTTGATTAGATGCCAGACAATTAGATTTGATTATATTTGATTTTGAAGTATATAGAATGTAAATAGGTCACTTAAGAGCTCATACATGGTGGAAACCCTATCTTAGCTCTCACACGAGCCTCGATAATGTCTACATAAAACAACAAACCTTTAAACATATTATCGCACAGTTTGTATAGAGCTTTACAAAGTCTACTTCCTTCAAGAGTGTTTTTTAATGAGCACTTTGTTGGGACTGAACCTGTGTTCTGAAGATTTGGCATCATTCTGGGTTTCTAACGATACTCGATGCTAATTAATTCTCTCACACAGTGACCCATTAACTGATTGATTTGACCCTGGCTGCTTGTACCTGATAATGTAAAATAAAGTTTCCTTAAAATCCTGAGCAAAAATTGAGCTTCACACAAAAGTTTTGTGTCTTTCCTCTTTTTGGGATTGTGCAAGGCTCACAGTCAGACTAAAGCAGACACCACAAAATCTTGCAACGCACATTCTGTTCCATGTTAAAGTAGTCCAAATAACGACCTTGATCTCCGTACACGATGAGAGGGCAAAATCAGAAACAGCAAGTGTGAGTTGATGCCACACCTTGCATAAACACAAAAGCCTCTTCAACCGTGGTGTGGACTTCTTTGTGAATGGGATGTGTGTTGTGTGTGTGTGTGTGTGTGTGTGTATGCAGGTTGCGTTTGTGTGCCTGTACATGTCCGCAAGTGTCCACACACACGAGCAGGGTCTTTTGCCCTACCAGGTCGTACCTGCATAATCGGTCGGAATCTGCACCGTGAGCTCCATTCTCCTTGAGGGTGTTTGAGCATTCCGATGACGTGATGTATTTCACATTGGTGTGTTTTATTGTTTGTCCAGTCGACAAGCTGGACATTTCTGCAGGAAACCAGTGAAATGTATCAACCCTTCAGACATGCTGTGATCTCAAGGATTCCGTTTTCGTGGTCCTGATATTGATATGTCTCCATTACATGCTTATGACACATAGTGAATATACAGTTTGTTGGCTGTTTCCCCATATGTCTGAATTTTGTCATAACAGAAAGAAAAAAAAATGCTTTCACTGAGCAATTAGGTTCATAAAGTGCAACATGTATGAAGAAGAAACCGCTCAACTCACCGTCTCCATACAAACCCTGTACAATCTCGATAGTACGAGGTAACGTGTCCTTCACCAAAAATGTAATGAACTGCTCCAGAGGGACACTCTCATCGTCGTCCTGCGCCATTGTGCAGAGTCAAAATGAGTGCTTTAACGTCTCCGTTTCCTTTCCATTTGAGGAAAAGATGGTTCGCTTTTTATTTTCGACTTCCTCTTTTCACTGCTCCAGAGGGCCAACTGTAACAGGATGGAAACGTCCTGTTTAAAACAAACAAACAAACAACCAACCAACACTTGGACTTCATTTCAATGGTATTACATTTTATTAGTGTTAGGTTTACCTCCCTGAACTGAATGGGCTCTTCACTAAGAACTGCATAAGATGGTGTTGCCTTCTTTATGGAAGAATGGGGGTGATTTGATCCCCTTCAGCACTTTTTAAATTACAATCTGCTTTTGGCTAGATAGGCTGGTTATGCCTGGAATTATCCTATTAATCTCAACGGTTGTAACCAGGCTGGCACAGCTATGTTGACCCCGCAGCGGCCATTCTGTTGGGCTAACCTCTAATTGATTGTTGGTCGGCAGACCAAGGCTTGGCGTTGGCAGACCAATGATGAAATGTCATCGGTATCCACCAGCCCAACCGTCTTTCCCTCCAACAGCCAAAGTTGAACTAACGTTTGTGGTGTGCGTAAGGCCAACTGCGATGATGTCCACCCAAGTACAACTTTTGTGTGACGTAGCTGTGCCAGCTGGCTCACCCAGATTAACTATATCAACCAATTATAATATCGTGAAAGCACCAAAATATCGTCTAACGTTTTATTTGTATGGCTTCATTCTTTGGAGACCATAACCATGTTATGGTCCAAATTTCCTCTTTTTTTTTCTTTCTTTTTTTTCCTCCCACTGTCATCATTGTTGCATTCCTTTGAAAAGTGTTTGTACCTTTGGTGTGCATATTTCAAGCTTTTATATGAGTTTTTGACTTTTTAGTAATGGCTTTTTCAGTTTCGGATACCCTCTCAAGCTATATGAGAAAGAAACCATGTTGTTAAACGCAGTGTTCATTCAGCACAAAGAAACGATAAAAAAAATCTGCTGAATGTGTCACTTGAGCCTTAAAGAACACTATCAGTAAGCGTCGTCGTCTTTAACATTATGTTGTGTGGCATCACACGGGGGTCATGAGCCGTCATCGACAAACCATCGGCAATCCGGGAATGGAAAAAATGAGAAATAAAACAATAAATTGGCATTTTTAATTCAGGAATATTGTTGGAGAACAATCTAAGAGATTGCAGTTTAACTTCATTCATTATTTACCAATGGATAATGTGGGTAAATGGAAATGTGGTTCTTGTAAACGTGACACTTACAGTTCGGTACGTACTATACACCCATCATGTCTCTGCCATATCGATGCTCTTCTGCCTAAATATTTGAATCTACTTATATTCTATATATTACCACATTCTTAACATTTACATTGTGTAAATTAACATAAACATCATTTTTTTTTTTTTAACAACTAACTTGCATATATTGCATTTACCTTTGAGGCAGATAATCGAGCCAATATGTCAACATGCAATGACCTACACTTTTGGTGATATAATGTTGGACTTTGAAGGTTCAGAACAAGAATGTAGTGAGGAGAGTTAACTTTACATCCCTCTCTATGATCTGTACTGGGTGTTGGGAGAAAATAAGAAAGAGGGGGTGTGGAAAAAGAAGGGGAGGTGTAGTGTGGGTAGTGGGAGGAGGGTGTGTCAAACACACAAGTTTGTAAAAAGCCTTACAAACCTACAGTTTAGCTCTCTCTTAAACCCAAAACCCCTCCAGCTAGATTCTACCCTCACTCTCCCTGACACCTTCCTCCATCCCCTTCCTTCCCACATGTCCCCTTCCCACCCCCTCCTCCCATGGTCACTTCTCTCCGGAAGGACATATTCAGGCTTGGTAAATGTCCTGCCTGATCAGTCAGATTAGTCATGAAGACCAGATCGTATTAGGGTGTAGAGGACATGAATGTTGTTGGTGCAAGTCATGAAGATCTTCACTTAAAAAGACAACTCTATAGGAGGAAAATCTGAGCGGCCTAGCATCGAGCTCTACACACATTGTGTACACGTTAGTAATATGAGTCTTATTGTGCTGCTGCACTTCTTAGTGATCCCTTTTCTTTTTTTGCAATTCCAAGGTGAATAAAATCCCAAATAAATTTCCAGGTAAGGAATTCCATTTCCTGGAACATTTAATCTTGAATGGACATCAAGCTAGCTGTGTTATCTTTAATTGAGCTTCACACAAAAGTTTGGTGTCTTTCCTCTTTTTGGGATTGTGCAAGGCTCACAGTCACACAAAAGCACACACCACAAAATCTTGCCGATGAATCATATGAATGTAAAATATCTCATCCGATGTTTTGCAAGAGGAAGGGATTGATACAGTGCCTTGGCCACAGACAGAGCCTGCGTGCACAGATAATCATGCTTGACTGAGGACAGGGTGGTGTAAAAAAACTGCTGAATGACTCCAAAGCTTGTAAAAAAAAAAAAATGCTTCACAGATTGACTGTACTGTGATTGAACTGTAAGGAAGGTAGGGTTTACGATGGTGTCTCGGTGCAGGGCCCACACTCAGGAGCCCATATTGACCAAAATTGTTTCAAAGTGTACACATCGTGATACATTTCAAAAAAAGAATCTATATATATATATATATATATATATATATATATATATATATATATATATATATATATATATATATATATATACAGTGCCTTCAGAAAGTTTTCACACCCCTTGTCTTTTATCACATTTTGTTGTGTTGCAGCCTGAATTTAAAATGGATTAAATTTAAATTTTTTGTCACCGATCTACACAAAATTCCCCATCATAACAAAGTGAAAACATGTCTTTAGACATTTTGACAAATTCATGAAAAATGAAAAGCTGAAATGTCTTGAGTCATTAAGTATTCAACCCCTTTGCTAAAACACTGCAAATTGAGCTCAGGTGCATCCAATTTCCTTTGATTATCCTGGAGATGTCTCCACAACTTGATTGGAGTCCACCTGTGGCCAATTCAAATGATTGGACACATTATTTAGAAAGAAACACACCTTTCTATATGAGGTCCCACGGTTGACAGTGCATGTCTGAGCAGAAACTCCACCATGAAGTCCAAGGAACTGTCTGTGGAACTACGAGATAGAATTGTGAAGAGGCCTAGATCTGTGGAGGGGTACAAAACAATTTATGGAGTGTTGAAAGTTCCCAGAGCACAGTGAGATCCATCATTAGGAAATGGAAAGAATAAAGAAATACCCAGACTCTTCCAAGAACTTGCCATCTGACCAAGCTGAGCAACCAGGCAAGAAGGACCTTGGTGAGGGAGATGACTAATAACCCTTAGACCACTTTGACAGAACTACAGAGTTCCTTGGCTGAAATCAGAGAACCTGCCGGAAGCACAAGTCACTCCAGCACTTCAAAAAAATCTAGGCTTTATGGGAGAGTGGCCAAACAGAATCTACTCCTGAGAAAAAGGGACATGGCAGCAGTTTTGGAGTTTGCAAAAAGGCACGTGAAATACTTTGAGATGATGAGGCAAAAGATTCTGTGATCAAGTGAGCCAACGATTAAACTCTTTGGACTGAATGTGAAACGCTACATCTGGCGGAAACCAAGCACAGCTCATCACCAATTTAACACCATCTCCAACATGAAGCATGGTGGTGGCAGCATAATGCTATGGGGATACTTTTCAGTGGCAGGGACGGAAGACATGTAAGGATAGAGGGAACAATGAATGAAGCCAAATACAAGCAAATCCTTGAGGAGACCTGTTGGTATATATATGAAAAAGCTCGTTCTAACCACTGACTGACATTAATTTTCGGTACCTCTGTGGTGATGTAGAAAGCTGAAATTTTGCGTACTGATGGACATCGAAGCCAATACCCCAGGGAAAAAAATCATAGAACTGTCGGAAAGCGTCTGCAAATGAGTAAATAAATGAAAACAATGAATGCAGGTGAGCGACCCGAGACAATGGGGAAGAACGGTTCATCAATGCTTACAATATGCAAGCATACCCCACTAGTAATATATAAAGGTCTTCTAACCACTCAATGACTGACTCACTGATTGACTGACTGACAGGTCAGGTCAGGTAAGGGAGCATGCGTCAGAGCAGTGCGTCGCTGCCAACATCTTGCCGTTCGTGTCCACTCCAGGGGCCTCCGTCTGGCCATCCCCTAGGTAGATGCCTGGCCCATTCTGATCCCCTTAAGATGCCGAACATCCTGCTGCAACCACGTAGCAGGTGGTCAGCCAATTGGAAACCTCTACTTATGAGGCTCCCTCACTGAGAGAATCTTGTAAGCAGGATCAGCGTCAAGAAAATGAGCCACATGTCCAAACAGCTGCAGCGGATGCTCACGGACTATGCAGGTAACAAATCTCATTTGAGTCTCTCAGCAACCGCTCGTTGGACACAGTCTGACCAGCGATAGCCAAGGATTCTCCAAAGAGACCTGGTACCAAAGGAATTAAGTCTCCATCTCAGATCCCTGGTCAGAGTCCAAGTCTCACATCCGCAGAGCAAGACTGAAAGCACCAAGGACCTGAAGACTTGGATTTTCATCCTCCTGCACAGGTACCGACAGTTCCACACCCCATGATCCAGTGGATCCATGACTCCCCAGGCCCGACCCAGACATCTATTGACCTCTGGCTCACAGCCAGCAGAGACATGAATATCACTGCCAAGGTGGATGAATCTCTCTGTGTCCTCAACATCCTCACCACAAACAGGTACAAACAAGATAGCAGCATCAAATATGTCATTGAAAGCCTGGATCTTAGTTCTGACCCAGGAAACCCATAATCACAGCAGCTCCGACTTCTCATTCAGCACCCTGAGTGCCCCCATAAGAATATCCAGAGTATACGCAAAGATGACTGCATCATCTGTGAAATCAAGGTCAGAGATCTTGACATTCCCAAACGATGCACCGCAGCTTGATCTCTCTGACATCCTTCCCAGAATCCAGTCCATACAAACACTGAAAAGTGTGGGGACCATTGCACACCCCTCAAGAACTCCAGCAACAACTGAAAATACATCGGAGATGGGATCACCACATCTCTCGGAACTCTCAGTACCAGAGTATAGTTCAGACATCAGATTGATCAGTCTTCATAGCACCCCACAAAGACCAAGAATCCTCCAGAGGGCATCCTGATTCACTGAATCGAACGCTTTGCAGAGATCTACAGAGGCTGCAAGCAGCCCCTCGTCTGCATTCAGGGAGGAACGGAAGAGCAAGATACGGTCAACCATTGACCTCTTTGGTGTAAAGCCTGACTGCTCTGCGGTGCTGGTGCTCAAACAGATGCGGAAACCCAATCAATAATTATCCGAGCAAAGACCTTGCCGGTACTGAGTGCAGTGTCACCCCTCAGTCATTGTTGCAGTCCTGGCGATCACCCTTCCCTTTTCAGAGAGGGACAACAACGCCCCTCTTCCAGTCATTTGGGAAGATGCCTGTGTTCAAGGCAGAGCACAGAACTGCATGCAATGACATGAGTACAGCATTTTCACCATCTTTGAGAAGTTCAGCATGGATGCCACAAACCCAAGGAGCTCTACCCATTTCAACCAGTTCACCGCAGTCTGTGTTCCCACAAACAAAGGTGGATCACAGTTGATTGGATGGTCAGAAATAGGGATAGTAATACCCCTGCCATCCAACTCAACAGCTACTGGATCAGTCTGGTACAGCCGCTCAAAGGAACTGGCCCAGTAGGCCTTCACTTCGGACTCCTCTGTCAAGAGCCCACCACCCTCCGCTCTAACTGCAGTACACCGAGGGATGGGGCGGAGGAATGCAATGCACAAATTCCCCGGGAAGCAAGATGAGAATCACTTTACCACAGGTGATGCTCCACCCTCTTCACCCCCCCCCCCTTCCACTCTAACTGCAGTACACCGAGGATGGGCTTGGAGGAATGCAATGCACAAATTCCCCTGGAAGCAAGATGAGAATCACTTGACCACAGGTGATGCTCCACCTCTTCACTTCCCCCCCCCCCCCCGTTCTATGTCTGAGATATTTCCCCCCCCCCCCATATTTCCACAGCCTGCTCAAGGTCCACCAGCAACCCCCTTCTGTAAAACCACCAAAATCAAGAATCGCTACTCACCTTCACTCTTTAATTCCTTTTTTCCCGCCTTTGGAACAAACTGCCACCCTCACTTCAATCCCACTCTTCCCTCCAGTCTTCAAAAGAGCTGTTCACCACCACCTCTTATCTTCCCCCATCCAAAACCACGATCTTTTCTACCTACGCAATCCACCCCAAACCCACCTCTTTCAAATTCCCTGCTTTCCTTCCTGAAATTCCTGTAATATCCATTTGTTTCCCCTGTGTACCTCTCCATCCCTCTCCCTTCCACAGATCTCCTCATGCCTCTGTTCCACACTGCTTTTTCCTTCCCTCTCCCCACCCCTGTTCTTGTCTACTGCTCCCCTTGTACGTTCTGTGTGTTAGTGTTAGCTCTCATATGAGCCTTGACAGTTAGACCGAAAAAAAGCGTCTAAATATAAATATCTGATATTAAGTGCAGCCTTTTTGTGCTCACTGTAAGTGAGTAACCCAAGACAAAGGGAGGTCATGCTGCAACTGCTGCTATTTATCAGGTACCTTCATACAAAGCATGGTCCGCTTTGCTTACAATGTGTAAGCATACCCCACGAGTGTAAATATATATCAGACACACCTCCTGACCTTTATGGTGAGCATCGCCACGGATTATGTCTTACACGGTAAAAAAAAACCCATAATCCACAAAAAACAACAATCCATCTGCCACCAAGACGATTGTTCCCACTTCTGCAAAGCATTCAACCAGAAGGCGTGTGATGCGATCGGCAGGTAAATCGAAACATGAGGAGTGTGAGCACTTCCCCGATCTCCAATGAACAGAGTCCTACACCAAAGCATCACCTTCAGCCCAGAGGACTCGGCCACACAACTCCGTCAAACAGACAAACATTACATGGTCAACATCAGTTAAACATCAAACGGAGCCGCCTTTCTGGATTTCAGGATTATTTGCCCTCATCAGGATGGCATACCGATAAATATCCAACGAATGATGATGACATTCATTGTTTATTCCTCAGACTCACCTCCTGACTGTTATGGTGAGCATCGCCGCAGATTATGTCTCACAGGGTAAAACCGCATACTCCACAGAGAACAACTGTCCATCTGCCACCTAGATATTAGCAGGAACAATCATCTGTTCCACTTTTCAATAACAGCACTTACAGTTTACTGGGGCAGCTCTAGCAGGGCAGAAATTTGACGAACTGACTTGTTGGAACGGTGGCATCCCATGACGGTGCCACATTAAAGTCACTGAGCTCTTCAGTATGGCCCATTCTACTGCCAATGTTTGTCTATGGAGATTGCATGACTGTGTGCTTGATTTTATACACCTGTCAGCCATGGCTGTGGCTGAAATAGCCGATTCCACTCATTAGAAGGGATGTCTGCATACTTTTGGCCATGTAGTGTATGTTCGTCAGTCCGTCCACGCTAATTTTCTCTGTTTTCTCTGCAACCACTTATCCGATTGACACGAAATTTTCACCATAGGTGCAACTTCTCAAATAGAATGTTGTGATCATATTTATGACATCATAGGTCACATAGTGTGGCAGCCATGTTGTAAAAAAGGAAAAACTGTGAACGTCTATCTCCGAAACTACTCCATGGATAAAAATGAAACTTGGCACATATGAAATACTGCCCATGTGCAAATAAATGTGATTTTTTTTTGACGTCATAAGTGGTTTCATTGTGACATCATAATTGCATACATCGAACACTTTATCCGATCATTCTGAAAAATTTTGAGGGCCATCTTGTATTGTATGGGGGGAAAAAATTGATAATGTCATCAGTCACATGGTTCGGTAGCCATATTGTTTTTAACATTAAAACCTTGAAAATAATCTTCTCTGAATGGGCTGAATAGATTGAGGTGAAACTTTACAGGTATGATCGCCTATCCGTGAGAAACAAAAAGTTATCCAGCTATGACATCATACCGTAGGTCGCATGGTTTGGCAGCTGTGATTTTTTTGAAGAATAAACCTTTAAAAACCTTCTTCTCCAGAATGGCTTGGCAGATCAAAGGAAAACTTCACCTACATGTTCCCCTAACTTTCGGGATACCAGGGTGTTTACGATTAATTAATTTGTCACATGGTATGGCAG
The DNA here is from genome assembly GCA_035128595.1 of Eptatretus atami. NCBI lineage: Eukaryota > Metazoa > Chordata > Myxini > Myxiniformes > Myxinidae > Eptatretus > Eptatretus atami. The sequence goes on from CM068961.1 coordinate 95,258,483, forward strand.
CCATATTTCAACAAAGATCTTTAAAAATTCAACAAAGATCTTTAAAAATTCTCTCTTGAACCACTTTATTAATCGATGTGAAACATCACACTTATGATCTCATACTCATTGGGAACAGGTGTTTTAAATTTCAACTTGACCGGGCGCATGGTCTGGCAGCCAGAATTATTTTTATTTTGAATCTTGGTTCAGAGATTTAAATCAAACTTATTACATGTATGTATAATGTAATAATGTGGGCAGAGGCATATCTAGCAATGTCACTGCCTTCTAATGGGCACTCGAAGAGTGCCCTTCTAGTTTCTAATGGATTTTGAGGTGCTGAATCAGAATTTTCATGTTGGCATGCTCAATTTTGTGTGTTGCGGGCTCAAAAATGAATATTGAAAATACCCGCCATAATTAATGTTTATTACATCTGTGGATCTTATAAAGTTACTTGAAGACAACTTCAAATTAATTATATTAATGCCACCATTCATGTTAAGCTATGTTGAAACATGGACAGATGCACCTAAACTGTCCAATATCTGAAAATCTAAGAACATAAATTGGTTATAAAATGGGTGTCATATCCTATTTATGCTTATTGCTCTTGTAAAATGTTTATATTCTGAAAATGAAGATCGACTAGTGAAAGTACTACAACATTTTAATGTTATGTCAAGAGAAGTACAGCATATGTACCAATGATCTAGCAACTGATGTTGTTCAGGAGGCTCCACTGCAGGCCAATAAGCTCGGAGAACAGCAAGGAAATGAGTTTGTTAAGGACAGACTTGTCACCAAAGATGGCAAATCGGCCTTGCCTTTTAGAGCCACAATCAAAAGAAACAAAGCTCCATCATTTGAAAGCCTGTATGATGTCCCCAGGAACAAAACAGACAAGGACAAGAGACTTATATGGAAAGCTGATAGAGACGTAATGCAGTGCCTTATCACTTCCCATGAAAGTGGTCGCAAGGTGGATATCAAAAATGTGATGAAACATGAACTTATGCCAGTTTCAATCTCCATTGCCAAAACAGATGGCTCACTGCAAACAGGCACAACATCCACACTCAGTCCACTGCTGACTGTCCCTGCTGCCTGCAGTGACAAAATTGTGCTTCAATCTGCTTCATCATGCCTGGTGATAGATGGGATGGCTCTTATATGTAGCATGGGAAAAACCCCAAAGACCTAGACATTTAGTGACATGGCTGATGCACTTACACATTTGGTATTCCAATTTGGTAACAGATACAATTTTATTGATATTGTATTTGACAGCGACAGACCAACCTCCATCAAGCAGTCATAGCAACGATGTCAAATCTCTGAAGCCTGTCAGGTGTGCTGTTGATGGTCTAATGTACCACTATTTCCAATCTCATCCAACTTCCCACTGGCCCCGCCTCCCCACCCCCCTCTTCATGCTTTGCAGGAAAGCAAGTCAGATCTTACTGATTTCTTTCACACGAGCTGTTGGCACATGCACCCTTTGACAAGGAAGTTGTTGCGACGGGGGGGGGGGGGGTTATTGATGCTACCATGAGTAAAAGTCTTCAAAAATTAGAACCAATCCCTCTAACCTCAATGCCTAAGATGAAGAGGCAGACACCAATTGTCCTTCATTACATCAACAACACGTCTGAGACTATTGTTGTATCTGCCAGGGTATTGTATCTATTGTTGTATCTTCTACGTGCTTCTGTTGTTGGTGGCACACTGCAGCCAGGTAGCAGCACAAAATTTGTCGTTAATGTCGGGAACAGCAAAGAACAGGAAATATATCATCATTAGGGCTATTGATGACAACCTTCCCCACACTGCTTTACCAGCTCTGCTTCCATGTGACACCACCTCTTACTTTGCTGGGAAGCCAAAACAGTCGTCATGGAAGAAATTTCTTCAGCATCATGACCTGCTTGTTGAACTAGGGGAGGGTGAACTCACAGACCATAAAGTCAGTGATGCACCCGGAGAAGTTCATGTTTGTTACATAATTTAATCATCTTGGTTTGGCTTGATCTCAATCATAGATTATAATATAGTATACCATGGAAACAAGACTTGAATGTAATCTCTTAATAATATTTTGTTAAAGCATACATTAAATATATCACAACAATAAGTAATCAGATCACTTTTATTTTTTTTTATTATTCCTACATTTTGACCAATGAAATGTTGTTGAAAAATCAGAAAAATGATATTCAGATACAACTTAAAACATTCTCTCTTTCTTGATTTTCCAAAAGCAAAATCATGAATTGTGTCCTCAATTGATATGCCATCGCATGGTGGTTATCGCTTTCTATGCACATGATGGAGTGCAGACGTTTTTTTGTAGACTGGTTGCTCTCAGTTCAATTTTTGATTCTCTTTAGCTGGTGAAAATGACTTTCCTCCCTGAACAATTTTGTTTTATCATCAGACTATAGTCGTTAATATTGCTTCCAGCATAGGGATCAAAGCTATAAATGATAATCTTGTTTGGATATGATGAATATTGTAATACATAGAATCTTGTTGTGCAAATTAGTTGTTTCTTTTGCTTTGGGATAAATTATCTTTGCATCTAATTGACAGTGATTGGGAAGTCTAGATAGAACTTTAAGGTAACTTTGCTCGCTATATAAACTTATTAATATAATTATATATTTTTTCATATATTTTGTACCCATGGTAGAGCTGGCTGTGATAAGTAGGATAATAGACCCCTAATCATGTTAATTTAATATTAATCTATATAACTCGTTCATGTTACGCAGCACCAACATGCCAATACGGAATAATTTTTTTGTATTATCGCTCTTCTTCAATAGCACGTAGTATCAGATTATTCTATAATGGTTAAATATGATTTTATGATTTTAAATTGTGTATGTATGTACTAGTATTGTATGACATCCGTAATTAGTTCACCAGAACGTTATCATCGACAATTCAATATTTACATACTTTGTGTTCTTACCTTGAAACCTGGTACCCATTTCCATTTTATTGTTTGTACATCATTCCACAATTCCCGCTTCTGACTAATCCTTAATTGTAGCGATTTAACTCTACTTTTGGCAGCTACCTGTTATTATACTGTTATAAACATATACAATATAGTTACTCTACATAGGTCATCATTACGCTTAATAAAAGTACTACTTAAAGTATATATATATATACTTTATATAGTATATATATTGTATACAGCAGGAATACTGGGACCAAGTCACAAATGTAGGTGGAGCAGTGGACGCACTCACGCATGGGACAAGGGAGTCAGGTTGACCAGAAAGTCAGATTTATAGATACATCTAAGTGAGGGGGTGTTCAGCAAGATGTCCACTTGAGCCGTTTGTCTTACGTGTGGAGGACGGAATCAGAGCGAGTATGGGTGGCGTTGGTGGCTTGTGGGGTGTAGGTTATTACTCTAACGGGACTCATACCAAGCTGACATACAAACAAGGATGGACATGAACCCAGCAGTGCATTGGCATGACCTTCCAGGAAGGAATGTCTGGGGGCAAGATTTGAAGGACGGTCACGCGCTTTGGAGTGCAATTTCAGTCGGTACGCGGGAGGTAGAATCAATGTTTATAGGCGTATGGGGGAGCACCCATGCAGGTGTGTTGTTCGAAGGGCACCACTGTCTTTGGGACGCAGACTGGAGCGGTATAGAGCCGTGAGACTGTGGAGACAGAGAGGTATGTGGTAGTGATGGATAGTTCCAAATTCGTAGGAGATCACAAAAGAGAGAATGAACGACTCTTATGAAGGTTCGACAGTGGATCCTTGATTTGTGCGTATATCAGTGTGTTATGAGGAGAAGGGTCGCGCCACGATTAGTGAGGTAGCCAGCAGACCGCTGAGCGCCCTGCAGCGATGAAACGTCACTGGCTCGGGGGCACGGGGGTAATGATCGAGCACGAAGCGGAGGAGGCGTGGGGGCGTAGGCAGAGAAGGAGTTGTAGCAATCAAGAGAGGCGAAGCGAAGCGTGCTCATCCCGAACGTAGCCGGCTCGCGGTGAGAGCCAGTGCACAGCACCGCTAGAAGAGCTGCCAGTCATTCATGTCTCGGAGGCAAGATCTTACTCGCAATGGGCGAGTCGATGATTATATGTTGGGTTTTGTCCTTGCTGGGTCTTTACGACGCGTGAGCTCACAAGTAGAGAGTCGCAGAGATACGAGCTAAGAGCACGAATGAGCTGATTTGTCTATTTAGCTAGGCTATCTAATAAGGAAGGGATAATACGAGCGTACCTATGAATACGCCTCACTGTGGACTACTACCATCTTTGGCCATGAAAGACCATCCACACACCCTCGAGCTCGTCCGCTCCTCAAGAAACCCTCGTGTCTCACATGTAGGCGCAATGTCGAGCATTAGCTCTCAGGGGACCAAGCATGCGACTCATGTAGGCTAAGAGTCGCCTTAAGGGTGTGGCACCATGGGAGATGTATTTGAAATGACGACCCTTTCTCCAGGACGGTCCCACTGTCCATGCTCCAGCAGGTCCCAGCCAAATGTAAGGTACATAAAGCCCCACTAGCGACATCTGAGACGACAGGAAGAGTGCCCACCTGACCATTCACAGGTGACGAGATTGGGTGGGTCTTTCATTATATTTGATATTTCTTCGCTCTCTTCGTCGAATCTTGCATGGATGAGGCTTCCGCTATGATGAAAGCCGCAAATCTTGGTCATTTGCTTTTCATTTGTGCTGTTGGCATGTTTGTACGCTGGCTGGAGCCGCCATCTTTTACAGTAGAACGGCAATAGTGTTTTGAACATTGTACAATATTCTTCTGCATAGTTTGCGATCGCCAATGTGTATTACAGTCTTGCGTTCTTTGAGTGCTACATTTCTGTAATAAAACTTGTTAGAAATGTCCCCAGTTCATTTCCGTCCTTTCTTGAATTGGTCCAGCATGGTTCGGATCTGAGTTTAAGCGGGGTTTTGGTTCCGAGTATGGTTCCGATGGATGGATATATACAGGGGGCTGCAAAAGTAGGTATACAGTAATGAAAAACAAAATGTGCGCACAAAAAATATTTTATTGATTATACAAGCATGTCAATAATAACATACCAATAATAAACATGATGATTTAATGAATAATTAAATGAATTCTAGTATTAAAATATCCTAGCACCACTATTATAATACTGGTAATACTGGTATAATCCTTACTGTATACCTACTTTTGCAGCCCCCTGTATATGTATATATATATATATGCACACACACACACACACTGATTGAATACATGGTCTGGCAGGCAGAATTTTTTTTGAAATCTGGATTCTTTTTTTTAATTATTATTATTTTATTTTTTTTGAACAAGGCTCACTTGGCTGTGCCTGGATGGGTTCTGAGGTGCCTTTCTACAAAGGTTTGAGGGTAGAGGAGTAGCAGCTGAATGTGAAATCCTATCCAGGTTCCTCCTAATGACTTCATCTTTGCTTTTTGCTTGTTTTGGTTCCTTCTGATTACTCCAATGTAGGATTGTACCGATTTGGTCTTCCATTTGATTTGAATTGAATTTATTTTAATCCCATTCTAAATTCAACTGAATAATAATAAACATCATGGGTCAGGGTTCAGGTGTCCAATCAAAGCGGGACGTCTTGGTTCCCGGTGATCATTGCCAACAGTTATAAAGTGGCAGTTCTAACTATGTCTCTTATTAATTACAGTTATAAAGTGGCAGTTCTCATTATGTCTCATTCATATTAACATCCAGGCACAGCCAAGTGACATAACACCAGGACACAAACACCACACAAAATACACCACACAAAACTACACAAACACCACACAAAACAAGTCCTGGCAAGGGTCTGCAATCTCTGATTTCTCTTTTTCTTGTCTATTTTTGTATTTTTACTTAATTTTTTGAAATTTGTGGAATTTGTTTTTCACTTGGAAGTTGTGTGTTATGATTTGTAAATAAAGGTGGAAAAAGGCTGGTTTAATGCAATTTAATTCCAGACTCTAAAACAAAAGCTGAAAATTTTGAAATGGGGTGTAGGCTTTCTATACGCACTGTATATTTTAAGTGCCACAGTACTGTGTTGTTGTAACTTATATTTCTCCCAGCCTGGTGTTTGCTTAACGGTTAAGGTGGCTGGCTTAAGATCTTATGGTCTTGAGTTCAAGTCCTTGTTGAGCTATTGAATTAACACCAGGTGAGTTGACTCACCCAGATCATTCCAAGGTTGGCAAAGTGATACCAGCTTGCTGGTAACAGGGGGCATTGCATCAGTGGCACAGCTCCACCCGAAGAAAGTGATGTGGCCAAGCAGCCACATGCTACATACGAATAAATAAATAAATATTTACCCCCATGCTTTTTGAATAAATAAAAATATATTTACCCCCATACTTTTTGAAAAAAAAAACGGGGGTATAGTTATCGGCTCTGCCTCAGTCTGTTTGTCCCTCTGTCACGCTATCGCCTCTTAAGCTGTTGTGCAGAAATTCTCAAAACTTGGTGGTCATGATCACCGCATGGCAAGAAGATGTGAAAGCAGTATCATTTTCAGCCCTGCCCCCTGGGGCTTTGGGACGGCATCAAAAGGTCAAATACCAAAAAATGCAATTATGTGAAAATTTTAAAACATTTTTTTTGTATATGCAATCAGCATTGTGGGATGCATGACATATGTAATGCTTTATTTGGGTTTGACCCCTGATTCATACCCCAGCGGGTGGGGACTTAGGGTCACAGAGGTCAAAACAAGATATTTTTTTTATTTCAAATTTAATATTGGTTTATTCCTGGTGGAATTTTTTTGCCATCTTTCAACCTTGCTTTAGATGGGAAGCGTGGGGATTTACGATGGCGCACGATCGACTTTGCTCCAGTTTATTTCTTCACTGCAGTCATTTACTGGAGGTCACTGCACTGTCAATGGCATATGTGCCGGTGCACACACACACACTGTTACTAGCATAATTGAGAGGCAGAGCAAGAGAGTTAATTTAGAGAACAAGAAACAAAAAAGAGAACTGGAGACAAATGAGGGCCCACAAATTTGTTTGGTGCTGAGCCCACAAAAGGTCAATCTGGCCCTGACTGTAAGCCTGAGCCCTCTCACATTTGTTTGTGAAATGCACCCTTCTATACGCTTGAGTGGAGGTGGTCACTGTTGGGAGATTAGACATTGCTTGCTTGATGGAGAGCGCATCTATTTTTTGGGGGTGGAAAACAACTTCTTCTTTTTATTATCATTCACATTTGGACCAATAACAACCTTGACACATCCAAATTGTGGAAGTTATATATGGAAGTTACATATAAGTTATTTATATATATATATATACTCATGGGGCACCTGTGGGAAACCCACGGCATAGAAATGTATAATATTTGGACATATTGAGTGAGATGCGGCATGTAGAATCTTCCAAAATTGGTACTGGCAATTCATCAGATCCAGAAATTATGTAATATACACAATTTATTTACTTCACATAACATGTGAATCCATCTATTGTGAAATACAGTTTCTTTATAAATCCCAGATATCTAAAATGGCTGTGTTTAGAGCAAAGCCAAATTGCAACTTCTGATATTGTGTCGGAAGTTGTGATATTTTCCGTCATTACCGTGATATAGTTGTTGCAGTCAAGCAGGTATGGCAAATACTGGAGGCAATTGGACTTTTCCCTTGGAGCAACAAATTATAAACCCATCCACTTTTCCTATTGATTCATTTGTGAAATGTTTTGTGGAACAGTACACGCATGGTCAGGTCATATGACCACAATTATGCTCTTGGACAATATTATCAGATACTTCGTCCGATTCATTACCGACGCTGTTGTATATGTTTGCTGAGCACGCATTACTCTCCAAAGTCTTCGATGCTCAGCATCCTGTGCAAGTCTGTGTTGAAGTTCATCAGCTGTCTCATTCTCCTGCCTCATTCTTTTTCTTTCTGCATCTAGGCAAGTCTGTGTTGAAGTTCATCAACCATCTCATTCTCCCACCTCGTTCTTTTTCTTTCTGCATCCTGTGCAAGTCTGTGTTGAAGTTCATTAGCCGTCTCGTTCTCCTGCCTCATTCTTTTTCTTTCTGCATCTTGTGCAAGTTTGTGTTGAAGTTCATCAGCCGTCTCATTCTCCCGCTTCATTCGTTTTTTTTTTCTTCTTCCCATGCAAGTCTATGATGACGTTCATTAGCTGTTCCATCATTCTTTTATTCCTTTTGGAAATGGCAGTTCCAAATGCAATGCGTCACATCCTCCAGTTTAACATCCCTCCGATTGATGCCTCGCCCTGCATGCCAAACGCCAGGGTGGTAGTTTATAGCTGGGTTGGGATTCCAACCCTGGAAAGGTAGCTCAAAGCCGAATGTGCACTCCTTTGAGAGTCTTTGCTATCCTGGCAGGCCATAAAACAAGTGCAATGCGATTGATTGTTTGAAATAATACTTTACTTTTACTCTTCTTAAGATGTGTGATGTCATCACATCGATGTCATCCTGCTTCACACAGGAGCTTTGTACTTGTGTGACTCTGGGACCAGAGTACCTTAGACTTGTAACTTTTTATTGTGACTCAGTCTAAAGAATCCAGCTTAAATGTAAAAGTCCCTGGGAAAAAGTGTTGTGGACAGTGTATATGGGCATTACACCCTTCTGTTCGGTGAAAACCGAAATTACTCTTTTTGTTCGTGTACAGCATACAAAAGTACATTTTTTAAATTTAAGATTTAAAATAAACTTCTTTAAAGTGTACGTGTACATAACTTGCAAAATAATGACTTAAAAATATCTCTCGGGAATTTTCTTTCTAATGTCTATTTATTTCACATAGTATATGTGAATTACATGTCCATGCACATGTGAAATACACTTTGTTTATAAATCCTGTACTGGCACATGATTCAGCCTTGAAAACTCGTGCGAAAACCAAAAGTTTTTTTTTAAAAAAAAAATTAAAGACCACAATTTTCTTTCCTCCTCATTTTGAAAATGTACCTTCTTTGGGTTGTGTATAATGGACCACTGCTGTGATTGCTGATATTCATTACTTCGTTTTCTTTGCATGAGTTGTAATCAAAATATACCTTTGTGTCTTCAAAAGGTAATTATGATAAAAAGGTAACTTAATGATAATCCCCTTCCCCACATCGCGTCTGACCAGATACTTTGAAAACGGCTATTACAATACATTTTTATGTATAAACACCAATGTTCGTCCTATTTTCTCACCTTTTCCTGAAACTGAAACTTGAACCATCTCAACGAATACAAAAAATAACATGAGATGGTGAATTACAGTTAAGATATAGCCGTGAGGGAGTCTGAATGGACTTTATATTACAGGCCTTAATTTCACTTAAATGCATTTTTGTCTAAAAACGCTAAATGTCTTCCTGTTATTTTTGCATTCGAAACTTACACCATCGTAGCGACTACAAAAAATAAATCAGATATCGAATTAGAGGTAAGATAAAGCTGTGAGTGCAAGAAAGTGCAAGCCTTACAAAAGAGGCTCCACAGAGCAAACAAAATGGTGGCAATTTGATTTTGAAGCCCCTCCCTGATAGTGGGATGCCCCGTCCTGAACTGAGAAGGCCCTCCCCAAACAGATGGACAGACAGACTGGTGCACATTATATATTAGATTAAAAATTTTTTAATGCCAAATTGTCTTGGCCTTTGTGGCAAAAACATGTGCCTGGCACCCCACACCAGGAAACTGAAAATAGCGAGGCCATTGATGGTGTGGGAGTGGATCTACCCAGGGTTGGCTCAATGAAAGCAACCTACCACCATTGGTGTTATATTTGGATTGCCTTCGAGGTGGGTAACTACATGAGTGGCCACCCAGGCCTATCCCCAAGATTATTTTTTCGTCTGTTGTTACTTTCATTTTTACAATTATTAAATATTGTTGTGGTTTTGAGGAGTCTCAAAGAGATCTTCAAATCGTTAAAGCTGTTATTTAATAGTTACAGGGCCGGATTTAGGCATGGGCAAGCTGGGCAGTTGCCCAGGGACCTCCACAACCAGGGGGCCTCCACATATTTCATGAAAAAAAAAATTGTAAGGAAAAATGTATTTGTGAGTGCCTGAATGGTAGTTGGTAGTTGGTAGAACAGATATAAGATATTCATCGATAACAGACATAAGATATTCATCTTATCTCATTCTCTATTTTATATAGAAGTTCAGATTCTTTGTTCTTGAAAAATATACTTTATGGATGACTGTAAATATGTCTTGTCACCTTTTTAGTGTTCTAAGGTAGGGTGGGCCTCCACTACTGAAGGCTGCCCAGGGGCCACCACACGTCTAAATCCGGCCATGAATAGTTATATAGTTTGGTTTAACTGTCTAAAGTCCGTTTTGATAGATCTGCCTTGCAATTGTGTAGTTAGAAATCCCATATGTGTCATTTTACTCATTACACATTCTTTTCTACAAGCCATATGCCACACATTTTCCTCAAACACTAACGCATTGTCCTCACAGTGGTTTTCAGTCCACTCCACCCATAACTTCACATCTTTTGAAGTACTTTTCCCATAGTTCTTATACATGTAGTCAGCGCATGTCCCCCTCTTGGGAGAATTGCTATCCCTTGGCTTACCTAGGTTGTTTTCATATTCCCTTCTTTCACTTTCGCTTTGAGTGCTAGGCAGTCCTCAGAACCCAATTTTAATTTGGCGTTCCTATTGCTTAGTTCATAGCGACGCTTCCTTCAATACCACCCCTGGCTCTCGCAACCTTGGTGCACTTCCGTCACCTTGTCACTTGCCCTTGATGAATTTCACCTGCACCTCCGCCACTCCATGACTCGGCATCTTATTCTTCTATGCAGTGCCTCCACCATTCCTCGACTTGGCAGTTTTACAACTCTCTGCGCAACGCCTCTGCCACAGCCACGACTCGGCGATTTCTACCAACTAGCAAGATGATAGGCCAACTAAACAGAACTGCAAGTCTCTTGTAGTGTTGGAGTGCTTGTTCGCGACACTATCCCCGGATCCATCTTATTTTATACAATTAACAATCTCTGTATTTACCTTTAAATTTCGGTTCGGGCCTGCGCAATGTCCACAAAGAGAAACGAGACAAGCTGCATGGCTACAGCAACACACCTTCTATTGAGAGATTTCCAAAGGTCTCTTCCCTTTTCTTTGATCCCCCCTTTGGTGCCAGGTGCTTGCTGTCACCTCAGCAGCAGCTCCTCTCCCCTTTCTGGACTCAGCAGGCCCTGCTCGCTGTGCCAAGTTCTGTCGTGGAAGTTTTGGATATCAATAAATCAGAAAAGGCTTCATAGTTCAATTATAATAGTTTATTGAATAACACATGTGCGAAAGGATTGCCTGTTGTAAAATCTCCAAGCACTCTCTAACTATAGGTAGAGTATTACTGAGTTTTATATTATTACTAATAAGGAGTGATCTATACCATAAACATCATTTCCAGGAAAACTAATTAATCGATGTCAAACTACAAATGAACTTTACAAGGCAGGAATCATCAAAACGGAGAAAAATAACTCGATATGTGGTCATCTTTATCAAGCAGGATCAGGGAGTGTTGGATAGTGAACTCTGGTCAGGACGTGCGTGGGCCAGTGTAACTTTCATATCGATAAGACAATCGAAGGCATGCTGTATTTACAAAAGTCATTAACCATTGCGGACTAATCTCTTTGCCCAAGCATTTCTAAGCTTAATTTATTAAATCCACCCAAGCACACAAATTCAACTTTATTTAATTTCCCACAGAGCCCACCACCCTCCGATAGAACTGCAGTACACCAAGGGACGGGCTTGGAGAAGCACAACACACTAATTCCCCTGGAAGCAGGATGAGAATTACTTGCCCACAGGTGATGTTCTACCCCTTCACATATTCTTCACACATAGGCCTCCATGTCCGCCCTCAGCACACGTACAGTTTTACGCCTCAACTCTCTGAACAGCTCAGCACTGCCATTAAGCCTGGCCCTGCAACTCTGTTCAATGGTATCCAGTGTCCTTTGGGAGACAAAATTCTTCTTCGCCTGACAGTGGGTTCCAAGACATCCACCGGCAACATCAAGGATGGTAGTCTTGAAGGCACTCCACAACTCTTCAGGAGTCCTCAAAGCACCCAGACCACAAAAATCCCTATTCATCCTGTTCGTAAACTTCTCAGCTACCCTCTCATTCTTGAGCTTGCCAACATCCAGCCTAGGCTGGGATGGCACCATTCTCTTGGATTTAAGCTGCAACTTTAGAGTTGCTACAGCAAGCCTTTGGTCAGCATTGAGGAATACAAGGAAATCTAACACAGGTGGAGGCCATTCAGCCCATAATGCCTGCATGAACACCATACTAATTTATCTACAAAAGATCCATGGAGAAAAATGGCTAATTAAAAAATAAATAAATATATAATTAAATATATATTTTAAGTTTTTGTAGTTTTTTTTTCTTCTTCCCCTCAGGGGAGGGGGCATGGGCTTGGTTCAAAACATACAACATCAACCACACAACACCCCTTGACAAGACCCACCAACAGCACTCCATACACATGCACACAATCACCCATCAATGCTCAAGCTACCTAAAACTCCTGTCAACATCTCCATAACCCTCTATTGTTACGAATCTGGAAGCCATTTGCACACAAACAGACAGCAGTCCCGAAGCTTAGTTATTTCATAAGTATTTGTATAGTTAGATTCTTCCCTATGTCTAAAGGGAATTACATGTGTGCGCTGTGAAATTTCCTTTCAGTTGATTTTTGCAATACCCAACACCAACAAATCAATCCTTCACTTCTTCACACCATCGACGCCATTGCCCACGTGCATTCGACCACGGACGTGGATGGAGGTTTCCTCACCTCAGAACACCGACTCCGCCCAGAAAAGGAGGGGGTTCCCCCCTGTCCAATCAAGGATGGCCAGCACATCGACCCATGAAACCCTGTCCAATCAGGGCAAAGATTACCTCAGAGGACCGATGACCCCACCCCACCCGGGGGAGGGATAAGAATCGCCGGGCTTCCCTTCGTGCTCGCTGGAGTTGGGTTGGAATTGTCGGAGAAGAAGGGTCGCCATTGCTCTTGGTGTGCGTCGTTGGTGGTCGTCGTTGTCGTGTCTCAAGCTGGTCCTCTGGCTATTCCACAGCCGTCGACATCCATCTCTCATTTTGTCGAGCAATAACCTGGAGTCCGAGCCGGGAATCTCCGTTGACCCTCTGTGAGGAGTGACCCTGGCCCCCGCTTGGACCCCGCTACACCGTGTCTGGGCTCGCCGACGACCCCTGAGTTTCGCACCTGCAGTCGGGGCCAAACCGCACGAGGCGGCCACGTACCGACCAAACTCTGACCTCCAGCCTGCCTATCCCTTGGCTGCGAGGGTCGAAATAAATATAATCCGGGTCCATTTTCTTTTGGTGTGTGTGTGTGTGTGTGTCTGTGATGGCACCGTCCTATAAGTGTTGAATTGCTCATT
>CM068961.1:95274434-95289787 GCA_035128595.1 Eptatretus atami
TTCCCAATCGAGCTTTCATATTTTAAGAGTACTTTAAATGGCGTTTCTCAATCGGCCCATTGCAGGATTTTTATAGCCAATTCACTCGCACTTAATGGTGAAGTCTTGTACGTTGAATGACCATGTACAGGTTTTTTTATGAACAAAAGGTTTATTACAACAGAGGAGGAGAGTGGAAGAGAGGGTGAGGAAGAGAGGGACACACACACACACACGCACGCACACACGCACACACCAGGTCCTGTAACAGATCTAAAGTAAATCCCCTGTTCAGAATCACGATGAATCTTATCTGTCTCATCTTATTCATTCACATGGGAACACGGGACAGTCATGGCACAAGGCTAATGAGACAGATTAGAGAATGTAAGCTGAGCCGTTCACCAGCAAGCATGAGGGAGATAGGCCCATAAACCCCACTTCATTGGGAGAGATTCCAATTATCTTGAAGGCCTTGGTTTCCATGGCATCAAGCTGAGCAAGCTGTGAGGCAGGGGCAGCTGCTCAGGGGTGAGCATTATTCCATCAAGCTCAGGATGAAGGCCTTGAAGGTGGATAAGACTTCAGGTGTGCCAAGGAAGAACTTTTTATGACCAAGGATGCCCAGTAGGCAACTAGCTTTGGAGGCCAACATTTAAATGTGATTTGCCCAAGAAATATCATGGCTGATAGTGAGACCTAAGAGTTTGAGTGACTAAATTCCTTCAAGAGCGTTGTTAAGAAAGGAGATGGGAGGGTTTGCCAGATGGAGTTTTTGGATGGAACGAGTCACAGTGTGAGATTTCTCAGGATTGAAAGACATTCCAAGTGTTTGATCAGGTAGTAATTTTGTCAAGGTGTGAAGAGAGGGAAAAGGCTGCTGCCTGTCTATCTGAGGATGTCACAGCAGTGGGTGGAATCATCAGCAAAGAGATAAAGAGTATTTTACAGAGAGTTTGAGAGATCATTGATGAAGATTAGGAATAGGATGGGGCCGAGAACACTGCCTTGCGACACTCCAGCCTTGACAGGGAGAGGAGATGAAAGGATTCCCTTGAGAGCCACATGGTCATGAGAGTAGATTAAGTCAGTAACCCAAGAATGGAGTTGGCCTTCAATGCCATCGGCAGAGGGTTTGGAGACCAAGGCAGGGTGCCAGACTGTATCGACAGCTCATGATATGTCTGGAGAGATGGCCCTGATCCCCAGCATGACATTGAGGGCCTCCATCCATTCTTGGGAGTGCAGAAGCAGCACGTCCAAGGTAGAGCAACCTGGTCTCAATCCAAATTGAGATGTGGTCATTGGAGAAAAGGAAGGATTTTAAGTCGACTGTGATGATGGATTCCATGATCTTGCTGATGACTGAAAGCAAGCCGATAGGTCTGCAGCTAAGGGGATCGGTTTTTTTTAACCTTGTTTCTGTAATGCGGTATTGTTGACTGACTTCCAAGTGGATGGAAGACTACCTATGGCAAATTATAGGGTGAAAAGGGAAGAAAGACAATGTGAAAGAGCAGCAGAGCAGGTTTTTAGGAAACATGAACTGATGCCTTCCGGTCTCGTTGCAGAATTGAGAGTTGCCAGAAACTTTTCCATCTTGTTACGCACAGCCTCC
This sequence comes from Eptatretus atami, assembly GCA_035128595.1. Taxonomy (NCBI): domain Eukaryota; kingdom Metazoa; phylum Chordata; class Myxini; order Myxiniformes; family Myxinidae; genus Eptatretus; species Eptatretus atami. Next base: position 95,276,032 of record CM068961.1, read on the forward strand.
ATTCCTCAGAGCAAGTGCCCCACAAGTTACATGAAAGGTTACGTGGCAGACAATTAAAACAATCACTTAAAACTTTTCAGTCAATTGACAACCAGGTGACAACCAGCACATGACATATAACAGAAGGAACTTTGACATGCAATTTATTAAATCCCACTGTCTAAGTTTCAAGCACTACTATCATGCAATGATAATTCAATCACAATAATTCATCGCAAGTCAAACACATTTCAATCGCAATACTTCATATAATCAACCATCAGTAACTGTAAAATTCTGCACAGGAAATAAAAGTCACGTTCAATGCTTTTTAAAACTTGATCAAAGTAACACACACATTTTTCAATGCAGTTTCAAATACTTTCACAACTCTTAGTAAGGCAATTTCCACCCTGTGAGAAAGCAACTTTACACTCACGTTTTAATCCACCCCTTTTATAGGATACGTCATGCCGTGAATCAAAATCGGTATCTTGCACTATCGACGTGAACGTGCAGTGGATGGACCATTCAACTGTGTTTCTGGAGAGTGTGAGCCCCGCGGTAATTCTCTCACAATATGGAATTTCACAGCTACCCTGGCCATACTGTGAGAAGGAGTGGGCAGGAGGGACAACCTTGACACGAGATGCCCAGAGAAGCTGTCGGCGTAGAATGCCAACGTGGGGTCACATTGCACCCCGAGTGTTGCATTGGCTCCACATGAGCACAACCACTTGTCAGCAGGAGAGAATCCGCACACCTTCAAGGTTCACTGGATCACGATCGGGTCTGTGGTCAACGTGCGCCCAATGACACAAGGCTCATGATGCCGTTGCAGCCCGTCCCAACTGTACACAGCCCATCTTTGGCAAAACGAACTGGACTGCACTCCATCGCTCCACGTGCTGCTGGAGCTGGATCTCTGGTTCACCCCCAACATCTCCTCCATGTCGCTTCTGCCGAATGCTCATCGCTTCGCCTTTTATGGTACCGACACAAGGTCAACCCCGAAACCAGGTGACAGACAGTCTGAATTCAAAGATTGACCAAAGCCTGACCATTGGATCAGAGCATTGTTTACCATAACAAATATTTCACCCAGTCCAGTCCTCCCCAATGTAGGAGTGAAGCTCTCACGTTACTCGAACACTGTAGCCTCAACAAAAGTCATCTTCAAAGTTCTGTTGATAATCCCTCACGATGCCCAGATGCCAATGATGCGTTCAGTTCATGCTTATCCTTTCCCCCCAATATGTGTCACATTTATTTAATTCGCTGTAACTCAAGTTGCCTTTCTCACAGTTACTATCAGAATTATGTAATGCAAGTTGCTTTGACATAATACTGAACATTTCCAATCATATAGGATTCACTAATCCGTAACAATATTCTCAGGCACAAAAAAAAAGATTGCAGGAGCAGTTCAGTGCAACTTGGTATGGTGGGTGTAGAAAGCGAGGGGATGGGGACACAAGATTTCAAAGCAAACAGAGAATTGAGGCATTCGGCCTTCTCATGAGTAGAGTCGGCTGTAGTGTTATTTGTGGTGAGGGATGGGATCATCATCATAATTTCGTATGCAGCCCCTGGCTGCTGGTTGGATCATTGCTTAAAGCGCGGCTGTGCAACTGCTGCAGTTCCCCCTGTTGCCAGTTAGCTGGTTGGTAATCATTTTGCCGACCTCTGAAGCATGACAGGCTGAGTTAACTCACCTCAGGTTACTTAACGGCATGACAGGGGCTCAAACTCAAGACCCTAAGATCTTAAACCAGCCACCTTAACCATTAAGCCAACACCAGGCTTCAGCAATGTGCTGGTATTATCAGTACCAATGGTAACCAAAGCCATCCATGCACACTGAAATGTCATGAGAGAACCAGCCACAACCTTGGCAATGAAGTGGATGAGGCATTAACAGTTGTAAGATCTATGCATGCCACGAATCTGTAGATATGACATTTCAATTGAAAGTACAGTACCACATGACTACAAAGTTGCAGGCATAATGTTGCTCCACTGATTCTGTGTGTTTTTTCCAGTCAGTGTTTAATTTGAGTCACCATTGTAATGTGAATCATAATGAGGATCACATAAATTAAAATAACCAATTTTAAGTAAACCGTTTAGTGTTTACTCATTATTCACAGAGTTGGTTAAATGCCTGCTCTGTTATGTTTCAGTCACATTTGGCTCGGCGGCCGTAGGGTCTAAAAAATCTACGGCCACTAGCAATTATAGGGCGGCCGCAGTATTTCCACGGTCACACAATGTAGCAGTCACATATGTTTTTATTTTTCGGGGAGCTGCACGGGGTATTTAGAAATTGTGGAGACCGAAAACGTGGGGGTGCCGTACGGTCTTTGATTTGATGTCGCACGATGACCTTAGGGCGTCCCTGCGGCGGCCATTGAATTTTCAAGGCAGACGCAAGGTGCCCGCAAGGTGCCCGCAAGGCGACCGCAGGGGGGCCCTAAGGCGAACGTGCGGCCAGACGGACGGTAACGAGTGGGTATATATACCAGTTCTTTTTCATATGTATATCATATCTCATATCTCTCATGTAGATTGTGGACCATGTTGTATACAGATGGCGCTGGTTGTTCCTCAACGGCAGAGGCTGGGCTACCTGTGCATGATAAGAATTCATTGATAAAATGATAAAATTCATGATAAAAAATTCATTTTTCATTGATAAGAGCCTACGGCAGCCGCACGAATAACGCAAGCCCACCGTACGCCCTACGTACGGTCGCCGTGGAACACATCTACGTCATGGCTACGGCTTGTCGAATTACTACGGCCAACCTCGAAATGAAAAAAGTTATAACTCCGCGCTTTAATTCCACGGAGACCCCTACGGCCTGTAAAAGATAGCCATACGGCGTAGGGCCACCCTGTGAGCCCACCTCAGAAACTCTGCGGCCGCCGCACGTTTCTGTCAATTCAGGGGGGGGGGTATGGCCGCCGTATCCTAGCCGTAGAGCAAATGTGACTCATGCTTTAGTTCACAATTATTAGCTCACCTGGATTTTCGTCAGCTAAGCTTATGTGATCGAGCAATGCTGTAGGTGAGCGAGTCAGTGAGTCCGTAAACACTTCAGTCATTATCACTTGAACGAAACAAGCAATTTTGATGAAACTTGGCCACAAGCTTCATATCTGATGCCTAACAGAAGATATATCGACCGCATCATAATCTGTGCTCATTAAGGGGGTCTAGGGAGTTTTTTTTTTACTCCTCCCCTCCCCCCAAATAGGAATTTCCTCTCTTCTCCAAGCTACACACACGATTTGATGAAACCTGACCACAACCTTCATCACGGTGATGTACCAAAGTTTATCGACTGCATAAAAATCTGCACTCCTTAAAGGCGTCTATGGGGAGGTTGGGGGGGGCTAAGGGGTCATTACCTCTGCTAACGAAGGTGAACCGAGGTTATGTTTTCACCCCTGTCTGTTTGTTACTTGGAGAAAAAAAAACTTTTCGCCAAGTGTGTTGATCTGTAGCGTTTGTCTGTTTGTCTGACTGTCTGATTCTCACACGATTTTTGGCCACAGTTTTCAAGCAATCGTTCTGAAATTTTTTGTGTATGTAGGTGACCGGCCAAGGACAAGAACACATAATTTTGGTAAAGATCCGAATCTAGATCCGGAGCCGATAATTTTTAAAGTGATTCTTAACCATTGAGAGATAGGGCCAAAAACGATATATAGCACGATATCTCAAAAGGTTAGAAATGGATTCACACGAAACTTGGTGGATAGGTTGGGTGTATGACGAGGACGAATTGATGAAATTTTGGTGAAGATCCGAATCTGGATCCGGATACGAGAATTTTTAAAGTGATTCTTCACCATTGAGAGATCGGGCCAAAAACGATATCTTGCATAATATCTCAAAAGGCTATGAACAAATTCACACAAAACTTGGTGGACAGGTTGAGTGCATGATGAGGACGAATTGATGAAATTTTGGTGAAGATACGGATGTGAGAATCACTTAATTTTTTTGAATTGATTCTTCACAATTGAGAGATAGGGCCAAAAACGATATATAGCACGATATCTCAAAAAGTTGTGGACAGATTATGACGAAACCAGGTGGTGAGTTGGTGAAGTGACCAGAACAAGCTGATTCGATATCGGTTCAGGTCCAGATGCACATCCGGCCTATCGATGGGATACAAAATATGAACTCTTCAGCCTGGAGGAGGTATGCTTTCTACCGAGTGCCGTTCTAGTTTTATGTTAAACTGTCACCATTTCTCACGATGTATTTCTGAAAACATTTTATAAGTTGTGTTTGAGAGGTATTTTCATTCCATTCGAGTTTCTGGCAAACAGCTTTGCAAAATGAATTGCTTTAAAATATTGGACAAGTATTGCTGATTTCATGGTTGCAAGACCTTTGCCCCTCTCCCCAACCATCACCTGTTTACGTGGGATCAATATTGACGAAGCTGAAAGCAATGTATACGTCTAAAGTTCACATCAAGACTATCATTAAAAACTGACAAATTATGAATTTTGGCCATCATGAAAGCTCGGTTTGAACATAATAATAAAATATTTCAATGTCAGTTAAAACTGCGATGGTTTACTCGAGTTTAATATTCCTTCAGTCACACGCATCGGTATTGAACGGAGAGCCAATGGGAGCACAGCGGAGAATCTGCCAAAACCCCAAGAGTTACTTCTCTCATTTCTGCCACGTTCCAGGTGGAACCAAAACTCTCAAAAATGTATCAAACTTCATGCGAGGGGTTTCATATTTCCTCGAAGGTTATGAAACATTTCCGGAGAGAGATTCACACTTGGGTTCATGAAGTCCTTCCGATCCTCCACAAGCCATTTCCATAGATATTTTGCTGTAACTGAATCTTTCACATCCTCATTTAGCCATTCTTTCATCCAAATGTATTTCTTTCATGGAGATCGTTCTTTTCTTCAGTCACAGTTCATGTAATCATCGCTAAACGTGCACATTTTGGAAACCTTTGGGCACGAGGACCCATCGCACAGCAGTCTCGCACACAAGCCGGGTCAAAACTGGAGGACAAAATAACTGAAACAATATGGACTCCAGTTATAACGAACATTTACAGTTTGTAACTTATGAATAAGTGTCTGAACGAGGTTTAAATCTCACCTAATTATATATTTAATACAAGTGTGTTTGATGCTTTTAGGAAGGACATTGATTGCATCACCGGCCTGTTATCACAAGCAAACTATCACCAACTTTTACAGATAAATCTACACTCAACTTTTTCTCCTTGTTATGTCTCGTCCGCTGCTTTTGAGCATCAAGCTCAAACGTCTTTGCCTTTAAAACGGTTGCACAAATGTACAATACTGCACTGGACCGAGTCATTGGGAGATTTTTTAGTGCAGTCTTCAAATTCTCAACCTTGTTCTCTTGTCAACACAGTATTCTGAAAGTTTCCCAAAAACATCTTTTTCTTATTCAAAGCTTTTAGCGATATTATAAATTGGGGGCGTTGGGGGGCGACGACAACGACTGTGGGGGGCTGTTGTTGGCTTGATGGCTGGAGTGGTGGGCTTGAGATCCTCGGGTCTCGAGTTCAAATCCCACTTGGCTGTTGAATTAATACCAGGTGAAGTTGACAGCCTGTCATCCTTCCGAGGTCGGCAAAAATGAGTGCCAGCTTGCTGGTATTCTGTGTTGGAGTGGTGACAGTCCAGGATTGTGCCCAATAGCCGAAGAGACTGCTTTGGCAGCACCAACGTTCTGCACAGAGTATGGCCCGATGGATGGATACATGGTTTGGGGGGGGGGGGAGGCCAGGCTGTCAGAATGGCATAGACACTTAGATGTGTGCACACTCGCCTCGGATTAGTCGAGTGTCAGGCCTGACCAGCCGGTTCGTGAAAGACTTGGGCCAAAAACTTCCCGCAGCCAACCCCACAAGAACAATGGAATGATTGTGACCGTTAAAGAAGTTGCGATGCTGTAAATTGGTGAGATAACAACTTGTGCAATTGATGCATTGGCAGTACGTGCGTTTTGAGAAGATAACATGACACAAACTATCCGGTTCAAAGGAGAGAGTAATGCACAGTTGCTCTGTTCCAGTGGGTATCTATGCTCCGTTGAACACTCTACTCTGTGGAGCACAATCTGTACATTCGATGAAAATGTTCACGCTACCAATCATGGTGAAACGATCTTGGGAAGAAGGTGCTCAGCAAATTATTGATTGCGTTACTTATTGCAACCTTGGGGGGGGGGGGATAATTGCTCAACCTTGGGGCATCTCCACGTTCACTGCAAATTGAGAAGAAGGTTGTAGATAAAAGCCTCAGTTACAGTGGCACGGATAGTGTGGATGTGCTTGCATTTTAGGTGAATAACCACTGCACACTGGGTTCTTGGTATGCGTCGATGTGGATAGCCATTTCTGCAAGCACTAGACTGTGTGAGTCCAGTAGATGGCACTGTTGCCCAGTATCATACAGTACAAAAACCGTTTAAATAATGGACAATCAAATTTTACATCCTTCGACTTCATGAGACATTTGCACTCGAAGGTCCTCCCAACTGATTCATACTTATATGTTTTTGAGTGTGGTTAATCCACTTTTGTGGATGTGGATGATACCTGAGGACTGTTTCATGCTTTTTCCAAAAAAAGTCGTTCTATTTATCTTTTTCCATTCCTTTAATTTCCTATTTACAACCCTATTTTTTTTATTGTCTACAAGATTGATGCTCATGGAAGAGCAAGTTGATCAAAGGTATGAACTTACGGAAGGCTAGCAAGCAACTCTTAGGCACGAGAAAAGGAATGAACAAATAGGAAAAGAGGAGGGAAATAAACTGCAACCTGCCAGTAAGAAGTTTGAGTTAGGAAGGGTTAATGGGGGGTAATAGTGGAGGATGACATGAGATGGAAATGCATTGCCTAATTAAATTCCTCGAGGGAAGAGTGAGACAGAACAGCGTATGGAAGGTGGTTCCATATGTGAGAGAAGCGAAGTCCAAAAGAGTTGAGGTGTGCAGTCAGCCTGGACTCTTGATGTTTAAACAGGATGGGGGTAACTGGAACAACATGTGTATCCTCATGTTATGGGGGAGGGTTAGGCGGTCGGAGGGCTGAGAGAGCAGAAGGAACTAAACCAGAGTGGCCCATCCCATTTAAGAGTTGGATGACGAGGGGGACAGTACATCTCAGGACATACCCCATTATAGACCTGCGGAGAGTGCATCTGCCATGGCAGTTTTTGAGTGCTTCTCTGTGGTGGCTGTCAGGAACATTGGATCATCAAGGGAGCTGGCAGTTTGGGTATGGTATGGGTGGAGAGAACTGTCCCCCTGTATTCCCCAGTTTAACCTCCCCATGGTGTTGCGTGAGCTTTCCCCTCCTGCCCTGAGTGACAGAGCAATCAGGCAGGACCTGTTAATTTTCCCCTGATCCTTGTTCCAGCATATTGATTTATTCCTTTGCTTTCATCCTGAGATCCCTTCCAAATTCCTTCATTTGTACGGATCAATGGCTTTGCAGTAGTTTTGTATACAGTACTTTATAAGTGCATGTTTTAAGTCTCATGTTGGACTCCATCGTGACTTGTGCCCATTGTCCTATGCATCTTAGTGTTTTTGTACCGTCATCTGCATTATTACAAGTATTATTGCCATTGTGATTACCATTAAATTCCTTGTTGAGTGTGGAGCTGCCATGATTATCTTTGAGGGAAAGCCTGCTGGTGTAGTTGGACCCGTTGCTTTGGGTATGAGCTAGGATCATGTGACTGTTTGCGTCCACGGTTTCAAAAACGGCCTCGTACAAGATCGTTCGGTGATCTAGAGGCAAATTCAGTTGAGCTTGTAGTCATTTTAAAGAAACAACTCATTGCAGTATAACCTAGAATGGTACTCCGTGGAGCGCTTACCTCCACCAGGCTGAACATTTTACATTCTGTATTTCCGTACATTAACCAAAATCTATTTGGCCTGTTCTTGTGACTGACCCAACTCATCCATCAAGTTTTGTCATAATCCATCCACAACTTTTTGAAATATTGAAATATCTCTCAATTGTGAAGAATCACTTAAAAGATTGAAAAAAAAATCTCGGATTGCGATCCGAATCCGGATCCGGATCTTCACCAAAATCTAATCAATTCGTCCTTGTCACACACCTAAACTGTCCACCAAATTTCATCTGAATCTGTCCTTAACTTATTGAGTTATCCTGCTCACAGACAGACAGACAAACAACCAGGGATATAACTAACGAGGATGACTGATGGTGTGATGGTGAAGGTGACACTCTTCCGTATTCATAATTAATTTGTCGAGCTCAATAAGAAATAAAAGTTAAACCTCCAGTTGCAGTGTCTTTGTGATTGCACATCCATTTCCCAGCTGCGTAAGAGCCTTTTCAAAAGGGAAGCCTAATGTACCAGATCTGTCTTGTCCAGCTTTTTTTCACTTATTTCTGTGCTATTCATTGTATTGTTAATTCTTCCCTCTGTCTTGTCCATAATTATTTAGTCCTGTTGCATTATTGATTCCATGTTTTTATTGGTCTAGGCCTCAGCTCAGGCTGAAAACTCTTGTGTTTGTCTCCCGTTTCTATTCCTTGTTTCCTCCCCTCACACTGATCCTTGTCCACCTGCTCCTTTTTCAACTCAACATCTCAAAAACATGATTGAGTAAATATGGAAAGCCTCTGTAAATTCCACCCAACAAACTCATTAATTTTTCATTCAAGCCTTCCTAACCCTAACCCTTCCTTCACCGAAGGTGGACGGAGGTTATGCTTTCATCCCTGTCTGTCTCTGTCTGCCTGTGAGCACGATATCTCAAGAAGTTGCGGACGGATTTGGATGAAACTTGGCAGACAGGTTGGGTGTGTGAGAAAGGCGAATTGATTCGATTTTGTTGAAGATCCAGATCCGGATCCGAGAGTTTATTTCATTCCTTATGTGATTTTTCACCTTTGAGAGATGGGGCCAAAAAGGATATGTAGCATGATATTTCAAAAGGTTGTGGACGAATTATGACAAAACTAGGTGGATGAGTTGATTAAGTGAGATGAACAAGCCGATTCGATTTTGGTTCCGGTCCAAATCAAGATGCAGCCAATCAGTGGCATACAAAATGTAACCTGTTCAGCCTGGTGGAGGCATGTGCTCTACTGAGTGCCGTTTTCGTTTCTGCTGTAATCCTCAACTGAGTCAGGAAAGCAGTTGATGGAAGATTGTGGGAGGAGCAAGCAGGATTTCACCCTAGTAGAGCGAGCAGAAGAAGAAGAAGAAGAAGAAAAGCCACTCTTTTCACATCTTCAGACACATCGGGCTGCCAAGGCAGTTTTACATTTGCTAGCAGGCACAATCCGGGATTGATCGTCACTCTGGCGCAGGGTATCCGAATGGCTCATTCTTTTCAGTAAGCCGGTACTCATTTTGCCGACCTCGGATGGATGACAGGCTGAGTCAACCAACCCACCTGGTGTTATTTAAAGGCTCGACAGGAGCTCAAACTCTGAATCTGAATATCTTAAGCCAGCCAGCCAATTTAACCAATAAGCAAACACCAGACTTTGTTAGATCATGCATTGACCAAATATTTACTCTTCCAAGTTCATCATCGAACAAAGTATGGAATGGCAAACTCCGATGATTACCTTCATAGTCCTTCAAAAAATGTTTCAAAAGACATTCATAAAATGCTTCAACAGATCGTGACTCACTGGAGAAGATAATGCAGGTTTTTATTTATTTATTGAACGGATTCTAAGGCTCATTGTGGAAGGCTGTTACACACCACACACACACACACCCATACACACACACAACACATATCTTACAACACACACACACACACACATCTACACACATAGATATTATACAGACATACATGATTCACAACACAGGACACTTAGATAAGACAAGCCGGCAGGCGACATGGGTGGTCGCTACATAATTGATACTTGTCATCCAGTTTTTGACGGATCAGGCTGAAATTTTTGACAAAGAGGTTGATTATAGTGCGCATAAAAGCCTGGAAGCCGATTTTTGATTTTCGAAAAAAAATTTTTTTATGATTTTTCAAAAATTTCAAAGTCCCTTTGCAGGCAACAGTGGTGTCCATAGCAACGGTGCTCAAAAGCATAGAACTAGATCCTGGTTTGAACCTACCTGTCAAGTTTCATCAAAATCGGTTGACTCCTCTGGCCTCCAGAGCTGTCCATTACATACAAACATACAAACATACAAACAGACGGAAAAAGTGAAAATAAGGGTACTCTAGCGATCAGCCAACAAGCATACAACAGACATACAGACATACGGAAAAAGTGAAAATAAGGGTACTCTAGCGACCAGCCAACAAACATACATACAAACATACAGACAGAAAAGTGAAAATAAGGGACTCTAGCGATCAGCCAACAACATACATACAGACATACAGACATACGGAAAAAGTGAAAATAAGGTACTCTAGCGATCAGCCAACAAACATACATACAAAACATACAGACAGAAAAAGTGAAAATAAGGGTACCTAGCGACCAGCCAACAAACATACATACAAACATAGACATACGGAAAAAGTGAAAATAAGGATACTCTAGCGACCAGCCAACAAACATACATACAAACATACATACAAACATACAGACAGAAAAAGTGAAAATAAGGGTACTCTAGCGACCAGCCAAAACAACATACATAACAACATAGACATACGGAAAAAGTGAAAATAAGGTACTCTAGCGACCAGCCAACAAACATACATACAAACATACATACAAACATACAGACAGAAAAAGTGAAAATAAGGGTACTCTAGCGACCAGCCAACAAACATACATACAAACATAGACATACGGAAAAAGTGAAAATAAGGGTACTCTAGCGACCAGCAACCAACAAACATACATACAAACATACATACAAACATACAGACAGAAAAAGTGAAAATAAGGGTACTCTAGCGACCAGCCAACAAACATACATACAAACATAGACATACGGAAAAAGTGAAATAAGGATACTCTAGCGACCAGCCAACAAACATACACAATACAATACAAACATACAGACAGAAAAAGTGAAAATAAGGTACTCTAGCGACCAGCCAACAAACATTACATACAGACAGACGGAAAAAGTGAAAATAAGGGTACTCTAGCGACCACCCAACAAACATACAGACAGAAAAGGTGAAAATAAGGGTACTCGAGCGACCACCCAACAAACACAGCCAGTAAGCTTGGGGGAAGTGACATCACTTCCCAGGGCATTCTGGGTACCAGTGGCACCACAACAATGGTGCCACATTTCTCACCACACTCAGCGTGGCATTTCCCAAGGAGGAATTTCCTCCTCCCCATGGATGACAACCTATGGGGATTGTCCATGCTCTTACCCTTTTAAATTATGAACATCAATGAAGGAAGTATTTTGTACATACTATTTTTTAAGCCTTAGGTATGACTCCGCCAGGGTTTGAACTGCCGACCTCCCAGACTCAGAGTGGATGCTCCAACAACTGCAATAGCACTCGGTAGAGCACATACCTCCACCAGGATGAACAGTTTACGTTTTGTATCCCACTGATAGGCCGGATCTGGATCTGGATCTGAAACAAAATTGAATCGGCTTGTTCTTGTCAATGAACCAATTCATCCACAAAGTTTTGGCACAACTCATCCACAACTTTTTCAAATATCTTGTTGTATATCGTTTTTGGTCCCATCTCTCAATGGTGAAAAATCACATGTAATTTAAAAAAAAAAAATTCTCGTATCCGAATTCGGATCTTTGCCACAATCGAATCAAATCGTCCTTGTGACACACCCAACCTGTCCACCAAAAGTTCTGTCCGAATCAGTTCATAATTTTTGAGATATCGTGCTACACTGTATATCAATTTTAGCCCTATCACTCAATGGTGAAGAATCAATTAAAAAAAATTATTGGATCCGGATTCGGATATTAATCCAAAACGGAAACAATTCTTCCTTGTTACACACACAACCTGTTCCCCGAATTTCGTCCGAATCCCTCCACAATTTTTTTGAGATATCCTGCTCACAGACAAACAAACAGTCAGACAGGGATGAAAACATAACCTCCGTCCACCTTCAGTGGCAGAGGTAATTACACCACCGAGTTGGAGCTTTCCATAAAGAATCATCAACATAATCAGATCTCTTTACCAGAATTCCCAGTGCTCGGTTAAAGTTGGCCAATATAGAATAGACCTTTTGGTGCCACAACAGGCATTTGGCAGGGATGTGTCTCATCTCCTTTGCTCCTCGGAGTTGCAATTGATTTCTATGCGGCATATGGAGTTCATCACATCGGGAATTCAGTGGATCAACAAGAAAGTGGGAGTTCTTGAATTTGCTGATATTTGCTTCAGATGATAATGTCAGGAAGATGCAAAATAAAACAGGTGACTTGTCACAAATAACGAGTAAGATAGGAGATTCTGAATTAACGAGTCAAAGACTGAGATATTGAAGAACAATAACATTACTTCAACCATACCAATCCTCCTTGAAAATGAAAAACTGAACGACATGATAAGGTTTACATACCTAGGCAGCAGCATACAAACAGACAGAGACTGTTTTTCAAACATGAAAATGAAAATTGCAAAAGCAAGTACCGTAGTGCCTTTCAAAAGTTGGCCATTGTGTGGAAAGCTAAGATCTTCAGGGTGAAAGCAAAACTGAAATTATTCAACAAGAATGTTATCTCACTGTTGCTGTATGGAGTGGAGACCTGGAAGAGCAGCAATCAGATTGAACAAAAACTGTCAAGCTTCCAGTATGGATGTCTGCATCGACTGCGAAACATCAAGTGGCTCGATTGCATTTCAAACAAGAAAAAGAGCAACCAGAGATTGCAGACCCTCGCCAGGACTTCTTTTGTGCGGTGTATTTTGTGTGGTGTTTGTGTAGTTTTGTGTGGTGTATTTTGTGTGGCACTTGTGTACTGGTGTGTTACGTAATTAATAAGAGACATAATTAGAACTGCCACTTTATAACTGCTCGCAGTGATGACCAGATACCAAGATGTCCCGCTTTAAATCGGACACCTGACCCTGACCCTTGACGTTTATTATTATTCAATTAAATTTAGAATGGGGTGAAAATAAATTCAATTCAAATCAAATGGAAGACCAAATTGGTACAGTCCTGCATTGGAGTAATCAAGAGGAACCCAAACAAGCAAAAAGCAAAGATGAAGTCACCAGGAGGAACCTGGATAGGATTCACATTTCAGCTGCTACTCCTCTACCCTCAAACCCATCCAGGCACAGCCAATTGAGCCTTAATGACAAAAATAAATTCAAAAAAACAAAATGAACCCATATTAAGAAATTAAATAATTCTGGCTGGCAGACCACGCATCCAAATCAAGTTGAAATATAAAGCATGTATTCCCCATCACTACTAGATCATAAAAATGAACTTTCACATCGATCGATTAAGCGGTTCCAGAGAAAACATTATTTAATATTTTTCTTCAATCCAATATGGCTGTCAAACCACGTGACCTTTCAATTACTCCTTCACAAAGTTATACACCCATGGCTTGAGAAACATTTGTGTGAAGTTTCCCCTCGATCTTTCCAGCCGTTCGGGAGAAGAAGATTTTGATGGGTTTTAGGGTAAATCCAGTGCGATTGCTAAACCATATGACCTATGATGTCATATGTGTGAACCTTTTCTTCCTCATGGATAGGCGGTCATATGTAGAAAGTTTCGCCTCGATCTGTTCAGCCACT
>CM068961.1:95299052-95314052 GCA_035128595.1 Eptatretus atami
CACGAGAGAGTCACATGAGTCCTATAATCAGTAAGTCCGTCACCGATCTATACATAGGGGGAAATCAGACAAGTGCCTTTGACTGTTTGACCATTGATGAACTTCGGCTGTGAAAGGTGGTTCTGCATTGCCTACAAAAAAAAGTCTCATTTGACAGATGCTGATCGTGGTGCAAAAAGATCGAACGTTCAAAAACTGAAGTCAGAACATGATGGCCATGGATCCATTTGAGGCTGATGGTTGGTCAGGATGCTGGGATGGTTCCATCGTGCAAACTCGGTGAACGCTCGTTCACTGGGGGACGGAATCTTTTGTTATGCGAGCAGCGATGTGGAACCCAAGCTCGGAATCCTGTGAGGACAATCTTGGACCACTTCACTTAGCCATTTCGTATGCAGGTTTTGTAGACTTACTGGATATGTTGGATGGCTTATCCAGTCAGCGTCATGACAAGAGTGATGTGTGAACAAGGGAAGGAGCTGCATTGCTGAGGAGGACAGACGATGGCAGTGAGACTCATGGAGAATCAAAAAATGAAAAGGATGAGAAGGTTCTGACAAACGCAAAGCAAAAGAAGGGAAATCGGATATTCCACGGACTTACAACATTATCTGGACGATAAAGCTGGTTTGGTGGTGGTTAGCAGGGATTAAAAAAAGAGAGATAATGAATCGAAGTGGGATGCAATTGAATAGCTGTGAGCTGCAACAATGAAGCAGCGGAGGAAGGAACATCATGGATAAGAAACAGGATGCAGATTCCACAAGTGGGCAAAGAGAAATAAAGGAAGACAGGTGGAAAAAATGTCTGGACTTTGAAAGGTTGACAAAAGGACGGGTTCGGATGAATGAGTTCAACCTGGCAGGGCTGGGGAGGTGCAGATGGCTGAGGGATCAACATGAGATGTTAGATGGAGAAGATCCAAAGACCACCGACCAGTAGTGCACAGTGAAAGAGCAGCAGTTGCTGTGTGAGTTTCTGGATGATGTTGATAGATTTTAGAGCTTTGGCCTCCACAGCTACAAGGAGAATGCAGGTGTGTCGGTTTATAAAGAATAAAGATGCTCGACTGTGCATCACAAATTTTTTTATAGGTCATAAGAAGTCTGCAGAATTAAGAAGGACTTTGCCTGATCTAGAATGCCCATCATCGCCCCTGGATTACAGCCACAGCTTGGAGATGTGCTCTGCCTGGAGACATCATGGTTTTGTCCTAGAGGCTGAAGATTCAAGCGGACCGATTTTATTCGAAGGTTGATCAGTAGAAGTAGATAGTGGATTTGCTTGATGGCTCTTATGGGGAAAAACTGATGATGTGCAACTTGCCTGGATGAAGTCATGTTCCATTTTTAGAAGTTTTCATCTTCAAGTCTGTTGTGCACAGGGATGAAGCTACTGGCCATTTTGTCATTGGAAGGGGAGCTGTTTGACAAGATGTGCATGCATCTGTAAAATGTGAAAATAATTTTCAAGTGAATAGAGGTCTTAAAAGAAAACCAGCAAGCGAATAAGCAAACATTATGCTTGGGTGTATAATGTTAGCCTCAACAGGCAGAGCAGTTGATAATGATCACTGAAGAGGTTCGTGCAGTTCACATGCACGGAGGAAGTCAGTCATCAGGCTGGAAGGCGGCTTTGAATTCCACAGCCGAGAGTTTGACAGGCAGGGATGAGTGCGAGCTGCATCAAAGACAGGGGATATGTCCAGAGACAGAGCACAGATCACCTGCTTCTGACTCAGGACCTCTATAGATTGTTGTGAGAAGCAAAGTAGCATGCCAAGAGAGGAGTGCTATGGAGTAAACCAAAACTAGTAATCATTGATTGGACTGTTGGACGAAAATGTCAACAGTGATGATGATCATCATCAATCATCATCATCATCATCATCATATCATCATCATCATCTCATCTATGCCCATGCAGAGCATTCGGTGCTGCTGAAGCAGTTAGATGCAACAATCCTGATCGTATCACCATTCCGGCTGAGGAAGTCAGGGCAGAAATTGAAATTTACCCACTGGTGCCAGCGATAGCTCGCCTTCTGTTCGCCAAGGACCCGTGGGATCTATAACGTCTACCAACTAATTCGTCAGATGGGATGCCAGTTTCACGTCCATCCAGGGACGGAGCACCGTTGATGAATCAATCACTAACCTGTGAAATCACTGATGATATATTGCCATTTATTTGTTTATTATTTTATTATGGGAATTGCTGACTGTCTGTCTCGAGTGGTTTGTTTTTCAACCCTTCTTGTGGACAGCGTGGCATCGGCCACCTTCCTTTAAAGCCGACGATGTGGTCTGAAGTGAAGTCCTGTCTGAAAATGACAAACAGGTGTCAGACGCATTTTCTTTAGAATACGGGCAATGATGTCATCAGGACCTTCAGCAGAGGAATTCAAATTTATCCAGAAAACTTTTCACCTTCTCAAGGGTGAGGGGGGGGGGTCCCAGGTCCAAATGGCAGTAGAGAGGGTTTGAAGGGAAAATAGGTTTGGGGGTGGGCAAATAAGTGAGGGGAAGGGCAAAGAGTGAGGAGGAAATTCAAGACCAAAATTGTTTGGGGATTTCAAGGATGAGTTGGAGAGATTCATATAAAAAATGTGGAAACAAAACCCCAGTTTGAAACACTCTACACATCTTTGCAGATCCTCTGTGGAGGCATTTGTGGAGAGTAAGAGGGCGGGGGGAGCATAAGCGAGTGGCCCGACTTCGTCAGCCCCACCACTAAGTCTGGAAAGAAATGGAGTCAACAGTTCTATTTTTGAGATAATCTTAGTATTGTATGTGACTTACCATGAGGGGAGAGAGACATTTATTTCCTTCAAGTTGAGGAACGAGCAACTTCAAAGCAAATGCCTTGCAAAGGCCTCTATGCACCAAGATGAGAATTGCATCTCAAGATATGCAGGATAGTTGCAGGCAGAATGGACTGAATCATTCGCATAATGAATATTAACCACTCACAAGGTGTCCGAAAGGATGCGCAGAGCTTTTTCCTTTGGGCTGTCTCGTCTGAAGTTTGATTCTCAAACCAACTATAACTTTCCACATTGGTGGCTTCACAGGCCAGACTGTGCACATGTTGATGCAAACAATGCATCAACGTGGCACAGTCTCTCTGATGGACATTATGGGATACTCTGTGTGCTAGCATTAGTTGGGACCTTAGATCTCATGGTGTCTTCACGAGAATAGGTGAGTTACACTGGCACCCTAAAAACAGAATGAAAAATCACTCACTGGAGTGGCGCTTGGCGAAACGGAACGGCACTCGGAAGAGAACATACCTCCGCAGGCTGAATAGTTTTACATTGTGTATGCACTGATAGGTCAGATCTGAATCCGGACCTTAACCAAATCGAATCGGCTGTTCTTGTCACCGAACCAACTCATCCACCGAGTTTTGTCATAATCGTCCCAACCTTTTATCGATCTCACTGCGATACATAGTTTTTGGTTCCATCTGTCAGTGGTGAAGAATCACTTAAAAAAAACTCTCGAATCCAGATCCGGATTCAGATCTTCACAAAATATTCGAATCAATCAGTCCTTGTCACGCACTCAACCTGTCCACCGAGTTTCATCCGAATCCGTCCAAACCTTTTGAGATATCAGGCATATCGTTTTAGCCCCATCTCTCAATGGTGAAAAATCAGTTAAAACTTAAATAATTCTCGTGTCCAGATCTGGATTCGGATCTTCACCAAATTGAATCAATTTTCCTCGTGGAACTTCCAACCTATCCACCAAGTTTCGTGTGAATCCTCCATAACTTTTGAGATGTTGTGCTATAATACGTTGTTGGCCCATCTCTCAATGGTGAAGAATCACTTAAAAAATTCTCAGATGCGGATCTGGATTCGTATCTACCAAAATTCAGCGTTGCCGTCCTTGGCTGGTCACATAGATGCACAAACAATTCAGACGATTGCTTGAAAACTGTGGCCAAAAATCGTGTGACAAACAAACAGACAGACAGACAGACAGATAATGCTACAGACCAACATATTTGCAGAAATATTTTTCGCCAAGTAATAATCCTGCCAAATGTGCACAGGCACCACACAGTGGTACACATTGCACCTCAGTGGTGAGTAACCAGCAAGTCGAACTAGTTATTGAAATCCGAAGCATTTTCATTAGCCATAATGATGAATTCAAATATCATCAATAAGGGAGAATCCTCGCATGGAATAACCATGTACTTTTGAATGCTTGTCCCGCAGGATTATTCGCCGATATGTTTCCTGGTCCCCAAGATGTCCATCAACTGGAGTGCACAGATTTATTGGCACTCGTGTGCACAGTGCAAACATACACCACATGGGCAAAATTATGTGACACACTGATCGTCCAACATCTCATTGCAAATCATGGCATTAATATGGAGTTGGGTCCCCCTTTACTGCTATAACAGCTCCAATCTTCTGGTAAGGCTTTCCACTAAATGTTGGAACAATGCTGCGGGATTTTGTTTCCATTCAGCCACAAGCATTATTGAGGTCGGGCACTGATGTTGGGTGATTAGGTCTGGCTCGCAGTCGGCGTTCCTAATCATCCCAAAAGTGTTCGATGGGTTGAAGTCAGGGCTCTGTGCAGGCCGGTCAAGTTTCTTCCACACCGATCTTGAACAAATCTTTCTGTGTGGACCTCACTTTGTGCATGGGGATGGTCATGTTGAAACAGGAAAGGGCCTCCCAAAACTGTTGCACAAAGTTGGAAGCACAGAAAGTCTAAAATGTCATTGTATGCATAGCGTTAAGATTTCCCTTCAATGGACCCAGGGGCCTAACCGAACCATGAAAAACAACCCCAGACATTATCCTCCTCCACCAAACTAACTACAGTTGGACTATGCATTCGGGTAGGGAGTGTTCTCTTGCATCTGCAAACCCAGATTCGTCGTTGGACTGCCAGATGGTGAAGCATATTATCACTCTGGGAGAACGATTCCATGCTCGAGTCCAATGGGTGAGCTATACACCACTCCAGCCGATGTTTTGCATTGCGCATGGTGATCTTAGGCTTGTGTGCGGCTGCTCAGCCACGGAAACCCATTTCATGAAGCTCTCGACGAACAGTGTTTGTGCTGACATGCTTCCAGAGTCAGTTTGGAACTTGGTGGTGAGTGTTGCAACCGATGACAGACGATTTTTCCGCACTACGTGCTTCAGCACTCGAGGTCCCATTCTGTGAGGTTGTGTGGCCGACCACTTCGCGGCTGAGCTGTTGTTGCTCCTAGATGCTTCCACTTCACAATAACAGCACTTAAAGTTGACTGGGGCAGCTCTAGCAAGGCAGACATTTGATGAATGGACTTGTTTGAAAGGCGCATCCAATGATGGTGCCATGTTGAAAGTCACTGAGTTCTTCAATACGGCCCATTCTACTGCCAATGTTTTGTTTATGGAGATTGCTGGCTGTGTGCTTGATTTTATAACTTTTCAGCAATGGGTGTGCAAATAGCCGAATCCACTGATTAGAGTGTGTCCGCATACTTTTGTCCATGTAGTGTACTAATGTAGGCACAGCGGGAACAAATACCCAATCAATCTATGAACCCTCGCATAACTTGTACATTGAAACATAGCATCACCATTCAGCATTGCCAGGTGAATAAATGAAGCACCAAAGGGGAACTCCTTCACTGTTTGAAATCCCTTAGATGTGTGCTGCGAGATTTCAGCAATCAATGTCACTTGACATAGAAGTAAACACAGCCTAGATCTTCAGCATTTAGCATCTCGAGAATCCAACGGCATCTCTCATACAATTGACTGCGAGTCGAAGACCATCTCATGATCTACACAGACTCAACTTTTTGCTTCTTAGCACAAGTTGTTTGGCAAAATTGATATACTGTTTGTGTGAAGTGGTGTGCTCAATTGCTAACAGTAACCATATTTATTCTGTAGAGTGGAGACCCCCAAGGTTTGGCAAAGAGAAGAGTTCTCATTTCATGAAATTGAAGATAGATGGATAAGAACAAAATATCTGCAAGAAAGAAAAAAAATGTAGTTGAGCGATCCTAACATTAACCATCACATGCTCAAAAGCGACAACTCGCAACGACTTGCAATTTCACAAGACAACATGGACAAGTTCCAAGCTTCTTGAGCATTCAGGAATCCAAACCTGAAGAAGTTGCTGTCCATTTGCAAGAACAATGAACGTCATATTGCTGACAAAATAACCATTTAATTTATTGTATCGGTGCATAAGAAGCATTATGTGGAATGTCAGACATCGTAAGAATTAATGAAGAGCGATTAGTGCGATGCTTCCAGCGCACGGTAATGCCTGACCACTCTGTATTCGGTCAGAAGCAAACTTGGCACGAGGTGAGAGTAAATGCCCACAATGAAGAACCCTTCTTAGTCGACATGGACACCCTGCACTCCAAGCCAGTAAAGAGGTTATAAAAGCCACATGAATGAACAACTAGGGCTTTACGCATTGCGAGCACTTGAGGATCAGGCATTCTCTAAGCAGCGGCAGCTCTGACCAAAGGGCTTTGATAAAGCACAGGATTTGCCCTGAAGATTATACAAAAGGAACCGAGCAGTTATTTATCGATTGTTGATACTATAGAGTTCTGCAGGTGTTGGCATGTTGATGAAGCTGGTCGTGTGCATTAGATCCATCCATTTGTCATGTCTTACTTTTGAGGATTGTACAAACCGATGAGACAATATCTGTTTGTTCCGCACCAAGGTGAAGCTTTTCAATCGCAATGTGGGTTGGCAGAGTATAATCGTGCACTTCGATTCCACTCATTGACCGGGTCTGCTGCTCATCGAGATGATGGTCTCCATGCGTGCAATTCGCCGGAAATGGAACTTGGTGAAATGATATGACGCGAGCAGATGTATCCCGCAGATGATAGTGTCCACGTAGTTACCCAGACAGTGCATCCAAGCCCACGAGCACTGGTCCCATTGGTGTCCACATATGCCAGTTCGGCCCCGATACCGCTGCCTGGGTACGACAATATCACAAACCGTCCACCATTCGTACCTCGTTCCATTCGCTGCCACATCCACATCTGTTTTCCATTAAATCCTGTTACAAGGTGGATCAAAGCATGTGGAAGGATTTTTCATTCATCAATGAAAGAAGCGTTGTACTCATGAGCCTCCGGCACACAAAGGGCCGCTGACAAATAATGGCACGTGACTTTCCCGCGCCCGTTTTTAATGAATTAAGATTTAAACTTCCCTTTTGCACTTTGCCATCGTCGGTTTGTTCAAGACAGATTTACATTTCCTGGTTTGTTTGGGCTGCTCGATGGCACATGTGTGGCAGAACTCCAAGACCGCATGGACCTTGCGGACACTAAACGTATTCAAACTTGTCCGATCGTTTACATCAACAGCAAAAAAACAACTCCAGTTGCCCGTCTGCTCCCAAGCCTAAAGATCCAAGTATAAACATTCTGCATGGTCGTATAAGACTCATACACAATTCTTATAAGTACACAACAGATGGATTACAATGAGTTATTTCAAAACTGAAGGCACCACCAACTACGCCAGTAGCAAAGCTGCCAGCCAACCGACGGGTTAGGACCGACGTTTCAGCACAGAGTGGTCTCATCCAGGACTGTGCAGGCAACATGTGCTTGGTCTGAGTGTCCAAATTCGGAGGGGGCATCATGTGATACAATAGAATGAGATAGAGAAGAGAAAAGTGTTTTTCATCAATGTCTCCGCGTTTTAGGAAATCTCTCATCGAGAAGTCAGTATTTAGGACCTCGAAGGCCAGCCGAGCAAACATAGACAGAGATGCCCTAATGAGTAAAGTGGCAAACACACACAGAAAAACTTCAAGAAGGTTGTGGGGGAGACAATGGCACATGGCTTGAAGGTACAACGGGCAGGAGGGTATAAGACTCGCGGATTGCAAACTTGGAACCGTGAGCGAACCGGCTTAAAGGCCGAGTATTGTGAGAGATAAAGGTGTGTCTGATGTTCACTTCACAACACACCTGGCATTATGTGGTTCCATGAGGCAGTGCATCTCATTATGGCGCTTCATCAAAGACTTATCTGGACCAGTAGCAAGATACGTTAATATATATGTAATATATATATCCAATACCAAACGAATGATACTGTTAGATTTGGCATTATCCTAGTTTTCCTATTTTTGTGATTATGAATAGTCTAATGGTGCTGTGTCCATACAGGTTAATCTGCATTAGCATGGAATTGTACTCAGCATTGATATTCTGTAGAAATAAGGCCAACAGTCATTCCCGAAGGAGTCATTTGATCCGAGCACAGAATTAAACAGTACCCAGATTTCTGGAGCACAGCTTTTGCCCTTTACTTTGACCAAACTCCATTCAGCTCATTGGATGTTGGTGAGAGGTTAGGTGTACATATGAATATACTGTGGTTGCAAAACATTATACATAAGGAACCTGCTATATGACGGCAATAACGGAAAATCTTTACGGTTCCGGCTGTTGATTTGCCATATTCTGTCGTTTTTTTCTGGCCTCGGCATTGTCGATCTCACTGTTCTTGTGCCATTGGGCCTCGTTCCTTTCGCTTAGTGCTGAATACATAAACAGGCTTTCAACAGTGTGGTACAGGAACACATCACACACAAAGCACATGACAGGAATGACAATACATTATGCAACGCCTCTTCTCATACTGCGGTGCGTTAACCTCGGCCTCTGTTGTTCTGCTCTTTCTTCATGAGCCTCGACACTGGTGCGGTACATAACATATATATCTATATATATACTAATAAATGTGTGTGTGTGTGTGTGGTTGTGTGTGTGTGTGTGTTGTGTGTGTGTGTGTGTGTGTGTGTTGCGCGCGTGCGCGTGCATCAGTGTGACTCTCCAAACTCCAAAACATAAAACCTAACATTCTGAAAGTTTGCATGCATACTAAAAAAAACTCCAAGGAAGTGCAAGACTGAAAATGGTTTGTTTGGGTTAATTAAACACCTCTTTTGAAGATAATTAACGGCCTTATTTATATATCCTCATCAGGCAATCTTCGGCCACCTCGCTCTCTGGGTCTTCAGGCGTTTCTAGTAACCTCGCTGGGGTCTGAAGACGCCATGTTTTTATCGCCTGCTCAACCTCCCTTGACTTGGAACAGGCGCACAATTTCTTTACGATAAAGTTGTTTTTTTCTTCACTTTCCTCACTCATATTCTCGAAGTGTCCGTTCGTCATAAGCTATGAATGCATGTAACACGCTTATAAAGTGCTATAGTTTTCAAACGAGGAGTCTTTGAGCGATTTCATGCATTAGAGAGACAATTTTCCACGATCCATATAATTAATGTGTATCATCGAAATATTATTTAGGTTTTTTAGGCCGCATATCGTCCTGACTAAATAAGTGTCGAAATCTCTTGTGAAATCTGATAATTTAAAGAAATAACTAAGCCGATATACTCTTTACTTTTTGCAAGCAGGCTATGTCCTCCTTCTCCATAGAACACAAAAAATGTGTAATCTCTAAAGCATTAAACTTATCTTTTTACCCTGTTTGGAGAATGTGTTGAGTGAACAAAATTTTTTTAGGAAGGTGCCAAAATTAACCAGCTTCAATGGAGCTGTATATTTAATGCATTCACTGCTGGACCTGGCACCCTGTCCCCTAGATGGACTGCCTATCCATTGCATATGCCAGATCGTTGTCTACATTTTTCGGAGGTTTCACGAGATGCTCTGCAGGGAATCAAAGCAAATCGAGTGAAAAACGATGTAAAAAAAAATAAAAACAGTTATAATGTTTCCGCGCAGATCCCGAACTGATGTACCACGTGATGCATGCACAGACGAGCAGAGAAAGATGGCGGATTATATGCATTGTTATGTCACGAGTGATTGTTCTTTGCGATGTCCGAGGGTTTTCTGCATTAAGCTGTAACCTTTTGGAGATGAATCATTATTTGAAAGAATTAATTTTTATAAATAAATGTGGAAAAATTTCGGGCCCAGGGTCCTCTGGCAAACCGTACTGTACGGTTTGCCGAGTGGCAGAGTGACTGGTACGTTTGCTAGAGGACCTGGGTTGATTCCTGGTCTGGGCCGGTAGTTTTTCCACATATGTTTAATGATGTTCTATCCTGTTCATTTCTAATTACATTACTACGCCCCCTGTGTGTTTAGTAGCCAACATGGATGTGTCCACCCACAGGGGGAAGACTCTCTCTCGGAGCAGGCCTCTAGCTGATCTATCGTTGCAGTGAGTGCCCAGAAAGCAGTGGAGAGAAAGACAGTGACACTTGTATATGTGCAAGAATTGCGTTGTACAGCTGGTGGGTTGCCCAGATAGTCAGCTGGCAGATCACTGGTATGGTTTGCCAGAGGACCTGGGTTCGATTCCTGTCTGGCCCGTAGTTTTTCAATATATTGATGATGTTCTATCCTGTTCATTTCAAATCCATTGTATTTCAAGTACCTGCTGTGTGCAGGTGAAGACCAGCTTTAAAGTAAAGGAATCCTATATGATTTGCAGGACAGCCTTGCAACCGTTCCTGATGAACCATTTAATTGGAAGTACTTGCATGAGTGATTAAGCCAATTGCCAATGCCTTTCAGTCGATAGCGGAACACGCTACATCCTTCTGAGTAAATAGTTCACTCAATGCGGGCACTTTGCCGCCACGACACCCTGAGCGAGTCGTTCGTGTCCGTCACCCTGAGCGAGTGTTTCATGCTCCGTCACCTGAGCGAGTGGGTCGTGCTCTGTCATCCTGAGCAAGTGGGTCGTACTCACATCATTCTGAGCAAGTGTTCATGGTCCGTCACCCTGAGCGATGATTTGTATTCCATCGTTCTGAGAAAGTGGGTAGTGCTCCATCACCCTGAGCAGGTGGTTCGTGCTCCTCGTTCTGAGTGAGTTGTTGTGAAATAACACCCAATTTCCGAGCCATTTGCTGTATTAATGTGCTTTTTATATACTGAGCAATTTTTTTTCCACTGTCACATGCAGCTGCTTATAAAGAATAAGTTTGTGAACATATCCTGAAACGTCTATATATATATATACATATATACTAATCTTCTTCTTCTTTCGGCTGCTCCGTTAGGGTTGCCACCAGCGGATCATCTGTTTGATCGCATAGTGATTTGGCACATGTTTTAACGCGGATGCCCTTCCTGAGCAACCTGGTCGCCCTTACGACACAGGGATATGGTACACCTATTTTAACCGGGGTATACCCGGCAGTAACTGGTATCATTTCGCCGACCTCGGAAGGATGACAGGCTGAGTCAACCCCTGGTGTATTAATTCAGTGGCCGAACGGGGCTTGAACTCAGGACCTTTTGGATCCCAAGCCTGCCCTAAACCTGCGCCAACCCAGGCGTATATTATACTATATATATATATATTATATATATATATATATTATATATATTATATATATATACATAAATATCATGGGTTAATATATATATATAAATATACTATATATATATATATAATATATATATAATAATATAAATATATATATAATATATACATATATATATATATTAAATATACATATATATATATATATAATAACAATATAATATATATTAATAATATATAATATACATATATATATATATATATAAATATACATATATATATACATAAATATACATATATATATATATATATCATAAATATCATGGTTATATATTATAAATATACATATATATATATATATATATAATATTTATTATATATATATATAATAACATATATATATATATATAAATATATAATATATAATATATAATATAAATATATATATACATATATATAAATATACATTATATATATATATATATATATATAATATAATTATATATATATATATATAAATATAATATCATATAATATATATATAAATATACATATATATGTATATTTAATGTATATATATTAACCCATGATATTTATGTATATATATTAACCTTAACCTTCACCATGAAGGTTAAGGTCAGGTCAAAACGTCAAAAATGACATTACTGTATTTCGGAGAAGATGAATCGCTGTATCTAAATACGGTCACAAATTATGCAATATGTTTCATATTGTTTTATCTACAACGGAAATGGCAAATATATTCAATATCACATTACAAACCTGCATAAACCCCAAGTTTCCCCACTTTAGTACCATGTCTGGATCAATTCTCTCAAGTTAAATGGGCCGGGACTGATCAACGTAAGTGACATTGGGTAAGAATGGGTTATTGTACCCCATACAAACAAGGTACACCCCTGAGATCGGGATGAGTAGTCGAATCTCGGCGACAGTAGGTCTCTTCCAGTCCCCTCGCGAGACGCATGGGAAACACAAATCGGATCATTCGCCAAATCGAATTTGTCATGGCAAGATTTGTGCCACGAGCCTTGTTTCGGATGTAACACTCTGCTGTCCCAGAACTAAATACCCACATTGACGGGAAGTGCATTCATTTCCTGGAAAAGCCCAACGTTCTGAAGGAAATTGGTGTATGCTGCACCATTTCCATCCCATGAGTTGGAATCAAGGGACAACGTAATTCCTCTGCAGATAGTGACTGGCACACGACACAAAGGTCCCAATCAACCAGTGCGCGACCTGGAAATAAAAGAGTTTAATAAAGGAGTCGTCTGTCTCTGTACCTATCAGGACTAAAATTAGGATATTGTCAAAATATACATCCAGCAAGCTCTAATTATGCCAACAGGCTGATTTCGTCATCAGATTGGACTCCCCGACACAAAAATGTAGGAATTTTTGAAAAAATATAGGAATTAACTTGGTACAATTGAAATATATAGTATTTATAACTACCTGAAATTATTTAAAGTCACACTTTCAAGTAGAATTGAAAAAATCAAAAGTTGGTTTAAAAATTAGAGCACAAATTTACACACTATTTAATCACCATGCTTGTTATTTATGATGATTGATTCTTTTTGTATATGCGCAGAACTGACTTTTCATAAAACTTGCTTAGCCATTAGATTCGATAATATCTTCACAAATGGTCAAAAGTGGTAAATCAGCAAATGGATAAGGTGAATCATGTCAAATTAAAAGAGTCTCAGCACTGGTAACACTTTCTGTTTTGGATTGGCCCTCAGGGCCATGACAATAGGATTGCTGCTCCTCTCAGGAATAAATAGGCGATCATAAAAAAGCTGTTTTACAGCTAAATAAAGGTCTAGGATAACCTTTATTTGATGGAAGTTTCAACTCTGTGGCATATTTATGGCCAGGTAATTAGAAAAAGACTTCAAAAAGTCTCCGCACTGGCACACTCTCTGTGTCGTGGGGGTCACTCCCTTCTTGCCTTTTTTGGCTTCTTGCCCTCTTTACTACACCCTCCCTCCTGCTGAGATTATCCCATCATAAAACGTTCACTACATAAAAAGGCTTATGTTCTCTCTCATCTGATTTGAACACAAAAATGAAGGCAAGCCTACCAGCCTCCTCCTGGCCTTATCATCATCATCGATGACGATTGATCGATCGTCTTCCTCCAAGGTCAAACCGGATCAGCAATGGACGATCGTTTTATTCCCAATCATGTCAAATTCACTCCACAATATCACACATGATCCTATTATCTCTCATTTAATTAGTAATATGCTTTCTTTGTCATATCAATGAGCAAATGACAGAAAACACAAATTCTGAGCAGATACAAATTAAAAACAACATTACGACCACACAAAAACACACTTACTTCCACAGTGGCCGCCAGTGCCGCATTTTGTCCATTCCAGTGGTTCCTCGCAACAATAGGAGCATTTTGGCGTGGCTAAACACGAAAATTCGAAAGGCCTATGAAGCTGCCAATGCATTTTTTGTGTATTTTGCCATTTCCGTTGTATATAAAACATATATGAAACATATTGCATAATTTGTGACCGTATTTAGATACAGCGATTCATCTTCTCCGAAAATACAGTAATGTCATTTTTGACGTTTTTGACCTTGACCTTAACCTTCATGGGTGAAGGTTAAGGGTTAATATATATACATAAATATCATGGGTTAATATATATACATAATATACATATATATGTATATTTATATATATAATAATATATTATATTATATATATTATATATATATGTATATTTATATATATATATATATATATTATATGTATATTTAATATATATATATATATATATGTATATTTATATATTTATATGTATATTTATATAAATTATATGTATATTTATATATATATATATATATATATATATATATATAATATATATAAATTTGTTTATATTATATATATATTATATATTTTATTTATATATATATATATATATATATTATGTATATATATATATGTATATTTATTATATATATATATTTTATTTTATTATATGTATATTTATATATATATATATATAGTATATATAATATATATATATATGTATATTTAATTATATATATATGTATTTATATAATATATGTATATTATATATATATAATATATATATATATGTATATTTATATATATATATTAACCCATGATATTTTATGTATATATATATATATTATATATATATATATATATATATATATATATATATATATAATATACGCCTGGTGTTGGCGCAGTGGTTAGGGCAGCGCTTGGGATCCAAAAGGTCCTGAGTTCAAGCCCCGTTCGGCCACTGAATTAATACACCAGGGGGTTGACTCAGCCTGTCATCCTTCCGAGGTCGGCGAAATGAGTACCAGTATACTGGGCCGGTGTATACCCCGGTTAAAATAGGTTACCATATCCCTGTGTCGTAAGAGGCGACAGGGTTGCGTCAGGAAGGGCATCCGGCGTAAAACATGTGCCAAATCACTATGCGGATCAAACAGATGATCCGCTGTGGCAACCCCTAACGGGAGCAGCCGAAAGAAGAAGAAGATATGTATATATGTATATATATATATTAGACGTTTCAGGGATATGTTCACAAACATTATTCTTTATAAGCAGCTGCATGTGACAG
>CM068961.1:95343350-95373326 GCA_035128595.1 Eptatretus atami
GCTAAACTGAAAAGGGGCCAAATCAATTGGTGTTCTTCTGCCATTCGAGCCCCGTAAGCTTTTGAGAGCGCGACCATTCACAATTTATTGCCACATCTGATTGCAAATTTAAATGCTCTTTTTGGCGGTGTAGGTGCTCCATTGAAATGTTTTTCGATATATGTCGCTTTCGTTCCTCGATCCATTTAATAAAAAATTTATATTTGGTTGTCAAAGCCAGGTGACAAAATTATTAGAAGGAATTATCCTGATCTCAGACCATCGATTTGGTTTCCTGAGCATGACTCTACCCTGAACATATTGTTTCTGCTCATGACAAGAGATCAGAGCTGTCTCTCTGGCCATATTTAACATTTGAACAGGTAAGCACCCTTCCTGCCTTGCCCCTCACCCTACCAGGGTTTCTGCAGGGTGCATGTGTTCTGCCAGTAACCCAATCTGGAGAAACTCCAAAAAATCCAGCTCCCTCATCTCTCCACTCAATTGAATCCTCTTTTTCTTGTTCTGCGGAACCAATCCTTTGTCGTTCAATCTCATCCTTTCCTCCAGGGATTCAAAAGATGGTATGTTTTACCTCGTCTTAAGTCATTCCCATCCATACTCATTTGATCTTTCTATCCTCACAAAACTCCTTCCTTCCTCCAGGATATTTGTTGGTTTTTTTCCCCTCTCTCCCTCCACAAAACCTTGCCGTTTTTTGTACACTTGTTTTATCCCTGGCTTTTTATCCCTTCTTGCGCTCTGTTTGAGGCTGTGTTATTCAACTTCTGTATCACCCCTGGTCTTCCATCCCCACCCACTCCTCCAATTCATCCCCTCAGCCATTCTTCCTCCAAGTTATCCTCTACCCGACTGCTGGTCTGTTTACCCATTCCCACTATGTTCGACTGTTTTGTTCGTGCTCGAGCTTCATCCACCAGCTCGACTTTGTGCTACCATAAACAACATTTTAACCTGATGATAGCAAGGAACGACAAGGCCATGGCGAGAATGGTTAGTTTTCTCAAATCAGACAAGCTTGGAAATGTGATCGCTGAAACAACAGACCCAGACAAGCTTGATGATATGAAGCGAGGAGGCTCGAGCGACCACAACTTTTCCCAAGGAAGCTGACCAAAACAAAGTGAGGGATTGTCTGCTGACCTTGTGGAGGAACAAAGTGAGAATATGGGGTTTTCATCCATTAAAAACATGTGCCATGAGTACTGACAGTTAGGTTTATTTTCTCTAGATAGTCAGTGTCAGAGGTCAGGTATGGGAGCAATGTGCCAGAACAGGCGCGCTCCCCCCCCCCCACTGCGCTCCACTTTCCGCCGGTACTCCAGGCGGCCTCCGTCTGGCCATCCCCCAGGCAGATGCCAGGCCCCATCCCCCATCTCCTGAGATGATGGTAACTGCTGCAGCACGAGGCACGTGTCGGCCCACTGGCCTCCCTCCACCTATGAGATCCCTCGCTGAAAGAAATCTGGTGAGCGGTCAGCGTCAGGAAAAACGTAGCCACATGTCATCATACAGCCGCCAACTGACGCTCACGGAACCTAATGGGGGCAGGTAACAATCCATGGAGGTCTCTCGTCTCAGCAACCGCTCGTTGGACACAAAACGACCGCGATAGCCAAAGGATTCTCCAAGAACCTGGGTACCAAAGGAATATTAGGTCTGCCGTCTCAGCATCCTTGGTCAGAGTCCAAGTCTCACATCCATTAGAGCAAGACTGGAAGTACCCAGTACCAGGACCTGAAGACTCGGACTTTCGTCCTTCCCGCACAGTACAAGGTTATACTGGCCAGCGCCACCACCCCATATCAGTGGAATCCATGACTCCCCAGGCCCGACCCAGACGATCGATTGACCTCTGACTCACAGCCAGCAGAGACATTGAAATATCACTGACAAGGGAATGTGAATCTTTCCACGACCCTCACATCCTCACCAACAAACAGAACCACAGACAGGACACCAGCATCAAAAGATGTCACCGAAAGCCTGGGATCTTAGTTTTTGACCCAAAGAAACCCGTAATCCCAGCGGCTCCGACTCCTTCATGTCAGCACCCTCGAGGGCCCCAAAAGGATATCTAAAGTCTCCGCCAAAGGATGACTGCATCATCTGCAAAAAGCAAGGTCCGAGATCTTGACATTCCCAAAACGAATGCACCGGCAGCTTGATCTCTCGACACTTCCCTAAAATCCCAGCCCATACAAGTGCTGAAAAGTGTGGGGGGCCAGTACGGCACCCCTGACGAACTCCAGTTAATAACTGCGAAATATAGCCAGAGATGGTACCACCACACTTCACAGCACTCTCAGTACCAGAGTAGAGTTCAGACATCAAAGATCGATCGTTTTTGGTGGCACCCCTACGAAGACAAGAAATCCTCCAGAGGGGCATCCGATATGCACTGAATCGACGCTTTACAGAGATCAACATGTGGCTGCAAGCAGCCCCTGCCGAAAACTCTCGTTTGCGTTCGGGAGACACAAAGAGCAAGGATACGGTCAATCGTTCACCTCTTTGGTGTAAAGCCTGACTGCTCTGGACGCTGGTGCTCAAGCAGATGGTGGCGAACCCTATCAAGAATTATCCGAGCAAAGACCTTGCCCGGCACTGAGAGCAGCGTCACCCCTCGGTAGTTGTTGCATGCAGTCTTGGCGATCACCCTTCCCTTTCCAGAGAGAAACAACAAGGCCCCTCTCCAATTCAGTTGGGATGATGCCGGTGTGCCAGGCAGAGCACAAAACTGCATGCAACGACACGAGTGCAGCATTTCCACCAGCCTTGAGAAGTTCAGCATGGATGCCACAGATCCCTGGAGCTTTGCCCCGTTTCAACCGGTTCAGCGCAGCCCGTGTTTCCACAAGCGAAGGTGGACACAGTGATCGAGGGTCAGCAACAGGGATTGTACAACCCTTGACGTCCAACTCGTAGACAGCTGGGGATCAGCCTGGTACAACCGCTCGAAGTAAGCGGCCCAGCGGGCCTTCACTTCAGACTCCTCTGTCAAGAGCCTACCCTCTCTGCTCAACTGCAGTGCTTCGAGGGATGGGCTTGGAATGAACGCAATGCGCGATCCCATGTAAGCGGGAGAGAATCACCTGCCACAGGTGATGCTCTACCCCCTCCACAGATTCCTCGCACATAGGCCTCCTTGTCCACCTCAGTGCACGTAAGTTTTACGCCTCAGCTCCTGACAGCTCAGCTCTGCCATTCAAGCCTGCCCTGCGACTGTGGTCAATGGTATCCAGTGTCCCTTGAGAGACAAAATCTTTCTTTGCCCTGCGGTGAGTTCCAAGACACCACCGGCAACATCAAGGACGGTGGCTTTGAAAGCACTCCACAAGCTCTTTCAGACCCCCCAAAGCACCCAGACCCCCCAAGTGTCCACTCAGCCTGTTCGCAAACTCCTTAGCTACCTCTCTCATCCCTGAGCTTTGCCAACATCCAGCCTAGGCTGGAGATGGTTACCATTTTCCAGGATTTAAGGTGCAGCTATTAGAGTTGCTACAACAAGCCTGTGGTCAGTATTGAGGAACTGAGCACTCCGGTAGACCCTGCAGTTCTGGATCATCTCCAACGACCGTCAATGAGGACATGGTCAATCTCCTTTGCCACACCGCCAGCCGTTGGAATACCAAGTCCAGCGATGAGCTTGTGGGCGCTGAAACCATGAACCGGCCACCCTAAGTACATGACTTCTTGCAAAGTCAAGGAACTTAGTGCTATTCTGGTTCATAGTTCCTGACCCATGGGACCAAACAACACACTCATAACCACTTCCCTATCAGTTCCAGTCGATGCATTGAAAATCCCCCAAGACTAGAAGTGTATTCTCGTCTGGGGCACTGATCAACCACAGACTCGAGCGTGGCGTAGAATGCATCCTTCACGGTGAGATCACTCGCCTCAGTCGGAGCATAAACAGAGACCAGGAAATGACACCTAAGGGAGTGACGAATCCATAATCTCATAATACGCTCGTTTGACCGGTGTTACCCAATTATCATTGGGGTCTCAGCTTATTGGAACACAAGCTACAGCAACTCCTTGGGTATGGTAACCATCAGAGCGACCAGACCAATAGTAGGTGTAACCACCCACCATTATCTCGCCGCAATCCGGTCTCGAACCTCAGAGAAAGCTGCAATCCCGATGTTCCAACGCTTGAGCTCAGATGATAACAGAGACAGGTGATCATCCTCTCTTAGGATAGGACATTCAGGCACCCACCCGAAGGGACCGCCTCAGGTTAACCCAAGGAGACCGCCGTCTGGTGGACGACACCTCAGCACCACTCCGACACACTCTCCCGCAATCTGACCCAGGGTGTTACCCCGTGGTTTCCCTCCTATCATCCAAAGATTGGGGGTCCGAAGGCTTTGCCCCAATTCCCTCATCCGGTGAGCTGCCCTGCGAAGGGAAGCTGCACAGGAGGTACTCACAACGAGTGGGTTTTCAGATTTTTTTTGCGTTTTTATGTTTTTGCGGAATGAAGGGTTTTCACGTGGCCGGTAGTGCAATCCTGCCACCAACCTCTAATAAAAAAGTAACCCAACTGCAGGAGACGTCCGCAGACACAGTTGGGCACTAGATATGGATGGCCGTTGGCTACCAAGGAGCTCCTCCGCCCTTTGACAGGTTTTGTTTTTAATCCTGCTGGGTGTGTCCATATCCAAACACCCTCCTCACCAGAAAACCTGTGGGGGAGACGGTTTAGTCGCCGACAACCGGACCATGGAACAGGTTAGTACAGGTTTACATGGTACCTGTAGCAGGTCACAGATCTAACCTGACCTGACATAATCTGACCTCTAGATAGGCTGAGATGGAAGTTCATCCTACTATACTAAATAGGATATTATCTGAACAATATGTGTGCATCTATCATCGATCATAAAAGATCGATTGATAAAACATCTTAAGATGATAACAAAAAAAACATGGCTGGCCCGATCTGCACCAAATGATGAGTACGTGTTTCTAGTAGAATAAAAATAGGGATGCTTCTTCTCAATCGTTTGCCTTTCTTTCACATCTTCCTTACTCTCCAATAATCACCAAACTGCTTTTCTTCTTTGCTGTTATGGTGAACGGAAATCCTCATGGAATGCATTCCTGCAATTTCTGGAGATTCCATTGGAAGGTCGTTCTCATGCATTCCACAAATGTTTCCCATAATCATCATGTGATTTTGGTTGTTTTTTGTTTTTCTTCCTGTCCAAATAATCCCAGACAACTTCTGTGGTGTTAAGATCAGGACCTTGAGGGGGTCATTCTAATAGTTGAGTGCCTGACTTTGTTTATCTTTGTAAAATTGTTTTAATGACATTTGCAGTGGGTTTTGTGGTTGTTGTGTGGTTGGAAAACAAAGTTGTCACCAATTAGCCTCCTTCCTGATGGGATACCGTGGCGGATAGGGATCTGTTTGTACTTGTCAGCATTAATTGGTCTCACCACAATCACCAACACAGAGCAACATATCCCAAACCTAAACAAAGCCTCCATCAGCCTCATAGTAGTGTTGTAGACACATATCCTATACTCTCACCACACTTCTGCCAACAAACTGCCTTCTCTTGTTTTCAAAAATTTCAAACTTTGACCCATCACTCCAAAGTACTTTCCCTACTGATTACATCCCAACTCTGATGTTCTTTGGGAATATTCACTCTTTGGCTGTTTTACTTTGATAGCAACTCGCCATGGAGAACACTTTTGATTGGAGACCTTCTGACAATCGATGAGTCAACTTGAACTCCTGATGTCTGCACCAGTTCTTGTGTAAGTTTAGCATTTTTTTTTCTTGCAGAACATATCTTTAAGTATATTGCTCATCCGTTTTGCTGTGTTTCTTTGCCTTCCGATTCACTTTTTATCTTGAACTTCCTCTGGTCTTATTATGCTTCTGTATTGTTGCTCGAATGATACATCTGGAAATACATGTTTTTTCGAGACATTTCTTCTTCTGGAAAATACCTTTGTGGTTGTAAAACTATTATTTTGAGTCCCATCGAGTTTGATGGGCATGGTGTAGGTTTTTAACTCAACTGCAATTACTTCGGGAAGCTCATGGAATGGCGTGTTGTTCGTCAGTCTGTCCGTCCATCCGTCCACAAACACTTGCAAGGTCTTCTCAGAAATTACACAAACAATTCCAATGAAAATTGACCACAACCTTCATCACCAGTGATGTACCAAAGTTTGTTCATGTCATTAAAAACACAATTGGGCTCGAAGGGAGTCTACAGGGAGTTGCGCCCAAAATAGGTATTTGCTTCTTCTCAGAAATTACACACACCAATTCTGATGAAACCTGACTCAACCTTCATCACACATGATGTACCAAAGTTTTTTCATGGCACGAAAAAAAAAATCAGCCGTTTCCCCCCCCAAAATAGGTCTTACTTTCGTCTCCGTTACATAGTTTGTGATTCATCACACATACCTGTGGTATCCCTTGTTGTGTTTGAAAGTCTTAAACTTTTCAAAGTCCTACATTTTGAGTTACACTTATTCAGCTGCTACCAGGTGAGCACCCCCAGGAGTATTCCCCTATTTTTAGCTTATCTAGAATTTAAATTCCAGAGAAAGGTATTGTCATCGTGCACAATCTGTCCGTCCATCCGTCTATCTCCTTTTTCGACTTCTCCGGCCCAACCGATGGGCCGATCCGGCTTAAATTTGGCAGCAATATTCTTCTTATGACTGGTAACAGGAATTGTAAAGCTCGTTCCGGTCACATGACCTTAAGTGTGTCAAAATGGATAACTTAGTCAATTTCTTCAAAAATCTTCTTCTCCAGACCCACCAGTCAGAATGCCACCAAATTTGGGTTACAACATTCGGACAGGGTCCTGATGGTAAATTGCAGAGGCCATGCCGATTACTTGACCGGAAGTATGTCAAAATGGCCGACAATTACATTTTTCGAAATCTCGTAAATTCCTTCAAAAATCTTCTTCTCCAGACCCACCAGTCAGAATGCTACCAAATTTAGGGTACAACATTAGGATAGGGTCCTGATGTGAAATTGTGGAGGCCATGCTGATTACGTGACCAGAAGTGTGTTAAAATGGCGGTCGCGCAAATTTCTCTTCCAAAATCTTCTTCTCTCGACCCACCATTCAGAATGCTACCAAATCTTGGTTGCAACATTAGGCTCGGGTAGGGATGTTAATTATATTGTGGAAGCCATGCAGATCACCTGAGCGGAAGTGTATCAAAATGGCCGACTTAGTCAACGATTGGGAAAATCGCATTAATTCCTTTAAAAAATCTTTCTTCTCCAGACCACCAGTCAGAATGCTACCAAATTTGAGTTGAACCATTAGGACAGAGCCCAGATAAACTACATGTCCAGTGGTCCTATTTTTTTTACCTGCAAGAGAGAAATTACAATTTCGTGAAAAAAAATGTGGTGGCCTAATACTTTTGCAACAGTAATGCAAGTTTACCCAAATTGAGGTTGACGAGATAGCCTTGTATAAGTGTTGGCAAACAGCATTATAATGCGAACAAACACAACATTGTTAGAGCAAGATTTTGTTTGCAGGATATAATTGAATCATTTTAAATGGCATTCGTGATTTTTTAAGTCCTAAATTTTGAGTTATACGTGCATGTATATATATATATTGTGGGAAGGGAAGTGTGTTGTGTTCTCAAGTGCATCAGAGCAGGAATGTGGAGCTCCACCATGCCCCATCTCCAGTAGCCCAGCATGTAACTGGTTATGAGAAACCCGTCGGGAGGAGGGTCGGTTAGGTTGGCCACGAGGCGAGAGGACCCTGGTGACCATGTAAGGCCAAGGAAGGCCAATGGGTAACCCATTCCAACAGGGTTGTTGAGCAAAGGAAAACTGTTGCGGTGCTAGGGGTTGAGGATGGGGAGTCCGGATTTTCCCTCGAGATGGGACTTTGTTTGTGCTACGGGCATGTACACACTGCTACACCCCTACCATCACAATTTAACACCTCCCACTGCCGAGTGGAGCCACACCTGCAGATAATTGAGATGCCATGGCCTTGCAGGGAATTTCTGGTACTTTTTGGTCATGGTTGTTGTTGTTGCTGTCGAGTATGAGTGTGGAATGCTTCACTCGGTTCCGTGAAACTTGATATGTGCTATGGAAGGCAGGAAGCCCGTGAAATTGGATAGGTAGTTTCAACTTGGGTATTTGGGCTCAGATGACAGCTGGAGCAGGTGACAGCCAACTGGGGGATGTGGTAAATTAGATAGGATTGTTTGTTTGATAAGTTGAATTGTGGTTAAGGAAGGCCTGCTTGTGTATTTTTGTTTTTTTTGAAGCCATTTCTCTCCCCACCCAGGACATCAGAGCGAAGAGACAAGAGGAGAGACCTTGTACATTAGAATTGTACATTTTTTAATTTATTGAAACCAAGAGGGGCAGAGCATTAAGAAGAGTAGGTAAGGTTAGCTGCAGTTCGCTTCATACAGCCCTCTCTAGTTTATTTTGTAAGATGTGTGACAGTAAGTGCAAAGGCCGGAATCTTGGGTTCCCGGCAGAGAATCTTGGTAGGTGCGAAGGTTCCGGGGAGGGGGCTGTGTTATGTGGAAAGGGGGGGGGGGTATCCATACTAGACTGTGGTAAGTGTGTAGTATGGTCCATGTGTTTCATGTAGATTAGATTGCCAAGTAACAGAGATTTGTCAGAGTAAGTCGTTTGTTACACGTGATGCTGAGGAGACAGCATATGTAATTTATAGACAGGATAGAGATTAATTATGTATCTGCAAAACTTTTGGTTGTGGGCCGGGCTAGGTGTGGACTTCCAATCACAAAGTCACATGTGTGAAAGGCCGATTACGATCTCTCTGGCCAGTGTGTTGCCAGCCATGGTGGCGCAATAGGCTGTTCATTTATTGCCCAGAGGAAAAGGGGTTCGTTTATTTTTTAGGGGCCGCCCCTGTGGCACCCAAGAGGGAGACTCTGTTCAGGAGGAAGAAGAGAACTCAGTCCACGAGGAGAGGAGATGCTCGTGCAGGAGAGAAACCCCATGCACGAGAGTCGATCGAGACTGGAGAGTCCACCAGAGTCCACCAGGAGAAAATAGTGTGCAAGAGAGGATCCTGCATGAGACTCCCACCAGGACAGCGCCAGAAGAGGCACACAGTGTGGAAAGGAGGATACAGACCTTGTTTGGAGGAGAAGCCTCTTGTGGAATCGACCCAACCTGGATCACCCTGTGTTTTTAGATGGCCAGGAGGCCTCTGTATAAAGGACAAAGGGACCACGTGGCAAGATGAAGGCCCACTCATCGCTGGCCCTGCTTGTGGCCATTTGACTTCTTCTGGGCACAATCGTTACTGGCACTCGTATTTTTCACCTCACCTATAAAACAGGCTGCATTGTGTTGAACTGAGTCCACTTTGTGCATCAGAGAAAAGGGAAGTGCCACCTGCATTATTGTCAGTTTGTAAAAGTGTTATCTGTGGAACCTAGTGGGTTAGGATTTGTACTTTTCTTTCTCATTATTGTATACTAACAAATACCACCCGTCGCTTCGCTGATGGAACACTGAGATTGGGGGGGAGGGGGGTAAAGAGGATGGAGATAGAGAGGGTTGGGGAGAGTGAGGGGGAGAGGGGAGGGGGAAAGAGAGAGGTGGGAGGGGGAAAGAGAGAGGGGGAGGGGGAAAGGCAGAGGAGGGTGGGGCGAGAGGAGGGAGGACAGTGAGATGGAGGAAGAGTGAGGAGGGGTGGGGCGAGAGGAGGGAGGGACAGTGAGAGTGGAGGGAAGTGAGGAGGGAGGGAGAGTGAGGAAGGGGGGGAGGGAAGGCAGCGAGAGTGAGAGGAAGGGAAAGCAGACGTGTGTTGGGTGTCGATTACGGTTCACACTGTCTCATCAAAATGATTCTGCATAGAATAACAGTGAAGATGGAAACAAAGTAATGTCTGAAATCAATTTTCATACTATAAATACCACCCAGAGACAAACACCGCCCGGACATGTCCGGAGATAAACAGTCCAGAGACAAACACCACCCAGACGCGTCCGGAGTCAGCCGTCCAGAGACAAACACCGCCCGGACACAGCCAGAGACAAACTCTCGTCTGGACATAAACACCGCCCAGACACGTCCGGAGAAAACACGCCCGGACACATCAGGAGACAAACACTGCCTGGATGCGTCCGGAGACAATCACCGCCCAAACAACGTCCGGAGACAAACTCCCGTCCAGACATAAACACTGCCCGGATACGTTCAAGGACCAAATATCACCGGACATAAATACCGCCTGGACGCATCTGGAGCCAAGCTGTTCAGATACAAACACCGCCCAGACGCATCTGGAGATAAACTCCTGTCCAGACATAAACACTGCCCAGACACGTCTGGAGACAAACTCCCATAAAACATAAACACCGCATGGACATGCTCGGAGCCAAACACCATCCGGACGTGGCCAGAGCCAACCACTCAGACACATCCGGAGACAAACTCCCATCAGGACATAAACACCACTCGGACAAGTCCGGAGACAAACTCCCGTCCAGACATAAACACCGCCCAGATACGTTTGGAGCCAAACACAGCTTGGACATGTCCAGAGGCAAGTTGTCTGGAGACAAACACTGCTAGGACACATCCAGAAACAAACTCATGTCCGGACATAAACACCGCTCAGACACAAACTCCTGTCCGGACATAAACACTGCCTAGACACGTCTGGAGACAAACTCCCATCCGGACACATCCGGAAATGACAAACTCCCATCCAGACATGCTGAGATAAATACCATCTGGACACGTCTGGAGACAAACCCCGCCCGGACATAACCACCGTCCAGCCATAAACCTGCCTGGATAGTTCAGGGAAAAACACCACCGCGACAAAAATACCACCGGATGTGTCCAGAGCCAAGCTATCCAGAGACAAACACCACCCATATGCGTCCGGAGATGAACTCTCATATGGATATAAACACCTGGACATGTCCAGAGATAAATTCCCTTCAGTACATAAACACCACCCGGACACATCCGAGACAAACTCCCGTCCAGAATAAACCTTGCCAGACACGTCAGAGACAAACACTGCTCAGACGTGTCCAGAGCCAAGCTGCCTGGAAACAAACACCGCTCGGACACGTCCAGAGACAAACTCCCGTCCGGACATAAACACGCCCGGAGGCTTGTAGCAAGGTATTATGTACACACTTAGGACACCGGACCAAAAAATGAAAGTCATTGTATGATTAAGTTTTGCATATCATTTGTTAGCCAACATCATGGGGATTCAGGATCTATTTGGGCAGAGCTTAATTCTTCCTCTTTCTATTGCTCTCTGACAGGATCAAAGTTGGTTATCAATTATCTGTATCAAGGAACCACTCATATCATTCTAAGTTGGTCTGATGGCTTAGATATGTATTATACACTAATTGGAACCACATATATGGAGAATATTTTGTTTACCTGATATTTGACCTTGAGCGAAGAGGTCAAGGACATATGAAATTAACAAATTGATCAAATTGATCAGTGTTCATTCAGGTCATAAATATTATGCACATAAACTTAACCATAGAAATACATGCTATGATGAACCAAACTAACATCTAGGATTAAAAGTGCAGATTTCTTTAAAACGTTACGTACTTCCTAACACCGTTGATGTTCTGTATACTGAACACAAACTGGCCTTTGTATTGATTTTTATATCATAGGGCCATCTTGGTCAACTTATTCTATGGTTATAAAATCAAGCTTATGGCTACCAGTAATTTTTTGTAGCAGCTTGGTAAATGCAATTTGTTATGTACTTCCTAACATTTTTGACCAATCATGGAAGTGAACCTAAAAACTGGTATGAGTAATGATCCATGTTGAAACTTGCCATTTTAAACCATCACTTATGCAGAAGTAAATTGCTATTTAAGATGTTCTATCAGATGCATTTCAAATTCTGGAATAAGATTTTGTAAGCTTCACTATGACTGGGGGAAATTGCAAAATCTGAGATTTTACACATTTGAAGGTGCCAAGATATGCAGAAGGTCATAAGAAATGTACTGTTTCGAGGAATTGTTCTATTCTTATGTATAATGATATATATCAAACAAAAAAATGCATTTTCAACCATTTTGGACAACATATACAGTCATACATGTAACCAATTTCTAAACAAGGACAAATGTGTCCAAGACCCGTCATCACCAGTCAATAAAGGTTTGTCTTCACCAAAAAGAATAACAAGGACAAATGTCCAAGAGCACGTCATTCCCAGTCAGCTCACAAAGGATGCAATTAAGCCACGTCTTCACGTCAATAAAGTTTGTCTTCACCAGAAGAGAGAAGAACAAGGACAATGTCAAGAGCACGTCTTCACCAGTCAAAAAGGTTTGTCTTCACCAGAAGAAGAAGAACAACAAGAAGAAGAAGAACAACGCTGGAGCCTTTAGAGCCAGCGTTCGCTACGCGAGACGCGGCTAAAAATGAGCTATAAAAATGGAAAAAATAGCCTGTGTTTGGATAAAAAACATGCTTTGTAAGCAACTATATCCATAGGACCCATAGCCAAGAGTATACATTTTCTGAAAGCACAGACAATTGGGCATTATATGATATTAAGATTGTTATCTTATTTTAAAAACTGGGTTCAATTTCTAAGCTTTCTCCTCATTTAGGACCACAGTGACACAATACCATGCGACAAGCCCGGATACAAATTCGCCGTCTGGACTGAACACTGCACAAAGACGTCCGTAGACAAACTCCCATCCAGACATGTCCGGAGAATAAATACCATCTGGGCACGTCTGGGGACAACCCGCCCAGACACATATGTGAGAGAGAGAGAGAGAGAGAGAGAGAGAGAGAGAGAGAGAGAGAGAGAGAGAGAGAGAGAGAGAGAGAGAAGAGAGAGAAAAAGAGAGAGAGAAAGAGAGAGAGAGAGAGAGAGAGAGAGAGAGAGAGAGAGAAGAGAGAAGAGAGAGAGAAAGAGAGAGAGAAGAGAGAGAGAGAGAGAGAGAGAGATCAGAAAAACATGGTACGCTTTGTGAACAACACACACCAACACACACACACACAAACACGTGCGCACACACACGCCACACACACACACACACACACACACACACACACACACACACACGTGCTTGGCCGATATCGGCAATTTTTCGGGAATCGCCAGGTTGAAGTCAGTGTGATATACGAGTAAACAAAATATTCTCCATATATGTGGTTTCCAATTAGTGTATAATACATATCTAAGCCATCAGACCAACTTTAGAATGATATGAGTGGTTCCTTGATACAGATAATTGATAACCAACTTTGATCCTGTCAGAGCAATAGAAAGAGGAAGAATTAAGCTCTGCCCAAATAGATCCTGAATCCCCATGATGTTGGCTAACAAATGATATGCAAAACTTAATCATACAATGACTTTCATTTTTTGGTCCCGGTGTCCTAAATGTGTACATAATACCTTGCTACAAGCCTCCGGGCGGTGTTTATGTCCGGACGGGAGTTTGTCTCTGGACGTGTCCGAGCGGTGTTTGTTTCCAGGCAGCTTGGCTCTGGACACGTCTGAGCAGTGTTTGTCTCTGAACGTGTCTGGGCAAGGTTTATGTCTGGACGGGAGTTTGTCTCCGGATGTGTCCGGGCTGTGTTTATGTACTGAAGGGAATTTATCTCTGGACATGTCCAGGTGTTTATATCCATATGAGAGTTCATCTCCGGACGCATATGGGTGGTGTTTGTCTCTGGATAGCTTGGCTCTGGACACATCCGGGTGGTATTTTTGTACGGGTGGTGTTTTTCCCTGAACGTATCCAGGCAGTGTTTATGTCTGGACGGTGGTTATGTCCGGGCGGGGTTTGTCTCCAGACGTGTCCAGATGGTATTTATCTCCAGACATGTCTGGATGGGAGTTTGTCATTTCCGGATGTGTCCGGATGGGAGTTTGTCTCCAGACGTGTCTAGGCAGTGTTTATGTCCGGACAGGAGTTTGTGTCTGAGCGGTGTTTATGTCCGGACATGAGTTTGTTTCTGGATGTGTCCTAGCAGTGTTTGTCTCCAGACAACTTGG
This sequence comes from Eptatretus atami, assembly GCA_035128595.1. Lineage (NCBI taxonomy): Eukaryota > Metazoa > Chordata > Myxini > Myxiniformes > Myxinidae > Eptatretus > Eptatretus atami. Next base: position 95,357,405 of record CM068961.1, read on the forward strand.
CTCTGGACACGTCCAAGCTGTGTTTGGCTCCAAACGTATCTGGGCGGTGTTTATGTCTGGACGGGAGTTTGTCTCCGGACTTGTCCGAGTGGTGTTTATGTCCTGATGGGAGTTTGTCTCCGGATGTGTCTGAGTGGTTGGCTCTGGCCACGTCCGGATGGTGTTTGGCTCCGAGCATGTCCATGCGGTGTTTATGTTTTATGGGAGTTTGTCTCCAGACGTGTCTGGGCAGTGTTTATGTCTGGACAGGAGTTTATCTCCAGATGCGTCTGGGCGGTGTTTGTATCTGAACAGCTTGGCTCCAGATGCGTCCAGGCGGTATTTATGTCCAGGTGATATTTGTCTCTGAACGTATCCGGGCAGTGTTTATGTCTGGACGGGAGTTTGTCTCCGGACGTGTTTGGGCGGTGATTGTCTCCGGACGCATCCAGGCAAGTGTTTGTCTCCTGATGTGTCCGGGCGTGTTTTTCTCCGGACGTGTCTGGGCGGTGTTTATGTCCAGACGAGAGTTTGTCTCTGGTGTGTCCGGGGCGGTGTTTGTCTCTGGACGGCTGACTCCGGACGCGTCTGGGTGGTGTTTGTCTCTGGACTGTTTATCTCCGGACATGTCCGGGCGGTGTTTGTCTCTGGGTGGTATTTATAGTATGAAAATTGATTTCAGACATTACTTTGTTTCCATCTTCACTGTTATTCTATGCAGAATCATTTTGATGAGACAGTGTGAACCGTATCGACACCCACCACACGTCTGCTTTCCCTTCCTCTCACCTCTCGCTGCCTTCCCTCCCCCCTTCCTCACTCTCCCTCCCTCCTCACTTCCCTCCACTCTCACTGTCCCTCCCTCCTCTCGCCCCACCCCTCCTCACTCTTCCTCCATCTCACTGTCCTCCCTCCTCTCGCCCCACCCTCCTCTCCTTTCCCCCTCCCCCTCTCTCTTTCCCCTCCCACCTCTCTCTTTCCCCCTCCCCTCCTCCCCCTCACTCTCCCCAACCCTCTCTATCTCCATCCTCTTTACCCCTCCCCCCCAATCTCAGTGTTCCCATCAGCGAAGCGACGGGTGGTATTTGTTAGTATACAATAATGAGAAAGAAAAGTACAAATCCTAACCCACTAGGTTCCACAGATAACACTTTTACAAACTGACAATAATGCAGGTGGCACTTCCCTTTTCTCTGATGCACAAAGTGGACTCAGTTCAACACAATGCAGCCTGTTTTATAGGTGAGGTGAAAATACGAGTGCCAGTAACGATTGTGCCCAGAAGAAGTCAAATGGCCACAAGCAGGGCCAGCGATGAGTGGGCCTTCATCTTGGCCACGTGGTCCCTTTGTCCTTTATACAGAGGCCTCCTGGCCATCTAAAAACACAGGGTGATCCCAGGTTGGGTCGATTCCACAAGAGGCTTCTCCTCCAAACAAGGTCTGTATCCTCCTTTCCACACTGTGTGCCTCTTCTGGCGCTGTCCTGGTGGAGTCTCATGCAGGATCCTCTCTTGCACACTATTTTCTCCTGGTGGACTCTGGTGGACTCTCCAGTCTCGATCGACTCTCGTGCATGGGGTTCTCTCCTGCACGAGCATCTCCTCTCCTCGTGGACTGAGTTCTCTTCTTCCTCCTGAACAGAGTCTCCCTCTTGGGTGCCACAGGGGCGGCCCCTATAAAAATAAACGAACCCCTTTTCCTCTGGGCAATAAATGAACAGCCTATTGCGCCACCATGGCTGGCACACACTGGCCAGAGAGATCGTAATCGGCCTTTCACACATGTGACTTTGTGATTGGAAGTCCACACCTAGCCCGGCCCACAACCAAAAGGTTTTGCAGATACATAATTAATCTCTATCCTGTCTATAAATTACATATGCTGTCTCCTCAGCATCACGTGTAACAAACGACTTACTCTGACAAATCTCTGTTACTTGGCAATCTAATCTACATGAAACACATGGACCATACTACACTTACCACAGTCTAGCTATGGATACCCCCCCCCCCTTTCCACATAACACAGCCCCCTCCCCGGAACCTTCGGCACCTACCAAGATTCTCTGCCGGGAACCCAAGATTCCGGCCTTTGCACTTACTGTCACACATCTTACAAAATAAACTAGAGAGGGCTGTATGAAGCGAACTGCAGCTAACCTTACCTACTCTTCTTAATGCTCTGCCCTCTTGGTTTCAATAAATTAAAAAATGTACAATTCTAATGTACAAGGGTCTTCCCTCTTGTCTCTTCGCTCTGATGTCCTGGGGTGGGGAGAGAATGGCTTCAAAAAAACAAAAAATACACAAGCAGGCCTTCCTTAACCACAATTCAACTTATCAAACAAACAATCCTATCTAATTTACCACATCCCCCAGTGGCTGTCACCTGCTCCAGCTGTCATCTGAGCCCAAATACCCAAGTTGAAACTACCTATCCAATTTCACGGGCTTCCTGCCTTCCATAGCACATATCAAGTTTCACGGAACCGAGTGAAGCATTCCCACACTCATACTCGACAGCAACAACAACAACCATGACCAAAAGTACCAGAAATTCCCTGCAAGGCCATGGCATCTCAATTATCTGCAGGTGTGGCCTCCACTCGGCAGTGGGGAGGTGTTAAATTGTGATGGTAGGGGTGTAGCAGTGTGTACATGCCCGTAGCACAAACAAAGTCCCATCTCGAGGGAAAATCCGGACTCCCCATCCTCACCCCCTAGCACCGCAACAGTTTCCTTTGCTCAACAACCCTGTTGGAATGGGTTACCCATTGGCCTTCCTTGGCCTTACATGGTCACCAGGGGTCCTCCGCCTCGTGGCCAACCTAACCGACCCTCCTCCCGACGGGTTTCTCATAACCAGTTACATGCTGGGCTACTGGAGATGGGGCATGGTGGAGCTCCACATTCCTTGCTCTGATGCACTTGAGAACAAACACCACTTCCCTTCCCACAATATATATATACATGCACGTATAACTCAAAATTTAGGACTTAAAAAATCACGAATGCCATTTAAAATGATTCAATTATATCCTGCAAACAAAATCTTGCTCTAACAATGTTGTGTTTGTTCGCATTAAATGCTGTTTGCCAACACTTATACAAGGCTATCTCGTCAACCTCAATTTGGGTAAACTTGCATTACTGTGCAAAAGTATTAGGCCACCACATTTTTTTTCACGAAATTGTAATTTCTCTCTTGCAGGTAATAAAAAATAGGACCACTGGACATGTAGTTTATCTGGGCTCTGTCCTAATGGTGCAACTCAAATTTGGTAGCATTCTGACTGGTGGGTCTGGAGAAGAAGATTTTTTAAAGGAATTAATGCGATTTTCCCAATCGTTGACTAAGTCGGCCATTTTGATACACTTCCGCTCAGGTGATCTGCATGGCTTCCACAATATAATTAACATCCCTACCCGAGCCTAATGTTGCAACCCAGATTTGGTAGCATTCTGAATGGTGGGTCGAGAGAAGAAGATTTTGGAAGAAATTTGCGCGACCGCCATTTTAACACACTTCTGGTCACGTAATCAGCATGGCCTCCACAATTTTCACATCAGGACCCTATCCTAATGTTGTACCCTAAATTTGGTAGCATTCTGACTGGTGGGTCTGGAGAAGAAGATTTTTGAAGGAATTTACGCGATTTTCCGAAAAATGTAATATGTCGGCCATTTTGACATACTTCCGGTCAAGTAATCGGCATGGCCTCTGCAATTTACCATCAGGACCCTGTCCGAATGTTGTAACCCAAATTTGGTGGCATTCTGACTGGTGGGTCTGGAGAAGAAGATTTTTGAAGAAATTGACTAAGTTATCCATTTTGACACACTTAAGGTCATGTGACCGGAACGAGCTTTACAATTCCTGTTACCAGTCATAAGAAGAATATTGCTGCCAAATTTAAGCCGGATCGGCCCATCGGTTGGGCCGGAGAAGTCGAAAAAGGAGATAGACGGATGGACGGACAGATTGTGCACGATGACAATACCTTCTCTGGAATTTAAATTCTAGATAAGCTAAAAATAGGGGAATACTCCTGGGTGCTCACCTGGTAGCAGCTGAATAAGTGTAACTCAAAATGTAGGACTTTGAAAAGTTTAAGACTTTCAAACACAACAAGGGAACCACAGGTATGTGTGGATGAATCACAAACTATGTAACGGAGACGAAAGTAAGGACCTATTTTGGGGGGGAAACGGCTGATTTTTTTTTCGTGCCATGAAAAAACTTTGGTACATCATGGGTGATGAAGGTTGAGTCAGGTTTCATCAGAATTGTGTGTGTAATTTCTGAGAAGAAAGCAAATACCTATTTTTGGCGCAACTCCCTGTAGACTCCCTTCGAGCCCAATTTTGTGTTTTTAATGACATGAACAAACTTTGGTACATCACTGGTGATGAAGGTTGTGGTCAATTTTCATTGGAATTGTTTGTGTAATTTCTGAGAAGACCTTGCAAGTGTTTGTGGACGGATGGACGGACAGACTGACGAACAACACGCCATTCCATGAGCTTCCCAGAAGTACATTGCAGTTGAGTTAAAAACCTACACCATGCCCATCAAACTCGATGGGACTCAAAATAATAGTTTTACACCACAAAGGTATTTTCCAGAGAGAAATGTCTCGCAAAACATGTATTTCCAGATGTATCATTCGAGCAACAATACAGAAGCATAATAAGACCAGAGAAGTTCAAGATAAAAAGTGAATCGGAAGGCCAAAGAAACACAGCAAAACGGATGAGCAATATACTTAAAGATATGTTCTGCAAGAAAAAAAAAATGCTAAACTTACACAAGAACTGGTGCAGACATCAGGAGTTCAAGTTGACTCATCGATTGTCAGAAGGTCTCCAATCAAAAGTGTTCTCCATGGGCGAGTTGCTATCAAAGTAAAACAGCCAAGAGAGTGAAATATTCCCAAAGAACATCAGAGTTGGGATGCTAATCAGTAGGGAAAGGTACTTTGGAGTGATGGGTCAAAGTTTGAAATTTTTGAAACAAAGAGAAGGCAGTTTGTTGGCAGAAGGGTTGGTGAGAGTATAAGGATATGTGTCTACAACCTACTATGAGGCGTGATGGAGGCTTTGTTTAGGTTTGGGGATATGTTGCTTCTGTGTTGGTGATTTGGTGAGACCAATTAATGCTGACAAGTACAAACAGATCCCTATCCGCCACGGTATCCCATCAGGAAGGAGGCTAATTGGTGACAACTTTGTTTTCCAACACAACAACAACCACAAACCCACTGCAAATGTCATTAAAACATATTTACAAAGATAAACAAAGTCAGGCACTCAACTATTAGAATGACCCCCTCAAGGTCCTGATCTTAACACCACAGAAGTTGTCTGGGATTATTTGGACAGGAAGAAAAACAAAAACAACCAAAATCACATGATGATTATGGGAAACATTTGTGGAATGCATGAGACGACCTTCCAATGGAATTCTCCAGAAATTGCAGGAATGCATTCCATGACGGATTTCTGTTCACCATAACAGCAAAGAAAGAAAAGCAGTTTGGTGATTATTGGAGAGTAAGGAAGATGTGAAAGAAAGGCAAACGATTGAAGAAGCATCCCTATTTTTATCTACTAGAAACACGTACTCATCATTTGGTGGAGATCGGGCCAGCCATGTTTTTTTGTTATCATCTTAAGATGTTTTATAATCGATCTTTTATGATCGATGATAGATGCACACATATTGTACAGATAATATCCTTATTTAGTATAGTAGGATGGGAACTTCCATCTCAGCCTATCTAGAGAAAATAAACAACTTGTCATGTACTCAATGGCACATGTCTTTTAATGGATGAAAAACCCATATTCTCACTTTGTTCCTCCACAAGGTCAGCAGACAAATCCCCCACTTTGTTTTGGTCAGCTTCTGGGAAAGTTGTGGTCGCTGGAGCTCCTCGGCTTCATCATCAGCTGTCTGGGTCTGTATTCAGCAGATCACATTTCCAAGCTTGTCTGATGAAAACTAACCATCTCGGCATGGCCTTGTCGTTCCTTTGCTATCATCAGCTTAAAATGTTGTTTATGGTACACAAAGTCGAGGCTGGTGGATGAGCTCGAGCACGGAACAAAACAGTCGAACATAGTGGGAAATGGGTAAAGACCAGCAGTCGGGTAGAGGGATACTTGGAGGAAGAATGGCTGAGGGGATGAATTGGAGGAGTGGGTGGGGAGGAAGACACAGGGGTGATACAGAAGTTGATACAGGCTCAAACAGAGCAAGAAGGGATAAAAAGCCAGGGATAAAACAAGTGTAACAAAAAACGGAAAGGTTTGTGGAGGGAGAGAGGGGAAAAAAACCACAATATCCTGGAAAGGAAAGAGGTTTGTGGAGGATAGAAAAGATCATGAGTATGGAATGGGATGACCTTAAGACGAGGTAAACAACCATCTTGAATCCCTGGAGGAAAGGATGAGATTGAACGACAAAGGAAGTTGGTTCCGCAGACAAGAGAAAAGAGGATCAATTGAGTGGAGATGAGGAGAGCTGGATTTTTTGGAGTTTCTCCAGAATTGGGTTACTGGCAGAACACATGCACCCTGCAGAAACCTGGCAGGTGAGGGGCAGGCAGGAAGGGTGCTTACCTGTATCAAATGTTTAATATGGCCAGAGAGACAGCTCTGATCTCTTGTCTGAGCAGAAACAATATGTTCAGGGTAGAGTGACATGCTCAGAAACCAAATCGATGGTCTGAGATCAGGTAATCCTTCTAATAATTTGTCACTGGCTTTGACACCAATATAAATTTTTATTATGGATCCGAGGAATCGAAAAGCGACATATATCGAACAAACAATTTCAAATGGAGCACCTCACCGCCAAAAGAGCATTTAAATTGCATCAGATGTGGCAATAAATGTGAATTGTCGCTCCAAGCTTACGGGCTCGATGGCAGAAGACACCAATTGCAGTTTGGCCCTTTTCCAGTTTAGCAAAATTACAGTGTGGTGAAAAGAAAATCTTTTTCTTTTTTGTATATTGTGTCGAAGCTCATGGAAGAGCAGGGGAAAGACACAGAGGGTGAACAAGATGGATACAGCTGCAAACTCTCAATCACAGAAGTGGAAGGAAAACCTGGAAACCTTTTGAGGTGGGCTTGGTGGGAGTGAGGGAGGGGGAGGGGGTAAATGAGGTAGAAAAGATCATGGTTGTGGATGGGGGATAACGTGAGGTGATGGTGAACAGCTGTCTTGAAGCCCTGGAGGGAAAATTGAGGTTGAATTGACTGAGGAAGTTAATTCCTCAGGTAGGAAAAATGAGAATGAATAAATGGTGGTGAGCAGTGGGTCTGAATTTTGTGAGTTTCATCAGAAGGGGGTTACTAGCAGACCATGTGCACCCTGCACAGACTTTGGGGATGGGGAGGAGCAGGTGGGGGCTGAGCAACTCGTTACTCCCTTGTTGCATTTGACTCATTTCGGATGTAATGTTTCCCCTTTCCTCTATGCTGAATTCCACTTTAGATCTGGCTCGTAGTTGTGACACTGGGTTTCATGTCCAGTGATGTTTCATTCAACGAAAGTGTCATGTTCCTGACAAAAATGTTGAAGATGCTGTTGACACAGCAATCCAGTTCAGTTCATGCTCTTCCGTGAAGATGTGTGACACCCTTTTTACCATCACCTTTCTTTTCGCCACAACCTCATTGACAATGAAAATGCACTTTTGACTTTGGTATTCTTGACTTTATTGCATGTTCCTGCATTTTTAGGTCATCTCTACCGAGATGACCTAATAAAGCCGGACCAAATGTCCGTCCGTCCATCAACAATTTTTCTTTCCAATTTATGAACTTAGTATGTGGGTAGAGGTCGATGAGTGTTGCACAACGATATAACTTTTTTCCGGGTTCAAGGTCAGGGTGAAGGTCACGAGGTCACGTAAGTTATAAAAAATCGCCATTTTCAAAACCTATCTAGTCTGCCATTCTACAAGATATTCGGCAACTGTTTATTGATTATGATAGTAAAAAAATTTATCTTGTATCTAACCGACAGATTTTTGAATTTCCGTCCCGTTTGGCCGCCACGTAACCTGGAAGATGGTCAAACAACCTCCCGGTACAAAGAAAACTTTTACTTCCGATCTTGATGAAATTTGGTATGTGGGTAGAGGTCGATGAGTGATACCCAACGTCATATTTTTTCCGGATTCGAGGTCAGGGTCAAGGTCAGAGGTCACGAAAGTTTGAAAGTCGCCATTTTCAAAACCTATCTGTCTGTCATTTTAGGAGATATCTGGCAACGGTTCATCGATTATGATAGCAAAAAACATTATAGAGATGACCGTCACCCCCACACGGGGGTAATTTGTTATTATATCCTGACCTTGATGAAAGAGTTCGTTAATAAAAGTGCATTGCCTTCTCATTACAGTTTGCATGACAGCAGTTTTGAACTGAGTGGGATGTTGGCCCTCTGCAGTAGGTTTATTTTTTGGAGTTGTCCTTCCCTTGGCCAGAGCCTTATCAACCTAACACTGCAAGGTGTGAGCTTCCAAGGTGCACCAACACGGAGGTGAGGTTGACTTAGGTGCTCTATGGTTCACCGGCAGACTACTACTTGTCACTTTTTGCCCAAAACTGAGCTACCTGGCCCCGACATCACTGGCTGGGATGCTGAGTGCATGGACACCCTCGCACCCCAACAAAGTAATGAAGTTTTAATTTTTTTTAATTTTTTTATTTCTTTTAACCAAAGTAATGAAGATCAGTGATGAAGATGAAGTGAAGACAAAGAAATGGAAATGGATTTGGCACGTGCTAAGAATCAAAGATGATAACAAATGCATGACAGCATTGTCTGGAAGCCCGAAGAAAGAAGGAAATTGGGACTTCCAAGAACAACCTGGAGGAGAGCAGTGGAAAAAGAATGAAAAGAGAAAGGATGGAGATAATGGGATGAAGCTCGGCCGATAGCCAGAAACAGGGCAGACTGGAGAGTACGCACTGCAGCCTTATGGGCTACTTGGCCTGAAGAGGATAGATGAGATGCGATGTGCCTTTTCATTGTCCTATGAAAGGCCACCGAAATGTAGCCCATTGTGCACAGTAAAAGAAAGAGTTGAGATATCTTCTTTACTTCATGTTTTCTGCCATGACTGCAGTTTTGGTACTCAATGTCATTATTCGGATTTATGAAACAAAATAAACAGTGTGGAGAAGCTTGATATCTATCAGACATATGAGGAAATAATGAGACTGTGTAGATGTAAATTTGTGATCACCTGGACCTTTTATTTAAAAAGCCACAACTGGGTGACAGAACCCTTTGTGTGGATTTTCATAGGCCAGACCAGGTGGTGCAGAAAAAACTACTTCCTGAAGATTCTTCATGAGCCAGACTTTCACAGCTTGCAAGGTCATTGTCCAGAGCTCAATGGAGTACAGCTCTCCACTCTGGGCTGGTGCCCCAACATGACATCTGTCTCTTCTGGATTCTGTTGAACTAAAAGCTCACATGATTGGAATCTGCTGTGATAAGACCGAAGTAACAGCAGCCTGTTGCTCTCAAATTGCAGGCAGTTTAGTGGCTCTCTCTGCTCCCCCCCCCCCCCCGAGTCTCCTCCGATCGAGCTCCCTCTGCTCTCTCAGCTCTCTAACCCTCCCAGCTCACTGCAAGAGCATGTTCTTCCAACGACTCCACCCTGGATAAACTCTCAAAATCTCGGTTTCCTGCACACCTGAACTCTTTTCTACCATTTGTGGAAGCACATTCCCGAGGCAGTTCAATGCCATCCTTCCCTCGCAGGCTTCAAACACATGATACGCCTCCATCCTCCATTCCTACCTGCGATCCTTTATACTGCCGTGAACCATACCTAACCCAAATGTGTGACTTATCAGTAACTGCGTTTCTTCTCCTTCTTTCTGCACCTCTATCCCTTTATTCTCCCCCCTTGACCCTTTTCTCCTCTCCCCCCAGTTTATTTTATTGTTTGTTACATCCAACTGTTGCCCAGTGTCAGTTCATTGCCTTTTTACTCTCTCTCTCTCTCTCTGCTCACTCTTACATGATCCTATATGTTGAATAAAAAATCTTTGAGTGAACAGCTCAATAGTTAATCAAATTTCTAATGCTTCTGCCTCCCACAGGATTTGAAACCACAACCTCCGGGATCCCTGTTTTGAGATTTTACAACTTTGCTACTGCCATACATCACATCACTTATTTCTATTTCCATGACAAAAGATGAAAGGAGATGAGCAGAAACGCACTGAGGCCATTCGAAGTTCTGCGACATTCATGCAGCATGAACATATGCTAATACAGCATCATTTTAATGAACGCTTTTTAATCTACACGCAAAGAAACAAAAATGCTCTCTATTGCATTGCCTGAAAACCCCCAGAATAGACAACATGTTCAGAGCATACGAGTGAATTTTTGCGAAGGAAATGTGAATGAATAAAACTTCAGGCAAAGCATGTTTGCATGTTGCAAGCAATGCAAAAATACAAGCCTTTTGGTATTCGCCACTAGCATCCGTGTCACTCCTCACAAGGGCTGAGAACCGGCTTGTGGGTGATGTTCATGAAGAATGATCACACAGCAAAAGGGAAATGCCACGTGTATTGGAATAAAGCAAAGACATAAATTAATCTCCTTGGTACTGTTTTCAGAGCCACTGCCTGAACGGGCACTTCAATTGCTTGGATTAGCACTTTTAAACAACAGCATGCCATCAACATCAGCAAATATGAATACATTTATGACCTGCCAGTCATCATATCAAAGTAATAATTAAAAAGATAAGTCATTTTCCACAAGGACTGGGAGGACAGAGCAAGTAATTATTGAAACGCAAATAGAATTGATGAAATATGATGTAAATAAAGCATTGATAAAATAAGGCCAAGACTGCACGCAGACATTACAGTGATGGCAAGATGAATCGTTTATGATTTGAAATGTCTGAATTGACAAAAAGCTTAATGGATTGAGCTATCACGAGAGAATGGACTGAATTGTAATTCTGAATGCAGTTTTTAATTTCACCACATTGCCCACCATCACCTCCCTTCTCCTATTAATGCCACAAAACACACTAATTCCGATTCTTCTTTGCTTAAGCCTTATTCTATCGTATGGAGTGGCCCAGGAAATGATGACATGTTTACATTTAAAAATGAAAATTTTAAAATCTGTAGAATACAATTTAACTTGTTCGTCAAAATAAATATACACAATAATCATTGGAGATTTGGTTGTCGTGACAACATGTACATTGTGACCGCTATTCGGCTGATAATGGTCCTTGCTCCTGCCCTCCTCCCCTTCCCTGCCACCTTTCACCCTATAGTCTTTGCATCCCTTACAGAGATTATGGTGTTGTATCAATGTCGTGCAACATGGATGTTGTTATAGCGTAAAGACGGATGTGCACTGAATTTCAAAATCGATTGAATTGTCATCCTGGAAATTCCCAATGGCTGTTAGTTGTTTCTGGTTGATTTTCTAGCATTTTGATTCATTGCATTGTGAAGTGCTTCAAACCCCTTCTGGTATGCATACAGATGGCTGACAAAGCGTCTTTGGTTCAGGCACAGTACCTTTCTCTTACAATTCTCTGTGAAGTCAAAAATTGTTTTGGCATGTTACCCATCCTATCCCAAATGAAGCTCTGTTGTGCCTTTGCATCATCATTGCAGTTCCTGTCTCAGCAAATAGTAACACTCTCCTATTATGTTGTCCTGTTAACAGATGACCTTTAGCCGCCACACTCCAAAAGCACATGAAATTCCCCCCCCCCGCAGTTTCTCTGATGACGAGTTCATGTCCACGCTAACGAACACCACTTGCTAAAAGAAAACTGTCATCATTTTGTGGGTATCCTGTATCTTCAGGCGATAAAAACAAAAACGAATTGTTATCAAAAACAATTAAATAATTAATATATAATATATATATATTATATTATATATATTGAATATGATATATATATGTAATATATATATATATATACTGTATATATATACACACATAGTAATATATGAATATGGAATATATATATATATATATATATATATATTATATTATATATATATATATATTGTTGCGGGCCGGGGACCGGTGGCGAGAGCACCGCGAGGTGGGGAAGTTACGTCGTCTCCCACCAGACTCCCGGAAATATAGGCCGTCGCTCACGGATAATTCTGTAAGTCGGCGGGTCGCTTAACCGACCGTGGACGCCAATACCTCCACCGCTAGCGTAGGGTCTTTTGTCTAGAACCAATTTACCTAATTAACCGCGCAGTGTCGCCTACCGGGGAACCACGCCCTCGTATGCCTTGCCCGATCCGGATCACTCTACCAACTACCTTTCCGGATTGGATGCACGCGGCGGAACTACCAAGTACGTACCGGCAAGAATGAACAGAATATCAGGGATAAAGACCCGGCTAACCTCAGATCCGAACCATGCTGGACCAATGAAGGAAAAGACAGAAACGAACTGGGAACATTTCTACAATAATTTATTTGCAATCACTTACAAAAGAAAGACACAGAGCAGACTTACGCGGGAATACAACAGGCAAGATTTACAATGATCACTAAAAACACTTATGCAGTTCTACTTAAAGATGGCGCCACACACTCAGACGAAAATAAACCCAGATGTTTGCAAAGGACCCCCACAGCCAGAGAGGGAGGTGAGCTGAGATCGCAGTTCTCTCGGGTACCTGAATGTTGGAGGAAGGGGTGCTCCGTGTGCGGCACCTATCAATGGTCGTGCGGCTCGGTCCACGGCGCTAACGTGGAGACCGTGTCTGTGAAAGAGCCCGGGTAGAGTAGAGCGGAGTCCGAGGCGGGATCAGGGTTTCCAGCTTACTCCCAAGATGACTCACTTTCACGCTGACCAGACGACTCACTTTCGAGCTCACTCGCTCACCCTCTCAGCACACCAGACTACGAACCCTCCGACCCTCTCAGCCTCTATCCTGAGGATGTGTCGTAATTTATAGATCGCCCTCAGCTGGGAGGGCCTTGGTGAAGCCGACATCACCGTTCACCCTGATTGGAGGGGCTTCCTTGGGGCTGCCCTTTCTGGGCAGGGTTTCAGCCATTCCAGGAAGGACGCCCACTCACCACGTGTTCGGACTCACCAAAAAGGAACTAATGAAAGAGGATTTTTCCTCGGACAGCGAGTCGCCGGTTGGTGAGTAGGCGAACAAGCGTTTGTTCAGCCCATGCGGAGGAAGGTACTGTGTGTCATAATGGAGGGATATAAAGATTTATTAATCTAACTAAAAAATACATTGCAACGCACCCCTTTGATATCCATTAAACACAAGAGGGATTCTATCTACACATATACTTAACGGAATAACTGACTTCGGGGCACCTGTATGTTTGTATGCATACGGTTCCTGGAACTTTAACAATATGTATATAATATATGTATATATATATGAATATGATGAATATATATTATATATATATATAATATAATATTATATATATTATATATATATAATGACTCAAACTATAGCTACCAGGCTAGCTTTTATCTCTCTTTCTTGCAAATAAGCATCATATACCTTTCATCATACATTTCTCTTACTCACTCATTTTCCCTCCTCACTTTATTCATACAGTTCTTTTACTTAAGGCTTGGCCTCGATGAGGACCATTCTGTCCGTGCCTTTCGCCTCCAACATAAAATATATACACCACACACATATATATATATATATATATATATATATATATATATATATATATATATATATATATATATATATATATGGATATATTCTCGGATGCTGCTATATATGTATATATATATATATATATATACTGTATATATATATATATATATATATATATATATATATATATATACGTGTACATATACATATATATATATACGTATGTAAATATATATATGTACATAATATGTATGTGTATATATATATATATATATATATATATATATATATATATATATATATATATATATGTGTGCATATACGTATGTAAATAACGTATGTAAATAATATATATATATAATATTATATATATATATATATATTGACATTGATATTGTAGTGTCGACGGCTCAACTAGCGTCGAGCTCCTCGTGGAGGGAGGTCGAAGTCCCGTATGTTCCGAGCGGCTCAAACGAGGCGTTCCGAATTAATAGTGGTGGCACGCACGTGGGCCATGAGGAGAGACACAAGGAAACTTAATCTTCTGATACCAATGGGTTTGTTTCCTGAACCACAATCAATAATAAAAAGAACCAGGGAGGATTTAATCGCGACGGAGGAGATGACAGCCGGTTGGGGTGGGAAGAAAGCGAAATACGAAATCGTATAAAAAAATTAATCATTATGTACAAATGAGTGGAATAAATCTAAAGAATTAGGCGCTGCACTCCGGACTCAGTCACAGACGGGGAGGGACAAAAACCGGGAGGACTTCAGATTTTTGTGGCAGCGGGGCAAGCAGATGTTCAGAGGGGATGAGGAGGCGAGCACACGATGAGGTGAACAAATGATGAGGCATCCAGAAGATCGCAGGACAGTGAGGAGATCGACAGGATCTCTTACATCCCTCAGTGCACTGCTGACCAGCAGAGGTCACTGGAGGGGTCACACAAGGCCCCGGGCAATGGACAGGATTTTGGGCGACGAACAGAAACAGATGCAGGCAGGCAGGATGACCTCCTCAAAGAAAGCTTTCCTCTCACTCTTGCACATGCCAACAGCTCCCAGCAACATTCCCATACTTCTCCACCTTCTCCGCAGACCAAATTTCCCCTCAGCCATCCCCAATACTCGATCTACCAACTCTTCTCGAATCCTCTATCTCCAACTGCATCGAATGTTCTCTCTCCCCAACTGCCAATTTTGGCCCTTCCCACTTGGATCCATGGGAGTACCTGCTGTATCCAATCCATGGGAGTACCTCATGTGCAGCTTCCCTTCGCAGGGCAGCTCACCGGATGATGGGATTGGGGCAAAGCCTTCGGGACCCCCAATTTTTGATGATAGGAGGGAAACCATGGGGTAACCTTCCCAGGTCAGATTGCGGTTGTGTGTGTCGGGTTGGTGCTGAGGTGTCGTCTACCAGACGGTGGTCTCCTTAGGTTAACTTGAGGTGGTCCCTTTGAGTGGGTGCCTGGATTGTCCAATCCCGAATGATACTCTTCTAGTCTTGGGGGATTTCAATGCATCGACTGGAACAGATACGGATGGTTATGAGATGTGTGTTGGTCCCCATGGGTCTGGAACGATGAACCAGAATAGCATGAAGTTCCTTGATTTGCAAGAAGTCATGGACTTAGGGTGGCTGGTTCATGGTTTCAGCATCCACAGACTCATCGCTGGACTTGGTATTCCAATGCTGGTGGTGTGGCAAAGGAGATTGTCCATGTGCTCGTTGATGGTCACTGGAGGATGATCCAGAATAGCAGGGTCCACAGGAATACTCAGTTCCTCAATACCGACCACAGGCTTGTTGTAGCAACTCTGAAGTTGCAGTTTAAATCCAGGACAATGGTGCCATCCCAGCCTAGGCTGAATGCTGGCAAGCTCAAGGATGAGAGGGAAGCTGAGGAGTTTGTGAACAGGCTGAGTGGATATTTGGGGGGCCTGTGTGCTTTGGGGGACCTTGAAGAGTTGTGGAATGCCTTCAAGACCACCGTCCTTGATGTTGCCACTGGATGTCTTGGAACTCACTGTAGGGCAAAGAAGAATTTTGTCTTTCAAGGGACACTGGATACGATTGACCAGAGTTGCAGGGCCAGGCTGAATGGTAGAGCTGAGCTGTTCAGGGAGCTGAGGTGTAAAACTGTACGTGCACTTAGGGTGGACAAGGAGGCTTAAGTGCGAGGAATCTGTGAGGGGGTAGAGCATCACCTGTGGTCAAGTGATTCTCGTCCTGCTTACAGGGGAA
>CM068961.1:95373336-95401085 GCA_035128595.1 Eptatretus atami
CCCTCAGTGCACTGCTGTTCGAGCAGAGAGTGGTAGGCTCTTGACAGAGGAGTCTTAAGTGAAGGCCTGCTGGGCCGGTTACTTTGAGCGGCTGTATCAGGCTGATCCACCAACTGTCGAGTTGAATGTCAGAGGTACCAATGATCTTGTGAGTATTTGTTTATGGTGAGCAGCAAGATTTTTCATTGTTTGCCCAAAAACTTTTCATTACGTTTCAAACTGCCTGTTTGAGACAAAGTTCAACGTGTCAAACATTGTCTTTTCAAACTTCCTTGACATTTTGTTTCTCTGCTACCACATCTTTTCATATAATTATTTTTAAAAGAAATATTATTTGTATTATGCACCTGAAGCTTGGGTATTGCCTTAATGGTTAAGGTGGTTGGCTTAAGCACCCGTAAATGAAATATAAATAAATGAAAAAAAATAAATGAAAAATCAATTCAGGTGAGCGACCCGAGACAATGAGGAAGCACGGTTCGTATACTTACACAATGTGTGTGTGTGTGTGTGTGTGTGTGTGTGTGTGTGTGGTGTGTGTGTGTGTGTGTGTGTGTGTGTGTGTGTGTGTGTGTAACAGGCCTTGTCAAAGCAGAGTAGAAATATTGGAGGCAGCGTGAACATATTTCCTGGTTATGGGATTGTGCAAAGCTACTGAAATTGTGTCAGAAACAGGGATTTAGTTGAGGTTATTATTTGTACTGCTGACATGACAGTCCACACATCATTTCCCAAGTCACCGTTCTTGGAGCCGGCGTGTGCGTGCTACTTTAGAGCTGACCGAGTTTCCATGATTGAAGGAAAGAAGATGAGCGTCTGTCGTCCGTGGCTCTTTTAGTCTGCGCAGATGTTATGCTAAATAGAATAAGCCTGTGACCCCTAAACCCCCTTTTCCATCCTTTCCCTTCCCTTATGGGTTTATTCCCTACTCCATCAGTGTGTTTATCCTGTTGTTGATGCACGCCACCAATCAACGGCTCATTGCTTCCTGCAACAGCTCTACGTATTGTTCCGACAAGGTGTATCTGTCATTGTCATAACAATACGGTATTCACTGAAAATATTCCATTTTTCCGCTTGGCTCGTGACATCGGCAGCCATTATTCATTTGTGGATATCAGGTGATGTAATTTTTTTTTATTGCTTTAAAAATACATCAGGTGTAGTACCTGTCAAACGACGTCCTATCCGCAGGCGATCCTATGTTATGACCACCATGTTTCATTTTAACATCACTATTGGGCCACTTGTTATCTGCTGTGGGAAGGAAATACATTTTGAGGGGTTTAGAGTTCGTTTGTAGTTCTAGGAGCTGTTACTTACCTGTTTTATGACTTATAGCCGAGGCCAAACACATTCTTGCTCCTTCAGGAGAGGCAGGCATTGCTTTTAAATAGTCTCTGGTTTCACGAGGACAAGCTCACTGTGTTGTGCGCAGGCATGTGGTAAGTGCGCCATCCATACCAGAAGTTTACAAAAAAATGTAAACAGAAAGTGAGAATGTAATAGGCACAACTTGCGCAAGATGTCAGATCAGAATGTGGGTGCATTTTGGTGAAAACGTTCAAAACTATCTTGGTTTTATTCACCTACTTGCAATTATTATGTATGAGCTGTTTGTTCAACTCTCCCTGTAT
Organism: Eptatretus atami; assembly: GCA_035128595.1. Lineage (NCBI taxonomy): Eukaryota > Metazoa > Chordata > Myxini > Myxiniformes > Myxinidae > Eptatretus > Eptatretus atami. The sequence goes on from CM068961.1 coordinate 95,374,974, forward strand.
TCCTGAGATTCTTAGAAGAACGAAACGGGGAGAATTCCGGAAAATATTATTTGTACTCTCGGAGCCGGACACGCGTTCTTGTTATTTTTATTACAACTGCACTTCGTGTGAGTGCAGAGTGTGCAGTGCTGGGTACCAATGATCTGGTGAGTATTTGTTTGTGTTGAGCAGTAAGATTTTTCATTGTTTGCCCAAAAACTTTTCATTACGTTTCAAACTGTCTGTTTTAGACAAAGTTCAACGTGTCAAACATTGTCTCTTCAAACTTCCTTGACATTTTGTTTCTCTGCTACCACATCTTTTCATATAATTATTTTTAAAATAAATATTATTTGTATTATGCACCTGAAGCTTGGTATTGGCTTAATGGTTATGGCGGTTGGCTTAAGATCGTAAGGTCTTGAGTTCAAATCCTGCTTGGCTGTTGAATTAATACCAGCTGGGGTTGACTCAATCTGTCATCCTTCTGAGGTAGGCAAAATGAATACCAGCTTACTGGTTACTGGTAACCGGGGTACTGCATCAGCACCACAGCCAGGAAATGATGCAACCAGCAGCCATCGGCTGTGCACCATCGCCGGCATTATGCCACTCAATAGATTTCCAACCTAATAATCTTCAGCTCCAGATCATTTCTTCCCATTGAGACAAATTGCACCATTTTGACATCACCATGCAGATTGCACATGGCTCGTGACATCTGGACCATATTTGGAGGGCAGACCCTAATGGAAGAACTGGTGTTGACAGCTTTGACAAATACACACACAAACATAGCAATCAAGAAAATGACCAAATGTCAAGAGTGAAGTGAAAAGACCCTGGAAGTTGAAGAGTGCCGACAAAGTGCCAGTGATAGTTGGAGCAACAGGAATGATAAAGAAGAACATCACAGAAATCCTACAAACCATCCCTGGGAACACAACTAGAAATGGACTACAGTTGGAGGTTGTCTGGGGCTCAGTGATGATCCTGAAATGAGCCCTCGGACCAAAACTCTGAAAACAAGAAAACTTCACAACTTAGGCCATGAATCACGATCCTTCACCGGAACGAAGGTGGATTCCTCGAGTCCTGGGAGGGCTCCGTTGCACCTCCTGAATCCCGAATTATGGAGATAACAACCAACGTAAGGGGTTATGATTCACAAAAGGGGAGTAGTAAACTCGTGCATGTATTAACAACAAACAATATTCAAATTGGTAACGTTTGCTTTGGAAAGGCAGAAACACTAGCAAGCCTCCAGAATAGGCTTTTGGAGGTTTGAACAAACGATGAAAGCTATGGATCTTGTCGAGATGCTTATTAAAATGGGGAGGGAAGGTGGGCACACAGTATGCCTACACAAGAACAGGACTTGGTCAAGCGCATACCTCCACGGGGCTGAACAGTTTAAGTTTTGTTTCCCACTGATGGGCCGGATCTGGATCCGGACCTGAACCAAAATCGAAACGGCTTGTTCTTGTCACCGAACCAACTCATTCACCTGGTTTCGTCTTTAACCGTTCAAAACTTTTTGAGACAATACTGTATATCGTTTTAAGCTCTATCTCTCAATGATGAAGAATCAATTTTAAAAATTCTTGGATCCAGATCCAGATCTTCAGCAAAACCAATTCATTCTTGCCACACACCAAACCTGTCCACAAAGTTTCGTCCGAATCCGTCCGTAACTTTTTGAGATATCCTGCTCACAGACAGACAGGGGTGAAAACATAACCTCCATCCATCTTCAGTGGTGAAGGTAATTATTTAATTTGGAGGGGGGAGTGCTAGGTGTGGGTGGTGAGTGAAATATATTCTGCATGAGCTCAAAACTTTATTAACCTGTCCAGTATGTTTATAAAATTAAATAAATAAAAATCCTCTGAGCCCTCAAAAGGCTTTCTTGAAACCTTGTTACCTTCGCCAAAGGAGAGCGTGTTGTGTTTGGGTCCATTTGTTTGTCTGTCTTTCTATCTGTTTGTTTGTTTGTTTGTCCGCACCGAACTTTCATGTTTTTCTCCGCAACCGCTTGTCAGATTGAGACAAAATTTGTTTATGGTGAAACCCAGACCACCCTGCAAAAGACAAAACTTTACACATATGACTGCCTATCCATCAGGAACAAAAGGTTAACACATATGATGTCATAGGTCCCATGGTTTAGCAGCCATTTTGGATTTATCCTAAAACCTATAAAAAAAAATCTTCACCAGAACGGCTGGACAGATTGAGGGGAAACTTCACACAAACGTTCCCCAAGCCTTGGGTGTACAAGTTTGCTCAGGAATAATTGATAGGTCACATGGTTTGGCAGCCATCTTGGATTAAAGAAAAATATAAAATGATGTTTTCTCTGGAAGTGCTTAATCAATCGATGTGAAACTTTACTTTTATGATCGAGTCGTGATTGGGAATACATGTTTTAAATTTCAACCTTATCGGATGCATGGTCTGGCAGGCAGAATAATAATTAAAAAATGTAATATGGGTTGTTGTTTTTTTTGTTTTTTGTTTTTTGAATGAGCCCACTTGGCTGTGATTGGATAGGTTTGAGTGTAGAGGAGTAGCAGCTGAAATGCGATTCTCATCCAGGTTCCTCCTGTTGACTTCATCTTTGATTTTTGCTTGTTCGGGTTCCTTCTGATTCTGATTCGGGTTCCAATGCAGAACTATTTTAATCCCATTCTAAATTCAATTGAATAATGAATAATAATATAAAAACGTCATGGTTCAGGGTCAGTTGTCCGATCAAAATGGGGTTGCATCAAAGCGGGACATCTTGGTACCCGGTTATCACTGCCAGAAGTTATAAAGTGGCAATTATAATTACGTCTCATTAATTACGTAACACACCAGTACACAAACACCACACAAAATACACCACACAAAACTACACAAACACCACAAAAAATACACCACACAAAAGAAGTCCTGGCAAGGGTCTGCAATCTCTGATTGCTCTTTTTCTTGTTTCTTACTTGTGATCCTTTATCAAATTGTGTTAAAGCCTTTATGATACATCATGAATGTAACAAAGGCGGTGTGCGCATCCTCTGTTCATCACGTCAGACTTCTTGATTCCGTAATTGAATTATTTGCATTTTCAATTAATACTGTGAGCTCTGGAACTCGAGCCATCTCAACGGCAAAGGAGACAAGTGGTGAATAGTTATACATGGCTGTGTGAAAGGAAGAAGTCATTTAGAAGAGCCTAGAGGACCTCTACCCACCCAAGGTGGACGGAGGTTATGTTTTCACCTCTGTCCGTCTGTCTTTTTTTTTACTTGCAGGAATCGAAGATTTTTCAAGGATGTTGTTCGGTCGACTTTGTTATAATTAATAGACGTATCGTCTCACGGCTTCACCCTGCTTTTCGTTTATATATATATATATATATTATATATATATATATATATATATATATATATATATATATGTTGTTGTTTCGTCTTTCGGCTGCTCCCGTTAGGGGTCGCCACAGCGGATCATCCGTTATATCCGCATTCTGATTTGGCACAGGTTTTACGCCGGATGCCATTCCTGACGCAACCCTGGTCGCCTCTTACGACACAGGGATAAGGATTGGGTTTCGCCATGATTCCGGGCTGCCCTACACCTCTCATAGCACGGCCCAGCGCAGAGCTCCCGTCCTCAAGCGATCCTCCAACCCAAGCCTCCGAGTAGCCGGATTACAGGCGCACGCCACTACGCCCGGTATATATATAATATATATATATATATATATATAATATATATATATATATATATACATACATACATACATATATATAGATTTCCAAACTTGTGAGTTTTTTTGTTTTTAATGTGCACTTTTTTGGCCGAATTTTTTTTTTCCAGTCCATTCAAGTGGCCCAATCAAAGTCCTGATTTGAACCCAATTGAACATTATGATAATAAATTTTATTTATATATGCATTTAAAAAAAACCCAAGTTGAAAAGGAAAAGAGCTTGCGATTTAGCATTTTAAAAATAAAAATTAAGAATGCATTTACAGAAAACCCAGAATTAAAAAAATAATAATAAAAAATAAATAAATATAACATAAAAATAGTTTTAAAAGTGAAAAAAGTAAATGTCAGTAACCAGAACTTGTTTCCTGTGCCGAAGCCAAAATACTAATGGCGTTTCCATGCTGGACAGAAAAGCACAGTCGTTGCTTGAACCTTGCGAGTTGTCTATGATCCCAGCGGTTGCTGCGAGGCTTCCACCAATGTCATTGATAATGCGAGCCATAGACCCCATTGTTTGGATGGCAATAGGCTCAAACATGTAGGACTGACTTAGGCCGGCGTATTTCTGGCACTTCATGTTTTCCGCATGGGTGGCCGCTGCTCCGGCCATAAAAGCTGTCTTGTTGACATGCGATTCGGCAAACATGTCGACACAGGTGCAGTCCCAAGTTAGACATTTTTTCTTGTAGGGGACAATACTCAAGCCAACAGGGAATACACTTTCGCCATGGTCTAAACCAAAGGGTTCCAAGACAGATGGTACCACTGCCCCATGAAGAGCACATCTGATCATGTCGTTCAAGGCAGCATATCTTTTTGAATGACCAGTGCTAAAACGGCATGCCAAACCATGATGGCCGAGAGTATCCATCGTTTTACTTCATCAACACTTATGATGCTCACAGACCTTAGCTCCAACTCGCAGGGCAACCGCAACCCTCAGCGACTCTGGGTCAAGCTGGGTTCCCAGGGAGGGAACACGGACTGTGTGGATGCACAACCTGCTCTCCTTGGTTGCTGCAGCCAAAAGCCAGGCTCTGGCAACCTGATCAGCCTCGTTCATCAGGCTGGCAAACAACACTCTTGCCACCTCAACGTCCCAAGCTTTTGCGCTGAGCCGGGACAGACCTTCAGCTTCGCTGGCAAAAGAAAAAACCATGCTCCATGTCGACACAGCTGCTGTCAACTTCATCATTTGCACCAAACTACTTACGTGGGACAGAATGGCATCAACCAAGGGGTGGACAGCCAGCGATGAGAAAAGGAAGCAAAGAGGGCAATGTCGGAAGGCTTCTTGAAACCCAGACCGCCCTGCTTAACTGGAAGCATGGCTTGCGTCCAAGCAACAGCATCAAAAGCAACATTGGCAATTTTGCTAACAGTTTCACGGATGATGCGGTCAAAATCTCCGACCTGTACTTCATTCATGCAAGAGGAAGATGCACGCAAGATATATAGGAGCTCAAGTAGGGCGAGCAATTTTTGAGCAAAGGAAATGTTTCATGAGCATCGATTAACTCCAGGCAGCCTGCCTTCTCAATCAAATTGTCATGCTTCTCGGTGATGGCTTTGGACGATGGCCTCAAAGAGATCGGAGAACCAAGAAGGGTGCAGTCATTGGTCAGGACTATCTTGTTATCGGGGAGGACTGTCTTGAATATAGCCTCGGTAAGTTGACAGTCGTCCGGTGATGTCTGGTTAAGGATAGTTAGCTCACACTTGACGCCATTAATCTCAAGTCCAATGTCGATCAGTTGAGCCATGATATTCTGAATGTCGACCAGCACTTCCGCAGGCTCGTCACCAAACAATGCATCGTCAAGGTACCATATATTAAGCTCGGACCGAACCTCCCTAACTGTGGGGTCAATGCCCAGGGAGAAAAGGCCAGGCCCAAAGGGATCATCCTGTTGCATGCCCTTTGCTGAATGAATGGCCCCATCACCATAGAATAAGACTGAAGGCCAGGCGTACACCTGCCAGATGAGCGGATAGATGCTGGGTGTACACCTTTGTGCCTCAGCCAAAAAACATCACACCTCAAGCAGTTAAATGCGTTACACATGTCGATCTTAAAGAAAACGTGGTTTGGAGGTAGATTTGTCAAATAATGTCTGACAGCGTGAGCAGCCGCTTCACACCCACCGTTGAGTGAACAGCCCAACTGGACAGGGCGTAGCTCGGCCCCAAATTCGTCAGAAAAAGAGCGAACTCTGGCTTTGGTCGCACGTCGGTGAAACGTGTTGCCCACCGCAATCGGGTGAACACCGCCATCTTGCTTGGTTGAAGCAAATAGATTTGTGCCGAAAAAAATTGGATGCACAGCTTTCAAAGCCTCCCCCCGTAAAACCATGTGAATGAACAGGGTGATAGAAGAGAGTAAGCGAGCCCCCACTTCAGCAAATTCCTTGCCCAGAAGAGCCTGAAGGTGGCCCAGTCTGAGCCCGTAAGGGCCAGCAGCCAACCTGGATGGAAATAGATTGACCGCAGTCCAGACAGAATGCTACAAGAGAACCACTGAAGCAGCCAATTCGCTGTTGGGCACAGCCGGAACGTTGAGGTCTGGCGGGGCAGCGGGATGTTTGGCTGAAAACGCATTAGCCATTTTGGCTGATTGTAGAGCATTTCCCTCACAGGATGCAAACTCTCTGATGGCACTCTTGATGTCCATGTCGGTGAATTTGGTCTTCACCGTTTTGTTGATGCATTGCGGGTCATAAACTTTGTGGGGCTTAATGATGGAGTTGCCTGAAAGGGCGATTGGAAGAGTGGCAGGCCATTCAAATCCATAAAATTGGCCACCTGGCTCTTGACTTTGGATGTCAGTGAAACATTGTGAGAGTCCGGTACCTCTTTATCGAGCACCCTAAGGCCAAAAAGAAAAAAGAAAAAAAGATGAGAAGGCAATGCTAGGCCAACGGGGTTTGGTCCTCAAGGACATCATGGCGGAGTTTGCTAAGGGTGTCGGCAACAGGGATACAAGGCATCCTTTGGTACTTATCGGAGTATGCTGAAATTATTACGACATCTCGATGAGTAGGTGGAAATGTCATTTGGTTGGGCATGGGTTTCCGAGTGGGTTGTCTGTTTGAGCCCCACTGCATGCAGGGCATGACCAGTTGGTCGAAAATACCACCACCTGATGCCCAGACAATTTAACACAAGATTAGTGATACCAAGAGTTGCATGACCGACACTGGATGGAACATTTCCTCGTATTAACAAGCTTGTCTTTGGGGCATGGGGGTGTATTGTCCAAAGTAACCAGGCTGGGAACCAAGGGGTTAGTTGCTGCAGTGTCATTTTCAAAGGTGCCGCCAAAGGAACTAGTAATGCCACTCACCACTCCAATGGATCAAAAGCCGCTTTCAAACTATGACTTTCAAACACTCTGCCATAAGCCACCAATATGCTGTTATATTGGCCATCGACAAGGCCCATCCGTTATCCTTGCTCTTCGGGTCCTCACCGAACGCAGACGAGAGTTTCGGCAGTGGGCTGCTTGCAGCCTATGTGTGATCTCTGTAAAGCATTCGATTCAGTGAATCGGGATGCCCTCTGGAGGATTCTTGGTCTTCGTGGGGTGCCAGCAAAACTGATCGATCTGATGTCCGAACTCTACTCTGGTACTGAGAGTGCTGTGAAATGTGTGTGTACCATCTCTGACTTATTTCCAGTTGTTACTGGAGTTCTCAGGGGTGTGTGTGCTGGCCCCCACACTTTTCAGCACTTTTAGGGACTGGATTCTAGGGAGGATGTCGGAGAGATAAAGCTGCGGCGCATCGTTTGGGATGTCAAGATCTCGGACCTTGATTTTGCAGATGATGCAGTCATCTTTGCGGAGACTTTAGATATCCTTTTGGGGGCCCTCAGGTGCTGAATGAGGAGTCGGAGCCGCTGGGATTACGGGTTTCTTGGGTCAAAACTAAGATCCAGGCTTTCAATGACATCTTGGATGCTGCTGTCCTGTCTGTGTCTGTTTGTGGTGAGGATGTGAGGTCGTGGAGAGATTCACTTACCTTGGCAGTGATATTAATGTCTCTGCTGGCTGTGAGTCAGAGGTCAATAGACGTCTGGGTCGGCCTGGGGAGTCATGGATTCACTGGATCATGGGGTGTGGCGCTGCGGTACCTGTGCGGGAGGACGAAAGTCCGAGTCTTCAGGTCCTTGGTGCTTCCAGTCTTGCTCTATGGATGCGAGACTTGGACTCTGACCAAGGATCTGAGATGGAGACTTAATTCCTTTGGTACCAGGTCTCTTCGGAGAATCCTTGGCGATCGCTGGTCGGATTTTGTGTCCAACGAGCGGTTGCTGAGAGAGACTTGGATGAGATTTGTTACCTGCATAGTCCGTGAGCGTCAGTTGCGGCTGTATGGATATGTGGTCGTTTTCCTGACGCTGATCCTGCTCACCAGATTCTCTCAGCGAGGGAGTCTCGTGAGTGGAGGAGGCCAATGGGCCGACCACGTGCCTCATGGTTGCAGCAGGTTGACCGGCATCTCAAGGAGATGGGGATGGGCCTGGCATATGCGTGGGATGGCCAGACAGAGCCCTTGGATACCGGTGGAAATGGATGCAGCGACGCGTTGTTCTGGCACATGCTCCCATACCTGACCTGACCTGACAAGGCCCACACTGTCAAGGCTGCTGGGCACCCATCATAGTCGTCGATGCCAGCCACACCACTCATGACCACTGAACGTTCAGCGTTGTTATCACGACACCGCTGCACCATCAGTGGGTGCCGACGCCCGTTGATGTTGACTACGGCCACACAGCCAGTGGCCAATGAATGCTCATCATTGTTGTTTTCAATGCCAGTCACACCACCAGTGCCACCGAATGCCCATCGTTATCATTATTGGTGCCAGCCACAACACCATTGCCACCGATTGCCTATCGTTGTCATCGCGTCACCAGATACACTGCCAGTGGCCTCCGAATGCCCATCGTTGTTGTGAATTCCCATTGTACGTCATGATGCCCATCATAGTCATTGCCAACACAACCACACCACCGGTGGCCACCAAACGTTCGGCATTGTTACGGACACTGGCCACACCATCAGTCAGTAGCCGCTGAATGCCCATCATTGTCAACTACAGCCACACAGCCAGTGGCCACTGAATGCTCATCATTGTTATTGACGCCAGCCATGGCACCATTGGCCACCAAACACCCATCATTATCATTATTGACGTCAGCACACTGCCAGTGGCCGCCGGCCACACATCCTTGTCATCGCCGGCCCCACTACCAGTGGTTGCCGAACACTGGACACAGCTAAGTTTTGTGTTGGGTTCTGCGCCCAACAGCCTTGCGGCTGCCCTACATTTTTATGTGACAATCGGACTGTGTACTTGTTCGGGACCACCTTGTTCCAGGGCACCTTTTGCAAAGCTGAAAGATTCAACTGTATTGTGTCAATTGTTTTAGAGCAACCTCCCTGTTGGTCCGAATGTGTCTGGCGAGCTTCACTTTGGTGAAATTACCGTTATTTCACCAAAGTGAAGCTCTACTTCTACAAATGACTTTTTCATTACTTGTGAAATTGAAGATTTTCAAGTACTGTATATTGGTTGGTCGTGTGCGTTATTCTCTTGTTTGTCTGTCTGTTACTTACGAATATCGAAGATTTTCTTGTATATTGGTTGGTCTTGTGTATTATTTCTGTTTGTTTGTTTGTATGTCAATCGCCAAAGGGTCACAATTTTAAACCGATCTTCACGAAACTGAGTTTACTGTAGTTCGTCATAAGCAAGAAGCCCATCTCTTTTTGAGGTCAAAAGGTCAACATACGCTAAAGGTCGACAAGTTAGGTGTAATTTCTAAAATCATCAATTTTCATCCGATTGTCCTTAAATTTGAAAAAGATTTGCATATCAGGTCAGTTTATTCAACGAACAAGTAATTTTGAGGTCAAAATAGGCCAAAGGTCAATAAAGGCCAAGGGGTCGACATCATATGCCATATTTCTAAAGTCCTCAATTTTCATCCCATTAACTTGAATTTTGAAGAGAATTTGCAGATTCAGGCACTGATTCAATCACAATTATTTTTTGAGGTCAACATAGACCAAAGGTCAACAACTAAGTGCAGTTTCTAAAATCCTCAGTATTCATCCAATTGATTTGAAATTTGAAGAGGATTTGCATATCAGGTCAGTTTATTCAACGAACAAGTACTTATGAGGTCAAAATAGGCCAAAAGGTCAATAAAGGCCAAGAGGTCGACATCATATGCCATATTTCTAAAATCCTCAATTTTCATCCGATTGACTTGAAATTTGAATAGGATTTGCATGTCAGGTCAATGGATTCAACCACCAATTATTTTTGAGGTATAAAGATCAGTAGGTCAACAGAGGCCAAATTTCTAAGATCATCAATTTTCAGCTGATTTACTTGAAATTTGAACGGGGTTTGCATATCGTGTCACTGAATTAAATCACTCATTATTTTCGAGGTCAACATTGGCAAAGAGGTCAACATAGGCCCAAGATCAACAACTCAGGTGGTATTTCTAAAATCCTCAATTTTCATCCTATTAACTTGAATTTTGAAGAGAATTTGCAGATCAGGGCACTGAATTCATCTACTATATTTTTGAGAGCACAAGACCAAAGGTCAAAACTAAGGTGCAGTTCAAATCCTCAGTATTCATCCAATTGATTTGAAATTTGAAAGGATTGCATATCAGTCAGTTTATTCACGAACAAGTACTTATGAGGTCAAAATAGGCAAAAATCAATAAAGGCCAAGAGGTCGACATCATATGCCATATTCTAAAATCCTCAATTTTCATCCGATTGACTTGAAATTTGAATAGGATTGCATGCAGGTCAATGGATTCAACCACCAATTATTTTGAGGTATAAAGATCAGTAGGTCAACAGAGGCCAATTTCTAAGATCATCAATTTTCAACTGATTTACTTGAAATTTGAACGGGGTTTGCATATCGTGTCACTGATTTAAATCACTCAATATTTTGAGGTCAACATTGCAAAGAGGTCAACATAGGCCCAAGATCAACAACTCAGTGGTATTTCTAAAATCCTCAATTTTCATCCTATTAACTTGAATTTTGAAGAGAATTTGCAGATCAGGCGCACTGAATTCAATGACCGATTATTTTGAGGTCAACATAGACCAAAGTCAACAACTAAGGTGCAGTTTCTAAAATCCTCAGTATTCACCATTGATTTGAAATTGAAGAGGAGTCATATCAGGTCAGTTTATTCAACGAACAAGTACTTATGAGGTCAAAATAGGCAAAAGTCATAACGCCACAGAGTCGACATAATATGCTATATTTCTAAAATCCTCAATTTTCATCCGATTGACTTGAAATTTGAAGAGGATTCGCACATTTTGTCATTGAGTTCAACCAACAATTATTTTTAAGGTCAAATTTGTTTTATGGATTTCGTAAGTATCGTGCGATGCACGACATCTTTCTCATTTGTTTTGCTGTCTGCTTGTATGCAGGATATCTCAAAAAGTTGTGGATGGATTCTGATGAAATTTGTTGGAGAGGTTGGGTGTATGACAAGGACCAATTTATTAGCTTTTGGTGAAGATCCGAACCCGGATCCGGATACGCGGATTTTTTAAAGTGATTCTTCACCATTGAGAGATGGGGCCATAAAAGATATATCGCATGACATCTCAAAAAGTTATGGACTAATGTGGACGAAACCTGGTTGACAGGTTCGGTGTGTGACAAGGACGAATTACTGAGATTTTCATGAAGCTCTGAATCCGGATCCGGGTGCAGGTATGCACTCTACCGAGTGCCCTTATAGTTATTATTGTTGTTAAATTTTTTTTTTGCTTAACTGACCGCCTGAAAGCATGTTGGGGGTCATGACCCTAACCCTTGTCCTGATGAAGGCATTTGAGGATAATTGGCTCTGGGGTTCTTGGATCCGGTATTATTGAGCACAGTAAAGGCTGTGCCATTGGGGAGGAATGGATCGAGCAGTTTTTTTATTATTATTTAATTCAGGATTTACAGTTCCATTACGATGCTGACATTGTGAGAGCAGGATATTGGGCTGGAGGAAACAGACTCCAAGGTGATGTGTGGAAACATTACTTTCTTTCTGTCCTCACTAAAGTGGCATTTTGTCGATTTCTTGATCACCATGCATGAGCCTAACCTTCAGAGCAAGGAGAGCGGTGAAAGGTTATTGTAAAAAGCCTCATTTGCCTCTGAAACTATTTTATACGATTTAAATTGCCTCGTGCTTGTGAAAATAACGACTTTAATGTTTGTGAAAAGGCAGCAAGCATTCAAGATAAATACCGTGCCCTGCTGGAATAAAATGAACACCCTGATTGGTGGAAACAAACTCTATTTTAACAATCTGTGATACAAACACCACAAAATGAACTTCGTGTGTATCTGGAAATAAATATATCCTTTCACATTATTCAATGCTTGAACCTGTAAAGATACCGACTTAAAAATATTTTGTATCCCAGTCTGATCAAGATTTTTGACAAATTTATAGATTTTGTTGCAGTTCTTGAATTGGCTTTTCTGCATTTATGAAACTCTGCCAGCAACTCACTTCTCACGAAACTCCCAAAATCCAGACTCACTGTTCACTTCCACTCATTCGTTATTCTTTTCACCCACCTAGTTCAGAGCATAATATACAAAAACTTCCCAATAAATACAAGACAAAGCTACCAGGATAGCAACAGGTTGCACAAGATCTACAAACATAGCCCATGTACATGCTAAAACAACAGTACTGTACTCCAAATTGTAATCATCTATGATCTATAATAATAAGTGTGTGTGTGTCAAGTCAGGTATGGGAGCACGCGCCGGAGCAGTGCGTCGCTGTATCCACTTTCTTCCGGTACTCCAGGGGCCTCCGTCTGGCCACCCCCCAGGCAGATAGATGCCCGGCCCATCCCCATCTTCATGAAATGCTGATCAATCTGCTGCAACCACGAGGCACGTGGTCGGCCCATTGGCCTCCTCCACTCACGAGGCTCCTTCGCTGAGAGAATCTGGTAAGTAGGATCAGCATCAGGAAAACGAGCCACATACCCATACAGACGCAGCTGACAAATCTCATTTGAGTCTCTCTCAGCAACCGCTCGTTGGACACAAAGTCCAACCAGCGATAGCCAAGGATTCTCCGAAGAGACCTGGTACCAAGGGAATTAAGTCTCCATCTCTGATCCCTGGTCAGAGTCCAAGTCTCACAGCCATAGAGCAAGACTGGAAGCACCAAGGACCTGAAGACTGTCAGTGTGTCTCCTCCATAACTCCAAAACGATGAAACCTAATGGCCTGAACCTTCGCACTCATAATAAGAAAACTCGAAAGAAGTGCATGAGTGAAAATTGGGTGTTTGAGTTAATTTAAACACCCCTTTTGAAGATAATTAACAGCTTTATTTAATTAAAGCCTTTATAAATGTGTCATCCTTTGTCAGTCCCTGAGTTAGCCCTCTGTCAGATGCTGTGGTCTTAATTCACCATTTTGTTTGGCCTGCTCATCAATGCCTTGACTTGGAATAGGCCGCAACGGTTTCTTCACAAAAAAAGGATCATGAAATATTTCTAAACTTTCCTCACTCATATCATTAAATGCCTGATCAGCATACCTATGAATTGCTGCAAACATCGCAATGCTTATAAACGCTGGGAGACGCCATTGTTCATGGCTTTATTTCATTTCCGCAAATGCGATAAACTCTAGAATCTCTTAACCTGAGCAAAATTTCAAAATATAAACTGCAGAATTGATCTCAGCAGCAGTTCCGACTGAATTGTGTGACAATTTACAAATGTACATGCAATACAATATATATATATATTTTTTAGTATAATAGTATTTTAATTCCTTTACTCTGAAAAATTTCCACTAAATTTTTATCTGCGACGCGTCACAGGTCCACAAGAACTAGATGTGGTTGTTGTTGGCCTTGTTGTTGTGGTTTTTGTTGGGGGTCGATTTTTGGAATGTGCACCCATTGGTCAGACAAGTGCCAGACCCCACCCATGTTTGTCCTTGGACTCCACACTCACGACGGCACCCAGACGAGACAAATGACACCATCTTGGAAATAACATAGCTGATACTGTGCGTGTGTGTGTGTGTGTTTGGTGTGTGCGTGCGTGCGTGTGTGTGCGTGTGCGTGTGTGCGTCGTGTGTTGTGTGTTGCATGTGCGTGTGCGTGTGTGTGCGTGTGTGCGTGCGTGCGTGCGTGCGTGCATGTGTGCTGTGTGCATGTGCGTGTGTGTGTTGTGTGCGTGTGTGCGTGCGTGTGTGCGTGTTGCGTGCGTGTGTGCTGTGTGCATGTGCGTGTGCGTGTGTGTGCGTGTGTGCGTGCGTGTGTGCGCTGTGTGCGTGCGTGCGTGCGTGTGTGCGTGTGTGCATGTGCGGTGTGTGTGCGTGTGTGCGTGCGTGTGTGCGTGGTGCATGCGTGCGTGTGTGGTGTGTGCTGTGTGGTGCTGCGTGCGTTGCGTGCGTGTGTGCATGTGCGTGTGGTGTGTGCGTGCGTGTGCTTGTGCGTGCGTGTGTGCGTGTGTGCGTGCGTGTGTGCGTTGTGTGCATGTGCGTGTGCGTGTGCGTGCGTGTGTGCGTGCGTGCGTGCGTGTGTGTGTCGTGCGTGCGTGCGTGTGTGTGTCGTGTGTGTGTGCGTGTGTGTGTGCGTGTGTGGTGTGTGTGCGTGCGTGTGTGCTGTGTGTGTGTGGCGTGCGTGTGTGGTGCGTGTGTGCGTGTGTGTGTGTGCGTGTGTGTGTGTGTGCGTGTTGTGGGTGCGTGTGTGTGTGTGCGTGCGTGTGTGTGCGTGGTGCGTGTGTGTGCTGTGTGCGTGTGTGTGCGTGTGTGTGTGTGCGTGTGTGCGTGTGTGTGTGCGTGTGTGCGTGCGTTGTGTGTTGTGTGTGCGTGTGTGTGCGTGGTGCGTGTGTGTGTGCGTGTGTGCGTGCGCGTGTGTGTGTGTGTGTGTGTGCGTGCGTGCGTGCGTGCGTGTGTGCGTGCGTGCATGCGATAGAATTGTTGAGCACAGAAAATGAAAAAAACAAGATCTGTGCATGTGTGACAAAGCATACCAAAATTCTTTTGCAACTTTCACCCCCACATTTCTCTCTCTTTTTCTCCATCTTTCCTCTTTCTCTCTCTGTCCCCTCCTTGCTCATTCTAATAAAGTGTAGTCACTCTCTCACTCTCTCACCTCTCTCTCTCTCTCTCACTCTCTCACTCTCTCACTCTCTCTCACTCTCTCACTCTCTCTTCTCTCTCTCACTCCTCTCACTCTCTCACTCTCTCTCTCTCTCTCTCTCTCTCACTCTCTCACACACTGTCATGGCGGCTGATGCTTCTGTCGTGAGTTCCTGTCCTCCGTTGTGCTGGTTGTGTTCCCACATTGCCCATTTCACTCCTGTGTTTGTGTGTTTGTTTGTGAGTTTTTCTCGTGTTTCCCCTCTGTGTAGAGAAAGAGAGAGAGCTCGTCGCGTCGCTAGTTCGGGTATCGTCGGTTTTCTAGACGGTGCCCGTTAATCGTTTCAAAATTCAAAAACTTTTCGCTATAAACCTTTATTTGCTTTTTTTTTTATTTTCTTCTTTATCTTTCCTTATTTTGTTCGGTTCGCGCTCCCTTAACCAAAGTTCGGGAAAGGTTCGGGTGTTTGGTGACTTCCTCTTCCTGAGGTAGGAAGACGTCGGTCGTCGTGTGGTGAAACATGGCGGCCGCTCGTTCGCAGCGTATTCCGCGTTCGAACGGTTATCGTGAAAAATGGCGTCGCCTGCTCTCCGCCGAGGGCGTTTCGGTGGAGGCGATTGTTCTCGCGATCGGGAACATCATCGGGTTCGGTGAGGTACGAGCCGCGTCGCGGATAAATAAACGGGTTATCGTGTTTGTGTCCGACGAAGAGCACGTCGCTCTCATCGTCCATCAAGGCCTGTCCCTCGACTCTGGACACTTTGTGATGACGTTATCCTTTATAACTCCTGCTCAGAAAGTGGTTATCTCGAATGTTCCGCCATTCCTGAGCGGTGATGTAATCTGAGTTTGCTGCAGCGCGATGGACACCGCGTGTCCCCCTAATAATGCTCCCTTTGGGCTGTAACGATGAACGTGCCAGTCACGTGATGTGTTTCCGTAGACAGGTATTTATGGTACTCAAGGATTATCCCTCTGAACGTCATTTTAAAGTTCACTGTAAATAGTCACGATTACCAAGTATATGTCAACACTGACACCCTAAGTGCTTTGTTGTGGTGCCGTGGGACACATGAAACGGTTTTGCCCTCTTCGGAAAACGCAGCTTTCCACGGCCAACCGAGTAACGACGGCTCACAGATCATGTCAACGTTTCCCTTTCAACGAACGGACAGGATAAACCGGCTGAACGAGTGGACACGCCCCCTCCAATGACGGACAGGACAAACTCGTTCAACAAGTGGACACGCCCCTCCCAATGACGTACGGGACAAAGTCGTTCAACAAGTGGACACGCCCCCTCCAATGACGGACGGGACAAACTCGTTCAACAATGTGACACGCCCCTCCCAATGACGGACGGGACAAACTCGTCAACAAGGACACGCCCCCTCCCAATGACGGACGGGACAAACTCTTCAACAGTGGACACGCCCCCTCCCAATGACGTACGGGACAAACTCGTTCAACAAGTGGACACGCCCCCTCCCAATGACGTACGGGACAAACTCGTTCAACAAGTGGACACGCCCCTCCCAATGACGGACGGGACAAACTCGTTCAACAAGTGGACACGCCCCCTCCCAATGATGTACGGACAAACTCGTTCAACAATGGACACGCCCCTCCAATGACTCGAGACAAACGCGTTCAACAAGTGGACACGCCCCTCCCAATGACGGACAGGACAAACTCATTCAACAAGTGGACACGCCCCTCCCAAACGGACGCGGACAAACTCGTTCAACAAGTGGACACCCCCTCCCAATGACGTACGGGACAAACTCGTTCCACGAGTGGACACACCCCCTCCCAGTGACGTACGGGACAAACTCGTTCAACAAGTGGACACTCCCCTCCAATGACGGACGTGACAAACTCGTTCAACAAGTGGACACTCCCCCTCCCAATGACAGACGTGACAAACTCGTTCAACATGTGCACTCCCCCTCCCAATGACGGACGTGACAAACTCGTTCAACAAGTGGACACTCCCCCTCCCAATGACGTACGGGACAAACTCGTTCAACAAGTGGACACGCCCCTCCCAATGACGGACGTGACAAACTCGCAACAAGTGGACACTCCCCCTCCCAATGATGGACGGGACAAACTCGTTCAACAAGTGGACATTCCCCCTCCCAATGACGTACGGGACAAACTCGTTCCACGAGTGGACACGCCCCTCCCAATGACGTACGGGACAAACTCGTTCCACGAGTGGACACGCCCCTCCCAGTGACGTACGGGACAAACTCGTTCAACAAGTGGACACGCCCCTCCCAATGACGTATGGGACAAACTCGTTCAACAAGGGACACTCCCCTCCCAATGACGTACGGGACAAACACGTTCCACGAGTGGACACGCCCCTCCCAATGAGCCAATGGACAGTGTAAGTGAGGGTTCATTACCGTCTCCAAAATAAAAAACGTAAATCCCCTGCACCACGTGTGTCACCTTCTGGTAAAAGGCAAATCAGTGAAAATGTAATTACTGGAATTCCATGTAATAACAGATTTGCCGTTTCTGGAAGAAGAAAATAACCAGAAGCGTCCGCTTGTTCAAACATCTACTATATAAATGGCAGTCCTTCTGTCTGTTTGTCTGTCTGTCTGCTGTTTGTTTGTAACCAATAAGCTCCTAGACCAGTGAACCAATCTTGATGAAACTTTACACACATATAGACCTAACATTCAGCTCCAGGATGTGCGAAGTGGCTTTCCAGAAAAATGAAAAATATATATATTATATATATATATATAAAAAAAATAGTCCCATTAAAAAAAAAAAGACTTTCGAATAGTGCGCCGGCGTATTAATCGTAACAAAAGGCTTCATGGTTAAAAACGCTAGGTTTTTGAAATACAAAATGTTCGTATTCGTTGACTTTTTAAACATACACATTCTCCTCCTGTTATTTGAATTCTCGAACTGCACGCGCACGCAACAGCTAACTGCTGATAGATCTGCTCATGAAAGAGCCAGGCAAGCGGAGTCATCTGCGGGAGAGAAAGAGAGAGAGAGAGAGAGAGAGAGAGAGAGAGAGAGAGAGAGAGAGAGAGAGAGAGAGAGAGAGAGATAGAGAGAGAGAGAAAGAGTGTGAGTTTTCTTACTGCTGATATATCTGCTCATAAACGAGCCAGGCAAGCAGAGTCGGCTGTAGAGAGAGAGCATCGCCTAACTGCAAATAGAGCGTCACACCGACGGGCGAGAGAAGCACAAAACTCACGTTCCAGCTTTCTAGGTCTGGATTTTGGCAGGACATCAAGGACAGTTTCCACTGCTGCTAGAAACATGAGTGGCTCAAGCCGCCTTCAACTATGACCATCTCTGAGGATTACGGCAGCATGAGGAATGAGAAAGCCTCTTCCATAAATCTGAGGAATAAAGAAAGCCTTCCTAATTTTCTCCATACAACTAATGCCTCAGTCTAACTAGCGTGAGGAAAATAGGGCAAATTTCCCGGTATTACCGGGTACTTCAGCTAGTCATCAATAAAGCAACATATTGAACTTGCCAATCGGCGTCTCCAACCCCACAGAGAGCGTCCGCTCGCACAAGGACGTTCCTAATGTAGACTGCTCCCATATCCAACAGTCACAGGAGGAAGAGAAACTTTTACAGTCTTTCTCTAACAAAACAATAAATGAAACAACTAAAGAACACTGGAGGAACGGGAGGATAGTTAAATCCTCCAATGGAGAGTGATACTCATGACCCGAGCACCGTGGCCGTGTCACGGACAGGCTTGGAGTCCACTCTCTTACATTCCCAAGAATCCCCAGGCATAACTCTGATACATAAGGCCGCCGAAGAAGATGTTTCATTGAAACCGAGCAATCATGTGATGCTCGCAATGAAACTGAACACCAATCGATCCCCATGTGAGGAATCTGATGATGAAAGTCAAGATGACTCTTCTCAGATTCTAAAGGCTGAAAGCAGACCTTCGGATGACGAGCTTCGGGACTTCTTGAGGGATTCTTATCGTAAGAGAAAATTGAACTGAAAGATCATTTCCCTGATCTTCCGTGTTAATTACGAAATTGAAAGAAATTGTGCGTAACCCTGACACCCCAAACTTCACTGAGGCTCAGAAACACAGGTTAAAAAAAATGATCCAGAAAGCTCGACAGGGCTTCTTAAGTGAGTCCTTATGGTGTGTTTCTCTTATCTATTTATTTTTCTTCTTTCCCTTTCTAAGCACATGAATGTCAATTTCAGAAGTCTAAACATTAATGGTGGTTCAGTTTAGAACGCAAAGTTCAGGTAAGAGACCTGACTCGGCGTTTGCACCTCGACGTCTTGTTATTGCAAGAGACGCATGGAGATCTGACTGCCCAAGCCCAATGGAGAAGGCTCATGAAGGGTCAGTGGTTCTTCAGTGATATAAATTCCTTCACTGCCGGGATTGCTTTCTTTGTCTCTCCTTCATTAACGCTCTCGCAAGTTCATTATAATGAAATAATTCCTGGACGTCTGGCTTCTTCAGTTCATTGCCAACAATCAAATCTTTACTTTTGTAAACATTTATGCCCCCAATGAGATGCTGAAAAGTATAACTTCTTCCTTAAACTAAAGGCCTTTCTAAGCACAATTGACTTGAACTGCTGCTTTATAATGAGTGGTGACTTCAACTGTACCCTTGACCCTGCTTTAGACAGAAACAGTGTGAGCCACATCCAAATCTTCCAAACTTTGGAAAAAATTATAAAAACTGTGGGACTCATGGATGTTTGGCATATCCAACACCCCAGACAACGTCAGTTCACCTGGTTAAGATGTGTGTCCCAGAGACACACTCTAGCCGGTTAGACAAATTTATGTCAATGCTACAATGCTTGATAAGATATTAAAATCTGATATCGTGCCTTCTCTTTCTCTGATCATCTGGTGACAACATTCTCCTTTAAGCTTGCTCTGCAGCAACATGGCAGTCCGTATTGGAAGTTTAACGTCATGTTACTTGAGAATGTTACTTTTTGTGAAGCTTCGGGTGTTTTGGAATAGCTCATCGAACGAAAGAATAGTTAAGTAGCCGAGATTATGGTGGACTACGCAAAGGCACAGATTGCCGTCTTTTGCCAACAGTTTAATCACGTCTCATCTTTTAGTGCAAAAACGGAAATTATTGTACTCGAAAAAGAAATACTGAAATTACAATCTGTTGTTGCAAACAACCCAGTGCAACAAATAACCATCTGCTACTGAAAAAAGGCCCTTTTAAATGATCTTGTTGACTATTAAGTGAAAGGTGCAATGATCCAATTACAGATGGATCAGATTTATAATTTGGACTCTCCAACAAAATTTTCTTCCATTTTGATAAAAAGACCACCCATCAAAAAGGCAAATTGAAACCCTAAGGCTCTCAACTGGGGACATTGTGACATCACAAGATAGCATAAAGAGGGAATTCTATAACTTATTCTCAGACGTGTTTAAGGCACGATGTTGACAATGATGCAATGCAATATTCACGTCTGATCTACCCAGTTAAGTGCCACTCAAAGGGATCATCTGATTCCTTACCTTCCTTGGAAGAACTCACACTCTCGCTTGCTCTTCTGCCGACTGGAAAATCTCCTGGACTAGACGGCCTCCAGTCGAGTTTACAAATCCTTTGGTCTTTATTAGGTCCAGAGCTTTTGGAGGTCTTTACTAGTTCTTTACAGTGGGGAATTGCCAATGAGCTGTCGTAGAGCAGTAATTACTTTATTACCGAAAAAAGCACCTCAGCTCGTTGGCAACTGGCGCCCAATCTCTTTTAACTTCTGACATAAAATATTTTCAAAGCTCTAGCTCGACGCATCTCCCCCTTCTAGAATCTTTGATTCAAAGTGATCAGTCCTACTGTATCCCTAACAGACAGATACATGATAACTATTCCTAATAAGAGGCTTTGGGATGTGTGTAAAGCTAAAAATGATAATCTTGGTTTTGATTGTGCTCGACCAGAGAAAGCTTTTGACCGGGTTAGTCATGCATATATTTTCAAGGTTCTCGAGTGTTTTGGACTTGGTCCCAGGTTTACCTCCCTATAAAACCTTTTTATCAGGCATTTCCTCAGTACTCAGAGTAAACTCTGAACTGACTTCACTTGTAAAGGTTGGAAGGGTATCCTCAAGGATGTCCTTTGTCTGGCTTTGTTACTCTACTATCGGCCTCTCCTAATCAAGTTCGCAGCTTCTAAATGGTTACACAAGCTGCAAGTAAAACCTGTGAAAGTTTCTGCCTATGCTGATGATATTTGTGTCATTGTACGCACAAGCAAGGAGATCAAGAAACTGGTGGACTGCTTCAACTATTATGGTCTAGCTTCTTCAGCTGCAATAAACTGGAACAAGTGCCAGGCACTGTGGATCGGCCCATGCCAGCTGCCCATTCCTGTTCTTCCGGAATGCCTCACCTAGTCTACAACGGAATGAAGTACCTTGCGTTTTCATCGTGATTGCAGCACACAAGCAAAGATTGGAGGGTCTCGCTGAAGCCTCGAACAAAAGCTGCTGAAATGGAAAGGCTTACTGACTTTGCCTCTTATCGAGGCCGAGTCCTGGTCAGCAACAACTTAGCAGCATCTCTATTGTGGCACAGGATCAAAGCCATAACCACCTGCTGAACATTTTTGTTGAACATACAGAAAACCTTAACAAATTTTTTCTGGAGTGGAAAACACTGGCTTCGTCCACAGATCCTAATCTTTCATTGGAGGAAGGTGACAGCGGTCTTGTGGACATTGTGTGCAGGGCAATGGCCTTCGGTGTCGCCTCAATCTGGCGGCTTCTCCACGGTCCATCGGACTTAGTCTGGAGGTCCGCTGCCCTTCTCATCCTTCGTCAAGCTGGTATGCTTGACTTTTCATCAGGATTATTTGAATGAATGTGAAATGTATTGATTGTCCTTGCTTCCACCTTTTTATAGCATTTAAATGCTTGGCGTGTTTTTTGTCGACCGTGATTATTCTTCCTACACCAAAGATATGTTTTTGAAGGAACCTCTGTTTCACAACTCTCTTTTTAAAAACAATAAGAATGGAGCGTTCTTTACGATCATTTTATTCAGAACGGTGTCCATTGCGTTTCTGATGTAATGATTGACAACACGAGATGGTTGAGTGCTGTAGCACAAGCAACCAGGTTGGCATACGTGTCGTACCGCCAAGTATCTCTTTATTATGTGAAGTACTTCAGGTGTACCGGAGAGTTAAGGTACCTGGAGAGATCTCCTCGCACTGGTGATGGCTCAACTGTTCGCGATCAAATCCTCTCTTTCCAAATCTCGTACTCACTCCCACTGTCATGATTTCCAGTTTAATTGTAAAAATTTACCAAAATACATTTTGGAACGCACCACAAGTAGGTCTGAGGAAAACGTCACTATACCAGGCCTATGTGTGAAAGCAATTCGACCTTCTTAGGAACTTGGCAGTCAGGAAGTGGCACAACTACTTGCCTCCAGAATACCCTTCCAACCTAACTGGAAAGCCTTTTACCATGTTCTCATCCCAAAGAAAATGCTGACCTGTCTTGAGGCTGGCACATTGGTATTACCGACCAATAAACTCCTGCATGTTTCTCCTCTGAAATACCTGACCAATGTCCCTTCTGTGAACTCTCGAACCCTGTGCACATGCGTTATGTTGATGTGCACGCTTGATCCCTTTGTTTGGTTTGCTTTTGTGAATTGTGCTCAAGCTTCTTTGAAGTTCACTTTAAAAGTTTTTATTTTGGCTTTGAATCCAAAACACATCACTGAAGTGATTTTGGCCAATTTCTCATTGCTACAGCAAAGAAGTCAATTTATCGCACAAGGAAAGCAAAAATTGAAAATTTTCAGGGTGTGCTGAAACCTTCTGGCTTTGTTTAAGGAATCGTTTTCGCCCGTATTAAAATGAAATTTATTTTTACACTTTCATAAAACAAAATGTGCATTTTTAAAAGTGTGTGGGCTCGAAATGATGCACTTTGTACTGTTCAAAATGGTCTCTTAATTCAGACTGATCACTTTTGCTATCATGATGTAACCTTGTATTCTTAAACATGTAACTTTGTGTCCTTATGAAAAATGGTTCTCTTTGCAAATTGTTTTTTAAAACTTTGCAATAAAGGACATAAAAGTCATATCTCTCTGTCTCTCTGTCTCTGTCTCCTGTCTCTGTCTCTGTCTCTGTCTCTGTCTCTGTCTCTGTCTCTGTCTCTGCTCTCTGTCTCTCTCTCTTGTCTCTTCTCTGTCTCTGTCTCTGTCTCTGTCTCTGTCTCCTCTTCTCTCTCTTCTCCTCTCTCTCTCTCTTCTCTCTCTCTTCTCCTCTCTCTCTCTCTCTCCCCCCCCCCCTGCTGGTCGTTGGTGAGTCGTGCATGGTGTGGTGTCATGGCAGCTTCGTGTGTGCAGCTGTGAGTACTGTGTTGTGTTGTTCGTTCCTATCCCCATTTCGTTCCCCTGTATCACTGTTGGTTTGTGGAGGTTCCCCCCTGTTCCCCTTCCTGCTGAGAGAGAGAGAGGGGGAGAGCGCGCACGGTAGGTGCTTTGTTGGGTTTTCCTTGAACCTTCTGTTTCTAGGCCTACTTTCATCTGCCTTGTTTTCATAGACCTGCCGTTTATCGGTGATTTAGCTCTTCCTTATACTCTTCTTTTTCCTTATACTTTCATTCTTATTTTATTTTACCTTCGCCTGCGAATTCTGCTCGTGACAGGTCTTTGCTTCCTTTGTTTTCAGCTATGGCAAACAGTCGTTGCAGAATAGCGTTTACGAGTCACTTACTCGCAAGAATGCGGTGATAGTTAGTCCACCGACGGAGTTCGGGTCGAGGACGTCGTGACGGGCTTGGGAAGAACTCGTTGTTTCGAAAATGTGTTAGCAGCTTCAAAGATGAACCAACGAGTTGTTGTTTTCTTTCCGGAGAGCGCTACGTCGCTCAGGCGGTTGAAACCGGGTTTGTCTTTACCGCCAGATATTTCGTTAGCTTAGTATGTTGGACTCACCGGCGGTGAAAATCACTTTATCAATTTGCCACCTTTCGTTAAAAGCGAACAGATCTTGTCCGTTTTAAAAACAGTTTTGGCACGTGGTGTCAAAAATCTCCATGATTCCTTTCGTTTGCGTTCGGATTCCACAGTCCGCCATATCTACTTCAGGCGCACTGTTACATGGTGTTAAAAAACAAATGCTCAATGCCTCAGCTACGTTGGTAGTGAAAATCGAAATTACCGAATGTACATTGCAAAAGAACACATGACTGTTTCACGTGTGTGGGCCTTCGGACATTTAAAAGGTGCTTGCCCGAAGTATATATCCGGTGGCACATCTAGACAGTCAGGAACAAGCGCCGATCCCTAGTGGCACATCTAGAGTCGATATTAGTTATAATAATGGCGCGTCTGCAACGGGAGATCGACCTTCACATTCGAGCGCGGAAATCGATAATTCCCGGCTTGATGACCGGGTTTTATCACTGTGTCCTCCAAGAGAATTATAAAGAGGAAGCGGAAGTGAGGACACACAGGTGAGCTGTTTCCAAAAAGATAGCGCCGTCGAATGAACGCAATGTTTCTATCTTAGAAACAGAAGCTCCTGCAGCTGGTCTTCTGCTGCAGAATAGGTTCAGTGTGTCGCTGAAAAGGAGGGAGACGTTTCCGTTCATTCCTCTCACGAACAAGGAACGAGCGCCAACGCCCAAGATGTTGTGGTCACCACCCCGGTCCACGACATTAAAATCAAGAACCACGAACCTTGCTCTCGTCGCGCGCCCTGCTGACGACGAAGTTCTGAGGGTAATGGAGGAGGAAGAAGTAACAGCCCCACAAGGAGAGTGCGAAGCCTCCGATACAAAAACGGGTAATCCCCGTTACGGTCTTTAAAACTCCCGCTGGAAACAGCTTCACCTTTAGCAGAAGACGATTTTCCGTTTGAGAGCATCGATTCAGTGTGTGAAGAGAAAATAAAAACCATTCGGCATTACGACTCAGATGGGCGCTCGTCGTTTGTCTCTAGTGCTGGTAGCGATGCTTGGAATGACCCAGCAATAGCCAAGGAACTGGAGGGTGATGATGTAGATTTATCACCCATGGAATTCCTCCAGTTTCTTCAGGACACTTTTCGAAAGAAAACGTTAGATTATAACCTTCTTCCCGAACCTGTCTGGCGTTATAACCTCTTCAAGACGTTCTCCTCTCAAGGCTGAACAACTTGGTGTGACTGAGTCACAAGTATTTCGGCCTTAGGAAGTGTGTATTGAAAGCTCGGAAAGAGCTACAAGCACAACCAACTCCTTTTACTGATAATGCCTCCCTACCTACACCATGACCTTTTCTATTGTAACTTTAAATAAATGGGGCACGTTCACCCCTGCGCAAAGCTCAGGTAAAGTTGCTTGTCGAGCAAAAACATTTTGATGTTTTCTTTTGCAAGAGACAAATGTAGCTCTTCGTGCTCGAGCAATGGACTCGCATCATGAAAGGACAATGGTTCTTTAGTAGCTTGACCTGTCCTAGTGCTGGAGTGGCTATTATTTAAATCTTTCTTTCTGTCCTGAAAATGTCACTTTCAAGGAGATTATTAAAGGCATTTAGTTTCAGTTAAATTTCCTTTATAATGGTTATAAACACACTTAATAAATGTATATTCACCAGTACGAGCACAGAAAGACTAGTTTTCTTCACACAGTGGAATTGTTCTTCACACACCTTGTTTTTGATGGTCTTGTTTGTCTGTGTGGGGACTTTAATTCACCATTGTATCCCACCCTTGATCGTAATGGAGAAGAGCCCCACCACCAAGTACGGCACCCTTAAGAGAGGCATTGTCCAAATCTCCCTTATGGATTGTATGAGAACTCCAGAACCCATCTGCACGACCATACACGTGTGCCGATGTGCAAATGGCGCTATCTCTTGCAAGGATAGACAGATTTTAATAATAATGACTCTTTAATGTCATCGACCATGTTGACATCACCCCAAGTGGCTTTTCGGACCATCACATGGTTGTTTCTTCACTATTACTTTCCCCGTTCGAAATCGTGGCACTGCCCATTGGACCTTCAATGCAAGTCTTCTGCAAGATGACGCTTTTCCTGTCACCTTCCGAGCCTTTTGGGAAGCTTTACTACTACGGGAGCCTTCCTACTCCTGCCTCGCACAATGGTGGGACAATGCGAAAACCCATATCAGGACCTTTTGCCAGCA
>CM068961.1:95426021-95436967 GCA_035128595.1 Eptatretus atami
ATCACGATGATCGGAGACATTGAAGAGATTGGCAATAAACAAACTGGTTAACTAACATTTTTTTAAAGCAGAAACGAACGAAGCGATTGAGTCGACCAATCGAATGTGGAAACACACAGAAAGCCAATACAATCACGTAGACCTCCAACCCGAGTAATGAATGTGCAGCCTTTGACATACTGTAGTTGACGTCATGTGGGTTACGCCCCTTTCAGGAGAATTTTTAGGGGTGTTCCCGAAGAGGTTTGTTTTTTTAATTTTACATTTTACAGAATGAGTATTGTGAAAAAACATTGTCAGATCTCAAATCATGATGAAAAACTCCTATAGGACATATATAAATGAAATTTCAGTACTTTTGCGTGTCAGGGGACCTTTAAGTTCTCAATCAAGCACTCCATTTGAAACTGCTGATATAGAATGGCTTGCTTAGCAAGTGCTCGCAAGCTGCTTGGTAACTGAACACACTTGGTTCCCTGCACAGTGTTCAAGTATAATACTTCAATTGTAATGAAATAATGATTTTAAAGATCGTTAAAAAATATCCGAAAGTTTAGTGCCTACTGAAGCAATCTTATATACTTCACCCTTATACACTGTAATAACACGACGATGAGTCTCAGTTTATGAGATGGAGGCTTAAGGCCTAAGTCACATTTGCTCTACGACGAGGATACGGCGGCCGTACCCCCCCTGAATTGACAGAAACGTGCGGCGGCCGCAGAGTTTCTGAGGTGGACTCAGGGTGGCCCTACGCCGTATGAAAGAGAAGATTTAAATGTATACTCTGTACCCCTAAACGCCTAACCTTAAGAAAAAAAAAAGTTTTGTTTACAATCAGGGTGTTCATTTTATTCTAGGCAGGAGCATTATATATCCATCGTACTTGTGATTAACAAAGCTTTTGAGAACTGCGATTTGTAAATTCATACTCCTATTATCACACAATTCCACTGCCTCATGAAACATTTCAATGAAATTCAACTCGCAATCTCTTCGCAATCAAGATCTCTTTACGAAACGAAATGGGAGGAATATTCAATTGCGGCAAAAAAATAATTCAAGTTTATCCATTACTTTTTAACGCTCTCTTTTATCGTCAAACTTGTGTCACAGAATAGCATGTTTTAACACAATAGTGCATGGCCTGGATTTATAGGAGTTGTTAGGAAATATAACTCATTAAATCTGCTGCTGAAATCAGGAAAGCTCCAATGGAAATTAGAGTGTTACTGATACCAGATGTGGCTTGCAGAAAGATGTTTGTACTTTCCTGCTCTTTGGACCAAAGTGAGAATGATTATTAATAAATGCAAGTGCAAGATCGAAACCGTCAAAGCCTCTGATTGCATATTTTGCAAATCGCAATGTGGAATTGTGTGTCCTGGTTTCATCTACAGTACATATGGGGTTTACATAGTGAATGGAGTCCTCCAGGCTCAAGTATCGCACTCCATTTCGGCAAGGGTCACGATTCATGGACCAAGCGGTGCATTTCTTTGGTCTCAACGTTTTTGCTTCCAAGGCTCCTTTAGGATTCCGTCCAAGAGCCTCCAACAGCTTGAAATTGTTTTTAGTTCATTTGTAGTAAGATTCCAGGGATGGTTTTAAGATCTTCTGGAGGTTCTCTTTATCATTCCTGTTGCTTTTATTCTTGGAAGCAATTATCACTGGTGCAATTTCGGTGCTCTTCAGCTCCAGTGTCTTTTTGAATTATTCTATATTGAGGTCTGGCATTGGTCATTTTCTTGAATGTCTGCATTGTTTAGGCCAAAAATTTGCTGGGTACTGATACTTTACATTTTCAATAAATTAGGCAAATGCCTTTCTTTTTTTGTACCTACTGTATATACTATATCCAGTCACAAACTTTTTATGTGTTCATACTCGAGGAATATGGCCTATTGATCAACATATCCCATTTTCCTGTTCCAATGAGATATCAGATGAGATTCCTTCTTTTTATGATTATTTACCTCCGCCATATGAGGATGGAGGTTACTGAGTTTTCCACCCCTGTGTAATGTTTTGTTTGTTTGTGAACAGTATTACGGAAAAAACTCTGGACGATTTCGACGAACTGGTGGGGGGATTAGTATGTCCAAGATCATGCCATAGATTTTGGACTTGGAAAAAAAACTTAGAAAATTTTGCAACTCTGTTTCAAAAAATTTTCGATTTTATTTGAAAATATTTGAATTTTTTTTTTTTTACATTTCTACATGTTTTAAGTGATTTCCAACCCCCAAAAAATTGTTAGAGAAAAAAAAAAGAATTTGCAACTTTTTTTCAAAAAAATTTGATTTTATTTTTTTGCATTTCTACATGCACGTCGATCTAGTTTAGTTTATTCAATCGTGGTTCAGTAGGTCTGATCCGTTTAGACGTACAATGAATAGGATATCAGGTTCACTTAAGTGACCCAGCAGTATTTGGCGGCGGAGGTTTTGCACTCTACCGAGTGCTCCCCCTCTAGTTGGTTCATGTTTCCATGAGTTTTCTGAAGCTGGGAATTGAAATTTTGCAGATGTGCCAGTGAATTACTCTACATACCTCGCTGTGCTTTGTGTGTACAGCTGTTTTGACACGAGTTTTTTACATCCCGATAGGAGGTGGCTCGTGCTTTATGTTTCGATCTGCAGAACATGCACTTGTCCAGTTGACTTAGTGTCACCATTTTCTTGAAGCCATTTGTGTAGTGTCCTTGGTCTTTGGCATTTATTGCAATTCCTTCTCCGTCCTAGTTGAGCTTAACTCATGCATTTCAATGGGCCTTCTTTGTATATACCAATCTATCCAACTCTTTTTATATACGTTTATTCCTGCTCTTTTGACGTCTTCAGTTGTCAGTGTATATCGGTTGATATTTCGCTTTATATTTTCATTTTCTTTTTTTTGCAATCATTGGAGCTGTAATCATTGCTGTTTTGGTTTCATGTGTGATATGTTTTATATGCACCTTCTTTGAAAAACTTTGCAAAGTGGGTTAGGAACATCTTTTCTTGGCCTGCTGTTGTTTCATATTTGCGTATAATTGGATTTTGTATTCTGTTCAACTTTTCACGTACTCAGCAATCCTACAGTTGTCACTCCATCCAATTGGTTGAGCTCCATCAAGCCACCTACTCCTCGTTCACAGGTACATTATCGGGATGTATTAATTTTTGGACAACATTTTGTGATAGTGAGGAGTTTCCTTGTTTTCCTCCGTCACCGAGTGTACGGAGGTTATGTTTTGGATATCCTGTGAGCAGGAAATCTCAAAATATTGTGGACGGATTTGGACGAAATTTTGGTTGAGAGGTTGGGTGTGTAACAAGGACAAATTGTTCATTTGGTGAAGATCCGAGTCCGGATCCGGATTCGAGAATTCTTTAATTTTAAAGTGATTCTTCACCATTGAGAGATGGGGCTAAATACGATATACAGGGTGTCCCAAAAAAAAATACCAATTTCATCTGCAAAGAGGATGGTCATAACATATATTTTTTTAAAAAAGATATATGGCTGGATAGAAAGCTGAAAGGTTGAAGTTTTTACAATGTCAAAATTGCCACCAAAATTTAAATTTTGGTTATAGAATCGTCGTTTTCTTTGAGACCACATGATTCGACGTCGGCTCCACGTTGTCCATCACTGCCTGCAATGCATTGTCATGTTCCTCCATCACTTTGGGAAACGTTTCCTAAGGAATGTTCTGGATTTCTCGTGGATGTTTTCCTTCAGCTGATCAAGAGTCTGAGGCCTAGGTTTTCCATAGATCCTGTCCTTGAGATACCCTCACAAGAAGAAGTCTGAGGAGTAAGGTCAGGGGAATACGGTGGCCACTCAACGTCTTCGTAGAGGGAGATAAAGCGCCCTCAAAATGTTGGTGAGAAAATGCCTTGTTTCCCTGGCTGTATGGGCTGTTTGGCATTTTTCTGGCGCTTGCTTGTATCAAAATAAACTTCAGGGTCTCTGCACCAAGAATGAAGCATTAGTGACCAAAATCACTGCATTTTTAGGATCAAACGAAGCATTTTAAAAGTTGTATATTTTTTCGGACACCTATATTTATTGGGCCTGATGTATTCTATTGGATCAGGCATTGCGTGCGGAGTTGCGCTCTACCGAGTGCCCTTCTAGTTTACGTGACACATGGGCCACACCTGTGTGGAAGTCTTGCTCTCAATGCACTTGGTGTCCCTCATTTAACCAGTGGTTTCCTTTTTTTGGCCACTACCTACCTGTACATTATACATACATACTCGCACTACGTGAAGTGTCAAAATGCATTGTGCTGTTTATAATTCTTCCTGGGATCTTGTGTATTTACAGCTCATCCTGTCGGTTATTTTGGAGTCAGCCATTGCCCGAATGTGATAGCTTGCTTTTAATAAACCACCAAAAGCTTCGTTGGCAAATAATGCTGGTACAAATATCAAGGTTGTAAAACTCTTGTGCTAAAATTCACAAAATCGTGGTGTGTTAACATGATCACCCAAGGAATTTTATGGTTATCGTTTCAGGAAACTGAAATTACGCAACTGTATTCCACATAACGACCTATGTTTACAATACATGTTCATGGAATATAATGTTCCAAAGCCATTGTTGCCAAAATACGATGATATCTGTCTCATATTTTGGCTGTATAACCGAAATTGTATTCTAGCTTCTTCCAGTCAAGGGATAGTCTGCGATAACGTAACGGTTGGAATCATTCGTAATTCAAAGGTCTAACACAAAATTATATTCGTTTTATTTTACATTAATGCTAGGCAATAATATTCACTTTGTAAATATTACATGCTAACCATATGAGGAACTATCTATTTACTCACATTTAAGAAACTGCAATTTATTCTTCCTCAATTTAAGAGCCTCTCATTTTGTAATGAAACCACTGCAGCAATTGTGGACTAGATTGACACATCAAGACCTGGTGGTCAATGTAAGTGAAGCAACACCATGAATTGTGAATTGGCTTGGAAGCAAACAGCCAAAGATATTTAATGAAAATCCTTGGATGTTTTAACAAATAAAACTGTTGGAATAATTACAGATAGAATTGAACTTAAATTTTAGCATACAAGCATTCAAAAGAAAAAGTTAACCTGGCAAAGTTTTGTTTGTTTAGGAGGGTTGGGGGGGGGGCAGGAATGTGTTTGGAGGTTATGCTCAATGATACCTGAAATTTGTTTTTTTAGTTCAGCAGTCGCTTGTTTGTTGTAAATGTCACCATTGTTTTGTCTCTAAAATATTAAATGTAAAAAATAAACCTCGTGTGGATTGATGCGTTGTTTCGACATAAAATGGTGACTAGTTATAAATGGGCTCGTTTTAGCTAAACCAAAGCATAATTTGCTCGTGGTGCAGCTGGGCGACTGATTCAGTGCTCCCACTTGTAATTTGTTCAGGGTGTCAGCAATAGCTCACCTACTCTTAGCCGAAGGACAATGTGGATCTTAAAGTCCACTAACTAATGCTGGCAAATGGGACACCCAGTTTAACATCCATCTGAGGAACAGCACATACATTGATAAACAGCCTGTATGTGAAACCCAGGATGACAGTGTTATAGCCTCTGAGCTTTCTCGCCCCGTTTTGATTCCCAGGCCACCTGTAACGATCAAGATTGTTTGAGCTGGATGTTTATTGGGTGTCCCACCTGCTTAGCATTCACTGGTGCACGTCAAATATCCCATGATGTCTTCGATGACGAATAGGTGAGTGATCACCGCATCCTGAGCGAATTATAAATTCCTGCTTTCACCCTCAAGGGGCACTACATCATCACAGCTGTCCCATCCCCTTCTCAGAGTAAGTCTGCAAAGTAACAATTGGAACACGAATGAATGATTGTCTGTTTCTTCATATTAATTGAATTAAAAACAAATAGTAACTAGAAGAGCACTCGGTAGAGCGCATACCTCCGCCCTGTAATGCCTGATCCACGAGACATATTTGCCCAATACATTTTTTAAATATCATGCTGTTTGTCGTTTTTGAGCCCTATCTTTCAATGGTGAAGAATCACTTTAAGATTTAAATAAGTCTGTCTCTGGATCTGGATTCGGATCTTCACAATTGAACCATTTCTTCCCTGTCACACACCCAAACATGTCCACAAGTTTCATTAGAATCCTCGTCTTCAACTTTTTGAGATCGTGCTATATTCCTTTTGGCCCGATCTCTCAATGGTGAAGAATCATTTTAAAACTTCTAGTAATCGGATCCGGACCCGGATTTTCTTCAAATCTAATCAGTTCGTCCTTGTCACACACGAACCTGTCTACAAAATTTCATCCAGATCCGTCCACAACTTTTTGAGATATCCTGCACACAGACAAACAGACAGAAAGGGTGAAAACATAATCTCTTTCACCTTTGGGGGCGAGGTGACTAGAGAATTCATAGAACACGATACCCTGCAACAGTACTGTATTATTATTTTGTATGCAGCCTTTGAGCTGCTGATTGCATCATTGCTGGGAGTGTGGCTGTGCCGCTGATGCAGTGCCCCCCACCTTTCCAGTAAGCTGCAACTCATTTACCCACTCGGAAGGATGACAGCTGAGTCAACTCACATGTTTTTTTTAACGGCAGGGGCTCAAACATCAAGATCCTGAGATCTAAAGCCACACATATTGTTTGTGGGCCGGGTATCGGCGACGAGCGCGACCGCTAGATGGAGCTGCAGAGTCGACTCCACCGAACACCCGGAATTTAGATCGTACCTTTCGGAAAACTCCGACAAGTATGGGTCCTTTACCGGACCGTGAATCGTCAATAATTACACCACGTGGTACAGGGTTATTTGCAATCTTCAAATACCTAGAATGCACGTGGCGAGTTACCGAGTGTTCACACCCTCGACGGCCCTCGTACGAATCGAGCCGTTAGCGTGCCCGACCCGTGCGCAATCCGAGCAGGCAGTCCCCAAGTTCCGTCGGTCCAATCGTACATTTACAGCGGCAACTGTCTTTATAATTCACCAACACACATCACCTAAGCCAATGGAGGAACACAGCAACGAACTGATACATTTAACACATGGGTTTATTTATAATGGGGGAAAAGGAGGGAAGCACGCAAGAAGGCAGAGTTAACGCGAATATAGAGATGCAAGCAATTCATGTACAAGCACTTATGCAGTTCTACTTACTAGACTGGTGCCACAACACACCACACCGCCAAAAGAACTGTGGCCACAGCCTTTATTGAGGCCTCCAGCTCGGAGG
The DNA here is from genome assembly GCA_035128595.1 of Eptatretus atami. NCBI lineage: Eukaryota > Metazoa > Chordata > Myxini > Myxiniformes > Myxinidae > Eptatretus > Eptatretus atami. Next base: position 95,433,245 of record CM068961.1, read on the forward strand.
GAAAGCGCGAGCTGAAGACCAGAGCCTGCCTCGGACCTATTCACCTCGTGTGTTTTGGTGAGCCGATTCGAACCAGGCACCAGCGAGGGGTGAGCAGAATCCAGACACCGGCGAGCCGTGATCAGCCTCCTGAGCTCCGATCGGCGCTCGTCCTGGCAACCAAACCTCTCTCTGTATCCTAAACTGTAGAGAAGGCAGGGAGGTTTCTCTGCCACTCTCTGAATCTCTGAGTTGAAATGTCAAAGCGAGGGCTGATAACTCATTCTTGTTAAAACCGTGCCCGTCAGATTGACACACCCTTGCTGCTCATGGTCATCAACTATCTCAAACACTCGCTAGTTCACCGACAGAGAGACGGCGCGCACCCCTTGCGGTTCTTTTGGAGGAACGATCTCTCAAGCTCAAGCTCTGTGGTCCGATCGCGCCCCACCCTTATTCACCCTGTCTCGGGGGGGGGGGGTGCCTCCGCCCTCCCCGCTCTCCCTCACTGGACAGTTTTGGTGCACAGGATCGCTCGTCGCCCTGTCACTGGCCAAAACGAGCGCAAGTCGTCGATTGGCCGGGGGCGTGGTAGTTACGCGGACCGCCTTTCTCACCGTCGCGGGGTCTGATTGGCTGAGCGGCAGCCACCCCGCCCGTAGCATGCTGATCGGTCGAGGGCCGCCGCGAGGCTCCTCCTTGAACTCCGCCCACCATCGGCGTCGGCGTGAGCGAGGTGAAGGTGAGTTGTCGTAGTTATTGTTGGTGGTAGAAATAAAAGAAAACCCTGACTATCAAAGTAACTTCGCAGCGCATGTACATTTAATTACCCATTAGACACGGGACGGGGACCCTAACTAAAAAACATACTTACCGATCTAACTGTTCGATAGGACCTGTATGTTGAGTGCTCACGGCTTCCAGATTCGCAACAATATACCTGTTACGCCAACACCAGGGATGTGTTCAGTTGCACGCGAGTTTCTTGTAGAGCGCTCACCTGTAGGCTTAAAGGTCCCCTGACATGCAAAACTTTCTGGTTATTATTTAATTATTAACTTGACCCTCCTAGTGAAGAAATCACCCGTTTTTTAATCAAAATGGGATAATTAGATCAATATTTCGATCACTTCTGGTGCTTTTCACAACTTGCTATGCCCCGCCCCTAAAAAAGTTGACTTCAGCGAATCGCAGCGTTGACGTAACATACAGAAACTCGCACAGAGTGGATTGACTCGAGATCTCTGGAGTCTAGAGTCTAGACTAGTCCGATAATATCCGTCGTCCGTCCGACTAGGCCTATAAATCCGTCGTCCGTCCGACTAGGCCGATAAATCCGTGCGTCCATCCGACATAGGCCGATAAATCCGTCGTCCGTCCGACTAGGCCGATAAATCTGACGTGCTGTAGCTTTTATTTATTATTCTCTTTTTAGGTCTCTCTACGAGATGACCTAATAAAGCCGGACCAAATGTCCGTCCATGCTCACAATTTTTCTTTCCGATCTTGATGAAACTTAGTATGTGGGTAGAGGTCGATGAGTGTTGCACAACGATATAACTTTTTGCCGGGTTCAAGGTCAGGGTCAAGGTCACGAGGTCACGTAAGTTATAAAAATCGCCATTTTCAAAACTATCTAGTCTGCCATTCTACAAGATATTCGGCAACTGTTTATTGATTATGATAGTAAAAAATATATCTTGTATCTAACTGGACAGATTTTGAATTTCCGTCCCGTTTGGCGCCACGTAACCTGGAAGATGTCAAAAACACCTCCCGGTACAAAGAAAACTTTTTACTTCCGATCTTGATGAAATTTGGTATGTGGGTAGAGTCGATGAGTGATACCCAACGACATATCTTTTTCCCGGATTCGAGGTCAGGGTCAAGGTCACGAGGTCACGAAAGTTTGTGAAAGTCGCCATTTTAAAACCTATCTAATCTGTCATTTTAGGAGATATCTGGCAACGGTTCATCGATTATGATAGTAAAAAACATTATAGAGATGACCGTCACCCCCACCGGGGGTAATTTTTTTCATTGTTTTTCTACTGGCGCTACATGACGACAGTACAATAAATAAATAAAAATGCAAGAGAACGTCAACATTTATCGACTACTCGAGACAATTGTGTCACAAGGTGTGTTCTGCACACAAGTTTTCATCGTATCCGACAGCGAGATTGCTTCGTTTTATGCGCGGAGAGATACGGCCGATGACATGCGCCGGCCTTGCTTGCGATTTATTCGCCGTGGAACCATGTCGCTGCGCTGCGTTGGTCATGTTACCTCACTAAATATTTCTGATATCGAGCAGTATGCAAGTCAAATTTACATTATGAATACGAATAGGATTTAGTCTTACCAGTTGTTATTGCCGAGTCTTCCTTCGATGTCCTCCCATCATCATGAATTCCGGGAATTTCATCGCCATTTTCCTCTGCTTGTCCTGCTTCGGGCTCGAACTGCTAAGGCCGTATTCCATTTCCAGCTGCCTGAACTTCACCTCCCCGCGACTATGTTATCCACAATTCCCATGTGATTCAGACCAAAATTCTTCATTTCTCTCACTCACTGTCGTTACCAGACAGTGAAAGTCATGTCATCCATTATTCAAAACAAATGTTCGATTTTTTTAAAGCAGAAACGAACGAAGCGATTGAGTCGACCAATCGAATGTGGAAACACACAGAGCCAATACAATCACGTAGACTCAACCCGAGTAATGAATGTGCAGCCTTGACATACTGTAGTTGACGTCATGTGGGTTACGCCCCTTTCAGGAGAATTTTTAGGGGGTGTTCCGGAAGAGGTTTGTTTTTTTAATTTTACATTTTACAGAATGAGTATTGTGAAAAAACATTGTCAGATCTCAAATCTATGAAAACTCCTATAGGACATATATAAAATGAAATTTCAGTACTTTTGCGTGTCAGGGACCTTTAAGTTCTCAATCAAGCACTCCATTTGAAACTGCTGATATAGAATGGCTTGCTTAGCAAGTGCTCGCAAGCTGCTTGGTAACTGAACACACTTGGTTCCCTGAAACAGTGTTCAAGTATAATACTTCAATTGTAATGAAAATAATGATTTTAAAGATCGTTAAAAAATATCGAAAGTTTAGTGCCTCTGAAGCAATCTATATACTTCACCCTTATACACTCTAATAACACGACGATGAGTCTCAGTTTATGAGATGGAGGCTTAAGGCCTAAGTCACATTTGCTCTACGACGAGGATACGGCGGCCGTACCCCCCCTGAATTGACAGAAATCGGCGGCCGCAGAGTTTCTGAGGTGGACTCAGGGTGGCCCTACGCGTATGGCTATCTTTTACAGGCCGTAGGGATCGCCGTGGAATTAAGCGGAGTTATAACTTTTTCATTTCTACGTTCGCCGTAGCAATTCAAGCCAAGCTATGACGTAGATGTGTTCCACGTCGACCGTACGTAGGGCGTACGGTGGGCTTGCGTTATTCGTCGCGCTGCCGTAGGCTCTTATCAATGAAAAATGAATTTGCCAACCCCCAAGAAATTACGGCGGCCGCACATATTTGCACAGTCGCCGACGTGGCCTTGCGGTCTGTGTGACTACCTGCGGGCAACGCAGGGTCGACGCACCGGTTCCCCTACGCTCCGCCGTGCGTCCAAACGTACGCCCTCCGTGCAGTCTGCGTCGACCGTGCGTCCAGCCGTGCGTCCTACTACGGGCTCGTGGCAGTCTGCGTTCGACACCGTTGCGTCCA
>CM068961.1:95443710-95456617 GCA_035128595.1 Eptatretus atami
TATATATATATATATATATTTACATGTTAATTTCAATTGTGACGTGTTTATTTCTGGCTGCCGCTGACCTTCCTCGATATTTTCTTGAAGCCCAGGAACCGAAACCCTCTTTTCCCATCAGCTCTTGGTTTTAACTATTGCAGTTTTAGCTATCGCGGCATTTTCCAGAAACGTAACCACTGCGATATTTGAGGGTTTACTGCATTATAAAGGCGGTTTGTGTTCTACAGACTTCCACCATATAATTCAATTCAAATAAATGTTTGAAGAGGTTTAAAGGCATATAAATAAATTAATTCCGGGTTTTACAGCCGTTTTACCCAGTGTGTGTTACACCACCTTGTCTAACACGTGACATTAGTTTTACCTGCCTGTTGTTTGTATCCTTTATGATGTCCTTCAAAACAGTCAGTTTCCTGTTTGGACTGATTTTTAATTTTCTTTGATTGCCAGGGAGGCAGACAGAGTAGAAAACTTATCTCACTCCTCTCTGTGCATGTACAATCGTGACAAATTCAGAGCCAAACTAGAGGGGGAGCACTCGGTAGAGTGCAAAACCTCCGCCGCCAATACTGCTAGGTCACTCAAGTGAACCTGATATCCTATTCATTAAATTTGACGTCAACAGTGCTCACAGAGTTATAGTTTGCAACTTTCCCTTTACTTTTAACTTTTACATACTCAATTCATTCGTCATAACTAGATTCCTTGAGACAGAAATTGATTTTACGTGGGTATATCCACCTGAAGTTCCAAAATCAGCCGCAATTATAATTTGGCATGTTTTTGTTGGAAATCACTTATAACATGTAGAAATGCAAAAAAAAAAAATCGAAATTTTGTTAAAAAATATGCAAAATTTTTTTTCTCTAACAATTTTTTTGGGGGGGGGGTGGAAATCACTTAAAACATGTAGAAATGCAAAAAAAGAAATCGAAATTTTGTTGAAAAAAAAGTTGCAAAAATTTTTTTTCCTAACAATTTTTTGGGGGGGGGGGGGGGTTGGAAATCACTTAAAACATGTAAAATGCAAAAAAAAAAAATTCAAATATTTTTCTAATTGGCCGCCATAGCGGCCATATTGGATTTTGGACCAAGCCAAATCTAAGGCATGATCCTGGACCATACCTAATCCCCCCACCAAGTTTCGTCGAAATCCGTCGAGGAGTTTTCCGTAATACTGTCACAAACAAACAAACAAACAGAAAGGGGTGAAAACAGTAACCTCCATCCATCTTCGATGGCGGAGGTTAAGGCCCAGTCACACCTTGACGTTTTAGCCAGCAATGGCAACGTATCAAAATGTATGTAAAACGCTGGCTACGTTGAACTTTTGATGTTTTTTTTAAAGATTCGGACGTATTCATAACGGGTTGGTCGTATGCTAACATATAGTAACGGACACAGAACGTTTCGTTGTCTTATAGATAACTTATACCAACGAATGCTTAGCCTGTTGTCGGCGTTCAACAACCTATGCCCACGATAGTCTAACTTATGCATAGCACGCTGCACGTATCGCCGACGATGACGTGACGAGCCTATTAAAAGGCTGCCGCACAACGATTCAAATCATAACCGCCGGAGAAATGGAAGTGTCAACATCGCAGTCACACTTGGCGATATTGCCAGCGTATGCCGACCTCTGAAAAATGCGTCTAAAACGCTGGCGCACGTCGAATACGGTATGGGTAAATTGGTATGTGTGAATAGAACGCTAAAGTACGCTATCATACGTCTATATAAGTGGAGTACGTCTTGTAATTATAAACGTGTTAAACATTTTACGACGTACTTGCCGTATGAAACACGTTCCGCATGCGATGGGAATAAGTTGTACGCACGATATGCCAACGTTGTCACACGTCGACAAAAGTTACTTGTAAGGTACTCATAAGTCGAAACACTCAAGGTAATGGTTAGCGTCAGTGTTCCAGACTCCATGGTTATTTTTTTTTTTCTCTCGGTATGACGGTGATGTTGACACTTCGATTTCTAGTGTGGTATGATTTAAATCGTTGAGCGGCAGCCTTTTAATTATATTATATTATAACTGCACTACAAATCGAAGTGTCAACATCACCGTCATACCGAAGAAAAAATAAAAATAAAAAAACCATGGAGTCTGGAACACTGACGCTAACCATTACCTTGACGTGTTTCGACTTATGAGTACCTTACAAGTAACTTTTGTCGACGTGTGCCAACGTTCGCATATCGTGCGTACAACACGTTACTCATAGGTTAGAAATAAGTTTCGGGTACGCTAAACATTACCTCGACGTGTTTCGGCTTATGAGTAACTTACAAGTAATGTGTTGTCAACGATCGCGTAACGTGCCTACAACTTATGGCCAGCGTTATGCGGAACGTGTGAGTCATACGCTGGCATAAGTCTTAAAATTTCAAGCATGGAAAATTTGAGGACAACGAAAAGTACAATGTTTAAAGCCAGCGTACACGACGTATGGCAGTGTTTTTCAGCGTGCTCTCAATGTCATCAAAACTTACCCATAACGTTATTCACGTGTGTCCAGCGTTTTACACAAATTTTCCAAAAATCGGCATAAGCTGGCTAAAACGTCAAGGTGTGACTGGGCCTTTAAATATGGTAAAATGGCAAACTTGACTTCCGAGTCATGGTCCAATTCATGTTCAAAATATAACATTCAATGGAAAATAAGTTGTTCCTGGATAATAAACTGACGATCATAAACTGATAAGACAGCCAGACAGATTGACAGACGGACAGGAACCAATTGCTTAACTCCGCTTCTCGCTTCACACGCTTGGGGTAAGAACAAAAAGAAACAGGGAAATTGAATAATGGGACAGAAAAAGGGTGAACGGCATCATATGGTGAGGGACATAGAAGAAAAGAAAAGCTCATGGATACATGAGGTTTAACTTTGCACAATTAATCTTCCATCCTGCAAAACGAAATGACCAGCATGGGGTACATTCTATTTACACTGGAGGAAGATCTGGAAAAATGTTGGTGTAAATTGAAATGTTGCACTATGAAAAAACTTTCTGGACTCGCTTGCCAGCCACATCACAATTCCCCAAGGAAGGTTGTTTGAGGGAGGATATCACAGGCGGTTCAATACGCTAAAGAATGCCAACATCGGTAGATGTTTCTTGAGATTGAATAACAACATGAATACTTCAAGCTCAGTCAACCATTGGCTGTAGTCGTACAGACCAGTGGTGAATGCTGCATAATGATGGCCAGAAAGCTAGGAAAACCATTCCACACCATCGCTGGAAAGTCAAAGGATATGGCCCCACGGAGATAGTAATTATTCATACCAAGACTCACCACTGTAAAAGGAACAACAGGGAGTGACAGACAATATTGGTACCTTCAAAAAATTGACGAAAATTACATTGACCTGCAGTCACAGCATTATTAGATGCTTGAGCAGAGAAGAATACCGATCAGTCCTTTCCTACCCCAACTCAGAGGTGAAAGCAGTGATGCCAATGTGTGACTTAATGGAACTCATTGTAATTTATATGCCATGATGATTAGGTGAGTTATTGCCAGCACCCTGGCCAAATTCCAGCTCTAACCCACAAGGAGCACTGCATCAGTGGAATAGCCACGTGCACAGGAAATGACGCTACCCACAGCCATGTGCTGCAACCGAAACGTAAGATATTACGTCGTATCTGCAGATGGTCTTTATGGTAAACTATGAGTGAAACAGTGCATTTCATCAACTGAAACTCTGAAAGCCGATAAGACTCATTCAACTACCATCAGCAGTGAGGTGCTCTTGACGTTTCGAGCAATAGTCCTTCAAGAAGGGTTACTACTCAAAATGAAGGGTTACCGCTCAAAATGTCAGCCACACATCTCTTCCCACAGCGGTTAAAATAGTTTTATTGACTTTCAGTTGATACATTGATTTCTATATGAGTTTATCAATTTATTTATTCATAAGTAAAGTTATTATAAGATATTAAGTCTCAGTGCAGTCGCAAAATTGGAAAACTAAAATATTGCCATGAAATAATTTTGAGTCATGATTTAGATTTTAGACTAAATCATGTAACTGGGACACATTTATTTATTTATTTATTTGGGTCTGGTGCAACAGAGCTTGAAAGCCTTATACTGAGTAATCATTTTTCAGACAAAACCAGGATGTGTATGAAGTGATGTAACAGGATGAATGGCTGGAATGTCATCTGTGCTCTTTGAGTTTGTTTCCCCATAATGGGTTCCCTGCAGTGTGGACAGCATTTTTACGATCTCCTCCTACCAACTAGTGAGTGTGAGCAGATTGTGTGGGATAGGGGATTGTGTGAGTTTGTGTTACCTGTCTTTAATCTCGTCAAAGGAGACAAACGAGAAGCCAAAAGATTGGACACTTTTGTTGAAGTTGTACAGTCTTCATTCATTTTTATTACCCTGTGCACATGAAGCGAAAAGCTGGGTTAAGCAATTGGTTCATATCCGTCCGTCTGTCTTGTCTTATCAGTGTATGATTGAGGAACAACTTATTTAAATGGAATGCCATATTTTAAGCACTAATCAGGACATGCATAGGAAGACAGGTCTTTCGTTTTAACGTACCTTGGCTCAGAAATCGTCCCGACCGCACACTCGGAGAGAGGAGTGAGATAATATTTTAGCTCTGTCTTTTTGCCTGGCAGTCAAACAAAATTGGAAATCATTTTGAACAGGGAACACTGTTTTTAAGGATGTCATAATGGACACAAACAACAAGCAAGAAGAACTAATGTAATGTGTTAGATAGGGTGGTGTAATAGACACTGGACAAAATGGCAGTAAAACCCAGAAATAATTTATTTATGTGACTTTTACAATCTTGTTTAAAACTTAAATTGAATTATATACTTGAAGACTGTCGTACACAAATCACCTTCTTACCGCTTCCAAAAACCTCCAGTTTTGCAATACTGTACTTCAATTTAAATAAAGGTTAATTGGGGTGGTGTATAAGGGAGGAATATTTAAGCACTAAACATAGGGAGACCTATGTTCTGGACTGCTGCTGGACTTCTTCAGTAGCACTAAACTTTCAAAATTTTTTTTTAACAATCGTGAAAATCATTATTTTATTTAAACTGAAATAAAATTGAAGTGTAGTTCTTTCTTTGAAACACAATGATTTTGAGGTGAATACAAGGAGGAGGACCTTGGAGGAGTTGACCTGGTCTTTCATGCCTTTGTTTTATCCCCACCCCTGTAATTAGTCTTTCATTTACTTATGCAGTCTCTATGTACTTTTACCCCTTTGTTTCGAAAAGCTTGATGAATAGAGAGCATCCACATCTTTATCATCAACTTATACGTCCAACTTCAAAAACTTGGGTCCTTGGGCAGCAGGGCAACGTTGTCCAAATTATTTTGAGAGACCCCATGGGGTCTTCAACGCCGCAACCTAAATACGGATGAGATATCCAACTTGACCTGCTCAGCAGAACGGACGGAGTGCTGCCAGATGCCGGCACTGCACTTTCACTCAATTTCCATCGAATTAGACTCCACAGGACAACATCCAAACCAGCAGCTTCACACTCGCATGACTCAGGAAATTTTGGTATAATGATAAATTGTAACTTTCTACAAACTGAAGGCAGGTTCAGAAAATAGCTAAACACACGAGATAAGTCGCAATATTGTTTTTCTGGAACGTTGGTGATTTTATTCTGAAATTTGTGAAACTGAGAATTACTACATCTGATTGTTCTTAAATTTTTCGATTTTCATTCTTATGTGAAAAAGGCACCATTAAGTTAGGGTGACTGGATTAACATCCTAAGGTCTTGAGTTCAAGCCCCTTTTTCCGTTGAATTAACACCAGGTGGTTTGACTCGGACTGCTCATCCTTCGGAGGTCGGCAAAATGAGTACCAGCTTACTGGCAACAGGGGTACTACATCAGCAGCCGTGCTTCCAGAAAATGATGCAGCAAAGCAGCCACAGGTTAAATACGAATAAATAAAACAAGAAGAAGACGTCATGCAGAGCATGAAACTTGCAAAATCCATAAAACTAATTTGACCTCAAGAATAATTGGAGGTTGAATTTAATGAACAAATATGCAACTCCTCTTCAAATTTCAAGTCAATTGGATGAAAATTGAGGATTTTAGAAATCTCACCAAAGTCGTTGACCTTTGACCTATGTTGACCTTTTGACGTCAAAAACAATAGGCTTCTTCCTTGTGACAAACTCCACCATGTGGTGAAGTTTCATGAAGATCGGTTTAAAATTGTGACCTGTAGGCGATAAACAGACAGACAGACAGACAGACAGAATAACAAAATCGACGAACCAATATACTTGAAAAATCTTCGATTTTGCAAGTAAAATAAAAGCATTAATCGCAACTTCAATGGATTTTGATGAAATGCTTGTGACGTCACACATGGTTCGGAGCCAATTACAGACTCACAAACACAAAAGTGACACTGTGTGTTTCAAATTGAGATATAAAATAAAAAGTTCGTTAGTGATCAGTTCTAGTAATTCTTGTTTTTGTCAGGTTTGCATTTTCGTTTCACCATGTTTTGCGTATGTCATAACTAGAAGCCCCATATTCCTACTGTTGCGCTTTGTGTTCCCCCTGTTCATTACAACAGCCAAAGGCAACAGTGAGAAAACTGTTCCGCACAACAGAAAACACAGAGGGATGAATAAATACGCAGTCTGAAGCAATATAGTTGATATCGACTTCTCTCTTTCATCCTTTAGGCTGTCTGGAACAAAAACATCTCGCGTGTTCGGACTGGCATGGTTCCTACAGAATATAAAGCTATAAATCTACAAATAATCAGTGTTGTATCGAAAGCAATTTGACATTAATATAGTGGTGCCACATTGGCTGTCGCATTCGATCTGAGTAGCGTGAGGCTTTCGGTCACAAAAGTAAGGAACGACGGTTCACACGCATAATGACTTAACATAACAGCCAAACATCACAACCCGAGTGGAATAAAAGAAGGCAAATTGAATTGTGAAGACAACGAGTTGCATGTCCTCATCGATGTGATGTTGCGTCTTTGACTTTACAGCATGGCAGGATACCACAATCAAAGCAGAAACAATTATATGGCATCACCGACATTATTCTCTCATTGAAATCTCTCTCTTTCTCTTTCTCTTTCTCTCCCTCCCTCCTTCTCTCCCTCCCTCCCTCTCTCCCTCCCTCCCCCCCCCCTCCCTCCCCCTCTTCCCCCCCCTCCCTTCTCCCCCCTCCCCCCCCCCCCCTCCCCCTCCCTCTCTCCTTCTCTCCTCCCTCCCTCCTCTCTCCCTCCCTCCTTCCTCTCTCTCCTACTCTCTCACTCTCTCTTTCACTCTCTCTCCCTCATTCTCTCCCTCCCTCCCTACCCTCTCTTCCTCCCTCTCTCCATCCTCCCTACTCCCCTCCTCCTCCTCCCTACCTCCCCTCCTCTCTCCTCCCTCCTCTCCTCCCTCCCTACCTCTCTCCCTCCCTACTCTCTCCCTCCACCCTACCTCCCACTCTCCTTCCCACCCTACCTCCCACTCTCCTTCCCACCCTACCTCCCACTCTCCTTCCCACCCTACCTCCCACTCTCCTTCCCACCTACCTCCCACTCTCCTTCCCACCCTACTCCCCTTCCTTCCCACCCTACTTCCCACTCTCCTTCCCACCCTACCTCCCACTCTCCTTCCCACCCTACCTCCCACTCTCCTTCCCACCCTACCTCCCACTCTCCTCCTCTCCACCCCTACCCTCCCACTCTCCTTCCCACCCTACCTCCCACTCTCCTTCCCACCCTAACTCCCACTCTCCTTCCCTACCTCTTCCCTCCCACTCTCCCTCTACCTGTCTCCCTACCTACCTCTCTCCATGTTCCCTCCTCTCTCTTTCCCTCCCTCCCTCTCTCCTTCTCTCCCTCTCTCCCTCCGACTCTCCCTACCTACCTGTCTCCCTACCTACCTCTCTCCCTCTCTCTCTTTCTCCCTCAATGGTGGACCGGAAGGCAGGTTCAGTGCTGCCACAGAAGTATCATGACAGGATAGCACTGGTTGGTTTCCATTGCATTCTCAGTGGTAGCAGAGCACAGCTTTGCAATTTGATTGGGATGCTGGAGATAAGTTGCCTTCTCTTCAGGAAAGACTTCCAGTTCCTGGTTTGGAGCGTCGACAGGTCTCGTTCAGGGCTCTCTGCTGACGATCTCAAAGTTAAGTTTCCGGTCGTTGTCTGTCCCATTTTAACTGTTTATTTCTCACTTACATGTTACTGTGTGTTCCTACTTCGGTTTTATTTCAAAAATCGTGCTATTTTGTGAGATTTTGTCGACCTTGTCTTACCGGGTGCTTGAGGCCTACCTTTGAGGCTTGAGGTTGAGGCCTACCGGTTCCCCTCGGTGTACGATCGTGTTTTGTTTTTTTTCCCCATTACCTTCAATTTCTATCTTCCCCACTTTCCTAACGTCCTCCCAACTAATCACTCTATTTCTTATCTTAAATAAAAAAAAATTAAAAAAAAACGCTACCTTTCTCCTTCCTCACTCACGACTCTCGATTCTTCACCTCTTCTTCTTCTCTTCTTCTTCTTCCTCGATTTTTTCTTCAACACTTCCATGACCTAATCTGTTGAAAACTCTCTCAAACATTAATAATATAACAAAAACTATCTCTTATAATGCTTCATCTTCCTCTTTCACACGTGTGGTACCTTTACTGTATCATAATGCACTACTCTTCTGCTATTTAAACAGACTGCTCTCAATTCGACCTTTCCTCCATACCTTGCCTAAAAAATCCAACTGTTACAGCGTTTTCTCTCTCCATTCTCTAAATTCGCCTTTATTGCATCCCTCAAGAATTGTGTTAAATCGCATCTCTGACCTAAAACTTTTAAAAACCCAGTTTGCCAAGAATGTTCGCTTTCCATCAACCATTCTTTTTTTTCCAACTTCAGTGCCAACTCACCCCTCTCACCTCTCTCTCTCAAAGCAACCATCCCACTCTTTCTCCTCCAAGCCTCCCTCTCACCTCTCTCAAAAACTCCCCCTCACCTTTCTCCCACCATTCATCCCCCTCACTCATCCTTCTCAAGTTCCCCCCCTCTCATCCACAAAGCTGCCTCCTTCCACTGCCCTCTCACCCTCCATCTCTTCACTTCACCTCCTCAAATCCTCAACTGCCTTCTTCCCCCTCTCTTGTCCCCCCTCTCCCCCAGTACCACAGAGCCTTTTCTCTTCCTCATCCGGCCCCCTCCCCGAGCTATTCTGCAATCCCCCACACTCTTTCAACAACCATCCCAACCTCCCCCTCATCCCTTGTCCTACCCTCCCCCACCCCCTGCACCCAAAGCCTCCTCTCCCCCTCTTCATTAAAAGTGTGGACCTCAAATATCCAGGGCCTTCGCTCAAACCTTTTAGATTCTTTCCATACAGGTTGCCACTGACAAACCAGACATAATCTGCCTAACAGAAACTTTCCTCCTCCAAGACATGTCTGATGCCCAAGTATCTCTCCCTGGTTACTCCCTCCTCCTGTATGACAGATCTGAGCCTTGTCCTGGTGGAGGAGTTGCTCTCTTCATCAAAGACTCTATTCCTCACTCTAAAAAGGGAGAGAGATGTTCCACGCATAATGACTAACATAACAGCCAAACATCACAACCCGAGTGGAACATAAAAGAAGGCAAATTGAATTTGTGAAGACAAACGAGTTGCTATGTCCTCATCGATGTGATGTTGCGTCTTTGAACTTTAGCAGCATGGCAGGATACGCACAATCAAAGCAGAAACAATTATATGGCATCACCGACATTATTTCATCATTGAAATCTCTCTCTTTTCTCTTCTTTTCTTCTCCGCTCGCCTCCTTCTCTCCCTCGCCTCCCTCTCTCCTCCCTCCCTCTCTCCCCCCTCCCTTCCTCTCTCGCCTCCCTTCCTTTCTCCCTCCTTCTCTCTCCCTCACTCTCTCACTCTCTCTTTCACTCTCTCCCTCATTCTCGTCCTCCCTCCCTACCTCTCTTCCTCGCCTCTCTCCTCCCTCCCTACCTGCCCTCCCTTCCCTCCCCTACCTCCTACCTCTCTCCCTTCCTCTCTCCCTCCCTCCCTACCTCTCTCCTCCCTACCTCTCTCCTCGCACCTAACCTCCCACTCCTCCTTCCCACCCTACCTCCGCACTCTCCTTCCCACGCCTACCCCACTTCTCCTTCCCACCCTACCGTCCCACTCTCCTTCGCCACCCTACCTCCCACCTCTTCCTTCCACCCGTACCTCACACTCTCCTTCGCCACCCTACTTCCACCTCCTTCCCACCCTACCTCCCACTCTCCTTCGCTCACCTACCTCCCCACTCTCTTCCACCTACCTCCCACTCTCCTTCGCCACCCCTACCTCCCACTCTCCCTTCCCACCCTACCTCGCGCACTTGCCTTCCTCACCCTAACCTGCCCACTCTCCTTCCGTACCTCTCCCCCTCCCACTCTCCCCTAACCTACCTGTCTCCCTACCTACCTCTCTCTCCGCATGTTTCCCTCTCTCTCTTTCCCTCCCTCCCTCCTCCTTCTCTCCCTCTCTCGCCTCCGACTCTCCCTACCTACCTGTCTCCCTACCTACCTCTGCTCCCTGCTCTCCTCTTTCCTCCCTCAAGTGGTGGACCGGACCAGGCCAGGTTCAGTGCTGCCACAGAAGTATCATGACAGGGATAGCACTGGTTGGTTTCCATTGCATTCTCAGTGGTAGCAAAGAGCACAGAGCTTTGGGCAATTTGTGGATTGGGATGCCTGGAGATAAGTTGCCTTCTCTTCAGGAAAGAACTTCCAGTTCCTGGTTTGGAGCGTCGACAGGTCTCGTTCAGGGCTCTCTGCTGACGATGGTCAAGTTAAGTTTTCCGGTCGTTGTCTGTCCATTTTAACTGTTTATTTTCTCACTTTACATGTTACTGTGTGTTCCTACTCTACTTTCGGTTTTATTTCAAAAATCGTGCTATTTTGTGAGATTTTTGTCGACCCTTGTCTTACCCGGGTGCCTTGAGGGCTACCTTTGAGGCTTGTTTGGTTGAGGGCTAGAACCGGTTTCCCTCGGTGTAACGAATCGGTGTTTTGTTTTTTCTCCAGCATTACGTTCAATTTCTATCTTCCCCAGCTTTCTAACGTCCTCCCAACTAATCACTCTTATGATTCTCTTCCATCTTTTAAATAAGAAAAAAAATAAAAAAAAACGCTACCTTTCTCCTTCTCACTCACGACTTCTCATTCTTCACCTCTTCTTTCTTCTCTTCTTCTTCTTCGCTCGATTTTTTCTTCAACACTTTCCATTTGACCTAATCTGTTGAAAACTCTCTCAAACATAATAATAATAACAAAAACTATCTCTTATAATGCTTCATCTTCCTCTTTCAACGTGGTGGTACTCTTACTGTATCATAATGCACTAACTCTTCTGCTATTAAACAGACCTGCTCTCAATTCGACTTTCCTCCCATACCTTGCCTAAAAAAATCCAACTGTTACAGACGTTTCCTTCTCTCCATTCTCTAAATTCGCCTTTATTGCATGCCCTCAAGAATGGTTAAATCGCATCTCTGACCGCTAAAACTTTTAAAAACCCAGTTTGCCGTAAGAATGTTCGCTTTCCCATCAACCATTCTTTTTTTCCAACTTCAGTGCCAACTCACCGCCTCTCACCTCTCGTCTCCCAAACAACGCATCCGCACTTCTTCTCCCTCCAAGCCTCCCTCTCACCTCTCTCAAAAAACTCCCCCCTCACCTTTCTCACCATTCATCCCCCTACTCATCCTTCTTCAAAGTTGCCCCCCTCTCTCATCCAAAGCTGCCTCCTTCCACTGCCCTCCTCACCTCCATCTTTCACTACCCTCCTCAACAATCCTAAGCTGCCCTTCTTCCCCCTCTCTTGTCCCCCCTCTCCCCCAGTACCACAGAGCCTTTTCTGCTTCCTGCATCGGCCCGCCTCCCCGAGCTATTCTGGCAATCCCCCACGACTCTTTCAACAAACCATCCCAACCTCCACCCTCATCCCTTGCGCTACCCTCGCCACCCCTGCACCCAAAGCTCGCTCTCCCCTCTTAATTAAAAGTGTGGACCTCAAATATCAGGGCCTTCGCTCAAAGCCATTTCAGATCTTTCAATCAGGTTTGCCACTGACAAACCAGACATAATCTGCCTACGAGAAACTTCCTCCTCCAAACTATGTCCTCGATGCCCAAGTATCTCTTCCCTGGTTACTCCCTCCTAACCCTGTTATGACAGATCTGAGCCTTGTCCTGGTGGGGAGTTGTCTTGCTCTCTCATGCAAAGAACCTCATTCCTCACGTCTCCATGCACTGCCGCTCACTCCCACACCCCCAGGATACCTCTGGCTACGGATTCCCCTCCGAATCCCACCTCATGTTTATATGTGTACCTGATACCGTCCCACGCTAACAGTGATGACTCCATGCTACACCTGCACTAATACGAAACATGGACAAACTTCTATCTTCTCATCAAACTCCTCTGTCCTCATATGTTGCGCACTTCCAATTGTCATCATGCCAGTTGGCTAGGTGTGGGTACCTCTCTCACCTGTCATGGGCCTCACGCAAAAGCTTCTGGCGACTCATTGGTGACTGACTGCAATGCGGTCAACTTCCCGACCCGGATCTCAACCAATGTAGCTCCATCTCTTCTGGATCTGATTTTGACAAATTTCCCTGACAATATCTGCTGCTCTTCCTGCCGCTCCAATCGGTTCTTCTGACCACGTCTTGTCAAAGTGGACATACTCTCTGAGCTATTATCAGAGAACCACCTCACCGCCGTCGAGTCTGGCATTTCACTCAAGCCGACTGCAGGGTCTCCAAGCAGGCCTCAAACTTATAGACTGTCTCCTATCTCTACTTCTCCAACATCAACTCATCCTGGGACTTCTTTCAAAGAACA
>CM068961.1:95457034-95476374 GCA_035128595.1 Eptatretus atami
GTTAAATCTTGTGTCCAAAACCCATCACTTTCTCTACCCACCTTAACCAGTCACAGTCACACCCACCTTAACCAGTCAATGAAAGTCACACCCAACTGTCCCTGGACTCTGTGTCTTTTTCTCCTGACAAGGTGGAGAGCTTGCTGTCAGACCTCGACTCAGATTCTGCAAGCGGTCCAGACGGCATCAGCCCACGTGTCCTCAAAGCCTGCTCTTCTGCTTCTTGCTCACCTCACTCTGTTCTATTCACCCTCTCATTTGCTCAAGGTCATCTGCCATCTGCTGGAAATCAGCAAACATCACTGCCCTGCACAAAAAAGGTGCAAAAACAGATCCCTACAACTACAGACCAATCAGCCTTCTCCAATCATCAGCAAGGTTATGGAATCCATCATCGCTTCAGACATCAAATCCTTCCTCTTTTTTCCAATGGCTTGATTTCTGATCATCAATTTGGTTTCAGACCAGGTCACTCTACCCTGGATATGCTGCTTCTGCTCTCCCAACAATGGATGGAAGTCCTCAATGCCAGACAGGAAATCCGAGCCGTATCCCTGGACATATCACGTGCTTTTGACCACAGTCTGGCACCCTGCCCTGCTCACCAAACTCTCTTCCTATGGTATCCAAGGCCATCTCCACTCATGGCTCGCAGACTTCCTCTCCTGTCGGCAGTCACCGTTGTGGCCCTAAATGGAGTTCTTTCATCCCCTCTTCCTGCCAGGCTGAAGTTCCTCAAGGTAGCGTTCTGGGTCCAGTTCTTGTTTCTGGTTTTCATCAATGATCTCTCCAACTCTCTGGAAAATCCTCTATATATCTTTGCTAATGACTACCAATCTGCCGTACCATCGGTCATTTCTCAGACCGGCAAGCAGCAGCTTCTTCGCTCACTGCAGATCTGGATAAAATCACAAACTGGTCCAACACGTGGAACATGTCTTTCAATCCGGACAAGTCTCCCACTCTCACAATGTCTCTTCGAAAGGACCATTTAGAAACCTCCCCACCCCCCCCATCCACTTTCTCAACAACCCTCTGGTAGAAGTCTTCTCTTTCAAGCTTCTGTCTCACTATCTTGCCATTGACCTTTCTGGGAAGCCACATTGTAAAACTCGCCTCCAAAGCCAGTCGCCGACTGGGAATCCTCCGTCGTGCAAAGTCCTTCTCGGCCCACCTGAGCTCCTGCCCCACTTACAAAGCTTTTGTCCGCAGCCTGATGGAGCACTGCTCTCCCCTCTGGGCTGATGCTCTGCCTCCCACATTTCTCGCTTCACGCTGTAGAAACCAAGGCATTTCGGATCATTTGGCATCTCCCCGCAATGAGGCTGAGTCTTTGGCCTCTCACTCATTCACCGCAGGTGGTCGGTGGTCTTTCTTCTTCTACCGTCTCCTCTCCAGCCTTGCCCCCCCCCCTGCTCTCTCTGCATTTGTCCCCACCACATTTCCGCAGGGCGCTCAAGGTCCGCCAACAACCCCCTCTCTGGTAAAACTACCAAAATCACGAATCACTGCTCACCTTCACTCTTTCAATCCTCTTTTTCCCGCCATTGGAATAACTCCCTCACTCTATTCATTCCCATTCTTCCCTCCAGGCCGTCAAAACAGCTGTTTACCACCACCTCTTATCATCCCCCATCAAATCCTTGATCTTTTCTACCCCCCGATAATCCACCCAAGCCCACCTCCTTAAAATTCCCTGCTTTCCTTCCTGAAAGTCCCTGTATGTACATCTTCTATTCCCCATGTTCCCTGTCCCATCCCTCTCCTTCCACAGATCTCTTAACATCTCTGTTCCCCACTGTTTTGTCCTTCCCACTCCCTCCCCTCTTGTCTCATGCCCCCTTGATGTGCGCTGTGTGTTAGCTCTCACACGAGCCTCGACAAGGTATAATATTAAAAAAAAAAAAAAAAAAAAGACAGTGGGAATCTTTCATGTGAAACAAGTTAATTTGAACGGACGAGGTGCCAGCTGAATCCATTAATTTCTCGTGAGGTTGGGAATCGAACCCAGACTATACTGCTCAAAAGTAGGTGCCCTCCCTTTAACACAGATCCTGTTGGACATGATTGAAAGTAGGAATGAACAATAATGCTGTCATGACTTTCCACAATTTTATCTAGGGCACATGAAGGAGTTATACATAAATAACAAAGATGTCAGTATACTTTAACGTAAACTACAAGGACATTAATCGACAATGTCAGACGACAACAAGGTTATGCATTTTCAACCTGGGTTCCAGCAACATGGTCCATCAGTTCAGAGGGCAGAAAAGCCCATGTTGGCTTTATTAGGATGCCGTTTTGGGGAATGTCAGTCCCATAAGATGAAATGTTGATGTCCCTTCTCTCCCCCCTTCCAACCCCAAAATCGAAAGCAAAAATAACTCAAATTCCACATGAAAAGGTGTAAGAATTGTAAGTTATCAGAAGGATCACTTCATTTCTAGACAATTAATTATCAATCACTGTGTCATTGCCAGAAGCATTTAATAATTAAAAACCTTCCTTAAATATTGTTGTTGTGTAGAAGTGGAGGAGGGGGGGGGGGGCGGTGGGAGAATAGCACATTTTACCGAAGAATAGCTTGGTCCGTGTGTTTGAGTAGGGTAGAATTACACCTGTAATTAGGGATCTGTTAGGGTTAATTTCTGCGACCTCAGCACTCATAGGGTTAAAAAAAAAAATAACCAGCTTTCGATTCCTACCAACCCGTTTTCTGTCGCCTTTACTTTGCCAGTAATGAGTGAGTCTCTGTTTGTATCATACTCATACGACTGTGTATATAATGACAGAAGAGTCTGTTTCTGTGTAATATTTGACAACTATGCACTCCTGAACGACGGGACGGAATGAGTTGAAAACTGATGTTTGTACTCGGGATTTTCACGGGGATGTTTTTAAGGGGTAACAAAAACAAATAGTCCAGGCGGTTCAGGGTGGGAGAAGACCCTATTCTCTCCCATGTAAATATGTATGGCATAGTGCCTCTCCCAGTCAGAGGGACTATTACAAGTCACTAAAATACCCCAATTCTTGTGGATTAATATCTAATTTAATAATTAAAATCGTTAATTAAATAATTCACATGGGTTATTTGCTGGTACGAACAAATATTCCGTGCCAAGGTTTCGATGTTGAAAAAGTCTAATTTCTGTAATGTATCAGAAGAACAGGAAAAATTATCAAATTATCAATGATTACCTCCGCCACCGAAGATGGGTGGAGGTTATGTTTCACCCCTTGTCTGTTTGTTTCTTTGTCCTGTTTTTTTTTTGTCTGCAATGTCTTTTAGCAGAATATCTCAAGCTATTTCAACATTGACGATAATTTCTTGACACCAGACGTGTTTGCTCTTTATAATCGAGTCGAGACAAAGAAAGACGACACAATTGATGTTTCCGGATAAAAGGTGTTGAATAATGAAATGGGCAAGTGACCGGTTGGGCTACTTGTTGTTGTTGAACTGAACACACCGAAGTAATAATGCCTGTGATCGAGGTTCAAATCCCAAATGCCATACCAATTTGTCCATGACTTACCAAGTGTCCCTTGTGATTCCTTTTAAAACTACAATGATGTCTCTTCCCATGTTCAATGTCAATTTTCTTTGTTAATGCGGATGACAGCCAGATGTATCTGTCCTATGTAACTTAACCATAATAATGCCCTCTTCCACAACACAGAAGTGCTTCTCATCAAAACTCAAAAAGGATGTCCATGAGACTTTCCCGAATTGAACGTTTCCAAGATTAGCATGCTGCTCATGCTCTTCATACAGTCTTTACAAAGCCTCACCTCGGATAGTGAAACTTGTGGATCATCAGCTGATCACTGCTATTTTGGTCTCTAACTTAGGTGGTCACAGTGGAATTACACTCTTCCTTTAATCCACACATCGCTAGATATTTATTTACTTCCATTTGTACATTCTTTCCAAATGCTCTCCTAACATCAGATTTGAATGAGTGTAATTCCCAGCTGGAAGGTTTGCCTGCTTCTTCTCCCTGGCCCTTACAACTAATGAAGAAGGCAACAGTCAGGTTCGGGCTCGAGCTTGGAAATTCCATCATGTCTCTCCATTTCAAACACTTTCACTGACTTCCAGCACATCAACGTACATATTTTTTAAACTGTTTATAACCACAAAAGCCAAACATGGATTCTGCAATGGATCCATCCACTGGGACCATACTCTGTGCAGAGCGTTGGTGTTGCCGAAGCAGTCTCCCTTGGCTGTTGGCACTATCCTGGACGGTCGCCACTTCCGACACAGGATACCAGCAAGCTGGCACTCATTTTGCCGACTTCAGAAGGATGACAGGCAGAGTAAATTCACACAGCGAAGGGGGATTTAAACTCAGGATCTTAGGATCCCAAGCCCACCACCCTAACCATTAAGCAAACACCAGGCATGTTCCTGGCTATATACCTGACTTTATACACTATTTGACATTCCTGCAAGACAGCTAAAGTTCCAACAAGATTGTTACTCGCACAAAGATGAAGACTTTTGGGGATCGAGCATTTATTATCAACCGATGAGTCTCTCGTGTGTAGGCCTGCTACTTTCGCATCACAAACGTCGCTTATATCACTGATGGTTGCATTGATGAGTGCAACCACACTCACATTATGAAAACCTGTGAAGGTGGAATGTGTGAGGAAAGTGCGCTCGTTGGTAATCCAAAGGAGATGAAAGTCGTAACAGGTATCGCATAGGTGAACCTTCGGATGGATCATATCGCATGAACTTGAAGAGTCTGGAACATGCGATAATGGACTGGGAGAAAATGGACGAGCCGAAAAAGAGGAAGGTTTTCTATGGCCTGCGAATAATCCATACATTTCCCAACATATTGTCCTGGTGAATGATCGTTTATATCGGATGTTCAGTTCTGTCCAGCACAGGAGATCGAAAGTGGGCAGAGTCATCCTCTTACATATGACCGGTGGTTGCATATGTTTCGCGTGTTCATGGGAACGCGTGTAACGCCAGGTAAAGCCTGCCTGATGGATTTCATCATAATTGGCATGTGCTGGTGAAATGTGAACTACCCGTTTTCCAGCTGACTAGTTTTCCAAACCGTATGGATCATGTTTTTACGTTATAACTTCATCTTAGTGTATTGTCATGTCCTGTGCAATATTTCCTGTTATACTGTACGTTGTTCGTGCTATATCTTGAATTTGTTTAGTATTGTTCAAGGCCTCACCGAGCTCACCTCGGATAGAAAGGGTGAAAATTATTTGTCTCCGTGTTCCTCATTTGCTTCCTTCTTCCCAAATTTTTATTTCCACCACCTCACTATTGTCCTATTTCTCCTTAAATTTCCTTCTGCCTACTCCGCCTCTCTTTTCTCGATATCTCCAAACTAAATCGTCTTCAGTATCAACGCTTTCTTTTCTTAAAAGCATTCAAAATCATTTAAAAAATGCATTTCAAACTCTTATATCTCCTTCAGAATGCTATATCTGTTCTTCTTTTTCACCACATCTTTCTTTGTGGTGCTTTGTCAAGTCTGTCTCTGGTGTATGCTCTCCTTTTCCATCCTTTCCCTCTCTTCAAACTGGCACCACAACTGACTCCGCTTGTGAGAAGGCGAATGCCTCAGTTCTGTGTTTGTTTTGAATCTTGTGTCTCCAATCCCTCATTTTCGGTCCCCATCCTTCCCTGTCACAGCCAACTGCTCATGGACTCTGTATTTTGCACCTGAGAAGGTAGCAAAGTTTCTTTCAATCCTCGACTCTGACTATGCAACTGACCGATGGCATCAATCACGTGTCCTAAAAACCTGCTTATGCTGCTCTTGTACTTCCTCTCTGCCATTTTTCACCTTTTCTTTTGCAGACAGGATGGTGGCACTCTTTGTCATATTGCCTCCTTTTTGGTCTTGCACTCTCTGCCCTCTCTTGGCTCTGTCTCCCCAGTTTTGCAGGTGTGGCATGGTCTGCCAGTAACCCTCTTCTTGCTAAACTCCCAAATCCAGGCTCACTGCTCACTTCCACTAATGTTTTTCCTCTTTCTCACCTGTGATACCAACCTCCTCAGTCTGTTCAGTCCATTCTTCCATCCAGTGTTTAAGACGGCTGTTAACCACGACATCAGGTCATCCCCCATCCAGACTCATACCTCTTAGTTATTTCCCCCACATGCAAAGCAAAAAGCGGAGTTAAGCAATTTGTTCAACCCTGTCTGTCTACAGGCGTCAGTTTATAATCGAGGAACGACCTAATTTAAATTCAATTTTATACGTTGAATATTGCAGAACAAGAATCGGAACACAAACCTATGGTTCAACAGTACTTTGGCTCTGAATTTGGTAAATTGCATGGCATCTCATCCGAGAGTGCATGCACAGAGAGGAGTAAGGTAATATTTTTACTCTGCTGTCTGGTAGTCAAAAAAATTGAAAATAATTCCAAACAGGAAACTTACTCTTTTTAGGGTTGTCAGAAAGAAAAACCAACGGCACGAAGAATTCATTAAACGTGTTCGACAGGTGATGTAAAAAGACAGTGCATTAATGGTGGGAAAACTTCAAAAAAATTTTTTCCTAAAACCTTTAAAATATTTCTTTTATTTCAACTAGATTATAACTTTGAACACTGGAACAAAATCGCCTAATTGGCACTTTCAAACTTCCATTTTAGCAGTACTTGGACAAAATATTATGCCATTTTACATCAGCTTGATCATCAAGTGTGCCACTCATGCTCTCAGTGTTGGGGAATATGGAGATTCAGACAAAATGGCAGCTCGTAGGAAATATGGATCATGCGGGAGCAGAATGGAATTCGGGAGGTGCAAGATCAGTACACAGAAGAGTGAGAAATACGGGACTTTCATAGTGACCTATGAAAGCTAAACGAGGCCTTTGGAGCATGTGTTTGTGTGAGCGTTTCCAGTGACTCGGTTCTTGCTCGCCGGGCACGTTAAACTCGCGTTGCTAGCAGGTAATCTGGAATTCAAATTGTCTTTTAACATAATTTTCAACATTCAGACGAAAGAGTGGCAATTCGTGGATGGTTAACCATAATTGTTCTGTTCCTGAATGCAAATCGGATTCACGGAAATATAAAGAATTTGAGAAACATCCATAGATAAGAGGTGTCAGTTCTATCATTTTCTGTTTGTACAACAAGCGACGGCAGCAGATATGAAACACACACACAAACACACACACGCACAGACGAATGCTTCTCTTTTTACCCATAGATGCAAAAAATTCTCATGTGGCCACTGAACCAGACAAAGAATATATCTATCTATAATTCAGCAATGTGTGTGTGTGTGTTTGTCGGTGTGTGTGACACTGTTTCTCGACAACCACTGGTCCGATCTAATTGATAACTTGCCAGGTATATTGATGGGGCCCTGTGGATGTGCCTTTTCAAGGTTTGATATTAATCGGACAAGTGGTTCCCAAGTTATGGCCATTTATTTACCAAAACCAATGATAGACACGGTGCTATGACGTCACAATTCTTCTCTTCTTCTTCTTCTTCTTCTTTTTTGCAAGTACGGCAACGCACGTACGGGTACGCGAGAGCGAAGGAATGGCCTTGTGGTGTTGTTTCTGGCAGCGGGTTTGAAAGTTTTTTAATTTTTATTTATTTTTTTATTTATTTTATTTTGCACGTGCGGCCACACACGACGGGCACGCAAGAGCGAAGGAACGGCCTTTGTTTGGTTTTTTCTGGCACGCGGTTTGAAGTTTTTTTATTTTTTTTGCACGTACGGCCATGCAGGTACGGCACGCACGTACGGGCACGCGAGAGCGAAGGACGGCTGTGTGGTGTTGTTTCTGGCACATCTGTTTGAAAGTTTTTTTTTTTGCACGTACGGCCATGCACGTATGGGCAGCGCACGTACGGCCATGCACGTATGGGCACGCACGTACGGGCCCGCCGTACGGGCCCGCACTAGTATTTAAAATGGCCCTCACAGCCCAGAGAGCTCCCACTCCCATTCCCCTTCCCTCCTCCCATACATGATTAATGGTAAATGTTATAATTTTTATACTTATCATGTGCATTGACAAGCCCCACTTATTGACTTCTCTCACTAACAAGGATGATCGGGGAGGTCGGATAAAGCGCCATCCACAGGCCTTGCACCAGTCCATGTCCTCGGCAGCTTGCAGTATGGGGAGCTGCAAGCTATCCACTTTTGGGTGAGTTCAGAAAGTTCTCCAACTCTTTCGCTGTGTTGAGGCACACCCCTTTCTAGCAGGTATATTTCCAAGTTATTTTTGGTTTTTCTTTCGAAAGCTTTTGTGAGTCATTTTAGGTAGCAATCCTTAAACACAATACACTTTGATTTTGTCCTGAACATGGCCATTTCCTGTGCTCTCTTTGCGATGCGCACTGAGAATTTGGACATATGCATCATTTACAAAGGCCAGTATTGCGCTCTTGATGTAAAGATCAACTCACCACCGGGATCGGGTTCAGGCATATCAAATTGGAGGAGACAATAGCCAGCGAGAGACACTGAGTTCAGGGATATTCTGTGGGAGTAAGGATTCTGTTAAATAGATGATGTTCAGTTCATCAGCGTAAATCTGGATTGAAAGATCTGTCCAATTGGAGTGTGGGCCTTGGATATTGAGGTCTGCACATTAAGGACAGGGAAGGAAGCATTGAGGGGATGGGGAAGAGAGTGACTGGTGAAGGCTGTGGGAGGGTGTGGGACGGAGACAGGTGTTAGAGGATGGAAGGGGCAGGAAGGAAGTGTGTTGCTGTGAGGATGGACTTGGCACGGCACGGAGATGGACTTGGCATCTCAGGGGAATCTGAGAGGTGTGGGGTGCGGGATGGTGGGTGTGGCTGCGAAGGGTGTGGCTGCGAGGGGGCGGGAAATGGGGATGAGATGGGAGGGTTATGGTGGAGGATGGAGGATGGATGTTGGGAGGTTGCAGGATGGGGATTAGATGAGAGGAGCATGATGGGGGATAGATGGGTTGGTGTGGGATGGGGGAGATGTGAGGGGTGGAATGGGGGGGGGGGTAAGCTGAGAGGGTAGGTAAGGGGGAAGCTTTGAGAAGGTGTGGGATGAGGGGAAGCTTGAGAGGAGGTGCAATGAGTGGGAAGCTTTGAGAGGGGGACGAGAGGAAGCTTTGAGAGGAGGTGCGATGAGGGGGAAGCTTGAGAGGGGATGAGAGGAAAGCTTTGAGGGGGGTGGGATTAAGGGGAAGCTTTGAGGAGTGAGACATGGTTGAGCTTTGAGGAGGTGGGACAAGGTTAAAGCTTTGAGGTGGTGGAATGATGGGAAAGCTTTGAGGAGTGAGATGGGGGGGAAGCATTGAGGGGCAGGGTGAAGGGAATCTTTGAGGAGTGTGTAAGGGGAAGCACTGAGAGGGTGTGGTGAGGGTAAGATGTAGAAAGAGGGGACATGAAGTGGAGGGATGCTGAAGAAAGGTGAAGGATTAGAGTTGACTGTGATGAAGAAGAAGAAAACGCGGGATATTTAAGATGGAGAAATATGGAAAGTGAGCATTATTAAATGTTTTTGAAAGGCTTCTAAAGGGGAAGGAAGAATCATTTCTTCAATGAAGTTCCATTTGGAGAGCTTGAGAAAAGGGAAGATTACATGATGAAGTACAGTAAGCTGGCTATCTAAGGAGTAGGTAGGCCTTCAGCAACACAAAAACATATTTAAGAATAACAGCACCCACAAATATGATTTTACAATGAAACATTGGATGAAAACCCAAACAGCAACAAATGGACGAAAAATACAATACAAAAATACGACGGATCTGATTTTGGAAAACTTAGCTTTGATGAGGTGGACGGAGCAGTTGCAGATTGAACCTCCACATGGTGTCAACCCTGAGCCAGAAGGAAATGGTGTCTTATACCCCCTCATGACCCCATTGCCAAGGCAGGTCCTGGGGCACTGATCAACCCAGACTCGAGCGTGGCATAGAATGCATCCTTCACGGTGATATCACTCGCCTCAGTCGGGGCAAAACAGAGACCAGGGAAATAACACCCAAGAGTGACGAATCATCGTTCATATACGCTCGTTGACCGGTGGTTACCTCAATTAATTATCAGTTGGAGTCAGCTTATTGGACACAGCTACAGCAACTCCTTGGGAATGGTAACCATCAGAGCGACCAGACCAATAGTAGGTGTAACCACCCATATAATCTCACCGCAATCCGGTCTCCGAACCTCAGAGAGTCCTACAACACCGATGTCCCAAACAGCCTTGACGTCAGATGATAACAGAGACAGGTGATTATCCTCTCTTAGGGAAAGGACATTCCAGGCACCCACCCAAAGGGACCACCTCAGGTTAACCCAAGGACGAACACTCAGCACCACTCCGACACACTCTCCCCGCAATCTGACCCAGGAATGTTACCCCATGGTTTCCCTTCTGTCATCAAAGATTGGGGTCCCGAAGGCTTCCCAATCCCGTCATCAGGTGAGCTCCTGTGAAGGAAGCTGGCACAGGAGGTCCTCCACCAAGTGGGTTTTCAGATTTTTTTTATGCTTTTGGAATGTTTTGCGGAGTGAAGGGTTTTTACGGTGGCCGAGTGAAAATCCTGCACAACACCTCTAATAAGAAGTAACCCAACTGCAGGAGGAGGTCCGCAGACACAGTTGGACATTACATAGGATGGCCGTTGGCTCACAAGGAGCTCTTCCGCCTTGGACAGAGCTTGTTTCTTCATCCTGCTGGATGTCCATATCATAACACCCTCCTCACCAAAAACTGGTGGGGGAGACGGTTTATAGTTGCCGGCAACCTGAACATGGAACAGGTTACTGCAGGTTTACATGGTACTTGTAGCAAGTCACAGATCTAATCTGACCTAATCTGACAAAACCCATTACGCAAGCACTCCTGTTTTCCAGGTTATTGTGCCCCCCCCTATGCTTTTCCATTTTTCAGCTCTTTGTTAGTTTGTTCCTCTTCTGTTTCATCCCTGCCTCTCCATTCCTTTTATTGCAGTGTTTCATTCAGCTTGTTGTGCAGCTTGTTCACCTCCAATGTTTCTTCTCCCCCCTGCCCTTGATCGCACCGCTCCTTCTACTCTGATGTTGATGTTTCCCCCTTTCCATTTTGGTCGCCTTCTATTCTGCTCCAAGCTCTTTCAACGAGCCTCGATCATGTACACAAGAAAACCAATGGTTTGTTTGGCCTTGTCTATGCTTTTAAAAATGTTGAATGTCAAGTAAGTAAGCAGCACGTCCCATTTGTTAAAAGTCTTTGGTACGACTTGGCTGGGGTTTAGAACGATGACCTCCCAGACTCAGAGTGGATGCTCCCAACTCTAAGCATCACACCACCGAGTCCGCTAAATGAATGATTGATTTTCGAATTTTTTTTGCTTGTGTCTGGAATTAATCGCTTCATTCTAAATGTTTGGCACAATCACCTTTTTCTTCATTTTCCTACCCATTGTCGAAACAACAAAAGCAAAAATTGAATTGTCCGTGATTTACAAAGTGCCTTCATCACCACCAATTGTGTGTCACTGTTGCTTTAGTCTTCTTGAAGGTTGTTTTTTTGAAAGGAGGTTATTTGTGGAACATAATTGGTGATAGCTGCCATATTTTGTACAGAAAAGAGGTTCTCAGCCATCTTCTTTCAATGAAAAATCATTTTGGAGAGCATCGACAAAACAACATAACTACCATACACTCTTAAGAATAAATACTCTCACTCTCACTTTCACTCTCACATGTACCATGTTCTTGAAATATCATCGGTGCCACCAAAACAGCTTCCTGAGCAAGGGTTATATCTGGATGGTTTGCCATTGCCTTCCCAGTAGTAATTAGGTCAGGAATTTGAAATTTGGCCACAGTGTTGGCGATAGCTTCACCCATTTTGGCAAAGGACACCATGGGTCTTTAGCGTCCAACAACGAATGCCAGCAGATAGGATTCTCGTTTAACATCCATCCACCAGCCGGCAACACACATCCATGAATCACCCTGGCCTGTGAAACACCAGGATGACAGTTTATTAACAGGGTCCAGGATTCAAACCCAGGCTGGACAACTTAGAGGGGAGTGTGCATACTCTAGGCTATCCTGCCAGCTCAGAAAGCACTGACTTGTTATAAAGTGGATCTTTTGTTGAACTTCCAAGTGATACACATTCCCCCCCCCTTTCTCCGCAAACCTTTCCTCCAAGGATAATAAACAGCTTGCACAAATCTCTTGAGCCACCAATTTCCTTCGACTTTTCATCAACGCCATTCCTTGTTCTTTTCCTGTGGCATATGGTGTATGTAGTCACGCTTGCGTTGGCGTTATTTGGATTAAAGTTCTCGACTGAAGGGAATCCTTGGATAGAATCGATAACCTACCGTCCTGCTTTGCTTGTCGTGTTGTCGAAAACTGTGTGATTGGAATTACTCATTTCTCCTGGCTTTGCATTGAAATTCCGAGGTATTAAAGTCGATGTGAAATGAACGTTATAAAATGCTCTTGTATTTATAAGACTACATCAATTCACATTATCATCGCCATGACATCGAGCTGGATGTCCTGCCTGCTAGCGCTGGTCCTTGATGGATGATAAAGCTCCCATGGTGTCTTTCATGACAGTAGTCAAATTATTGTTGAACTCTGAACAAATCACAATTCCTTCCCAAGTCACCTCCAGTCGAACATCGGCTTGGCCACTTGTTGTTTTTTGTAATACAGGTCAAGGCTCATGGAAGAACCAGACCACAGAACGGATTAGGAACAACATAACAAAAGGAAGAGCAGAAGGAGACGGGGGAACTATTCCGCAGATGGACAAACAAGGAATGCGGGTAGGGGAGAACGTACGGGGTGGCCAAGATGGATACAGAAGGAAAATTTGGTGGAGAGGGGGGCAGTGGGGTGTTTTAAACGGGTTGTAGAAAGAATCATGGTTTGGGTGGTGGATGATCTGAGATGGTGGTGAACAGTTGTCTTGAAGACATGGATTCAATGTTTGTGAAAGACTTGGGCAAAAACGTTCCCCAGCTGATCTGCAAAAGGTGGGAATAATGAGGTCGTTGAATAAGAAGAGGTAGTAGTGGTAGCAGTGCTAGTAGTATTACGAATAGACAAATTCACATTATCTGGATCATGCTCGTTGTCATACCTCGCTTATTACTGTGCTCCGATGAAGAGATGATTTTTAATAATATTTATTTTTGAAGATCGCAGAAGACCATTGGAGGATGGAATGGATTCATGTCGACTCAGAATGACTTTCTTGGGAAAACAAATCATGGGATAATAATTCATTTCCATTGGCTTGTGCCGTGTAACAGAAATCTGGAAAAGATGTTTAAAAAGTCATTGAGCTTGATATCCAAACCATGGGCTTGGCTCAGTGGTTAGTGTGGCTGGCTGGGATACTTAGGATCCAACTTCGAGCCCCGTTGGCGTTGCTGAATTAACACCAGGGGGTTGACTCAGCTTGTCATCCTTCTGAGGTCGGCAAAATGAGTACTAGTGTACGGGTATAGGGCACTGCATTAGTGCGCAGTCGTTCCCCAACAAAATGATAGCTACCTGGCAACCAAGCTGCCATATGCAAGAACAAGAAGACGCTTGATATACACTTGGATACAGAGAGAAATAAATACTCTTTTCTCTGAATGATAACATAAAGGGATATACATATATATATATATAGTAATTAGGCAATTACAGAAATGTCAACCTCATTTCAGATTGCAAAGTGTAGAAGGCTGAGCCGGTAATGAAATATTATTGTATTCAGTGTACATGAAGTGGTAAGGCTCGATGAAGAGGTCACAATTTCAACTGTATTTTGGGGCATTGCACGAGAAGGCAATTTTTAGGGTCACAGAGTACACCTCAAGCTGGTGTGGCGTATGCGTTTGATATAATCCAGAGCTCCCAAGTTAACATCGAGATCAGTCAACAAGGAAGAGAGTCCCCAAGTGCAGTGAAAGGCCTTTTCGTGTAAATTGTGTCCATAAACAGGGAAAGTAAGGTCCTTCTTGCAAAAAGAGGAGCATTCTTGCCACTGATTGATTGGTAATGTCGAAATGATCATCTCTGTGAACAGTCGTTCCATCCCAGTCAGAACTTTCTTGGCTTTTTTCATTTTGGTCTCAAACTCTGAGCCTAATGGTTTGCAGCATATCTGTGTTTTAATTGTGGAGACAGACACGTCTTCTGGCATCCGAACGTGATTGCATGTGAAGGTTGGCCCTTTTATTAGGGAGGGGAAGTTCTGCACTTGGAGTGTGTTCCTATTGCGAGCACGATCGGCATATGGCATGGCTCGGGTGCACAGGGGGATCGGACTCAGGTGACCCACAATCTGGGTCGCGCCCATCTTTGACGACGGACACCTTAACATCAAGCGCATTTCTCCAGGGCACTGAGACGCCAGTGCTTCTGGACATTTTGGTCCCAAAGCATGTTGTTGACAAATTTGAGTCGGATCATTGTGCTTTCCTGGCACATGAGCCGGAATAATGGTCTTGTCAGATAAGAAAAAATGATTGTTGACAGCTGCCAATGCTGGATTGGTGCAGGACTTTAATACAAGGGTGATATGAGTGAGGCCATTTAGGCCAAATTATTGCATCATTGGTCTCCTTGACTCTGTCAAAAATCTTCTAGTTGGTGTGTGTGTGTGTTTGTGTGTGTGTGTGTGTGTGTGTGTGGTGTGTGTGGTGTGTTTGTTGTTTATTTGTGAAGACTTTCAACAAAATGTGTTCGATTGCTCATGTCATTGGTTGATGAATGTGGTGAATGATGATGATGGTCATCTCAATTGCGGGTTTCAGAAATAGACGGAGCTCTCCCAGTGCTCAAAGTATCCACCTCCGCGGCGTGAGTGTGCATGTGTATGTTTGGTGTGCGCAAGTGCTATTTGTTGGCTGCTATCTTCACACTGGGTGATTTCAGAACGTGGAAATGAGGACCTAGCCAGGTCTCAAAGTTGTGTGTGTTGTGTGTGTGTGGTGTGTGTCTGTGTGTGTGTGTGTGTGTGTGTGTGTGTGTGTGTGGTGTGGTTTCGTGTTTACAGGAGTTAGTCAGAGAACATTCTAGTCACAGCTGAGCAGCAATTGATTAGTGAGACTTGATGGTTTGTCCCATCCAGTTACGGTGAAAGACGTGATTGGGCCTTAATGAATATTCAATGATGATATGCATTGTTGGCATTGCACGTTTGTAACATGTTTGAAGGCCTTGTGTGCATATTTCTGTCTACACTATCACTGATGACTTCTCAAGAAGCGATGCAACGGTCTGGTGGTTGATGGGTGCATGGTAGTTTGGATTTTAATACCATGTGCTTGCTTTTGAACTGTAGAGGAACCCAGTCGAGTTTTGAAACAGTAAAGAGCATGCCTTGTGCGCAATCTTAGTGCTTATGCTAGCTTTATTTGTGGAAGACAAGGGTTTGACTCCACAAAATCCCTAGCCGTAGCTGGGCACAATTGATAGGTTCGAAAGTGTATTGGAATTGCTCTCTCCCGGCCTAATTATGGTAGAGACTCTGGTTGGTCCTCATGAAACACTGATCTATATATGAGCATACTGCATATTCTTTTCTCCTTCTCTTCCCCTTATAAGGGGTGAAGGCCAATGGTACTAATCTTTGTCCTGCCTTGACCATATATCCTCCACTTTCCTCTTAACTCACCAACCTCTCTACTCTCCAACCACCCCACGATTTGATATCCCTTCATCACACATCTTCCCATCTCCATCCACGATCTACCTTTCTCCCCTCTTACCTTACTCACTCAACCTATGCTTGCAATCTTTGCCAATTATTTCTTCCCATCCACACCGTTCCACGCCACTTTCAGCCATCTTTTACCAATCTTCTCGTCAGCTTACCTTGCACACCTAAGTATTCCTCCTTCAGTTCTTCCATCCTCTTCTAATTTAACCCTCCTCACTCGTGCAATTTTTCTGGACCAAGTTGTTCTCGCAGGCCTGCAGCCTCTGCATGGTGTCTCTGTCAGTGCCACCATCCCAAACCATAAAGGTAAGGCCAGCATTATACAAGAGCAGAACTTTCGCCTTTCAATTTCCTTATATTTTTTCTGACTACCATCTAATTTTGTCCACTTCTTCCATGCATTTGTCCCACTCTGTATCCTACTTCCCCTCTGCTTCAACCTATACCATCCCCAATGCAATGTTCCCCCAAATACTCAAACCAATTTCTCTGTGCTGATCTCTCCCCTCTTAAGCCGGAGCATGACCCACATTATCTCACTTCTCCATTATCATTTTGGCCATGCTTCCCAAATGCCTCTTTCTACTCCATACCGTACTCTGCATCTCGCCTCTTACTCCACCACAAACAGCCAGAATCATCTGGATACAACACCCTCCCCAGATACCTTTCATTTTTACCGCCTCTTGCTTACCAGCTCCATCAGACCAATGATAGACACAAGTGGCTGAGAGAGCTTCCCTGCCTCAAACCGAAACTCACCACTGGAACTCCGTCCTGACATCCTTGGACAAACCAAACTCTTCCCCTTTTCCTAATGTACATCCTTCGCCAACTAAACTTCAACTTCGCGGTACTCCGCATCTATCTCAGTGTCTTCATTGTCATCTCGCAGGACAGTCATAGCCCTTTCCCAGTGCACAACCCAATGCCATTTACTTAGCCCCTCCAACCTATTCTCTACCAACTGCAGCGTGAACATCCATCATCATCCCCTAACCGTTTCTAAACCCTGTTGCGCTTCGCCGATCTTATCTCACACATTTCCTTATAGTGGGAACTTAGCTATATTAGCATAACAATTGTGCATTTTTGATGAAAGCACCATTTGGCACACTGTAGCCCTATCATTTATGGAACAGGATTGGATATTGGGCCATCTCAAATTAGCCTGCTGATGCTGTGGCAGCCATTTTCCACTGCCATCAAAAATTGTGAGATGGCCCATATGCCAAATCTGTTCATTATGATAGGCTACGAGTGTGCCAAATTTGGTGCTTTCCTCACAATGCACATTGTTTAGCTATTGCCACTATTATCTCCTCCAAGACTTACTCTTCCAGTACCTTCAGACAGATGACTTCGAGTGTAATGCCCTGTAGCTTCTTGAACATCACAATGCCTCTTCCATATGGCACATTATGCCCTGCCGGTTTCCAATTTTTCCCTTCTGGGGATTCTAATCCTCTTTCAACATACATTCACAGCCTCTTCCCAACTGATCAAGTTCTCCACTGTAATTAGCATTCAGAATGCACCTCATCAATAGCCTTGTACTCTTCCCTTCTTCCTGCCACTTTACTGCTGTTCCACACCTTCCTCCCATGATCTCCACTACTTCCATTCCAGTCTACATACCACAGTTGCTCCAGGCTCACCGGTTGCTTCTTCCCCAGTCAACATCCTTGAAATAGCTTCCCATACCTTAATATGCATCTCTTCTGCCTTCCACGCACAATCCTAATCACCACCCACTCTCCCTTCATATCTTACTATCTTCACCCCTGCCACAGCCAATATAAAGATCAGTTATTCTTCCCACCATCCTCTTTCAAACTTGTTGGAATACCTCCCTCTTCCATATCATTTCCTCACCTTATCTACAGCTCTCCTTGCTGCTTTCTTGTTTTGGCCCATGCAGGTGGAGAAACCCTGCATCGTTGTCGCCCTTCGTCCTTGATCTTCTCTATCCTCTTCCAAAACCATCTTTCTTTTCAACCAACTACTTCGCTAACTTCCTCTATCAATCAATAACTAGTTTCTATACCGTCAACGATCACCTTTCTTGAAGTCCTTCCACACAAAATCTGCAATTCCTACTAAAACCTCACCTCTGTACTTCATCCACTCCTCTTCCAGCTTTCAGCTTCTTCGCTAAAGTTCCTCATATTGGCCCTCGTCCTCTCTTGTATCTTATCTCTATGGTGAACGTTGTCACTGCACTTCCCCCACTTAAATCATCTTTCTGACCCATAAACCTCAACTTCTCCTTTCTTCATGCACACACAAACAATACCATAGGCCTGTGCTTGTTGGGTGACATGCTCTTCTACTATTAAATCTAAACGCAACGCCTTACACAACTGTTCCTCATTATACCAACAAATCCAGTTCCATTCTATGCTGTCCACTCCTGTAAGTAATTTTCCACTTCTCCTGCTTCTGAAAAGACTTAACGACAACACGAGCCATGCATTCTCTCGCTAGCAGCTCCACCAGCTTTCGACTACTCTAATTCCTCATCCCGCACCAACTTAACTTACCAACTCATTCCTTGCTATACCCCGGTTCTGGGCTACTACACATACGCGTGTTGAAAGTCCCCCACAATGCAAACAGCATCCCTCCAGCTCAAACCATTTCCATCACCTTCGTGCAATCCCCCCGATCCTGCTTCTCTCCTCATCCCTTGTTGTGGGAGGACTAATTGAGATGCATGCTTCAACACAATGTTGCCACAAATAAATGAGGAAAGAGAACCTAGGTTGCCGCCCTCGAGTTTGGGCTTCCTTCGAATGATGAGCAGGCTAACCATTTGGTGCTGGCTGCCTCACACAAAGAGTTTGATGTGCCATGGGTTGAAAGAATGGATTGGATCACTGCAACGGGTTGGGATAAACGAGAGAGAGAGAGAGACAGACACAGAAGACAGAACAGACAGACACAGACAGACACAGACAGACACAGACCAGACAACAGACAGCACAGACAGACACAGACAGACAGAGCTGCAACATATTGTTTGGGACATAATTAATTGAAGCAGTTCAACCTAAGAATGAGTTCCCTAACTACACAATAACCAATAGAGTTTAATGAGATTATAATTCGTTAACTGATTTCCAGATAATTTTATTTCATGCTAAAGACGCCTTTTGCTCTGTCAGCCTAATGACAGGGTTTCGTGCTGCCAGCACAAAGCAACCCCATTGCCAAGGATATAACTGGTGGTTGCATTAAACCTGCCATTGTCTTCCCAGTGTTAAATCACTGTGAATCTGGTGATTTGGGCCCAGAGGGAACCGGAGATAACTCTCCTAATCCTTTGCGGCAATGACTATGGGATCTTTTAACGTCAGCCAACTAATGTCAGCAGATGGGAGCAGCCGGCTTTACGCCCCCCCCCCCCCGAGAAACGGTGCACACTTTGATGTGTCGTGCCTGGTTGACAGTGCCTTCACCGTTTCTAACATCGTCAAAAGGCAAGTTGAACCTTTAATTCCTGATAATGCAACAAGGATAGTACCACAAACTTACAATCAATTTATATAAAAAAAAATATTCCAAATTAACCTCCTCTTTTGTTTTTGTGCCATTTCTACTCCCAACCTTTCGCCGACCATGCTCTGTGTGCTCTTAGTTAGTTGGAGCCATC
>CM068961.1:95476399-95493899 GCA_035128595.1 Eptatretus atami
TGGCCCTAAATGGAGTTCTTTCATCCCCTCTTCCTGTCCAGGCTGAAGTTCCTCAAGGTAGCGTTCTGGGTCCAGTTCTTTTTCTGGTTTTCATCAATGATCTCTCCAACTCTCTGGAAAATCCTCTATATATCTTTGCTAATGACTCCACCCTCTGCCGTACCATCGGTCATTTCTCAGACCGGCAAGCAGCAGCTTCTTCGCTCACTGCAGATCTGGATAAAATCACAAACTGGTCCAACACGTGGAACATGTCTTTCAATCCGGACAAGTCTCCCACTCTCACAATGTCTCTTCGAAAGGACCATTTAGAAACCTCCCCCCCCCCCCATCCACTTTCTCAACAACCCTCTGGTAGAAGTCTTCTCTTTCAAGCTTCTGGGTCTCACTATCTGCCATGACCTTTCCTGGGAAAGCCACATTTCAAACCTCGCCTCCAAAGCCAGTCGCCGACTGGGAATCCTCCGTCGTGCAAAGTCCTTCCTCGGCCCACCTGAGCTCCTGGCCCCACTTACAAAGCTTTTGTCCGCAGCCTGATGGAGCACTGCTCTCCCCTCTGGGCTGATGCTCTTGCCTCCCACATTTCTCGGCTTCACGCTGTAGAAACCAAGGCATTTCGGATCATTGGCATCTCCCGCAATGAGGCTGAGTCTTTGGGCCTCTCACTCATTCACCGCAGGTTGGTCGGTGGTCTTTCTGTCTTCTACCGTCTCCTCTCCAGCCTTGCCCCCCCCCCTGCTCTCTCTGCGATTTGTCCCCACCACATTTCCGCAGGGCGCTCAAGGTCCGCCAACAACCCCCTTCTGGTAAAACTACCAAAATCACGAATCACTGCTCACCTTCACTCTTTCAATCCTCTTTTTTCCCGCCATTGGAATAAACTCCCTCACTCTATTCATTCCCATTCTTCCCTCCAGGCCGTCAAAACAGCTGTTTACCACCACCTCTTATCATCCCCCATCCAAATCCTTGATCTTTCTTACCCCCGATAATCCCACCAAGCCCACCTCCTTAAAATTCCCTGCTTTCCTTCCTGAAAGTCCCTGTAATGTACATCTTCTATTCCCCATGTTCCCTGTCCCATCCCTCTCCCTTCCACAGATCTCTTAACATCTCTGTTCCCCACTGTTTTGTCCTTCCCACTCCCTCCCTCTTGTCTCATGCCCCCCTTGATGTGCGCTGTGTGTTAGCTCTCACACGAGCCTCGACAAGGTATATATTAAAAAAAAAAAAAAAAAAAAAGACAGTGGAATCTTTCATGTGAACAAGTTAATTTGAACGGACGAGGTGCCAGCTTGAATCCATTAATTTCTCGTGAGGTTGGGAATCGAACCCAGACTATACTGCTCAAAAGTAGGTGCCCTCCCTTTACACAATCCTGTTGGACATGATTGAAAGTAGGAATGACAAATAATGCTGTCATGACTTTCCAAACATTTATCTAGGGCACATGAAGGAGTTATACATAAATAACAAAGATGTCAGTATACTTTAACGTAAACTACAAGGACATTAATCGACAATGTCAGACAGACACACAAGGTTTATGCCATTTTCAACCTGGGTTCCCAGCAACATGGTCCATCAGTTCAGAGGGCAGAAAAGCCCATGTTGGCTTTTATTAGGATGCCGTTTTGGGAATGTCAGTCCCATAAGATGAAAATGTTGATGTCCCCTTCTCTCCCCCCCTTCCAACCCCAAAATCGAAAGCAAAAATAACTCAAATTCCACATGAAAAGGTGTAAGAATTGTAAGTTATCAGAAGGATCACTTCATTTCTAGACAATTAATTATCAATCACTGTGTCATTGCCAGAAGCATTTAATAATTAAAAACCTTCCTTAAATATTGTTGTTGTGTAGAAGTGGAGGAGGGGGGGGGGGGTGGGGAATAGCACATTTTACCGAAGAATAGCTTGGTCCGTGTGTTTGAGTAGGGTAGAATTACACCTGTATTAGGGATCTGTTAGGGTTAAATCTGCGACCTCAGCACTCATAGGGTTAAAAAAAAAAATAACCCAGCTTTCGATTCCTACCAACCCGTTTTCTGTCGCCTTTAACTTGCCAGTATGAGTGAGTCTCTGTTGTATCATACTCATACGACTGTGTATATAATGACAGAAGAGTCTGTTTCTGTGTATATTTGACAACTATGCACTCCTGAACGACGGGACGGAATGAGTTGAAAACTGATGTTTGTACTCGGGATTTTCACGGGGATGTTTTAAGGGGTAAAAAAAACAATAGTCCAGGCGGTTCAGGGTGGGAGAAGACCCCTATTCTCTCCATGTAAATATGTATGGCATAGTGCCTCTCCCAGTCAGAGGGACTATTACAAGTCACTAAAATACCCCAATTCTTGTGGAATTAATATCTAATTTAATAATTAAAATCGTTAAATTAAATAATTCAACATGGGTTATTTGCTGGTACGAACAAATATTCCGTGCCAAGGTTTCGATGTTGAAAAAGTCTAATTTCTGTAATGTATCAGAAGAACAGGAAAAATTATCAAATTATCAATGATTACCTCCGCCACCGAAGATGGGTGGAGGTTATGTTTTCACCCCTTGTCTGTTTGTTTCTTTGTCCGGCTGTTTTTTTTTTGTCTGCATGTCTTTTAGCAGAATATCTCAAGCTATTTCAACATTGACGATAATTTCTTGACACCAGACGTGTTTGCTCTTTATATACGAGTCGAGACAAAGAAAGACGACACAATTGATGTTTTCCGGATAAAAGGTGTTGAATAATGAAATGGGCAAGTGACCGGGTTGGGCTACTTGTTGTTGTTGACTGAACACCGAAGTAATAATGCTGTGATCCGAGGTTCAAATCCCAAATGCCATACCAATTTGTCCATGACTTACCAAGTGTCCTTGTGATTCCTTTAAAACTACAATGATGTCTCTTCCCATGTTCAATGTCAATTTTCTTTGTTTAATGCGGATGACAGCCAGATGTATCTGTCCATGTAACTTAACCATAATAATGCCCTCTTCCACAACACAGAAGTTGCTTCTCATCAAAACTCAAAAAAGGATGTCCATGAACTTTCCCGAATTGAACGTTTCCAAGATTAGCATGCTGCTCATTGGCTCTTCATCAGTCTTTACAAAGCCTCAACCTCGGATAGTGAAACTTGTGGATCATCACCTGATCACTGCTATTTTGGTCTCTAACTTAGGTGTCACAGTGGAATTAACTCTTCCCTTTAATCCACACATCGCTAGAATTTATTTACTTCCATTTGTACATTCTTTCCCAATGCTCTCCTAACATCAGATTTGAATGAGTGTAATTCCCAGCTGGAAGGTTTGCCTGCTTCTTCTCCCTGGCCCTTACAACTAATGAAGAAGGCAACAGTCAGGTTCGGGGCTCGAAGCTTGGAAATTCCATCATGTCTCTCCAATTCTCAAAACACTTCACTGACTTCCAGCACATCAACGTACATATTTTTTAAACTGTTTATAACCACAAAAGCCAAACATGGATTCCTGCCAATGGATCCATCCACTGGGACCATACTCTGTGCAGAGCGTTGGTGTTGCCGAAGCAGTCTCCTTGGCTGTTGGGCACTATCCTGGACGGGTCGCCACTCCGACACAGGATACCAGCAAGCTGGCACTCATTTTGCCGACTTCAGAAGGATGACAAGCAGAGTAAATTCAACAGCGAAGGGGGATTTAAACTCAGGATCTTAGGATCCCAAGCCCACCACCCTAACCATTAAGCAAACACCAGGCATGTTCCTGGCTATATACCTGACTTTATAACACTTGACATTCCTGCAAGACAGCTAAAGTCCAACAAGATTGTTACTCGCACCAAGATGAAGACTTTTGGGGATCGAGCATATTATTATCAACCGATGAGTCTCTCGTGTGTAGGCCGGCTACTTTCGCATCACAAACTGTCGCTTATATCACTGATGGTTGCATTGATGAGTGCACCACACTCACATATGAAAACCTGTGAAGGTGTGAATGTGTGAGGAAAGTGCGCTCGTTGGTAATCCCAAAGGAGATGAAAGTCGTAACAAGGTATCCATAGGTGAACCTTCGGATGGATCATATCGCAATGAACTTGAAGAGTCTGGAACATGCGATAATGGACTGGGAGAAAATGGACGAGCGAAATAGAGGAAGGTTTTCTATGGCCTGGCATAATCCATACATTTCCCAACATATTGTCCTGGTGAATGATCGTTTATATCGGATGTTCAGTTCTGTCCAGCACAGGAGATCGAAAGTGGGCAGAGTCATCCTCTTACATATGAACCGGGGTTGCATATGTTTCGCGTTGTCATGGGGAACGCGTGTAACGCCAGGTAAAGCCTGCCTGATGGATTTCATCATAATTGGCATGTGCTGGTGAAATGTGAACTACCCGTTTCCAGCTGACTAGTTTTCCAAACCGTATGGATCATGTTTTTACGTTATAACTTCATCTTAGTGTTATTGTCATGTCCTGTGCAATATTTCCTGTTATACTGTACGTTGTTCGTGCTATATCTTGAATTTGTTTAGTATTGTTCAAGGCCTCACCGAGCCTCACCTCGGATAGAAAGGGTGAAAATTATTTGTCTCCGTGTTCCTCATTTTGCTTCCTTCTTCCCAAATATTTTATTTCCACCACCTCAACATTGTCCTATTTCTCCTTAAATTTCCTTCTGCCTACTCCCGCCTCTCTTTTCTCGATATCTCCAAACTAAATCGTCTTCAGTATCAACGCTTCTTTTCTTAAAAGCATTCAAAATCATTTAAAAAATGCATTTCAACTCTTATATCTCCTTCAGAAATGCTATATCTGTTCTTCTTTTTCACCACAATCTTTCTCTTTGTGGTGCTTTGTCAAGTCTGTCTCTGGTGTATGCTCCTTTTCCATCCTTTCCCTCTCTTCAACTGGCACCACAACTGACTCCGCTTGTGAGAAGGCCGAATGCCTCAGTTCTGTGTTTGTTTTGAAATCTTGTGTCTCCAATCCCTCAATTTCGGTCCCCATCCTTCCCTGTCACAGCCAACTGCTCATGGACTCTGTATTTTGCACCTGAGAAGGTAGCAAAGTTTCTTTCAATCCTCGACTCTGACTATGCAACTGGACCGATGGCATCAACTCACGTGTCCTAAAAACCTGCTATGCTGCTCTTGTACTTCCTCTCTCTGCCATTTTCACCTTTTCTTTTGCAGACAGGATGGTGGCCACTCTTTGTCATATTGCCTCCTTTTTGGTCTTGCACTCTCTGCCCTCTCTTGGCTCTGTCTCCCCTATGTTTCTGCAGGGTGTGCATGGTCTGCCAGTAACCCTCTTCTTGCTAAACTCCCAAAATCCAGGCTCACTGCTCACTTCCACTAATGTTTTTTCCTCTTTTCTCACCTGTGATACCAACCTCCTCAGTCTGTTCAGTCTCATTCTTCCATCCAGTGTTTTAAGACGGCTGTTAACCACGACATCAGGTCATCCCCCATCCAGACTCATGACCTCTTAGTTATTTCCCCCACACATGCAAAGCAAAAAGCGGAGTTAAGCAATTTGTTCACCCTGTCTGTCTACAGGCGTCAGTTTATAATCGAGGAACGACCTAATTTAAATTCAATTTTATACGTTGAATATTGCAGAACAAGAATCGGAACACAAACCTATGGTTCAACAGTACTTTGGCTCTGAATTTGGTAAATTGCATGGCATCTCATCCCGAGAGTGCATGCACAGAGAGGAGTAAGGTAATATTTTTACTCTGCCTGTCTGGTAGTCAAAAAAATTGAAAATAATTCCAAACAGGAAACTTACTCTTTTTAGGGTTGTCAGAAAGAAAAACCAACAGGCACGAAGAATTCATTTAACGTGTTCGACAGGGTGATGTAAAAGACAGTGCATTAATGGTGGGAAAACTTCAAAAAAATTTTTTCCCTAAAACCTTTAAAATATTTCTTTTATTTCAACTAGATTATATACTTGAACACTGGAACACAAATCGCCTAATTGGCACTTTCAAAACCTTCCATTTAGCAGTACTTGGACAAAATATTATGCCATTTTACATCAGCTTGATCAATCAAGTGTGCCACTCATGCTCTCAGTGTTGGGGAATATGGAGATTCAGACAAAAAGGCAGCTCGTAGGAAATATGGATCATGCGGGAGCAGAATGGAATTCGGGAGGTGCAAGATCAGTACACAGAGAGTGAGAAATACGGGACTTTCATAGTGACCTATGAAAGCTAAACGAGGCCTTTGGAGCATGTGTTGTGTGAGCGTTTCCAGTGACTCGGTTCTGCTCGCCGGGCACGTTTAACTCGCCGTTGCTAGCAGGTAATCTGGAATTCAAATTGTCTTTTTAACATAATTTTCAACATTCAGACGAAAGAGTGGCAATTCGTGGATGGTTAACCATAATTGTTCTGTTCCTGAATGCAAATCGGATTCACGGAAATATAAGAAATTTGAGAAACATCCATAGATAAGAGGTGTCAAGTTACTATCATTTTCTGTTTGTACAAGCAAGCGACGGCAGCAGATATGAAACACACACACAAACACACACACGCACAGACGAATGCTTCTCCTTTTACCCATAGATGCAAAAAATTCTCATGTGGCCACTGAACCAGACAAAGAATATATCTATCTATAATTCCAGCAATGTGTGTGTGTGTGTTTGTCGGTGTGTGTGACCACTGTTTCTCGACAACCACTGGTCCGATCTAATTGATAACTTGCCAGGTATATTGATGGGGCCCTGTGGATGTGCCTTTTCAAGGTTTGATATTAATCGGACAAGTGGTTCCCAAGTTATGGCCATTTATTTACCAAACCAATGATAGGACACGGTGCTATGACGTCACAATTCTTCTTCTTCTTCTTCTTCTTCTCTTTTTTTGCAAGTACGGCAACGCACGTACGGGTACGCGAGAGCGAAGGAATGGCCTGTGTGGTTGTTTCTGGCACGCGGTTTGAAAGTTTTTTTTAATTTTTATTTATTTTTTATTTATTTTTATTTTGCACGTGCGGCCACACACGTACGGGCACGCAAGAGCGAAGGAACGGCCTTTGTGGTTGTTTCTGGCACGCGGTTTGAAAGTTTTTTTTATTTTTTTGCACGTACGGCCATGCAGGTACGGGCACGCACGTACGGGCATGCGAGAGCGAAGGAACGGCCTGTGTGGTTGTTGTTTCTGGCACGCGGTTTGAAAGTTTTTTTTTTGCACGTACGGCCATGCACGTATGGGCACGCACGTACGGCCATGCACGTATGGGCACGCACGTACGGGCCCGCACGTACGGGCCCGCACTAGTATTTATAATGGCCCTCACAGCCCAGAGAGCTCCCACTCCCATTCCCCCTTCCCTCCTCCCATACATGATTAATGGTAAATGTTATAATTTTATACTTATCATGTGCATTGACAAGCCCCACTTATTGACCTTCTCTCACTAACAAGGATGATCGGGGAGGTCGGATAGAACGCGCCATCCACAGGCCTTGCACCAGTCCATGTCCTCGGCAGCTTGCAGTATGGGGAGCTGCAAGCTATCCACTTTTTGGGTGAGTTCAGAAAGTTCTCCAACTCTTTCGCTGTGTTGAGGCACACCCCTTTCTAGCAGGTATATTTCCAAGTATTTTTGGCTTCTTTTCGAAGCTTTGTGAGTCATTTTAGGTAGCAATCCTTAAACACAATACACTTTATTTTGTCCTGAACATGGCCATTTCCTGTGCTCTCTTTGCATGCGCACTGAGAATTTTGGGACATATTGCATCATTTACAAAGGCCAGTATTGCGCTCTTGATGTAAAGATCAACTCCACCACCGGGATCGGGTTCAGGCATATCAAATTGGAGGAGACAATAGCCAGCGAGAGACACTGAGTCAGGGATATTCTGTGGGAGTAAGGATTCTGTTAAATAGATGATGTTCAGTTCATCAGCGTAAATCTGGATTGAAAGATCTGTCCAATTGGAGTGTGGGCCTTGGATATTTGAGGTCTGCACAATTAAGGACAGGGAAGGAAGCATTGAGGGGATGGGGGAAGAGAGTGACTGGTGAAGGCTGTGGGAGGGTGTGGGACCGGAGACAGGTGTTAGAGGATGGAAGGGCGCAGGAAGGAAGTGTGTTGCTGTGAGGATGGACTTGGCACGGCACGGAGGATGGACTTGGCATCTCAGGGGGAATCTGAGAGGT
Source organism: Eptatretus atami (assembly GCA_035128595.1). NCBI lineage: Eukaryota > Metazoa > Chordata > Myxini > Myxiniformes > Myxinidae > Eptatretus > Eptatretus atami. Next base: position 95,484,578 of record CM068961.1, read on the forward strand.
GTGGGGTGCGGGATGGTGGGTGTGGCTGCGAAGAGGTGTGGCTGCGAGGGGGCGGGAAATGGGGATGAGATGGGAGGGTTATGGATGGAGGATGGAGGATGGATGTTGGGAGGTTGCAGGATGGGGATAGATGAGAGGATGCATGATGGGGGAATAGATGGGTTGGTGTGGGATGGGGGGAGATGTGAGGGTGGGATGGGGGGGGGGTAAGCTGAGAGGGGTAGGATAAGGGGGAAGCTTTGAGAAGGTGTGGAATGAGGGGGAAGCTTTGAGAGGAGGTGCAATGAGTGGGAAGCTTTGAGAGGGGGACGAGAGAAAGCTTTGAGAGGAGGTGCGATGAGGGGGAAGCTTTGGGATGAGGGGGAAGCTTTGAGAGGGGGATGAGAGGAAAGCTTTGAGAGGGGGTGGGATTAAGGGGAAGCTTTGAGGAGGTGAGACATGGTTGAAGCTTTGAGGAGGTGGGACAAGGTTAAAGCTTTGAGGTGGTGGAATGATGGGAAAGCTTTGAGGAGTGAGATGGGGGGGAAAGCATTGAGGGGCAGGGTGAAGGGAATCTTTGAGGAGTGTGTAAGGGGAAGCACTGAGAGGGTGTGGTGAGGGTAAGATGTAGAAAGAGGGGACATGAAGTGGAGGGATGCTGAAGAAAGGTGAAGGATTAGAGTTAGACTGTGATGAAGAAGAAGAACACGCGGGATATTTAAGATGGAGAAATATGGAAAGTGAAGCATTATTAAATGTTTTTGAAAGCTTCTAAAGGGAGAAGGAAGAATCATTTCATTCAATGAAGATTCCATTTGGAGAGCTTGAGAAAAGGGAGAGATTACATAATGAAGTACAGTAAGCTGGCTATCTAAGGAGTAGGTAGGCCTTCAGCAACACAAAAACATATTTAAGAATACAGCACCACAAAATATGATTTTACATGGAAAATTGGATGAAAACCCAAACAGCAACAAATGGACGAAAATACAATACAAAAATACGACGGATCTGATTTGGAAAACTTAGCTTTGATGAGGTGGACGGAGCAGTTGCAGATTGAACCTCCACATGGTGTCAACCCTGAGCCAGAAGGAAATGGTGTCTTATACCCCCTCATGACCCCATTGCCAAGGTCAGGTCCTGGGGCACTGATCAACCACAGACTCGAGCGTGGCATAGAATGCATCCTTCACGGTGATATCACTCGCCTCAGTCGGAGCATAAACAGAGACCAGGGAAATAACACCCAAGGAGTGACGAATCCATCGTCTCATAATACGCTCGTTGACCGGTGTTACCTCAATTAATTATCATTGGAGTCAGCTTATTGGACACAGCTACAGCAACTCCTTGGGAATGGTAACCATCAGAGCGACCAGACCAATAGTAGGTGTAACCACCCATCATGATCTCACCGCAATCCGGTCTCCGAACCTCAGAGAGTCCTACAACACCGATGTCCAAACGCTTGACGTCAGATGATAACAGAGACAGGTGATTATCCTCTCTTAGGGAAAGGACATTCCAGGCACCCACCCAAAGGGACCACCTCAGGTTAACCCAAGGACGACACCTCAGCACCACTCCGACACACTCTCCCGCAATCTGACCCAGGAATGTTACCCCATGGTTTCCCTTCTGTCATCAAAGATTGGGGGTCCCGAAGGCTTTCCCCAATCCCGTCATCAGGTGAGCTGCCCTGTGAAGGGAAGCTGCACAGGAGGTCCTCCCACCAAGTGGGTTTTCAGATTTTTTTTATGCTTTTGGAATGTTTTGCGGAGTGAAGGGTTTTACGGTGGCCGGAGTGAAAATCCTGCCACCAACCTCCTAATAAGAAGTAACCCAACTGCAGGAGGAGGTCCGCAGACACAGTTGGACATTACATATGGATGGCCGTTGGCTCACAAGGAGCTCTTCCGCCCTTTGACAGAGCTTGTTCTTCATCCTGCTGGATGTCCATATCATACACCCTCCTCACCAAAAAACCTGGTGGGGGAGACGGTTTAGTTGCCGGCAACCTGAACATGGAACAGGTTACTGCAGGTTTACATGGTACTTGTAGCAAGTCACAGATCTAATCTGACCTAATCTGACAAAAACCCATTAGCAAGCACTCCCTTTTTCCAGGTTATTGTGCCCCCCCCCTCATCTTTTCATTTTTCAGCTCTTTGTTAGTTTGTTCCTCTTCTGTTTCATCCCTGCCTCTCCATTCCTTTTATTGCAGTGTTTCATTCAGCTTGTGTGCAGCTTGTTCACCTCCATGTTTCCTTCTCCCCCCTGCCCTTGATCGCACGCTCCCTTCTACTCTGATGTTGATGTTTCCCCCTTTCCATTTTGGTCCCTTCTATTCTGCTCAAGCTCTTTCACGAGCCTCGATCATGTACACAAGAAAACCAATGGTTGTTTGGCCTTGCTCTATGCTTTTAAAATGTTGAATGTCAAGTAAGTAAGCAGCACGTCCCATTTTTAAAGTCTTTGGTACGACTTGGCTGGGGTTAGAACGATTGACCTCCCAGACTCAGAGTGGATGCTCCAACTCTAAGCATCACACCACCGAGTCCGGCTAAATGAATGATTGATTTTCGAATTTTTTTTGCTTGTGTCTGGAATTAATCGCTTCATTCTAAAATGTTTGGCACAATCACCTTTTTCTTCATTTCCTAACCATTGTCGAAACACAAAAGCAAAAATTGAATTTGTCCGTGATTTACAAAGTGCCTTCATCACCACCAATTGTGTGTCACTGTTGCTTTAGTCTTCTTGAAGGTGTTTTTTTGAAAGGAGGTTATTTGTGGGAACATAATTGGTGATAGCTGCCATATTTGTACAGAAAAGAGGTTCTCAGCCATCTTCTTTCAATGAAAAATCATTTTGGAGAGCATCGACAAAACAACATAACTACCATACACTCTTAGAATAAATACTCTCACTCTCACTTTCACTCTCACATGTACCATGTTCTTCAAATATCATCGGTGCCACCAAAACAGCTTCCTGAGCAAGGGTTATACTGGATGGTTTGCCATTGCCTTCCCAGTAGTAATTAGGTCAGGAATTTGAAATTTGGCCACAGTGTTGGCGATAGCTCACCCACTTTTGGCAAAGGACACCATGGGGTCTTTAGCGTCCACCAACGAATGCCAGCAGATAGGATTCTCGTTTAACATCCATCCAACAGCCGGCACACACATCCATGAATCACCCTGCCTGTGAAACACCAGGATGACAGTTTATTAACGGGTCAGGATTCAAACCCAGGCTGGACAACTTAGAGGGGAGTGTGCATACCTCTAGGCTATCCTGCCAGCTCAGAAAGCACTTGACCTTGTATAAAGTGGATCTTTTGTTGAACTTCCAAGGTGTACACATTCCCCCCCCTTTCTCCGCAAACCTTTCCTCCAAGGATAATAAACAGCTTGCACAAATCTCTTGAGCCACCAATTTCCTTCGACTTTTCATCAACGCCATTCCCTTGTTCTTTCCTGTGGCATATGGTGTATGTAGTCACGCTTGCGTTGCGTTATTTGGATTAAGTTCTCGACTGAAGGGAATCCTTGGATAGAATCGATAACCTACCGTCCTGCTTTGCTTGTCGTGTTGTCGAAAACTGTGTGATTGGAAATTACTCATTTCTCCTGGCTTTGCATTGAAATTCCGAGGGTATTAAGTCGATGTGAAATGAACGTTATAAAATGCTCTTGTATTTATAGACTACATCAATTCACATTATCATCGCCATGACATCGAGCTGGATGTCCTGCCTGCTAGCGCTGGTCCTTGATGGATGATAAAGACTCCCATGGTGTCTTTCATGACAAGTAGTCAAATTATTGTTGGAACTCTGAACAAATCACAAATTCCTTCCCAAGTCACCTCCAGTCGAACATCAGGCTTGGCCACTTGTTGTTTTTTGTAATACAGAGTCAAGGCTCATGGAAGAACCAGACCACAGAACGGATTAGGACACAACATAACAAAAGGAAGAGCAGAAGGAGACGGGGGAACTATTCCCGAGATGGACAAACAAGGAATGCGGGTAGGGGAGAACGTACGGGGTGGCCAAGATGGATACAGAAGGAAAATTTGGTGGAGAGGGGGGCAGTGGGGGTGTTTTAACGGGTGTAGAAAAGATCATGGTTTTGGGTGGTGGATGATCTGAGATGGTGGTGAACAGTTGTCTTGAAGACATGGATTCAATGTTTGTGAAAGACTTGGGCCAAAAACGTTCCCCAGCTGACCTGCCAAAAGGTGGGAATAATTGAAGTCGTTGAATAAGAAGAGGTAGTAGTGGTAGCAGTGCTAGTAGTATTACGAATAGACAAATTCACATTATCTGGATCATTGCTCGTATGGTCATACCTCGCTTATTACTGTGCTCCGATGAAGAGATGATTTTTAATAAATATTTATTTTTGAAGATCGCAGAAGACCATTGGAGGATGGAATGGATTCATGTCGACTCAGAATGACTTTCTTGGGAAAACAAATCATCGGGATAATAATTCATTTCCATTGGCTTGTGCCGTGTAACAGAAATCTGGAAAAGATGTTTAAAAAGTCATTGAGCTTGATATCCAAACCATGGGCTTGGCTCAGTGGTTAGTGTGGCTGGCTTGGGATCTTAGGATCCAACTTCGAGCCCCGTTGGCTGCTGAATTAACACCAGGAGGGGTTGACTCAGCTTGTCATCCTTCTGAGGTCGGCAAAATGAGTACTAGTGTACGGGTATAGGGGCACTGCATTAGTGGCGCAGTCGTTCCCCAACAAAATGATAGCTACCTGGCAACCAAGCTGCCATATGCAAGAACAAGAAGACGCTTGATATACCCATTGGATACAGAGAGAAATAAATACTCTTTCTCTGAATGATAACATAAAGGGATATACATATATATATATATAGTAAATTAGGCAATCTACAGAAATGTCAAACCTCATTTCAGATTGCAAAGTGTAGAAGGCTGAGCCGGTAATGAAATATTTGCTATTCAGTGTACATGAAGTGGTAACGCTCGATGAAGAGGTCACAATTTCAACCTGTATTTTGGGGCATTGCACGAGAAGGCAAATTTTTAGGGTCACAGAGTACACCTCAAGCCTGGTGTGGCTGTATCGTTTGATATAAATCCAGAGCTCCCAAGTTAACATCGAGATCAGTCAACAAGGAAGAGAGTCCCCAAGTGCAGTGAAAGGCCTTTTCGGTGTAAATTGTGTCCAATAAAACAGGGGAAAGTAAGGTCCTTCTGCAAAAAGAGAGCATTCTTGCCACTGATTGATTGGTAATGTCGAAATGATCATCCTGTGAACAGTCGTTCCATCCCAGTCAGAACTTGCTTGGCTTTTTTCATTTCTGGTCAAACTCCTGAGCCTAATGGTTTGCAGCATATCTGTGTTTTAATTGTGGGAGACAGACACGTCTTCTGGATCCGAAACGTGATGCATGTGAAGGTTGCCCTTTTATTAGGAGGGGAGTCTCACTTGGAGTGTGTTCCTATTGCGAGGCACGATCGGCATATGGCCATGGCTCGGGTGCACAGGGGGGATCGGACCTCAGGTGACCACAATCTGGGTGCGCAGCCCATCTTTGACGACGACCCTTAACATCAAGCAGCATCTTCCAGGGGCACTGAGTACGCAGTGCTTCTGGACATTTTTGGTCCCAAAGCATTTTGTGACAAATTTGAGTCGGATTCATTGTGCTTTCCTGCACATGAGCCGGAATAATGGCTTGTCAGATAAAAAAAATGATTGTGAAAGCTGCAATGCTGATTGTGCAAGGACTTTTATACAAGGGGATATGAGGAGGCCATTTAGGCCAAAAATTATTGCATCATTGGTCTCCTTGACTCTGTCAAAAATCATTCATAGAGGTGTGTGTGTGTGTGTGTGTGTGTGTGTGTGTGTGTGTGTGTGTGTGTGTGTTTGTTGGTTGTTATTGTGAAAGACTTTCACAAAATGTTGTCGATTGCTATGTCATTGGTTGATGATGATGGTGATGATGATGATGGTCATCTCAATATGCGGGTTTCAGAAGGTAGAGCGGAGCTCTCCCAGGTCTCAAAGTATCCACCTCCGCGTGAGTGTGCATGTGTATGTTTGTGTGCGCAAGTTGCTATTGTTGGCTGCTATCTTCACACGTGGGTGGATTTCAGAACGTGGAATGGAGACCTACCAGGTCTCAAAGTGTGTGTGTGTGTGTGTGTGTTGTGTTGTTGTGTGTGTGTGTGTGTGTGTGTGTGTGTGTGTGTGTGTGTGTGTGTGTTCGTGTTACAGGGAGTTAGTCAGAGAACATTCTAGTCACAGCTGAGCACAATTGATTAAGTGAGACTTGATTGGTTGTTCCCTCCAGTTACGGGTGAAAGACGTGATTGGGCCTTATGATATTTCAATGATGAATGCTGTTGGCATTGCACGTTGTACATGTTTGAAAGCCTTTGTGGTGCATATTTCTGTCTACACTATCACTGATGACTCATCAAGAAGCGATGCAACCGGTCTGGTGGTTGATGGGTGCATGTAGTGTTGGATTTTAATACATGTGCTGCTTTTGAACTGTAGAGGAACCCAGGTCGAGTTTGAAACAGTAAAGAGCATGCCTTGTGCGGCAATCTTAGTGCTTTATGCAGCTTTATTTGGTTGGAAGAGCAAGGGTTTGACTCCACAAAATCCTAGCCGTAGCTGGGCACAATTGATAAGGTGCGAGGTGATTGGTTGCTCTCTCCAATTATGGGTGAGAGACCTGGTTGGTCCTCATGAAACACTGCATCTATATATGAGCATACTGCATATCTTCTTCTTCTCCTTCTCTTCCCCTTATAAGGGGTGAGGTCCAATGGTACTAATCTTCTGTCCTGCCTTGACCATGATAATCCTCCACTTTCCTCTATACTCAGCCAACGCTCTCTACTCTCCAACCACCCCCACCATCTTGATATCCCTCATCACACAATCTTCCCATCTCATCCACGATCTACCTTTCTCCCTCTACCTTACTCACTCAACCTATCTGCAATCTTTGCCAATATTTCTTCCCCCATCCACACCGTGTCCACCCACTTCAGCCATCTTTTTACCAATCTTCTCGTCATGCTTACTTGCACACCTAATGTCCTCCTTCAGTTCTTCCATCCTCCTTCTATTTACCCTCCTCACTCGTGCAATTTTCCTGACCAAGTTGTTCTCGCAGGCCTGCAGCCTCTGCTGTGTCTCTGTCAGTGCCACCATCCCCAAACCATAAAGGTAGGCCAGCATTATACAAGAAAGCAGAACTTTCCCTTTCAATTTCCTTCATATTTTTTCTGACTACCATCAATTTGTCCACCTTCTTCCATGCATTTGTCCCCACCTGTATCCTACTCCACCTCTGCCTCAAACCTACCATCCCCAATCAATGTTCCCCCCAAATACTCAAACCAATTTCTCTGTCTGATCTCCTTCCCCTCTAAGCCGAGCATGACCCACATTATCTCACTTCTCCATACTCATCTTTAGGCCATGCTTCCCAAATGCCTCTTTCTACTCCACCAGTACCTCCTGCATCTCCTGCTTACTCTCCACCACAACAGCCAGATCATCTGCATACAACACCCTCCCCAGAATACCTTTCATTTTTACCCTCTTGCTTACCAGCTCCATCACCATGATAGACACAAGTGGGCTGAGAGAGCTTCCCTGCCTCAAACCGAAACTCACACTGAACTCCTCTGACATCCTTGGAGCAACCAAACTCTTCCCCTTATTCCAATGTACATCCCTTCGGCCAACTAAACTTCAACTTCCGGTACTCCCATCTATCTCAGTGTCATCATCATTGTCACTCTCAGGACAGTCATAGGCCCTTTCCCAGTGCACAAACCCCAATGCCATTTCACTTAGCCCCTCCAACCTATTCTCTACCAACTGTCAGCGTGAACATCCCATCCATCATCCCCTACCGTTTCTAAACCCCTGTTGCGCTTCGCCGATCTCCATCTCCACATTCTGCCTTATAGTGGGGCAACTTAGCTAAATATAGCATAACAATTGTGCATTTTGTGAGGAAAGCACCAAATTTGGCACACTAGTAGCCTATCATATTATGAACAGATTTGGATATTGGGCCATCTCAAATTCAGCTGCTGATGGCTGTGGCAGCCATTTTCCACTGCCATCAAAAATTTGAGATGGCCCAATATCCAAATCTGTTCATAATATGATAGGCTACTAGTGTGCCAAATTTGGTGCTTTCCTCACAAAATGCACAATTGTTATGCTAAGTTGCCCCACTATTATTCTCCCATCCAGACTTCTCTCCAGTACCTTCATGACATGACTTCGGAGTGTAATGCCTCTGTACTTCTTGAACATCACAATGCCTCTTCCATATTGGCACAATTAGCCCTGCCGTCCAATCCTCTGGAATCTAATCCTCTTTCACACATACATTCAACAGCCTCTTCACCCAACTGATTCCAAGTTCTCCCACTGTAATTAGCATCTCAGAATGCACCTCATCAATGCCTTGTACTCTTCCCTTCTTCCTCCACTTTACTGCTGTCCACACCTCCTCCTCCATGATCTCCACTTACTCCACTTTCCAGTCTACATACCACAGTTGCTCCAGCTCACCGTTGCTTCTTCCCCAGTTCAACAACTCCTTGAAATAGCGTTCCCATACCTTCAATACTGCATCCTCTCTGCCTTCCACCACAATCCGTAATCACCACCCACTCCCCCTTCATATCCTTACTATCTTCACCCCTGCCACCAGCCAATATAAAGATCATTATTCTTCCCACCATCCTCTTTCAACTTGTTGAATACCTCCTCTTCCATATCATTCCTCACCTTATCTACAGCTCTCCTTGCTGCTTTCTTGTTTTGCCCATGCAGGTGGAGAAACCCTGCATCTGGTTGTCCCCCTTCGTCCTTGATCTTCTCTATCCTCTTCCAAACATCTTTCTTTTCACCAACTACCTTCGCTACTTCCTCTATCAATCATAACTAGTTTCTATACCTCAACGATCCACCCTTTCTTGAAGTCCTTCCACACAAAACTTCTGCAATTCTACTAAACCTCCCTCTGTACTTCATCCACTCCTCTTCCAAGCTTTCAGCTTCTTCGCTAAGTTCCTCATAACTGGCCCTCGTCCTCTCCTTGTACTCTATGGTGACGTTGTCACTGCACTTCCCCCACCTTATCATCTTCTGACCCATACCCTCAACTTCCCTCCTTTTCTTCATGCACACAACAAACACCATAGGCCTGTGCTGTTTGGTGACATGCTCTTCTACCAACGCCTTACACAACTGTTCCTCATTACCAACAAATCCAGTTCCATTCTATGCTGTCCACTCCTGT
>CM068961.1:95498899-95509189 GCA_035128595.1 Eptatretus atami
GCAGGAAATGCCTTTTCCGGCGATCAGTTTTTTTAAAATTTCCTGGGGATGGACCCCGAACCTCACCCTCCACCCCCCCCCTCATTCAGTAATATGGCCTAGTGCCCCCCTTCCCCATCTTGAAATTCCTGTATCCGCCCCTGTTTGTTCATTCCTTTAATGTTCGTCCCACTGTCAGTTCTACCTCACTCTATCTTGAGCCTCGCTCCTGCAAAGAAAAGCCAAAAGGCGTGATGGGTCACAATATGCGACTTTAGAAATGACATATAAATGTTAAATGAGGCCTTTTGTGCACGTGCTGTGTGTGTTTACAGTTGGTTGGTTCTGCTCGACGGGCACTTTTAACCTGCCCTGTTGCTATCGCAAAAACTATGATTCAAATCGTCTTTTAAACATAATTTTCAGCATTTAGACAAAACTGTGTCAATTTCATGATGGTTCACCATAATTGTTCTGTTTCGAAATGCAAATCAGACTCACAAGAATAAAGGAATACAAGACATATCCGTGGATGAGAAGTGTCGGGTTCGTATCATTTCCCGTTCGTACAAGCAAGCGGTGGCAGTATATAAAACATATATACACACACGCACACAAGGAAGGACGCTTCTCCCTTTTATCAATAGATGCAAAAATCTCACATAATTTATCTTGTGGCCCTGGAACCAAACAATGTATTTATAACAGCCGACACATCTCCATCATTTTAAACTTAACCTATACATTCACAAGCTCCAGATATGTCCTCCCTGTCGGTGTTCACAAGAACTTACTCCAGATACACAGTTCATTCAATGGTCGCGATCCGTCGGGGGTTTTGTGTGTGGCACACACCTGTCCACTCAGGCCTTGCACCGACCCACATGGTTGGGAGTTTGCAATACGAGCAGCTGCCCATTCGGTGAGCTGAAAAAGTTCTCCACGTCTTTTGTTGTGCAGATGTACAGCCCTTTCTCTCGGGTACTTTTACAAGTATTTTCGACTTCTTTTAGAGCTTTGTGAGACATTTCAGCTCACAATCCTTATCCCAGACACATAATATACTTTATTTCACCCTGAACATGCACATCTCCTGGGATTTCTGTCCGTGCACACAGAGCATTCTGGGGTGGATTACATCATTTGGAAAGTCACATATTTGATGGCATATTGGTCTACAATTGGATGGTGTGACATGTGAAGACCATTGCTAACTTGTCTGTAATAATAGACTGACCCATCCTACCCCTATCTATATAATAATGAACTGGCCCCTCTGCAATCCACTACTGATTGGTCAGATTTAGTCACATGGTTAAGTGGAATGGAGTCTGATGCTCATGCCAAGAATCAAAATGCACCCAGTTCAGTATCAATACTCTCTACACTTGGCGCAACCAGCATTAGTGCACTCGGCGATTGACACGCATACATGGTGATCGGAGGCTGTAGGGGGAATGTTACCAGATTAAGGAAACATTACAAATTACAGGGTGGCAGCGGTTTAAACGGAGCCTCAAAGACAGAGACTGAGTAAACTTTTGTGGCTATGGCGATCACAACTCCAAGCACCCTTCCCCCTCCTGAGCCATTTGACATTCTGGGACCTGCTGAATGGAAAATATACAAGTCATTCCAGTGGGAGAACTTGGAAGACAGGGACAAACTTGAGGCAACTCTCAAGCAGTTCCGTGACTACGTGCTGCCGAAGGCAAATACACTGTTCGAACGGTACAATTTCAACATTTGAGGCCAGAGGCATGGAGAATCCTTTGAGCAATATCTTGCAGTGCCACGAGAAATGGCACTCTCATGTGACTTTGGTATTACTGAGGACCAGATAATAAGGGACAGGATTCTGTTCTGTATCACAAACTCCAAAGTACATGAAAGACTTTTAGAAAAAGGGAATTTGACTCTGCAAAAGACACTGGAAATTTGCAGATCGGCAGAACTGACTCTAACGCAAGTGAAAGCATTGGGGGAATTGCAACCTGGAAGGGTGCTCAATTCGCTGCACTCTGGTACAAAGACAAGTGAGCATCTGGGGAAAGCGAAGAGTTCACCTGCACCTACTAAACCACAGAACGGTGGCGTAGCTGAATCCAAGTTTTGTGGCTGCAGGCATGAAATGTGCAAGGAGAAGTGTCCCGCATGGGGCAAAGAATGCACAAAGTACGGGAAGACAAACCACTTCAAGAAGAAGTACAAGGCTGAGGACATTAAGCCTGTGTGTGTTGTTGCTGCTGATATAAACGAGGTCTTTAGCATCAACCGTGTGCTGTTTCTCAAACTGACTGATGAACAGTCTGCTGCACTGAAACTCAGGTGTGGAAACTTATGTGAGGTTCCAGATCGATGGTGGGGCTTCAGTTAATATGATGCCCCTGCACATCTACAAAGCTGCGACCTGTGACAAGAAACTGCTGCATGTGGAGCTGATTGACACACATATAGAAGCCTATGGCAGGCACAAGTGGCCTGTGAAGGGCACCGTCATTGTGCACGTGTGGCGGCACAAGCTTACCTGCAGACTGAGGTTGCTGCTGGTGGACGGTCATCACTTTCACCCTACCTTGGGACGTAAAGCCTGCATTGGTATGAAACTTATTCAAGTGCTGGATAAGCATGCGGTGAATAAGCCTGATGTGTGCAGCGCTTATGTGCACCCTGTGGCTCCAACTAAAGCTAAGTGAGCATGGGTCACCTGTAACTAAAGAAGAATTGACATCTCGATACAACACTTTGTTCGTAGATAATGGCGGCGAACTACAAGGGGAGTACCACATCAAGGTGGACAATTCTGTGGAGCCAGTGTGGCACGCACTGTGTGAAGTTCCAGTTGCGCTGCCTAGCAAGGTCAAGGAAGCTCTGGATGGCCTGGTGCAACCAACAGGATATTATTGCACCGGTCACTCGTCCTTACCCCATGGATCAGCTCCATGGTGGTTGTGCCCAAGAAGAATGGCAAGCTACACATATGTCTGGATCCCCGTGAGTTGAATAAAGCAATTAAATGGGAGCACTACCCGATGCTTACAATTGAAGACATTGCTACACACCTGCAAGGTGCAAAAATTTTCTCAATCCTAGATGTGAAGTCAGGATTTTGGCACATACCACTCGACGATGAGTCATCACATTTGACTACATTCCATACACCGTTTAGGTGGTACCGATGGAAGCATATGCCATTTGGTATCTCATCAGCACCAGAACATTTTCAGCGCCACATGCACGAAGTCGCCGAAGGCTTGCATGGGTGTGAGATAGTCGCTGATGATTTTTTGGTGTTTGGTTTAGGAGGTAACACTGAGAATGCCATACAAGATCACGAGAGTAATCTGGAAGTCCTGCTGAAGCGGTGAAAAGAGAAGGCACTGACACTCAACAGTGAAAAGATGCGGCTGCAGGCCTCGGAAGTTCTTTTCATTGGACACACTACTAACGAGGATGGTTTGCATCCAGACCCAGGCAAGATCAAGGCAGTCACAAACATGCTTGCCCTGGGGGACGTGGCGGGTGTGAGAAGATTTCTGGGGCTTATCCAGTCCCTGGCAAATTTCTTTCCTCACTTGTCTGAGATGTCAAAGCCAATCAGGGAGCTAACTCAGAAGGACATTGTTTGGACCTGGGGTGACATGCAAGAATGCGCCTTTGCTCGAGTTAAGCAAGCCGTTTCTCAAGCACCCGTTCTGTGCTACTATAGCCTGGAGGATGAAGTCACCATCCAGTGTAATGCATCCAGCACAGGCCTCAGAGCTGCGCTGTTGCATAACGCCCAGACTGTAGCATTTGACACGCATGCATGGTTATCGAAGGTGGTAGAGGGAACGTTACCAGACTAAGGAAACGTTACATGTTACAGATGGCTTGTTGGGCCACAATAGGTCCTTACTATAATTAATGGACTGGTGTTTGTTTGTGGGTTTGTTTGTTTGTCACGCTACTCCTCCTACAGTTTTGGGCCAATTAAATCCAGACTTGCTACAAAGGATACGCATGACCCCAATTAATGTATATCAGTGTTTTTATCTTTGCCGGTGGTCATGGGGTTGGAGTTGGGATGGAAATTCTCTATGTAAATGTGTAATGTTGTTAATGTGGCCGCCTCCAGGTGGGGGAGGGTATTACATGTCTCCACCATTTACAGTGCAGTATTCCTGTCCCCACGTTTTCCAGTGCAGTGACGTGTTTTGAATTATATGCAGTAGGTATGTTTTGCTTCATGCACGTAACGGGTTATTTTTTTTGCATATGCAGAGCTGTCAGTTGCCTATACACTGCCCAAATAAGGTATGTGTCAGAAGAATGTGTTGCAGGCTTGAACATCAACCGTAGGGTGGGTACTCTGCAAGGATGTATAATGCCTGCCTTGTTACTTGATGGCACATACCAATTTATACTCACCAGAGGAGAGGGTATTGCATTTGGGTCCAATCTGTCTGTCTGTCTGTTTTTGTGTTTGTTTGTTTGTCCGCACAGAGCTTTAGTGTTTTTCTCTGCAACCGCTTGTCGTTGAGCAAAATTTTCACCATAAGAGCGACTACTCATGTGGAATGTTTTAATGATAATATATGATCATAGGTCAAGTGGTGTGGCAGCCATTGTTAGAAGAAAACTGTGGACTCTATATCTCCGAAATCGCACCAATAAATTGAAAGTTGACACGTGTCAAGTACTCCACATGGGCTTTTTTAATGTCATAGGTTCCTTCATTACGATGTCATAATTTCCGACATGAACGCTATGTCCGATCAGTATGAAAAATTTTGAGGGTCATCTCGGGATTAATTTCTCCAGAGAAAAAAAATTGAAGACATCATTGGTCACGTGGTTCGGTAGCCATATTACTTTAAACAAAACTTCAAAAATCTTCTTCTCTGAAACGACTAAACAGATTGAGGTGAAACTTTACAAGTATGACTGCCCATCCATGAGAGAACAAAGCGTTCACATATATGACATAATAGCCACATGATTTGGCAGCCATATTGGATTTTTCCCTAACACCAATAGAATTCTTCTTCTCCAAAACGGCTGAATAGATCGAGGGAAACTTCACACAAATGTTCCACAAGGCTTGGGATACCAGAGTTCTCACAAATAATTGATACGACCAAACCCGTGAACCCGTTGGGTTCCATTGTGACAGCGGTTGATGAAAAAAAATCATTTCAAGAAAAAAAAAATAGCTCCAGCGAACATATACCGCTGAGGTTGTTTGCATTGATCAAATACTCCCGAGGAGTCCTTGACTGAATCGGGAATTGATTTTTTAATAATTTTTTTCATTGCTCGATTTGAATGAAACTTGATACTGCACACCACAGGCGAATGGTGAGTAAGGTGGCCCTAAACTTTTGCGCTATCGTGTACCGTTTGGCTATTTCGGAACATATATATATATATTATATATATAATATATATATATATATATATATAATATACATATGCATACATAAAAGATGAGTTAGTAATATATAGATGTCACATGGTCTGACAGCCATATTGGATTGAGCAAAAGAATTTTTAAAAAGTCTTTCTCTTGAACTGCTTGGACAATCAACATGAAACTTCACAATTATGATCTAATGGTGATTGGGAATATATGTTTTAAATTTTATCCTGATCGGATGCATGGTCTAGCAGCTAGGATTATTCATGTTGGTGCTCAGGAGTTGTCTGATTTTTTGGGGGGAATGAGGCTCACTTGGCTGCACCTGGATGGGTTTGAGGGTAGAGGAGTAGCAGCTGAAATATGAATCCTCTCCAGGTCTCCTCCTGATGACTTCATCTTTACTTTTTGTTTGTTCGGGTTCCTTCTGATGACTCCAATGCAGGACTGTACCTTTTGTCTTCCATTTGATTTGAATTGAATTTATTTTATCCCATTATAAATTAATTGAATAATAATAAACGTCATGGGTCAGGGTCAGGTGTCCGATCAAAGCGGGTTGCATCAAAATGCGGATGTCTTGGTTCCCGGTCATCACTGGGCCAGCAGTTATAAAGTGGCAGTTCAAATTATGTCTCTTGTTAATTACATGACACACCAGTACACAAACACCACACAAAATAAGTCCTGGCGAGGGCCTGCAATCTCTGATTGCTCTTTTTTCTTGTTTCAATCTGTTTCCTGTGCTGTGTTTTTATTCGGTATTTTAAAAAGCAGGTTTCTGATTTTACCCCACTATCACCCTCTGCAGCCTTAAAGTTCTTTAATGTGTGAGTGCTCTATTCATTTACATGAGATGAGCTTCTAATAAGAGCTTTCATTGATTTTACATTTCATCTTTCACAGTGATGAGATCTGTGTGGGGGTAAGTCATGTGTCTCATCGAGGGTATAATTTCACATATTAATCTCTGCTTTCATTTTACCAAGCATGGCATGAACCAAGGTAATTTTCAAAATGATGTTTCTTTTGTTTTTGGCATACATACATCATTTTGGTGCAAAATCCATTTTTGTGCTTATTTTCGGTCTCCCTTATCAAGTTGTGCAATCATTCTACACGCTGTTGGTGGACTCATTAACGTGCTAATGCCCTTTTTTGTGCCAAAACTTCTCAGCATTTGTTTTATAGTATCACTGTCGGTATATGCAGCAGAATATACTGTTGTTATCGTTTTTGTATCTCAACTTGACTTTTGTTCTATAATGATGTTCGCACTATTGGATAGCTTGGCAAAACAGCTGTTCTAGTTGCTAATTTCAACGTTTTGACCTCAACTTCTCTCAGGTTATGTCGAACAGTAAAATTCTGTGAATGTTCAAAAAAAAAAATCGTTTTTTTATATGTTTTAAACTTTTGTTCCTGGCTTCCGACGTGATGTCTGATCCTAGCTTTCCCCGTGCACGGACATGCTTCTTTCTGTTTTGAGAGGTGAACCTCCAAAGTAAAGGAATCTTCTGGGTTTGTTGAGTCAAACTGTTATCGATTTTTATGTCTAATGTTAATCGTCCTGTGTGTCCGTTCCCATATCTGCTCATGTGTTTATTTTGTGCTTTTCTATCGATTTCATGTGCATGGTTTTCAGGCATACACATTCTTCCAGAAAGCCACTCCTTGCGAATGTTTCCAAATCCAGAATAGCTGATCATCTCCCCCCCCCCTTCCCACTCCTTTGGTCCTCTCTTCTCCCACTTGTGGAACTCCCTTCCTCCAGAGATTCATTTCAGCAGTACATCTTCAGGTCATCTTCCATCCCAAACCGTGATCTTTTCAATCCTCATTTGCCCTCTCTATCTTTTTGCAGGTGGATATTTTCCTTCCCTCGTCTCTCTCCTCCTGTTTGTTCATCCCCACGTAGCACATACAGCTTGTTGTATCCACATATTGTCCCAATGCCACACTGTCAATGTATTACTTTCGACACTCTGTCAGCTCTATCTCACTCTTCCATAAGCCTGAAATTTGTACGCAAAACCTAACTTTGGCGAGAATGTATGATATACAGGTAGTGGACAAAAAATGGAAATGCTGATGTAAAGTCACTAAATAGGGCATTGGGCCACCACGTGTGGCCAGTACGGCCTGTATGTGCCATGACATGGTGTCCACCAGCGTCTAGACCACTGCAGGAGGGATGTGTCACCATTCTTCCACGAAAAAGTCAATAAACTCATACTGTTTGATGGAGGTGAAAAATTCTGTCTCAGGCATCATTCCAGAATATCCCATAAATGCTCGATTGGGTTCAGATCTGATGATGGAGAAGGTCATGATGCATGGATAACATCAGCGTCATACTCATCAAACCATTGGGCAATCACACATGCTCTGTGGGTGGGGGCATTTGGAGGTCTCCTCTTGAAGCCATGCTAGCCATAATTATAGGCAACTAGACCTGTGCAGCATTTTTATACATGACCCTAAGCATGCTGGGATGATATTTGCTGAATTAACAAGTGGACCACACCTGTGTGGAAGCCGTTGTTTGGTGTCCTTTATTTGCCCAGGTGTTTCCATTTTCTCTCCACTACCTGTAGTTTACCACCTGATATTCTGAGTAAATCAGCTTTTGTTTTGTCATCTTTGTTTTGTTGCCATGTTAGCAAACATCGATTTGTCCTATTTCTGGCTTTTGCAATAATTTATGAGAATGCTTTTAATTGTTATGCTTATAAATCCTTAAATCACGAACCCTACCTGCAGTTCCTTTCCTATAAATTGCAGCCAACATCCTCTAAACTATTACTACAACCCCATTTAAATCCCTAACCCTAACCCTAACCTCGCTGAAGTTGGCCTCCTTGAAAGCTGTCATACCAAAAGATATTGGGATTTTGATGAAGAATTATTGCTCTTTGTTTGTGGCAATGAGGAAAGTTTTGAGATCTAAAATTTTCTTTGTGATGCTTATATTTTCGATATTCATGTTAATCATGATGATGAACAGTTATACCATCTGCACTTTGTGACATTCTGAGTCCATTGCTTATTATTTAATTATTGTTCAATGCCTGTTCATCCACAAAGTCTGATCTAGACACACTCAATATGATTCTCAATGTCAATACGCCCTCCATTTTCACAGTACCATAACATTAACTGGTGGCCTTTACAATTCCCACACGGTGCCTCTCACGAAGAGCCGGCGAGTTATCACTGCACCCTGAACAGATTACAAATTTCTGCCTAAACCAGATCCAGTTGAATGTCAGGCCTGACCAGCCGGCTGGTAAAAGGCTTGTGCCAAACTATACTCGAGACCATTAAAGGAGTGTTTGATACAAAGGAAAACGTCCAAACGAGATTATCAATGCCTGTGGCTCCAGGGTAACTTACCCCGCAGCCTATAAGTCCGAGGCTTTGGAAAGCATTGCGTTCAATTGCAAAATTCCCCAGCGGCTCAGAGGAACATTAATTAATGGCAGTTTGGTCAGCATGGTCTGTATCGCATACCGCTGTTTTCTGCTTCGAATGTAATTACCAGTGAAGCGACCTGAGACTTCCAGCAGTCTCGGTACAAAGAAAATCTCCTGGCTTGTGCAAATTCCTGCCAGTCAGTCAATTAATTCTGACTTTGAAAGAGACTGCTCCGAACCCCTCCTGAGGCACAGGTGGTCAGAGTGCGCTATCTGTGCGCGCCTGATGTCTGATTGCAGTTCTGAGCCGTCGGCTCTACTCAGCCTTCCCAAGGGCTCAACCAGCCCAAGACGGGCCCTGCATGCACCACGTATACTACTTGCCCCCCAGGCAAGGGAACACAGCTATACGCTCCTCATCCACTCCGTGACATCCCACCTGACTGTACAAAATGGATAACAAACGGCGGAGACCGCAAGCAGCATTGCTTCCATAAACTTAAATCATATGCAAGTGCGTCGACTTTGTGGCGTTAATGCTTCACATGAAAGAGCAATTGCTGATGGATGACTTTTCTCCATGGCAGACTTTATACAATATTAAAGCTCTTATTTTCAGCCTGTCACTAGAAATGTTCATTGGTACGAGGATTTACTGTTTTTTATTTATCCTCTGCACTAAACCCAGCCCGAGGAATGTTTCCTAGGCCTGGCTTTGCAGCATTTATGCGTGCGATTGATATCCTGAGAAAGCCGTCATAATGTCAAGCGGAGGCCCCTTGCGCGACGAGCGAATTGTGCACATGCTGATGGAATGCACAAGCGATTTTTATGAAAGCTGTTATTGGGGGATAATAAGGCACGGAGAAATAATATGGCAAGGCGCTAGCGCTATTTTCATATTCCATCTGTTGAAAATGATTGCTAGGTTTCACCTCGGCGTCACAGATCAGGAAAGTTAAATAATGCAGGTGTGTTTCGCTATGGACAGTGAGGCAGGTGTGTTAGACTGGTAATTCCAACATGGCTCAACGAGCTTGCATGTAAAGTATCGTTTTAATGGCTTGCTTTGAAATGTCAACATCTCGCTGTCATCCTGTGCAGCCTAAAACAAGCTGTCTGCTCCATCCTTCATCGTCTTATTCTGTCTGAATGCCTTAGCTGAGGCCATTAAGGAACACGAGTCCAGCCGCCATGAAGGAAATGACAAGTTGAATGGGCAGTTTATTGAAGAAGAAGGTTCATTTGTACCTAAAGTGGGATAACAAGATTACATTGTAATTGCCGGCTTGAAACAAACCCAAAGTGATTCGTCCAATGTCTCGTCTGTCGTCTCGTATCAAGCATCTGGAGTCAGGCCCGACCTGTTTACCGCAATGACAGCTCGGATCACAGTTTCGACTCCAGAATGCCAGTGGAAGTTATCAACTTCGTTTGAACTTCCTTTTGCTCTTTCATGAGCCTTGACTGTATCTTTAAAAAATCCTGAAATCTTGT
>CM068961.1:95509199-95523796 GCA_035128595.1 Eptatretus atami
CTTGTAAGTATGTTTTTCCTAACACAATGATGATTGTATACTGTATAATTTTTTTTTAATTCTATACTAAATCAAATTCCTTTCAGGTCGAAAGGTCACACATAAATGAGAGGGTGTCGGTGAACGTCTGAGAAATGATGGAGTGGAGGTGAAGAATAAATTTTATGGCAGTTTACACGGTTGAGATCGAACAGGAATGGCATCCAGCCACACTTTTTGAATAGATTTTCGGATAGATCATTAGCAGTCTTCAGAAGCAGGTGCCTGATGTGTCCGATTGAACTGTAGAGTAGCATAACATATACAAGCCAACGGTATAGTTGATGTTAGGATTGATGCTTATCCTGGATGCTTATACGATAGTGCATTTTCCTGTGCTGGACTGTTTGTTCTTGTTAGCATCGCTGTTGAACCATTTTCAGTCAACATTAACATAGAGGGCAAGACTTGTCAATGGAGGAAAGGATGAGGCTGAGGAGCTGCGCTGCTTACATTGCTGCCCTTGGTTGTGATTGTTTGTGCTGGGGTGCTTGTGATGCACTGTCCCCATGCTACGTGCCTGCCCTTTGCAAGCCTGGTTTGCCCTCATCATGTCTGCCTGCTCAAACTGTCTTTCTGCTTCGCCCTTCTCTATCTTGACAAACACCAAAAGTTCAAATGAAAAGATAACACCATTTCTGTCGGGTTCCAGACATCTGGTGACACGTAACCACATAGTGTAGGCCTGTGTTTGTGTTCCTGGACTCTCGTGTCGGGGTGGACATATGGCACCAGGGCAAAAGGGGACAATGGCATTTGTCTGTGTCTGTCTTGTAATTGCGTTCAAGCCAGGTTCTCAACAGGAGGTAATAATGGAGTGTCCAACACAACAGGGCATCCATTTTGGTGTTTTGTCCATCGGCCATAATGTACTGGAATAAGGAAAGCCGAAGCATGTGCTTCCCGAAATAAAGGTGGCAGCACATATTGCAGCATGTGTGATCCAGCTTGTTCAACAAAAAGTTATATCCAAGTTCGTTCTTGTTGTCTGCACACTGTCGTCAAATGTATGGATATGCATTGAGGATGTTGGTCGTTCCAGGTTAACATTTTAATTCTTACAGATAGTTTGATGAAACTTCACCAAAATCTCAAAATCTTCCCCTGCTACACGTACACAATTTTTCTCGTACATGTGGTGGTCTTGATGCCGTCACTAGTCCATCCATTTCACAACAATATCTGAGACCGTACCCACAATTCCTTCGCAAGATTCCTCCTAAAGTTGAACTTGCAAGTACTATATCCAATATCCAGCTCTCAACTGTTACAGAGCCTTGAACCCATGTGCCACAGCAGCTGTGATCTTCAGATTCAGTTCAGTTCCTCTCCTGTAAGTACAATATGTACATGAGCTTTCCAATGAGCATTAAAGAATTGTTTAACAAAAATTACAACCGTCTTGTGATGTTCATCTTAATATGAGTGGAATGTGCAAGCATCATTTTACAATTCATAGGGTATTTGTCTTCATGAAAGTACGCTCTTTAGGAATGCACTCGACAGTACAACATTATGATGAACGTTACTGAAATAGTCAGCAGATGATTCAAGATATCTTAATTCGTCACAAATAAATTGTGCTTGGGCCTGGCACCTATTCTCACCTTTGATCTATCCAGCCTGGGTTTGAATCTCAACCCAATTATAAACTACCACCCTGGTGTTTTGCATACAGGGTGAGGAGGCATCACTGTGTGCACGTGCGCCGTCCCTCTGATGGGTGTTAAGCTGGAGGACCTGTCTGCCAGCATTAGTTGGTGGACGTCAAAGCTCCTCCGGGGTCTTTGCATGGAATAGGCAAGCTATTGTCGGCACCCTGAACAAATTACAAAATCCTGCTCAAATCACCTTCAATTGGACTTCAGTCCGAGCCAAACTGTTCATTAATGACTTGGGCCAAACACCACTTGAGGCAAAAACCCCCCTCCCCCCCCCCTTTTTCCGTTCGTCCTCTCCCCGCTGCTGATCCCACAAGAAGGTGGATTCATAACACTGTTAAAGTAGTAGTAGTAGTAGTAGTAGTACATAAAAAAATTGGATACATAATCGAGGCTCGTGGAAGAGCTGTACTAGTACACTGAATGGATGAGGATGCAATAGGACAAAAGGAACAGCAGAGAGAGGGGGGGGGACACCAACTGCAGAAGCAAAGGCCAAGACAGAGGGGGGGGGCAGACAAACAATTGGTGTGGGGAGTATTGGGGGGGGAGGCAGGAGACGATGCATGGGTGACAAGATGGATACAGAAGGAAACTTTCAGGAGGGAAAGTTGGAATTTTGTCAGAGGAGGGATGGGTATGGTGGGTTAACGAGCGTAGAAAAGATCATGGTT
This sequence comes from Eptatretus atami, assembly GCA_035128595.1. Lineage (NCBI taxonomy): Eukaryota > Metazoa > Chordata > Myxini > Myxiniformes > Myxinidae > Eptatretus > Eptatretus atami. Next base: position 95,511,574 of record CM068961.1, read on the forward strand.
TTGGATGGGCTATGGATCTGAGAGAAGTGGTGAGCAGCTGTATTGAAGATCTGGAGGGAAGAATGAGATTGAAGAGAATCTGGAAGTTGGTTCCACATGTGGGAAACAATTGGAACAAATGAATGGAGGTTAGCAGTGATCCATTGATCCTGGATTTAGGTAGCTTTATCACAAGGGGGTTGATGGTGCACTGTTTGAGTCCTGCAGAAACTTTGGGTTGGGAAAGGGGGGGGGTGAAAGCACAGCACAGAGAGAGCAGATGGTGCAAGACCAGAGAGGAGGCAGTAGAGGACAGAGAAACCACAGACTTGTCTCTGATGGCGAATTGATAGGCCTATGGACTCGGCTTCATCGTGGCAGATTCGGTTGGATTTGCCTTCCAGGAAGAGAAGGAAAGTTGTTTCAGAGCAATTGCCTCACCACACTACCATGGGCATGAAGAAGGGTAGGATAATTGAAGATGAGATGGGATGAATCTGTGCATGAGAGAGAGGGCACTTAGTATTGTAATTATATTGTGCTTCGACTTTAATTGGAATGGACAATTTATAAAAAATATTATCAGGAGTACCTGGCATTGCCTGGTGCTGCTCTCATCCTGTTGGCATTTTGAAGAAATTAAAATTTGTTATTTTTCCTTTTTTTGTGTGGGGACCTAAAAAACTTCCCTACACCCACTAATGACTAATGGATGGGGTCGAGGATCATTTACCACTCCCTTCTACATAGCTATAAAGGCTTTCCCACTACAAAGCGATTAAAAAAGAAATCCAACTTTTCTTTTGAAGATTTTCCATTTTTTGTTTTTTGTTTTTTGCCTAAAATACTCCCCAGCACTCACTACTGAGCCTCTGAAAGTTTGGCAAAGATCACTTTGGCCATCTCTGAGAAAAATTCTGACACCCAGACGGAGAGACAGACATCTCTCTTCCAGTAAAGACACAACAGATTTTCCTTTACAAATGTACAGCATGGTCCAGATATCTTGTGAGCCCATTTAATTCTCCAAAACTTAATGTTTTTGCATACCAATGGGTGTGTAATGTAATGTAATGCAATCAATATAAAAATGGCATTTATAAACTGCATGAAATATCATTATTGTAAATTTTAACAATGTCCTTGTTGAGGGTCCAGTCAGTCTGCATGAGAAGCAGCATTTTCTTTGCACAAGATGATCTCGAACGTCATTGGTGTGCGACGCCGTGAGAAACTTCACATTGCCAGATCCACTTGTGCAAATGAATGAGGAAAGAGAGAAAAAAATATTCATCTGGACGTCTGACCACCCTGTACATGATGACAAAATGTTTCGATTTCTTCTCCATCTGATATTCAGTTGACCTCTGCTCCTTACAGGACCTATATCTCCCCCTATATTTCACTCCACCCCCTCGATTTAAACCCCCTACATTTAACTTCTCCCTGATATTTAACCCCCCCTATATTTACAGCTCCTTTGATATTTAACCCACCCTATATTTTAACCTCCTCATAAATATGTATATAATATATATATCTCACCCTAAGATTTAACTGCTCCCAATGTATTACTCCCCTGATTTAACTCCTCTACTTTTATAACCCTCCCCCCTATATATTTAACCCTTTCCCTGATATTACAGTGAATTACAAGGAAATTGTTGCACAGGAGGAGGTCATTCAGCCCATCATACTGCACCCACCCCAACCCCAGTTTAATAAATCCGTCAATACCCCTCCCTTCGTGTGCAGCCTTTTGGCTGCTACACTGGTACTCATTTCACGACCTCGGAAGGATAACAGCCGAGTCAACCCCCTGGTGTTAATTCAGCGGACAAATGGGGCTTGAGCTCAAGACCTGACGATCCCAAGCCACCACAAGCTCCTCTACTTATTTACCCACCCCCCTCCCATATACCCCATAACCCCATCCTTGACATTTAACCCCCCCCCCCCAGTTTAACTCCTCGCCTGCTATTTATCCCCTTTTCCGCTATTTAACTCCCTTCCCTTCATAAAATGACTATCTCATCCCTGTTATTTACCCCCCTCCCTCCACCACCATAATACTCTCTCACCCATTTTATTTCACCCCTCTCTATCCTCACGGTTTTTTTTTCTCCCTGAAAATCAAAGCTTGTTTTCCAAGCACCCAAGGGTTGTTTGAGTATAAATGTTTTGTTATCAAAATGGTTCTTTCTTCATTATGCTTTCGCTTTACGTTCATAATTATGTCGTTGTCATGTTTGTTTACCCTTCCTTTGTTATTTGCATAAGTTTGCATATGTTTCCACTAAGTTTGCATTTTGAAGAAGTGACATTTATGTAATTAACTGCTCCCCCCCTCCCTATGGGCTCTCACTCCTGACTGCTTCGGAATCCCAAGCTCAACACATCAGTGGCATCTCACGCAAAGAAGCCAAATCCGAAGGCCTCCGCTCTCTCATCGCAGATGGCCTGGTGGTCTCTCTGTTTTCTCCTACCGGCCCCAGGCCTGGCTCCTTCTGTCTCTTTCAGTCCCCCCCACCCCAACTCCTCCAAGTCTCATGCTTTTTTCCTTCTTATCCTAACTTCAACAACCTTCCCTTATCCAGGATATCTACTCACCTCCACTTATGTGTTTCTCGTTTCTCCCGCTGATGGAACTACCTTCCTCACCTAGGTCATTACAATCGCACTCTTCCCTCCAGGGTTTACAGTCATCAGTACATCATCATCATCATCATCATCATCATCATCATCATCATCATCATCATCATGGCGTTTTACCTCCATTAGTATCCCCACACCAACCCTTCTTACCTTCAGGTCTCTCTGTCTCTGTCTCTCTCTCTCTCTCTCTCTCTCCTCTCTCTCTCTCATCTCTCTCTCTCTTCTCTCTCTCTCTCTCTCTCTCTCCTCCTCTATGCTTTCTCTTTCTCTTTCTCCTCTTTTCTGGTGTATTGTTCCACCTGCTTGTTTGTATCTATACATCCTTCTTCAGCATCGAATGTCAGGATGTAACCTTTTTGATCATCCGTCACCATCCTTTTCCAGGAACCGAGATTTTATTTACAAAAAAGACATTACAGCAAAACAGCACAATGTTATCTCTAGAAAACTGGGTCATAAAAAGGGATTTTAGTAGCACTGTCAATGTAAAGATACATTTGTCATAATGAGGTGAAACTAAAAATACTACATTGCTAGTATTGCTACAAAACTTAAAAGGTGTTAATTACAGAAGAAATGGCGAGAATCAAAGTAATGGCAGCGACAAAGCGCTGAACATATAGCGGATATAAGAAATAATACTCACAAGTTTGGGACAGTGAACCAGCTAAGGAGGAAATCAATGCAGCACAGGTAATAGATTTCCCAGCAGAAGCAGTCTCTAGCGAGGAAGGGTGAAGGAGGAGAGGCAACACATCATCATCAACACCATTAACAATATCATCATTATCATCATCACAGGGATGGCAGTACAACAGCCAAAACTCTAAGGTATGATGAATAATGCAGGAAAAGTATTTTGGAAAATAATCCAAGCTGAATTGAAGGAGTTGGAGTGGCAGATTCATTCATTCTACAATGCTCCACATGCTCCAGGAAAAAGTCCACCTGAACATCATTTCAGCATGGGAGTGCTTATCACCTCTGCAAGGATGTGAATTCAACATGAAAATGCAACTCCTCCTCACAGGCCGATTCAAACATAGGTGAAAAGCACAAGGATAATATCAGTCGGCAATTGAGGAGATAATACAGGTGGAACTACAAAGGTACGAGGGAGAGCGCATTCCTCCGCCAGGCTGAACAGTTCATGTTTTGTATCCCACTGATAGGTTGGATCTGCATCCTGACCTTAACTGAAATCGAATCGGCTTGTTCTTGTCATCTACCAACCTCATCCACCAAGTTTTGTCATAACTCATCCATTACTTTTTGAAATATTGTGCTATGTTTCGGTTTTCGCCCTATCTCTCAATGGTGAAGAATCGCTGAAAAATATTCTCGCATCCCGATCCAGATCTTCAGCAAAATCGAATCAATTCTTCCTTGTGACACACCCAACCTGCTCACCAAGTTTCGTCCGAATCCATCCATAACGTTTTGAGATATCCTGCTCACAGACAGACAAACAGTGGTGAAAACGTAACCTCTGTCTACCTTCAGTGGTGAAGGTAATCTGATAGATGGCAATCAATCGATGGTTAAAAAAAGTACTGCTGTGACTTTTATTTTCTCTACCTAAAGCTTGTGGAGTATCTGCAACACAAATCACACACACACACACACACACACACACACGTGAAAAAATGTGTGACAACACCAGACTTGACTTCAGACGGACAACGACTGAGCTAGGGGATAAGTAATGTAACTCAACAGAGCACTTTGGGTACCGACGACACCATCTTTCTGACGTTCCTTTTTTCTTGCACTCATTGGGACAATTGAGGCCAAATTCCCTCCTCCCCTTAGTTACCAACCCACAGGGTTTATCCATGCTCTATCTTCTAAATGCTGAGCGTCAAGCAAGGAAGCAGCACATGCTATTTTTAATGCCTTTTGTATGACTCGGCTGAGTTCGGTTCCATCAAGCCACCGACCTCCCAGACTCGGAGCAGACGTTCGAATCGCAATGCCACCGAGACTTTACCGAAAGGTCAATGGAGATGCCGCTGGACCACCGGGACTTGTATCATACATGCCAACAATCTGACTTTTGTTCGCAAGTCATTCTACATGTGATGTGGAATGTCAGTGATGGAAGGTGGTACAGGATGACTGTGATAAAATATTTTTATTTCTTTCCAATACTCCGTGCAGCGTGATCCCATGAAATTATAACGGTCGTTTCATTTGATAGTTAGCATTGGACATCACATGGTATGTCAAGAGAACCCAGCAGGAAAAAAAACTTTCCAATGCGTTTTTGGACAGTGCAAGTAAAGTTCATCGATAAACAAAACAAATCGTCCAATCATCAGCAAAAAATGATGGAATCCATCATCGCAGTCTACATCAAATCCTTTCTTTTCTTTAATGGAGGGCATCAGACCAACAGTTCAGATTCAGATAAGGTCACTCTATCTTGGACATGCTGCTTCTACTCTCCCAAAAATGAATGGAAGCCTTAATTTCAGACATGACATCAGACATATCTCAAGAGAGACATATCTTGAGCATTCGATATAGTATGGGACATTGCTCTCCAAACAATCTCCTCTCTTCTCTCACACCTCCGCCTCCAAAGGTGGATGGAGGTTTTGTTTTCACCCCTGTTTGGCTGTTTGTCTGCCTGTGAGCAGGATGTCTCATAACGTTATTCGGATGAAACTTGGTGGGACAGGTTGGGTGTGTGACAAAGACGGATTGATTCGATTTGGGTGAAGATCCGAATCCGGATACTGGATTTTTTTCCCCAAATTCTCTTCAATCTCATTCTACACTACAGGTCTTCAAGACAGCTGTTCACCACCATCTCAGATCGTCTCTACTCCAAAACCAAGATCTTTTCTACCCTCATTATCCCACCCAAATCCCTCCTCTTTCCAAATTCCCAATTTTCCCTCCTGAGAGTTTCCTTCTGTTTCCATCTTGTTCACCCCAAATATCCTCTCCTGCCCATCATTCCTCCCCACACCCATTGTTTGTCCAAGTCTTTCTCTATCTTGTGTGCTGATCTGTTCAGTGTACTAATACGAGCTCTTCCAAGAGCCTCAACCACGTATACAAAAAACAAAAATTATTTGATGTTGGTGAAGATCTGGATCCAGATTTGGAGATTGGAATTTTTTGGTCTGAGTCTTCACAATTGAGAGAAAGGGCCAAAAACGGTATATAGCATGATATTTCAAAAAGTTAAGGACGGATTATGACAAAACATGATTGATGAGTTGAGTAGGTGGCAGGAATATGCTGATTCGATTTTGGTTCAGGTCCGGATTCAGAGCCAGCCTATCAGTGTGATACAAAACGTAAACTGTTCAGCCTGGCGGTGGTATGTTCTCCATTGATTGCCCTTCGAGTTTTCTTCTCTTACGTTTTGATCCATTCTGTGTTCTCACTCATCAATGACTGTCAACACTGTACTGTATCCAAATAATAGCCCCGAAAAGGACTGACAGTTATTTCCCCAACAAGCAGGGTGAAAATGAGGGATTAGGGGGAAAGAATCATGCCCGCCCCCCCTCCTGAAGTGGTACGGTCATGGGGAGCACAACTTAAGTTAATGGCATGGTCACTTATGTTTTATGAAGTGTTTGCTCTTCATCTGGTTGACGGTTTCTGAAAAGATTTTATAATAAATTACCTGAACTTGAGGCCAAACTCTCCTTTTTAGCCTTTTATAGAGGGGGATCAGAATGGGGGGGGGAGCATAACCCCATGAGACCTTGCTGTTCTGATGTATCGTACCAAATTTGGTCCATATCGGTCATGTAGTTTGTGAGGAAAATGTGTTTTAATGTATATGAGAGGGAGGTCGTGGTCCCTTTAGGGGTGACACGGCTTTGGCGAGCAGTACTTAAGGTTAGGGCATGGTCATGATGCCGCATGGCCAGCTTGGTCTGGCTCTGGTTGTCGGTTTCTGAGAAGAAGATTGTTGAAAGAAAGACCAAGACTTGGGTCAAAACCCTCCTTACATCCCATTAAATTGGCGGATCTGGAAGGGGAGCACAAACCCATGAGACCTTACTGTCCTGATGCATTGCACCAAATTTGGTCCACATCGGTCAGGTAGTTGTGGAGAATAAAGATGCTTTAGTGAAGATGAGGGATTCGGGGAGGCGGCACGTGGCCCCCTTTCTGGGAGAGATACGGCCATGAGGAGCACAACTTAAGGTTAGGGCATTGTCCCGATGCCTCGTGGCGAGTTTGGATTGAATCTTTCTGGTGGTTTCTGAAAAGAAGATTTTCGAATGAAATACCAATATTTTGGGAAAACCCGCCTTTCATCCCCGTTATAGAGGGCGCATCTGGATGGGGAGCACAATCCCATGAGACCTTGTTGTCCTGATGCATCATACTAAATTTGGTCTGTATCGGTCCGGTGGTTTTTGAGAAGGTGTTTTAGTCAAAAGTTAATGGATGGACAGACGGCCAGACACCAGGACCCACTCTATTCGGAGAAATAACCTAAAAAGGAGTTGAACAATGTCATTTCTTGCTGACATGCGGTGTGACTCTGCTCCAATGATTTTGCCAAGCTACATAATCTGAGAAGTGTGCACTATGCAGAAACCCAAATATTATTTTTGACTTGATGGAGAATTTTAAGGCAAAGGCACTGTGTTGACCTGACTCTGAAGGTAGAATGGCACGGCCTGCTTATAAGCTAGACTTGCATCCCTGTGATTATTTTGGTTCGGGCCATTTGAAGAGCAATTCTTATGATGGTATTGGGAAGAGCTCTCCTGGGGATGAAAGAGAAAGTTGTGGAATTGTGCAACTCGCTGGACGATGATTTGTGTCCCAGAGTAAGGAATAATTTCACCCGTCGGTTGGAGAACGTCCGTAGTCAAATGGTTGTCGTGTTGGACTTGCTGATCATCTATACTCATAAATGTCCGTTTGGCGTGTGTGCCTGCGTCACCTCCATAACTCCAAAACCATGAAACCTAGTGCTTCCAAACTTTGCATGCACACAAAAAGAATTCCATCGAAGTGCATGAGTGAAAATTGGGTCTTTGGGTTAATTTAAACACCCCTCTTGAAGATAATTAACGGCCTTATTTGATTATCCTTTATCAAGGCGTCATCCTTGGTTAGCCCTCCGTCAGCTTGCTGGGGTCTTAATTCACCATTTTGTTCGGCCTATTCAAACATGCCTTGATTTGGAAACAATCTACTCTAATGGACTAATAAACTTATATAATGGAAATATTATTTCTGATTTGAGAATCGGATCTGGTGGACTAAATAACTCTTGAAACCTGGAGTGAAATCACAAAATTTTAACAAATTAGCAATTTTTATAACTTGGTGTATTTATCTAAGCAAGGTGTTAAACTTAATTTTTTCTAGTGTTCAGAAGATTACATTGAGTGAAGAAGAGATTAAGGAATGAATGTGCAGAAAATGTAACTTCATTGAGTGCAACACTCTGTTCTGTAACCACTTTTTGCATCCCATGGTGATACAGTCCACAAAGGTCCATTTTTTCGGTGATTATAATTATCGGTGCAGTTTTTCTTTTTCACCATTTTGTGCGATCTGCTTTCATTACAAAATCTAAATATACATGTACTCATAGTTGCTGCAATATATTAATAGTCGGCAGTTTCTGCAAGCGAAGATGTACTTTTTTGTTGCTGCAAGTGAAGAGGGTGTTTTTTGCTTTACACTGTCTCATGCGATCTGTTTGAATGAGAAAATATTAATATATACATACTAATAGTTGCTGAAATCTATTAATAGTCGGCAGTTGCTGAAAACAAAGAGGTACGTCGATAGCGAGGACTCTCCATGGGGTGTGTGCATGCCTGCGTGCTTGGTTAGGTGTGTGCTGTGCACGGGTTTCACGGGCGTGCTGTCAAACTCAAACTTGCATCCGGGCCTGTGGTGTGTGGCATTGTGGAGGAGGTTATGTGGCCGTCTCACGAACCATGTGCTTCAGCACTTGGGGAGTGGACGTGCTGCAGAATCACAGCCACACAGGATGTGCCACAATGCAGAGTGGGTGTGGGGAAATCCATGCATGTGTGCATGTGAAAGGATGGGTATATCGCTGGTGTGCATGCACGGTTAGCAGGGACCACAAGGAGGTTAAAGGAAAGTGTATTGGGGAAGTGGGGGGGGGGTATGCATGCAGGCAAGCCCTTGCCAGGTAGATAGCATGGGTTTTAATTTTTAAATGCTCCCGCCTGATTTTATAGGAACACGGTGCTTAAACAGAAAATGTTGCTGTTTGGGTGCGTTTTATCACCTCGGTAATGCCCTGGTACGCTGCCTTCCCTCCCTTAGTCTGACTCCCCCCCCTCCCCTCGTGCTTCCTTCCCTTTCCCTTACACTGCCTCCATTCCCTTATACTGCCTTCCCATCCCCTCAAACTGCCTTCCCATTCCCGCCCCTCACATTGCCTCCCCTTTCCCTTACACTGCCTCCATTCCCCTTATACTGCCTTCCCATCCCCTCAAACGCCTTCCCATTCCTGCCCTCCAATTGCCTCCCCTTCCCTCACGCTGCCTTCACTTTCCCTCACACTGCATTCCCTTTTCCTCAGGCTGCTTTCCTCTCCTCATGCTGCCTTCCCAGTCCTTATGCTGCCTTCCCTCCCCCACACTGCCTTCCCTCCCCCCAATGCTGCCTTCCCTTCCCCCCCCCCCCGTGCTGCCTTCCCCTCCTCTCACGCTGCCTTCACTTTCCCTCACACTGCATTCCCTTTTCTCAGGCTGCTTTCCCTCTTTCTCATGCTGCCTTCCCAGTCCTTATGCTGCCTTCCCTCCCCCCACACTGCCTTCCTCCCCCCAATGCTGCCTTCCCTGCCCCCCCGTGCTGCCTTCCCTCCCCTCACGCTGCTTCCCTCCCCTCACGCTGCCTTCCCTTGCCCTCGTGCTGCCCTCCCTTGCCCTCATGCTGCCTTCCCCTCCCCTCAAGCTGCCTTCCCCTCCCCTCATGCTGCCTTCCCTTCCCCTCCCCTCATGCTATCCTCCTCCCAAACCCCTCCAACACCAAGCAACGCTCCGGAGGTCGAGGATAGGAAGGGTGTCAAAGAATGTGCGAATGCAACAGGTGACAGGTTTGGTTTTTTTTCGTCTGTTAATTTTATTTTTTATTTTTAAGCAGTCGAAACTGCTCCTCAGATCAATTCCACAATTCGTCTCAGGTTAAAAGATTATAGAGCTTATCGTATCCGTGGAAATTAAATAAAGGCACAAATGCTAGCGCGGCTTTTTCGACAATTGAAGGAAAACGCCCTTTCTTCCCTTCCCTTCCATTTTCCTCATGCTTACCTCCTCCCGAAGTCCTCCACCACCCCCCCCCCCCAAGACATCTCCCCCCCTACTTCCCTCAAGTCCCCTATCAAACACATGTCCAGAACACCCCTTCCATCCCACTACTCCCCTCCCTCCCCCATCCTCCTTAATCTCTCCTCCCCTCCTGGAGTGTTTAGGCCTAAGTCACATTTGCTCTACGGCGAGGATACGGCGGCCGTACGCCCTCTGAATTGACAGAAACGTGCGGCGGCCGCAGAGTTTCTGCGGTGGCCTCAGGGTGGCCCTACGCCATATGGCTATATTTTACAGGCCGTAGGGTCGCCGTGGAATTATAGCGCGGAGTTTAACTTTTTTCATTTCTACGTTCACCGTAGCAATTCGACAAGCCGAAACAAAAGAACTGGTAAAAAAAAAAGAAAAAAAAAAAAAAGAACCCACTCGTTACCGTCCGTCTGGCCGTACGTTCGCCTTAGGGCCCCCTTGCGGCACCTTGCGTCTGCTTTGAAAATTCTATGGCCGCCGCAGGAACGCCCTAAGGTCACCGTGCGACATCAAATCAAAGACCGTACGGCACCCCCACGTTTTCGGTCTCCACAATTTCTAAATACGCCGTGCGGCTCCCGAAAAATAAAAACATATGTGACTGCTTCATTGTGTGACCGTGGAAATACTGCGGCCGCCGTATAATTGCTAGTGGCCTTAGATTTTGGAGACCCCACGGCCGCCGTGGCAAATGTGACTTAGGCCTTAGTGACATGTGGTGAGGCCTCACTCTCTCCCCTTCCTCGCTCCCTGCATTTCCTAGCTTCCCTTTCCTCAACCATTCCTCACTCCCACACACCTCCTCACTCCCCTCACCTCCAACCCCCACCCCATATTAACATTCCCATCAGCGAAGTGACGGGTTGTATTTATTTGTTAGTCACAAATAAATCTCCAAACAATATCGTCGATACTTTATTTTATTTATTTGTATGCAGCCTGTGGCCACTTAGCTGTATCATTTTCTGGGGACGTGGCTGTGCCGCTGAATCCGCTGATCCAGTGCCCCCTGTTACCAGTAAGCTGGTACTAATTATTCCAACCTCAGAAGGATGACAGGATGAGTCAACCCACCTGGTGATAATTCAATGGTAGCCAGGGGCTTGAACTCAAGATATTAACCTTTACCATGTTTGAACTTTCAATAAAGAGGACACTCTTGAGAGGGACACTCTGAAAAAGAGGACACTCTTTTCAAGAGTTTTGTTTACGTATTGAGCAATCGTATTGGCAATGTCATTCAGTGTGTTCTGGACCTTGATTAATTTTGACTGCAAACCGCCATTCCAGTTGAAATGCTGAATTGTTAATGGGAATATTGTGCTTGTCTGAGTGAGTCCACATTATATTGTAAATCAAAGCACCTTTATTTGCCGCAGAGACGTCCGTACCAGCTAGATACATATGAAGCACTCGGCTTCCCATTCTTCACGACCATTATGAAAACACGAGAATTTTGTCTTTACTTCTGCAGTGAATTTTTCATTTTAGTGTTGGCTTTGTAAAGAGTACTTGAAGAAAATCGAAAAAGTGTGTGTGGTACAGACTCAGAAAAGGCACTGAATCGCAGACTGAGCATGCCACTGGAATCTCACTGCAAGCTTGGACAGGAAGTGAATGTGTGAGTGTCGATGTCTGAACACGTCCATTGCACCATGACCGAGTAGTACAAAATAATACCAAACTGTACTGCTCCAAACCACTGAACTTGATACAGGTCAGGTATGGGAGCATGCACCCTTGCAGCACGTCACAACAGTCCACTTGCCCCGGGTACTCCAAGGGCCTCTGCGTTGGCCATCCCCCAGGCAGATGCCTGGCCCATACCCATCTCCTTGAGATGCTGATCAACCTGCTGCAACCACGAGGGATGGGGTTGGCACATTGGCCTCCTCCACTCACGAGGCTCCCTCACTGAGAGAATCTGATGAGCAGGATCAGCGTCAGGAAAACGAGCCACATGTCCATACAGCCGCAGCTTTCGCTCACGGACTATGCAGGTAACAAATCTCATTTGAGCCTCTCTCAGCAACCGCTCATTAGACACAAAGTTCGACCAGCGATAGCCAAGGATTCTCCAGAGACCTGGTACCAAAGGAATTAAGTCTCTGTATCAGATCCTTGGTCAGAGTCCAAGTCTCACATCCATGGAACAAGACTGGAAGCACCAAGGACCTGAAGACTCGGACTTTCTTCCTCCCACACAGGTAAGAGCAGCGCTACAACACATGATCCAGTGAATCTATGACTCCCCAGACTCGACCCAGACGTCTGTT
>CM068961.1:95635501-95649504 GCA_035128595.1 Eptatretus atami
AAAACTTCATAATGACGCTAAAGCACGCTTTGCCCTGAAATGGCTGTTTGGCATCTGGACTAAAGATGGCAATGAAAGACCAAGGCCTTAACTTGTAGGAGAGTTTTCTCTTACACTCTGCACAGAGTCCCTAACTAGCAGGAGAGCGTTTTCTAAAATGGTGTTGAAGCACGCTCCAAAACGGAGTGCATTCTCTGAAGTCTTATCAAAGCGTAGAGATTTGAACGAGCAGTAAATTATTTTCTAAAATGGTGCTGAAGTGCCCAACTGCAAACTAGCTTCTTCTTCTTCTTCTTCTTCTTCTTCTTCTTCTTCTTCTTCTTCTTCTTGCATTTGCAGCCAATGGCTCTGGGTGGCATCATTTCAGCTGTGGGCACAGCTGTGCTGCTGATGCAATGCCCCCCTGAAGGTTCGAGCAGGAACTTGAAATTAACGCCCATCCGAGGGTCGACACACATTGATGAATCACCCTACCTGCAAAACACCAGAATGACAGTTTATAGCTGGGCCGAGATTGAAACCCAGACTAGACAGCTTAGAAATGAATGTGCATACCTCTAGGCTATTCTGCCAGCCCTCCAAACTGGTTGTTGAGTGTTTTCTAACATGGTGTTGCAGCACCAAACTCTGAACCCGCAGGAGAGGGTTTTCCAACGTCACATCAAATTGGCAGGAGAATGTTTTCCCAAATGACGTGGAAACAAAAGATTGTTCGCCAGCAATTGCTGGTGTAGCGAAGGGTTTTTCCAGGTCACCATTGCAGGTAAGAGGTGCGAGTTGTATATATTCCCTCACAGGATTCTCAGAAGGTAGTTCACTCTGCATTGCTACTGATTGCATGGTTCTAAACCATTACATTTGTCTCAAGACCAAGGGATTTCATTCTTTTTTAATTTTTTTTCTTGATCTGTGATGGGTTGTTTTTGTCTTTCTTGTTGTCGCATTTTTTTTAACCCCCATACCCACCTCCCCTTTCCCCCAAACTCTCTTGCTCACCCATGCACTTCTTTCTGGCTTGTTTGGCAAAGTGTGCCAGCCCTGGTAGTCTTGTACTTCCCTTCTTGTTGTATGTTTGTTTTTCCCCCTTTGTATGTTCTTCCTTCCTCTCCATTTTTTTTTCTTTTTTCTTTCCTCCTTCTTCCTGGTACCTTGGTAAGCACAGCCACGTTAAGCCAGCATCACAACTATGGTCATTTTGTATTTGTCAGTGAATTCACTGCACTGGCCAGCGAGACTTTTGGAAATAATTTGTTTGCGGTTCTGCGTTTTAAGCCTGAAGATTTCTTCTGCCTGATCTGCCTGATCTCCCTGACCCATGGGTTTTACGTGTCATTCCAGACTGCTGGAAGTTCTGTCAGGTTCTGGAAGAGGTGGGTTACGATTAAGTAGGCTGGGCACTAGCTGATTGGGTGGTCGGGGCTTTCTCGGAAACCCAAAAGAAAGTCGTGACCATCCCTGTTTGCAATTAAGGCATTAGTGACTATTACGTTAAGGTTTGGTTGTCACTATGTTAACATATGAGACTCAATATGGCTTGTCTAGAATGGAATTGGAAACTTGACTAGAACTCCACAATCCTGTGTCTAGATGCAGCAAAAGGAGGATGGCATGGTCACCCATATTCAAAATGGTATTATGATTGGGATTGACTGAGATCAGGTCTTTTATGCCAGGTAGCCCAAAGTACCCGACGCCATGGCTCTGACACCGGGGCTTGCAGACATATATGAGGAGTAATTGGCCAACATGCAGGGGAAGGAGGATTCTGAGCTTCCCACCATTAATGGGGAGGAGTTCTCTCCAGAATTTATTTCGGTTATGTGCTGCAGGAAGAGGAAGAAAATGGGATTAGCCTGCATGACGAAGGCCCCACAGGATAAAGGGAAAAGGACCCTAAAAGACAAAGCTCCTGTGGGTTGGAGACCTACCCCTTCCCCCCATGTCTCGGAACCCATCCAAGAGAAAGGTAGAGCCTATGTGGGGTGGGGTCAAGGGCAGCCAGGGGAGGTAGTTTGGTGGCCTGGAGCAGAACCCTCAAAGGAGGAAGGGGTGGAATTCTCCTCTTATGTTGCTCCTCCTTCCCAGCTCCTCAACTTTATACCCCTTCTGGGTGAGGTTGAGGTAGAGAGGCAGAATATAGCATTGTTGATGGAAGACCTGGACCTTATCTCCCCTGGTCAGTGCGATGGAAAGTTTCCTGACCCCAGAGGAGGAACACTAATCTCAGCTGCTTGGAGAGAATGTGTTTATTGGTGGGGCTTATGTCATAGGCAGCTTAGTTGCCCCCAGCTGTTGGAAAAAGTGGACAAATCTCAATGGCAATGACTCTGTGTGTACAAGGAAAAAGATGGCTGGAGCGTTGAGTCCTCTCAGTCCTCATGGCTCTTTTTTCACAGTTTGCATTGCTTGGTGCGGTCTTAATTTCATCAACACTTCATGTTTCTCACTGTAGTTTCTGGCATTATCATCCATCAATACAAGTTTTCTGAGAGGTGGGTGGTTGTCAAAATGTGGAACAACATCACGATCCAAAATATACTGAGAATACTTTTCACATTCCAGGTTACCCTGTACTTCTTGCGAGAAGTGATAAGGTGATGTTTACTATTGTAATAGCAGCCATATATATTAACAGATCTGACACCAAATTGTATGGACTCTGTGATATTCTTGGGTGCATAGGCTGTGTTAGATTGTTGCCAACCAGAGTTCTACCATCAGTCGCATGCAGGAGAAATCGACTCTCATGAGACTAATGTATCTTCGTCCAGGTTGCAAGATTCCAGTGTGGATGTGCCTGGTACCATGACAAGTGGGCTGCTTTGTGTTTGGTGGTGGAAAACGGTATCTTATAGGTTTTCTGGCTTTGTAACCTGCAGCATGAAGTCAGTTCTGCACAGCTCTCATGGATAATCTGAGGTTACCCTGGGTCATCCAGATCCATGCCTTTTGATGGAACAGTTTTATGGAAGCCAAGTTGATGTCCAGTTTCACTGTACAATATCCCATCATTGTTATTCCCAAGAATTTGCCAACTTTGGCTTCACTAAGTCATAGGTGGGCCATAGTAATGCAATCCTCCAAAAGAAGTACACAATGACGTCATTACCTTCTCCAAACCTTGACCAGGTGAACGTGTGTTTTTTTTTCAAGTTAATACCCCTATGGTTCTTTATGTGCTGAGTTTGTAAAATTGCTGAAAGTAAACTACTGTCTGTGCATGGAGTTTTCTTTCATTTATGTTTGAACGAAAATTTCAATTTGATTTGATTCTTTTATATTTGCAAACAGTACCCTGTTGACATGTTATCAATGTGTTACCTTTATTCCACGTGTATATGATTGTGCACAGTAAATTGGATAATTCAGACAGTCAGAATATCAATCAGTTCAAGATTACTGAAGTTTTTACTTTCGGTATGCAAATATTTTATCCTTTGCTATTGAAATATAATTATTGAAGTGTTGTAGAATTAGTGTTGTTTATAAGAGCCTTTTAATGTTAATTAAATTCATCAGGAATAGCCGGTACTGTACATGAACCTCGCTGAAGGAGAGGGTATTGCATTTGGGTCTGTTTGTTTGTTTGTTTGTTTGTTTGTTTGTTTGTCTGTCTGTCTGTCTTTGTTTGTTTGTTTGTCCGCACAGAACTTTTGTGTTTTTCTCTGCAACCGCTTGTCGGATTGAGACGAATTTTTCAGCATAGGTGTGACTACTCATGTAGAATGTTTTAATCATAATTATGACATCATAGGTCACATAGTGTGGCAGCCACGTTGGAAAAATGGAAAACTTTTGACCTCTGTATCTCTGAAACCGCATCAAAGAAAAAATTGAAACTTGACACATAGCAAGTACTCCTCATGGGGAATGAGTGTGGTTTTTTATCCCCCGCCGCGTGGCGGAAGGGGGATATTGTTATCACCCGGGTCGTCCGTCCAGCTGTCCGGCTGTCCGTCCGTCCGTTCCTCCGGCTGTCCGGCTGGCTGGCTGGGCGTCAACATTTATAGCTGTGAGTGCGATAACTCATAAACTGTTCGCCATATCGATTTGAAATTTGGGTCACACATGTACCACCTGAAAAGGAAGAACCCTATTGATTTTGGGCGTGGCCAGGTCCAAGATGGCCGACTGGGGTGGCCATCTTGAAAAATTGTTTTTTTGCCATATCGATTTGAAATTTGGGTCACACATGTACCAACTGAAAAGGAAGAACCCTATTGATTTTGGGCGTGGCCCGATCCAAGATGGCCGACTGGGGCGGCCATCTTGAAAAAAATGTTTTTTGTAATAAATGGAAAACCGCTTATTTGATTTCAATTATTTTTCAATGGCGGGGGATTCCCCATCTCTGATGGTATATTTTTATGATGTCATAGGTGCCTTCATTATAACGTCATAATTGCATATGTAGAATTCTACATCCGATGAGTATGAAACTTTTTGAGGTCATCTTGGGTTAAATGGTCCACAAAACTTGGACCTGAGACAATGAAAATTCAGCTTGTGTCTTTACTCGATCTCAGATTTTTACAAAGTTGGACTATCTATAACCTGACTGGTATCACCTGAGAAGGTAATTATCCTCCCTTTACATATTTGCACAGAAATAGGACCAGATTGTTCATCACGGTTATTCTCATGACATATTTGCCATTTCATGTAAGTTGGCCCCTTTCTAGATTTCAAACCAAAAGGAAGGCTGCACCATCTTCCTTGTAAATGTGAACAACTTGACTTTTTTTTTTTTACGTCAACGTTTTGTGGTGACGTGAAAATGCGTCCTGTCGTGCATCACCTCAGTGTAAACAGCTGTTTCGGGCACAAGGTGGCCTTCATCTGGAATTATGCAAGGCACGTGTTACAGGTCTTGTTACACCATCCGAAGGTTGGAGGTAGAAGGGGTGGGGATGGTGATAAGGTTTCATTTACAACATGAAGCAAATCCTGCATTGTCCTGAGTGTTGGAGATACTACCACTACTACCGTTTTTGGTGAAATTATTTCATGAACAGGTTAGCCAGGCCTTACATTTTACTGAAGATGGCAGGAATTAGTCTTCATTTGTAAAGGGTGCCGGCAATAATTCGCCTCCATTTCGCGAAGGACACCGTAAGATATTTTGACGCCTGTCAATTAATGGCAACAGATGGGGGCACCCAGGGATAACACCCATCCGATGGATTTACGGCTTGCTCTGCATGCAAAACACCAGGGTGGCAATATATAGCCGGCTCAAGATTCAAACCCAGGTCAGACAGCTCGGAGGGGAGTGTGCGTACCTTTCGGATATCCTGCCCTTCGTGGAACCATATACCTCGTACAACATCAGATACGTCGAGAACATCCTCCGTCGTCCAAAATTAAGGCCATCTTGTCACATTAATGGGTGACCTGAGCCTCTGTCTTGGCACTTAATCCTTCAGTTTTCATTGTCTCAGTGGACATCCCCGGCCTGCATTTGATATGTAATCCCAATCATTATGATTAAATTTTTTCTCTCAAATGTGAAGCAGATGTTTAATTACACTGTTTGAAGCACCAATTCATTCTTTCATGAAACATTTCCAGAAGTCTTGCAATAGTATTCGATGCATTTTCAAGTACATACATATGTCTCAAAATGGAGACATTTCCATGACTGAGGAACGATAAACATGCCATTTTGAACAGGTGTCAAATCTTAGAAAGTCAATTTGCAAAGAAATTAACTATTTTTTGCTTTGTATGACAACATTGAATAAAGATCATCCTTTAGACGATGATGGAGCGTCATTGCCTGCAGATAGCTGTGATATTCTGTAGAGATTTCTTATGTTCCTAATTGCCATCTGTCTACCTCGGCGACTTTGCAGTGTCACAAAGTGGCATCATCATCTCCTGGCATCGAGTGCCCATTTTAACGGTCTTTGTCCCTGGGTGAGGGTGAGACACTTCGACGATCCATGGCCAATGATGTGGAAGGAAAGTTGCGTAAATGCTCTCGCGTCAGTCTTCTCATGGAGTTTTCGCCCTTCACGTTGGACAACGTTTGTACAAGCAAGTTGCGTAAGGAGTTCCCACGTTGACTCGGAGTGTGCCATGAGCGGTGCCCTGTGCGAGAAAGTGTAACTTAGCCTTGGAGATCCGACATCGTTCTCATGTGGACCTTCCTGTTAACTTCTTCACATAGAACATCTGATTTAGGATTCGACAAATGTAGCATTCTTCCTTTCACATTGAGAGACAACGCAGCAGGAATTTGCGCGTAACCATAGTTCTGGATCTTTGAGATGGTGTGAAGGTAAGCACCCCCATTGCAGGTAGAATATCAGATTTTGTTGCTGACCCAGTGCTTGTGCAACGTTATCAGGTTGCAAGTGAACGAGAGCAAGATCATTATTCCCAAATCGGTGTTTGGTGAGATATGAGAATCCTCAAGAATAAGGTCATAATTGATGCATAGATGCACATGAAGGCACTTTATGTAAAATACAGATCAGAGAGGGTCATCACTACTTCATTGTAACCCTTACTGAGTGGCACAGCCTCGCTGATGTGGGTCAGAGCCACAAAACGATAAGCTGCCATGGCGTGACAAAATTGTTGAAATGACACGCGTACTTCGCGGTCATTCGTTACAATTACGGATAGGCCAAAAGGTCGTGCATGGAATAACAGCACGCGTTCTGCTGATCAGTTTTACGATTCATGCTTGAGAATACAATTGCAATGGCCATGTCAGTTCTAATGACTCCTTTTACGTTTCATGCATAAAGCTGTTATGTTGTAATCAAGCATGGAGGCATGACTTTATACAGATGCTAGAATCCCGAGAGGGTACTGCATCTGACAACGCCATTTTCAATGAAGAGTTTTGTGGCTCACGGAGGTGATTCCGGCCTCCTTTGGCTCCACAAATTCCAGGTACAGCTGAAATAATCCTGGGTGCGCTGCTCCTCTTGCCGTTTGGAAGGATACCGTAGACGTTTGCACACACCACTGAGCTGTCTAGCCTTATTCTCGACCCAGCCTTTGACTGTCACACTGGTGTTTCGCATACAGTGCGAGGCATCGATGTGTGTACCATTCCTCCGTCTTGAAGCAGAGCTGCTTTCTCATATGCTCTCATTAGTTGGTGGACCTTAATGATCTCATTATGGCCTTCACAAATCGTAGGAGAGTTATCGCAGACATTCCCTCATTTCCAACATTCCTGCTCTAATTTCCAGGGGGAACTGCAGCAGTGGCACAGCTTCCAGGGGGGGCACTGCATCAACTGCATAGTCAACAGGAGGAGGGGTGCACTGCGTCAGCAGCATAACTGTGTTCCCAGTAATGATGTAAAGCCACAGCCACATATGACATATAAAATGTTGATCATGTTTTACCGATAAAACCGAGTTGGTTCCACTGAAGAGTGTCCTATCCATCGTGGACGTTGACTTTCAGAGACTGCTCTTGAAAAAAGATCTTATTACGGAAAATATATAATTAAATTATTGGATCTTTAAAGAAGAAGTAAATGCCATCTGAGCTTTTACAGATTATTACTGTAAATAAATGGAATACTTCTGGACTATAATGTAGATTGGCAGATCACATGTTTGGCAAATCACACCTTGCAGGTGCAAAGCAGAACCCCCCGTCCCACCTCCCTCCCCACTGTACTCCAAATCATGAGTGAGTAAGCTGGGTTTTTACATTGACACTTTGATGTTGATGTGATAATTCACCGGAGGCTAACTCTACTCCGAGGAACTTCGAATTGAAATTGCTTATTTTGCTGCCTTAGCTGAATTTCAAACCCACAACCCCCAGAATGCCAATCCACTGTCTTCCCCACAATGCCACCACCGTGCCGACCTGTGATGTCACCTCGAAATTCGGACGACGTACATCCTTCTTTTCTCCGCAAATGTCAGATTTAAATGGATTTGATCGTAAACATTCCTGGATGTCAATGGAAGAAGTTGAGCATTTCCGTGCAATCCACAGCATTGAAGGATCCATCATCATTTGAAAATCAAAAACTTCAATCACGCTTCCAACTTTTAGGAGCCTTTTCACCAGCTGACCCCATAAGATGGTGGGAAGGTTTGAGGTCGTTAAAGAGGTCGTAGTAGTAGTAATAGTGAAACATTTTACGCAAAAAAATTCGAGGGGTAGGGGTGGAGGAAAGGGGCTTGATGAGCCTTTGTCGTGATACTCTTGTGGACTACTCAGATATACTCCTAGAGGTTTGTAGAGGGGGGGGGGGTTGTCAGACCAATGTATCTGTCGACACAGGCATAGGGCTGGCTGTAGGAATCGTTAAGGTTAGGACATTGTGCGTGTTTCAAGGTCTGGATTAAAATGCACTCGGCTCGCATCCCTGGGACTCCAATCCAATCGCTTGCAGACCCTCATGACAATCCAGCACTGAACACCATTAATCTTGGACTGGTTCCAATTTGTTTCAGATCCGTGTAATTACCGTATTCGATCAACGGAGAGTAGGCTGCGTGAGCAGTCATAAATTAAAGTATTTAACAGGCACTCTTTCATGTCTTTGTAATAACTCAGAAAAGCGGATATTAATTGTGGATAAAAGAGGAAAAATAACAGGCACCTTTCACCTTCGCACCACCTCCGACTTATGGATACATACACATATCAAAGATTGTAACGCTTGCAATGTCTTCCTTTATTTTAAAAACAAACAAACAAATAAATCAATAAATGTCACGTGAGAAGGTAACCAGTACACCTTGGACGAAAAGGCTAAACCAGGAGCTGACATTACTGAAAAATTATTTTGAAACAGTGCCAAAGTTTATCAAAATATTACTCAATACCAGTAATTAGCAAGCAGCAATTAATTCTGATTGCACTTACGTGACAAAGGCCTTTGCTTAAAACTCCAATCACAAAGTTGACACAGTCGACTCTCAAACAGGTACGTTATACGTGTCGTGGGAATTGGTGAGAATCCGAATTTATGAGAATTTTGTTTCCCCCCCAGCCCAGCAGGTGGGGAGAAACTTAGTCCGTTACATGTTCATGTCGTGTGAAAAGACCTGGAGACGTTCGACCATTTTGATTAGAATGACAATTCCAGTACGGTTCATAGACCACCTTGAATAATTGACTGGGTTGTGCCGTTGATGCACTGTCCCTGCTTGGGTGTGAATTTCCAAAAAAAAAATTCAGGGTTCTGGTGATGACTTGCATCCTATTCACTAAAGATGGTGCGGGATCTATAAAATCCAACAACTAATTCCGGCAGACAGGACACCCATATTCGTGTCTATGAGAGGGGCGGTACACGCACTGATCCATGGATTTGCATGCGAAACACCAGGATGCTAGTTTATACCTGGGTCAGGATTCAAACACAGGTGAGACAGCTTAGAGCGAGCGTGCGTACCTCTAGGCTATCCTGCCAGTCCATGGTGGAGGTAATGGAGGAGATGTTTCATTTGTATAGATCGAAATAGTAAACTAAGTTTCAACAAGATATTTTGCCATCTTGGCCCAGCCAAGCGTAACTGCTCCAAATTTGCCACTCAGGTGGAATAAGCGAGCACCTTTGTGAAGCTAACCAAGTCCTGAAAACACTTCTGACCTTGCAATAAAATGCTGGTTCTTCATCTTATGGAAAATGCTCAAAACTTCCTGTCGATTGACCCAGAATTTCGTTGTTTCTTTGAGCAGAATCCACAAGGCCCCAAGCTACACCAATGCAGTGTACTGGAAATGCAGAGAGCGAGAAGGTGAATGTGGGTCATTAGACTCGAAGTAATTCTGGCCTCAGGTTTCATGATGGTAATTGTGTGTGTGTGTGTGTGTGTGTGTGTGTGTCTATACAATATATATATAAACACGCATGCCATATTCCATCACAGCTTGATCTTCATTCATATTCAACAAGTGCATCCGAATAATTTTTCCACTAAAACAAAACTTGCTTTCGTATGTTATGGTTTTCAGATTTGTTTTCTTACGTCTGTCATTGTCATGAGATCCGAAAAGGTCCAAATGTACTCGATATACGGTAAAGGGCATATATGTCCAGAGACACAGGTTTTAATTGCTTTCCAGCAAAATGATACAATCCTTATTACAACTTGTAGTGAATTGCCGTAAAGTGGAAGCGTTTGAATCTGGTGTGGATGGTCTACCTAAAATCACTATTCGAATTACTCGAATTGTTGGAATTGTCAGATGTTTAAATTGGCAAGGATCGATTGTGTATTATTATAAAGTAATTGGAAGTGAGTGTACAAATGTTTCCTGTTCAGAGGAAACAAGCAAGAAACACTTGTACACATGATTCCAATTACTCTCTATACTGTAATACTCTGTCTGTCTGTGTGCCGATTTGAACATCCGATACCGTCACACTTCGCAGGTGAGACATACTTGCAGGTGGTGTCAATGATAAGATTATTATTATCCATTCACTCAAATGGATAATTTTCCAAACCTTGCCTTCTGTTACACCACAATTAAGGTGATATTTTCACATTTGCTGTTTGATGGAGTTACACATTTGCCAGATTTTGAGCATGTTACACATGGGGGGGGGAAGAGTTATGCAAGGCTGTGTTGTTCTTTATCATAGGAATAACTGAGAAAAAAAAACCATGTAAACAGTATCAGGGGCCATGGAGAAGCCTGAACACAGAACCACAAGATCAGCAGGAATAGGGGATGGGGGAACACATCCAGAACAGGGTTGAGGAAAAAAAAAAATGGAGACTTGGAGAGATAAGGGACGTGGGGAGGAATGATAGCAAGGAGTAAACAAGATCGATACCGCCGCAAACTCTCAATCACAGAAGTGGAAGGAAAAACTGGAAACCCTGAAAGAGGTGGGCTTTGGGAGGATTAATGAGTGTAGGAAATATCATGGTTGTGGATGGGGGATGACCTGAGATGGTGGATAACGGCCGTCTTGAAGCCCCGGAGGGAAGAATGAGATTGAAGAGGTTGACAAAGTTTGTTCCACAGATGGGGAAAAAGAGGAATAAATGAGTAGATGTGAGGAGTGAGTTTGGATTTTGGGAGTTTCACCAGATGGGGTAACTGGCAGATTATGTGAACCCCACAGAAACCTGGAAGGAGAGTGGGGGAGGGGGGGGGGACAGAACGTTGAAAGAACAGATAGTGCAAGAGAAGAAGGGAGATGATGGAAGATAGAGAGATGACCAAACTGTCTTCAATGTGAAAGTGATAGGCCCAGACACCCAGCTTCATCATGGAAGATTCTCATGATCCAGAAGGCCTTGTTTGCCGCAGCCTCAAGCTGAGCAAGTTGGGAGGCAAGGCAGCCAGCCCAGAGGGGCAAGCAGTGTTCCATCAAGGTGCAGATAATGGCCTTGATTAATTTTTTCGAAACCATTACATTTATGAA
Source organism: Eptatretus atami (assembly GCA_035128595.1). NCBI lineage: Eukaryota > Metazoa > Chordata > Myxini > Myxiniformes > Myxinidae > Eptatretus > Eptatretus atami. The sequence goes on from CM068961.1 coordinate 95,646,879, forward strand.
AAATAAAAATGAGTAACGTATGCATGTTTGACAAATGACTTGAGATTTATCTAGAGGTTTGGTTGATTATTTATCACAAAATGAGGATGTCTGTAATGGCACAGTTTTACACCAAAAAAAACCCCCAATCATATGAGAATGTGATTCTGGCAACACATCCTCTAATGGGCTCAAGACCAGTCGATAATAACATCCAATGTTGTCACAACAGAATGAATGTCTCCAAAGGTCAATAATGTATGTAAGCACCATTAGAAGAAATAACACTGCAACCCTTCTTGCCATCCCTTAAATAAGCCACTGGAGAGAATCCAAAGGGAGCCATTGCCATTTCTGATGCAAAGCAGTCTCCAACTGTGCCATAATCTGCACAGCAGGGTTCATTTTCTTAAATGTATACCCAATAATATCCCAAACGTGCTCTATTGGAATAAAATCAAGACTCCTTGCCAGCCAGGACAATGTTGTGATGGCATCGCTTCACAAGAAGTCAGAAACTGCATGGTAATAGTAGGTCTGGCATTGTCATACATGAATACAGGTTTTGGGAAAAGTATGTGGTTGTCAAAATATGGAACAACAACATCATCCAAAATGTCCTTGCTGTACTTTTCACCTGTCAGGGTACCCTGCACAGTGACGAGGTCAATTTTACAACCGAAGCAGGCAGCCCCATATCTGAACGGATCCACCACCAAATGGGAAGGACTCTACACAATTTGCCATTTTTAGGGTTCTGCAAGTCTTGTATGGGCCATAGTAATTGACACATTCTGCCAATGGAAGTACGCAATGATATCATTATCTTCTTCAAATCATGACCAGGCAAAAGGGTTTTTACAAGTTGATATCGCTTCCGTGCTCTGTGCTGGGTGTGCACACTTCCGATGGTCTAGTGATGAATGGTAACCACAGCCTGTGCAAGGAGGGTTCTTTCGTTTATGTCTGAAAGAAAATTTGAACTTGATCCAATATGTATTTTTTGAAATAGCATTATTTTGTAGGCCTGCTTAACTTTTTTTTTCCATGTGTATATGATGAATTGGTTTGCCCTTAATTTGATACTTGCTTCTTCCCAGGCATGTTTTCCCTCTCTTTTGCAGTTTCTGTTAAAATGTCAACATGCTGTAACCTCTGCTTTCGGACGTCTCGCTGAACCATCCGCATATCTGAGATGATTGAAGGTCCTTGCAGGAATTAACTTTTTCAACAAGGCCAGGCAGCTGGCATTTGCTCTTTGTCGGCGAGGCACAAGCAAAGAGTGGCAACGGCCTGCCCATCTATTTCCATTATCCCATTAACATTGGCAATTATTGAGTCAGGGCGTTTAAGTACCTTCCATTACCTCCCTTGTGAATGTGGAAAGCATGGTAGTGTGGGGCTGGGTAGATTGATAGCTCCAGGAAAAGGATAATTTTCTTTCCTTCCTGGTTGATAGTGAGGTGGGGAGGGATGTAGTTTGGGGGGGGGGGGGAGGGGAGTTCCACATTCTTAGTTTGCTGCACATTTTCCCCTTCCTTCACTTGTCATTGCGCTGGGAGAGGACTAGAATAATGCACTTTGTAATGAGGGTATCTGTGTGCTACAAAGCGTCTCCATTATCTGTAATTATGGAAGCTGAAGCTCAGAGTTGCGTACAAAGGAGCTGTGTGAGCTTATTTTTGGACAGGGATAATTTGCATGCCATCTCCAAGACAGCTGCCAGCTTTCACAGTCGCCTTGTTAACCTGACGCTGTGAAATGGGGAAACACAATTGCTTTCTTCAATTCTTTCCTCTGTGTGAGGTTTAGCTGGCCTGACAGTCAGGCAGAAGTGAGATCCGATTTACCAATGATGTATGTCTTCTATTCATGTCTTGGCTTGTAAAATTATCCAAACTTTGGGATCATTATCCCCAAATTATCCAAAATATGATGATGGGATCATCACAGAATCTCTCTATGCCATGGGACAGGTGTTGTAAATTCCCTCTGGAATTGCGGCCATCACAAGTAAATTTAAAGAACCAAGAGTAAATCGTCAGCCAAGTGCATGGTCAAAATTCACAGCAACCAGAGAAAATTTAGAAAAAACAGAAGAGAGAACTTGAGGAATGCTGGAAAGATGCCAAAAGACATTCCGGTCAGCTCAGGTATGGGAACATCCACCGGCGCATTGCGTTGCTGCGTCAACTTTCCGCCAGTACTCCAGGGGCCTCGTCTGGCCATCCCCCATGCAGATGCCTGGCCCATCCCCATCTCATTGAGATGCTGATCAACCTGCTGCAACCACGAGGCATGTGGTCGGCCCATTGGCATCCTCCACTCACGAGACTCCCTCTCTGAGAATGTGAGCAGGATCAACGTGAGGAAAATGAGCCACATGTCCATACAGCCGCAGCTGACGCTTACGGGCGATGCACATAACAAATTCAATTTGAGTCTCTCTCAGTAACCGCTTGTTGGACATGAAGTCCGACCAGCAATAGACAAGGATTCTCCGAAGAAACCTGGTACCAAAGAAATTAAGTCTCTGTCTCAGATCCCTGGTCAGAGTCCAAGTCTCACATCCGTAGAGCAAGACTAAAAGCACCAAATACCTGAAGACTCGGACTTTCATCGTCCTGCACAGGTACCGACAGCACCA
>CM068961.1:95651259-95669493 GCA_035128595.1 Eptatretus atami
ATCTGCTGGTTGAGAGTGAGGAAAATTCATAGGATTTTTGAAATGTAAACAAAGTCATTGGTTAAAGAAGTATATTGATTTTAATACAAAAAGGAGAACAGAAACAAAACAGATTTTGAGAAGGCTTTTATAAATTAATGAATAATGCTGTATTGGAAAGTCTATGGGAAAATGTTAGGAATCGACAAAACATAAGACTTGTTACATCTTGGAACAGGCTTAAAAGTTAATTAATAGACGAAGTTTTGAACGAGCGGAGGTGTTTTCAGAGAATTTTGTGCTATTCATTTGAAAAAGAGAGTATTGAAATGGATGAACCTATTTATATAGGAACATCAATTCCTGACTTGTCAAAGTCGTTAATGTATGACTATTACTATAATAATTTAAATCAAAGTATAAGGATAATGTGTCATTGTTATGTATGGATACAGATAGTTTTATTATTAGAAATTAAGACAAGTGATGTATGTGAGGATATGATGATTATTGATATATATTATTTTGATACAAGTAATTATAAGTCAGGTGATGTGTTGTTTTCATCAAAGAATAAAAGGTTATTGGTAAGTTTAAGATGAATTGGGTGGAAGGTCATGAGTGAATTTATCGGATTGAGATCAAAGTTTATGCTTTTACATATATTGATAATATCTAACATTGAAAGGTGTGATAAGAAGCTAAAGGGAATATAAGAAAAATATAATCAAGGAACAATAACTTTAAACATTATTACACTTGTTTAACCTTAAAGAAGGAAGAGTACAGAAAAAATGAATACAAGAAGAGTTATTAAACATCAATTAATATCGGAAGAGTAATAAGAAAGCATTGGAGCTTTTGATGATAAAAGATTATATTTTAGAGAATGGAATCAATAGTCTCCTTTATGGTTATAAGTATAAGTGTTAAGATATTGGGTTGGGAATTTTAACAGGCTACCACCGTCTTTTACTGATTTAAAGATATAGAACCAAGCAATACCAAACCAAAGAGTGGAGATGTAATCAGCCTTGGTATTTAAATGGGAAAACATAAAGAATGTTGAGAAATATCAAATAAGTCTTATTGAAGAAATAACCGGGGTAAAAGTAGATAAAACAAATATGGCGGATAAATTTAATTACAAGTAAGTTGGAGGATGTAAAGAAAAAAAAAATATCCTTGAATGGACTGAAAACTTTGATGGTTTTCATTGAACAATGGAAAAACAATTTACTGCATCTCAAAATGATATGTGGCTCAGGAGGTGGTCAAACAAGAACATTAAGAGAAGTTTATTCTTTCATCTCTGCTCAACAAATATACTTAAACCAAGAACTAAGTTCCAAAGTAATCTTTGTGAATATGGTCGATGGTGATGAATGTAATAAGAAAATGAAGTTATTCCCGAAAGTAGAACCTGGACAAATATTCATTGGTTTGCTCTTTGCATGGAATGAAAATATGAAAGGAAAGAAGTGCTTTAATCAGTAAGTCGAAATTTAACATTTGCTTGTTGGGAGGGGAGAAAATCAGTCTCCTATTTTAGACTTTTGGGGCTTGAGTCAGTCTCAATTTTACATTTGCTTGTATGGGAGGGAAGGGGATAAATGAGTCTCAATTTTACATTTGCTTGTATGGGTGGAGGAGGGAATCAGTTCAATTTTACATTTGCTTGTATGGGAGGGGGAGGAAATCAGTCTCCTATTTTTTGGCTTTTCGGGCTTATTAGAAAGTTTTCCCTTTTCCCCCAGTCATTGAATGGCTGCCTCAGAAACCCCATTTATCCTCTACTTCTGGGTCGGGCCTGGGGAGTCATGGATTCACTGGATCATGGGGTGTGGTCTGTCGGTACCTGTGCAGGACGATGAAAGTCCGAGTCTTTCAGGTATTTGGTGCTTTTAGTCTTGCTCTACGGATGTGAGACTTGGACTCTGACCAGGGATCTAGACAGAGACTTAATTTCTTTGGTACCAGGTTTTCTTCGGAGGAATCCTTGTCTATTGCTGGTCGGACTTCATGTCCACAAGCGGTTACTGAGAGAGACTCAAATTGAATTTGTTATGTGCATCGCCCGTAAGCGTCAGCTGCGGCTGTATGGACATGTGGCTCATTTTCCTCACGTTGATCCTGCTCACATTCGCAGAGGGAGTCTCGTGAGTGGAGGATGCCCATGGGCCGACCACATGCCTCGTGTTGCAGCAGGTTGATCAGCATCTCAATGAGATGGGGATGGGCCAGGCATCTGCATGGGGGATGGCCAGACGAGGCCCCTGGATACTGGCGGAAAGTTGACGCAGCAACGCTGCGCCGGTGGATGTTCCCATACCTGAGCTGACCGAATGTCTTTTGGCATCTTTCCAGCATTCTCTCAAGTTCTCTCTTCTGTTTTTTCTAAATTTTCTTGGTTGCTGTGAATTTTGACCATGCACTTGGCTGACGATTTACTCTTGTTTCTTTAAATTTACTTTGATGGCCGCAATTCCGAGGGAATTTACAACACCTGTTCCCATGGCATAGAGATTCTTTGATGATCCATCATCATATTTTTGGATAATTTGGGATAATGATCCCAAAGTTTGGATAATTTTACAAGCCAAGACATGAATAGAAGACATACATCATTGGTAAATCGGATCTCACTTCTGCCTGACTGTCAGGCCAGCTAAACCTCACACAGAGGAAAGATTGAAGAAAGCAATTGTGTTTCCCCATTTCACAGCGTCAGGTTAACAAGGCGACTGTGAAAGCTGGCAGCTGTCTTGGAGATGCATGCAATTATCCCTGTCCAAAATAAGCTACACAGCTCCTTTGTACGCAACTCTGAGCTTCAGCTTCCATAATTACAGATAATGGAGACGCTTTGTAGCCAACAGATACCCTCATTAAATGCATTTCTAGTCCTCTCCCAGCGCAATGACAAGTGAAGGAAGGGGGAAATGTGCAGCAAACTAAGAATGTGGAACTCCCCCTCCCCCCCCAACTACCATCTCCTCCCACCTCACTATCACCAGGAAGGAAAGAAAATTATCCTTTCTGGAGCTTCAATCTACCCAGCCCCACACTACCATGTTTCCACATTCACAAGGAGGTAATGGAAGGTACTTAAACGCCCTGACTCAATATTGCCAATGTTAAGGATAATGGAAATAGATGGGCAGGCCGTTGCCACTCTTTGCTTGTGCCTCGCCGACAAAGAGCAAATGCCAGCTGCCTGGCCTTGTTGAAAAAGTTAATTCCTGCAAGACCTTCAATCATCTCAGATTGCGGATGGTTCAGCGAGACGTCCGAAAGCAGAGGTTTACAGCATGTTGACATTTTAACAGAACTGCAAAAGAGAGGGAAAACATGCCTGGGAAGAAGCAAGTATCAAATTAAGGGCAAACCAATTCATCATATACACATGGAAAAAAAAAGTTAAGCAGGCCTACAAAATAATGCTATTTCAAAAAATACATATTGGATCAAGTTCAAATTTTTTTTCAGACATAAACGAAAAACCCTCCTTGCACAGGCTGTGGTTACCTTCATCACTAGACCATCGGAAGTGTGGCACACCCAGCACAGAGCACGGAAGCGATATCAACTTGTAAAACCCTTTTGCCTGGTCATGATTTGAAGAAGATAAAGATATCATTGCGTACTTCCATTGGCAGAATGTGTCAATCTATGGCCCATACAAGACTTGCAGAACCCTAAAAATGGCAAATTGTGTAGAGTCCTTCCCATTTGGTGGTGGATCCGTTCAGATATGGGGCTGCCTGCTTCGGTTGTAAAATTGACTCGTCAGCTGGCAGGGTACCCTGACAGGGAAAAAGTACAGCAAGGACATTTTGGATGATGTTGTTGTTCCATATTTTTGACAACCACATACTTTTCCCAAAACCTGATTTCATGTATGACAATGCCAGACCTACTATTACCATGCAGTTTCTGACTTCTGTGAGCGATGCCATCACAACATTGTCCTGGCTGGCAAGGATCTTGATTTTATTCCAATAGAGCACGTTTGGATATTATTGGGTATACATTTAAGAAATGAACCCTGCTGTGCAGATTATGCACAGTTGGAGACTGCTTTGCATCCGAAATGGCAATGGCTCCCTTTGGATTCTCTCCAGTGGCTTATTTAAGGGATGGCAAGAAGGGTTGCAGTGTTATTTCTTCTAATGTGCTTACATACCTTATTGACCTTTGGAGACATTCATTCTGTTGTGACAACATTGGATGTTATTATCGACTGTCTTGAGCCCATTAGAGGATGTGTTGCCAGAATCACATTTCTCATGATTGGGGGTTTTTTTTGGTGTAAAACTGTGCCATTCAGACATCCTCATTTTGTGATAAATAATCAACCAACCTCTAGATAAATCTCAAGTCATTTGTCAAACATGCACGTTACTCATTTTTATTTTTCATAAATGTAATGGTTTCGAAAAAATTAATCAAGGCATTATCTGCACCTTGATGGAACACTGCTTGCCCCTCTGGGCTGGCTGCCTTGCCTCCCAACTTGCTCAGCTTGAGGCTGCGGCAAACAAGGCCTTCTGGATCATGAGAATCTTCCATGATGAAGCTGGTGTCTGGGCCTATCACTTTCACATTGAAGACAGTTTGGTCATCTCTCTATCTTCCATCATCTCCCTTCTTCTCTTGCACTATCTGTTCTTTCAACTTCTGTCCCCCCCCCCTCCCCACTCTCCTTCCAGGTTTCTGTGGGGTTCCATAATCTGCCAGTTACCCCATCTGGTGAAACTTCCCAAAATCCAAACTCACTCCTCACATCTACTCATTTATTCCTCTTTTTCCCCATCTGTGGAACAAACTTTGTCAACCTCTTCAATCTCATTCTTCCCTCCGGGGTTCAAGACGGCCTTATCCACCATCTCAGGTCATCCCCCACCACAACCATGATATTCCTACACTCATTAATCCTCCCAAAGCCCACTCTTTCAGGGTTTCCAGTTTTTCCTTCCACTTTCTGTGATTGAGAGTTTGCGGCGGTATCGATCTTGTTTACTCCCTTGCTATCATTCCTCCCCACGTCCCTTTATCTCTCCAAGTCTCCATTTTTTTTTTTCCTCAACCCTGTCTGGATGTGTCCCCCTCCCCTATTCCTGCTGATCTTTGGTTCTGTGTTCAGGCTTCTCCATGGCCCCTGATAGTTTACAGGTTTTTTTTTCTCAGTTATTCCTATGATAAAGAACAACACAGCCTTGCATAACTCTTCCCCCCCCCATGTGTAACATGCTCAAAATCTGGCAATGATGTAACTCCATCAAAACAGCAAATGTGAAAATATCACCTTAATTGTGGTGTAACAGAAGGCAAGGTTTGGAAAATATCCATTTGAGTGAATGGATATATAATCTTATCATTGACACCACCTGCAAGTATGTCTCACCTGCGAAGTGTTGACGGTATCGGATGTTCAAATCGCACACAGACAGACAGAGTATTACAGTATAAGAGAGTAATGGAAATATGTGTACAAGTGTTTCTTGCTTGTTTCCTCTGAACAGGAACATTTGTACACTCACTTCCAATTACTTTTTATTAAACACAATCGATCCTTGCCAATTTAAACATCTGACAATTCAACAATTCGAGTAATTCGAATAGTGATTTTAGGTAGACCATCCACACCAGATTAAACGCTTCCACTTTACGGCAATTCACTACAAGTGTAATAGGATTGTATCATTTTGCTGGAAAAGCAATTAAACCTGTGTCTCTGGACTATTATGCCCTTTACCGTATATCGAGTACATTTGGACCTTTTCGGATCTCATGACAATGACAGACGTAAGAAAACAATCTGAAAACCATAACATACGAAAGCAAGTTTTGTTTTAGTGGAAAATTATTCGGATGCACTTGTTGAATATGAATGAAGATCAAGCTGTGATGGATATATGCACTGCGTGTTATATATATATTGTAGACACACACACACACACACACACACACACACACACAATTACCATCATGAGAACCTGAGGCCAGAATTACTTCGAGTCTAATGACCCACATTCACCTTCTCGCCTCTGCATTTCAGTACACTGCATTGGTGTAGTTGGGGCCTTGTGGATTCTGCTCAAAGAAAACACGAAATTCTGGGTCAATCGACAGGAGTTTTGAGCATTTTCCATAAGATGAAGAACCAGCATTTTATTGCAAGGTCAGAAGTGTTTTCAGGACTTGGTTAGCTTCACAAAGGTGCTCCTTATTCCACCTGAGTGGCAAATTTGGAGCAGTTACGCTTGGCTGGGCCAAGATGGCAAATATTTTTGAAACTTAGTTTCTATTTCGATCTACAAATAAAATCACCTCCATTACCTCCACCATGGACTGGCAGGATAGCCTAGAGGTACGCACGCTCGCTCTAAGCTGTCTCACCTGTGTTTGAATCCTGACCCAGGTATAAACTAGCATCCTGGTGTTTCGCATGCAAATCCATGGATCAGTGCGTGTACCGCCCTCTCATAGACACGAATATGGGTGTCCTGTCTGCCGGAATTAGTTTTGGATTTTATAGATCCCGCACCATCTTTAGTGATAGGATGCAAGTCATCACCAGAACCCTGAATTTTTTTTTGGAAATTCACACCCAAGCAGGGGCAGTGCATCAACGGCACAACCCAGTCAATTATTCAAGGTGGTCTATGAACCGTACTGGAATTGTTCATTTCTAATCAAATGGTCGAACGTCTCCAGGTCTTTTCACACGACATGAACATGTAACGGACTAAGTTTCTCCCACACTGCTGGGCTGGGGGGGAAACAAAATTCTCATAAATTCGGATTCTCACCAATTCCACGACACGATAACGTACCTGTTTGAGAGTCGACTGTGTCAACTTTGTGATTGGAGTTTTAAGCAAAGGCCTTTGTCACGTAAGTGCAATCAGAATTAATTGCTGCTTGCTAATTACTGGTATTGAGTAATATTTTGATAAACTTTGGCACTGTTTCAAAATAATTTTTCAGTAATGTCAGTCCCTGGTTTAGCCTTTTCGTCCAAGGTGTACTGGTTACCTTCTCACGTGACATTATATGATTTATTTGTTTGTTTGTTTTTAAAATAAAGGAAGACATTGCAAGCGTTACAATCTTTGATATGTGTTGTATCCATAAGTCGGAGGTGTGCGAAGGTGAAAGGTGCCTGTTATTTTTCCTCTTTTATCCACAATTAATATCCGCTTTTCTGAAGTTATTACAAGAGCTGAAAGAGTGCCTGTTAAATACTTTAATTTATGACTGCTCACGCAGCCTACTCTCCGTTGATCGAATCGGTAATTACACGGATCTGAAACAAATTGGAACCAGTCCAAGATTAATGGTGTTCAGTGCTGGATTGTCATGAGGTCTGCAAGCGAGTGGATTGGAGTCCCAGGGATGCGAGCCGAGTGCATTTTAATCCAGACCTTGAAACACGCACAATGTCCTACCTTAACGTTCCTACAGCCAGCCCTATGCGTCATGTGTCGACAGATACATCGGTCTGACAACCCCCTCTACAAACCTCTAGGAGTTATATCTGAGTAGTCCACGAAGGTATCACGACAAAGGCTCATCAAGCCCCTTTCCTCCACCCCTACCCTCGAATTTTTTTGCGTAAAATTTCACTATTACTACTACTACGCTCTTTAACGACCTCAAACCTTCCCACCATCTTATGGGGTCAGCTGGTGAAAAGGCTCCTAAAAGTTGGAAGCGTGATTGAAGTTTTTGATTTTCAAATGATGATGGATCCTTCAATGTGTGGATTGCACGGAAATGCTCAACTTTTTTTCATTGACATCCAGGAGATGTTTACGATCAAATCCATTTAAATCTGACATTTGCGGAGAAAAAGAAGGATGTACGTCGTCCGAATTTCGAGGTGACATCACAGGTCGGCAGGTGGTGGCATTGTGGGGGAGACAGTGGATTGGCATTCTGGGGTTGTGGGTTTGAAATTCAGCTAAGGCAGCAAATAAGCAATTTCAATTCGAAGTTCCTCGGTAGGTTAGCCTCCGGTGAATTATCACATCAAACATCAAAGTGTCAATGTAAAAACCCAGCTTACTCACTCCTGATTTGGAGTACAGTGGGGAGGGAGGTGGGACGGGGTTCTGCTTTGCACTGCAAGTGTGATTTGCCAAACATGTGATCTGCCAATCTACATTATAGTCCAGAAGTATTCCATTTATTTACAGTAATAATCTGTAAAGCTCGATGGCATTTACTTCTTCTTTAAAGATCCAATAATTTAATTATATATTTTCCGTAATAAGATCTTTTTTCAGAGCAGTCTCTGAAAGTCAACGTCCACGATGGATAGGACACTCTTCAGTGAACCAACTCGGTTTTATCGGTAAACATGATCAACATTTTATATGTCATATGTGGCTGTGGCTTTACATCATTACTGGGAACACAGTTATGCTGCTGACGCAGTGCACCCCCTCCTCTGTTGACTATGCAGTTGATGCAGTGCCCCCCTGGAAGCTGTGCCACTGCTGCAGTTCCCCCTGGAAATTAGAGCGGAATGTTGGAAATGAGGAATGTCTGCGATAACTCTCCTACGATTTGTGAAGGCCATAATGAGATCATTAAGGCACCCACTAATGAGAGCATATGAGAAAGCAGCTCTGCTTCAAGACGGATTCTCTCTTGATAAATATTGTCTCAAGTTCCTTTGATGCAAAACATAACTTTCTTTATCATATAATGTAGTAAGTAGTTTCTCTGGAGATTTACCTTTTATATTGAATGACTGTTGGTAATCACTAAACCATTCTTTTCTTGGACTTTCTTTATCAGGGGCATAAGGTAGGTCTTTATGTTCGGTTACAATTACGGATAGGCACAAAAGGTCGTGCATGGAATAACAGCAACGCGTTCTGCTGATCAGTTTTTAACGATTCATGCTTGAGAATACAATTGCAATGGCCATGTCAGTTCTAATGACTCCTTTTCGTTTCATGCAAATACAAGTGTTATGTTGTAATCAACACTGGGGCATGACTTTATACAGATGCTAGAATCCCGAAGAGGTACTGCATCTGACAACGCCATTTTCAATGAAGAGTTTTGTGGCTCACGGAGGTGATTCCGGCCTCCTTTGGCTCCACAAATTCCAGGTCCAGCTGAAATAATCCTGGGTGCCGCTGCTCCTCTTGCCGTTTGGAAGGATACCGTAGACGTTTGCACACACCACTGAGCTGTCTAGCCTTTATTCTCGACCCAGCCTTTGACTGTCACACTGGTGTTTCGCATACAGTGCGAGGCAATCGATGTGTGTACCATTCCTCCGTCTTGAAGCAGAGTTGCTTTCTCATATGCTCTCATTAGTTGGTGGACCTTAATGATCTCATTATGGCCTTCACAAATCGTAGGAGAGTTATCGCAGACATTCCTCATTTCCAACATTCCTGCTCTAATTTCCAGGGGGAACTGCAGCAGTGGCACAGCTTCCAGGGGGGCACTGCATCAACTGCATAGTCAACAGGAGGAGGGGTGCACTGCGTCAGCAGCATAACTGTGTTCCCAGTAATGATGTAAAGCACAAGCCACATATGACATATAAAATGTGATCATGTTTACCGATAAAACCGAGTTGGTTCCACTGAAGAGTGTCCTATCCATCGTGGACGTTGACTTTCAGAGACTGCTCTTGAAAAAAGATCTTATTACGGAAAATAATAAATTAAATTATTGGATCTTTAAAGAAGAAGTAAATGCCATCTGAGCTTTACAGATTATTACTGTAAATAAATGGAATACTTCTGGACTATAATGTAGATTGCCAGATCAATGTTTGGCAAATCACACTTGCAGGTGCAAAGCAGAACCCCGCCCACTCCCCTCCCCACTGTACTCCAAATCATGAGTGAAGTAAGCTGGGTTTTTACATTGACACTTTGATGTTTGATGTGATAATTCACCGGAGGCTAACTCACTCCGAGGAACTTCGAATTGAAATTGCTTATTTTGCTGCCTTAGCTGAATTTCAAACCCCACAACCCCAGAATGCCAATCCACTGTCTTCCCCACAATGCCACACCGTGCCGACCTGTGATGTCACCTCGAATTCGACGACGTACATTCTTCTTTTTTCTCCGCAAATGTCAGATTTAAATGGATTGATCGTAAACATTCCTGGATGTCAATGAAAGAAGTTGAGCATTTCCGTGCAATCCACAGCATTGAAGGATCCATCATCATTTGAAAATCAAAAACTTCAATCACGCTTCCAACTTTTAGGAGCCTTTTCACCAAGCTGACCCCATAAGATGGTGGGAAGGTTTGAGGTCGTTAAAGAGTCGTAGTAGTAGTAATAGTGAAACATTTTACGCAAAAAAATTCGAGGGTAGGGGTGGAGGAAAGGGGCTTGATGAGCCTTTGTCGTGATACTCTTGTGGACTACTCAGATATACTCCTAGATTTTGTAGAGGGGGTTTGTCAGACCGATGTATCTGTCGACACAGCAAGCATAGGGCTGGCTGTAGGAATCGTTAAGGTTAGGACATTGTGCGTGTTTCAAGGTCTGGATTAAAATGCACTCGCCTCGCATCCCTGGGATCCAATCCACTCGCTTGCAGACCCTCATGACAATCCAGCACTGAACACCATTAATCTTGGACTGGTTCCAATTTGTTTCAGATCCGTGTAATTACGCATTCGATCAACGGAGAGTAGGCTGCGTGAGCAGTCATAAATTAAAAGTATTTAACAGGCACTCTTTCAGTCTTTGTAATAACTTCAGAAAAGCGGATATTAATTGTGGATAAAAGAGGAAAATAACAGGCACCTTTCACCTTCGCACCACCTCCGACTTATGGATACATACACATATCAAAGATTGTAACGCTTGCAATGTCTTCCTTTATTTTAAAAACAAACAAACAAATAAATCAATAAATGTCACGTGAGAAGGTAACCAGTACACCTTGACGAAAAGGCTAAACCAGGAGCTGACATTACTGAAAAATTTATTTTGAAACAGTGCAAAAGTTTATCAAAATATTACTCAATACCAGTAATTAGCAAGCAGCAATTAATTCTGATTGCACTTACGTGACAAAGGCCTTTGCTTAAAACTCCAATCACAAAGTTGACACAGTCGACTCTCAAACAGGTACGTTATACGTGTCGTGGGAATTGGTGAGAATCCGAATTTATGAGAATTTTGTTTCCCCCCCGCCCAGCAGGTGGGGAGAACCTTAGTCCGTTACATGTTCATGTCGTGTGAAAAGACTGGAGACGTTCGACCATTTTGATTAGAATGACAATCTCAGTACGGTTCATAGACCACCTTGAATAATTGACTGGGTTGTCCGGTTGATGCACTGCCCCTGCTTGGGTGTGAATTTCCAAAAAAAAATTCAGGGTTCTGGTGATGACTTGCATCCTATTCACTAAAGATGGTGCGGGATCTATAAAAATCCAACAACTAATTCCGGCAGACAGGACACCCATATTCGTGTCTATGAGAGGGGCGGTACACGCACTGATCCATGGATTGCATGCGAAACACCAGGATGCTAGTTTATACCTGGGTCAGGATTCAAACACAGGTGAGACAGCTTAGACGCGAGCGTGCGTACTCTAGGCTATCCTGCCAGTCCATGGTGGAGGTAATGGAGGTGATTTTTCATTTGTATAGATCGAAATAGTAAACTAAGTTTCAACAGATATTTTGCCATCTTGGCCCAGCCAGCGTAACTGCTCCAAATTTGCCACTCAGGTGGAAATAAGGCGCACCTTTGTGAAGCTAACCAAGTCCTGAAAACACTTCTGACCTTGCAATAAAATGCTGGTTCTTCATCTTATGGAAAATGCTCAAACTTCCTGTCGATTGACCCAGAATTTCGTTGTTTCTTTGAGCAGAATCCACAGGCCCCAAGCTACCCCAATGCAGTGTACTGGAAATGCAGAGAGCGAGAAGGTGAATGTGGGTCATTAGACTCGAAGTAATTCTGGCCTCAGGTTTCATGATGGTAATTGTGTGTGTGTGTGTGTGTGTGTGTGTGTGTGTCTATACAATATATATATAAACAGCATGCCATATTCCATCACAGCTTGATCTTCATTCATATTCAACAAGTGCATCCGAATAATTTTTCCACTAAAACAAAACTTGCTTTCGTATGTTTATGGTTTTCAAGTTTGTTTTCTTACGTCTGTCATTGTCATGAGATCCGAAAAGGTCCAAATGTACTCGATATACGGTAAAGGGCATATATGTCCAGAGACACAGGTTTATTGCTTTTCCAGCAAATGATACAATCCTTATTACAACTTGTAGTGAATTGCCGTAAAGTGGAAGCGTTTGAATCTGGTGTGGATGGTCTACCTAAAATCACTATTCGAATTACTCGAATTGTTGGAATTGTCAGATGTTTAAATTGGCAAGGATCGATTGTGTATTATTATAAAGTAATTGGAAGTGAGTGTAACAAATGTTTCCTGTTCAGAGGAAACAAGCAAGAAACACTTGTACACATGATTCCATAACTCTCTATACTGTAATACTCTGTCTGTCTGTGTGCCGATTTGAACATCCGATACCGTCACACTTCGCAGGTGAGACATACTTGCAGGTGGTGTCAATGATAAGATTATTATTATCCATTCTCACTCAAATGGATATTTTCCAAACCTTGCCTTCTGTTACACCACAATTAAGGGTGTATTTTTCACATTTGCTGTTTGATGGAGTTACACATTTGCCAGATTTTGAGCATGTTACACATGGGGGGGGGAAGAGTTATGCAAGGCTGTGTTTGTCTTTATCATAGGAATAACTGAGAAAACCATGTAAAACAGTATCAGGGGCCATGGAGAAGCCTGAACACAGACCACAAGATCAGCAGGATAGGGGATGGGGAACACATCCAAGACAGGGTTGAGGAAAAAAAAAATGGAGACTTGGAGAGAAAGGGACGTGGGGAGGAATGATAGAAGGAGTAAACAAGATCGATACCGCGCAAATCTCAATCACAGAAGTGGAAAGAAAAACTGGAAACCCTGAAAGAGGTGGCTTTGGGAGGATTAATGAGTGTAGGAAATATCATGGTTGTGGATGGGGGATGACCTGAGATGGTGGATAACGGCCGTCTTGAAGCCCCGGAGGGAAGAATGAGATTGAAGAGGTTGACAAAGTTTGTTCCACAGATGGGGAAAAGAGGAAATAAATGAGTAGATGTGAGGAGTGAGTTTGGATTTTTGGGAGTTTCAACCAGATGGGGTAACGGCAGATTATGTGACCCCACAGAAACCTGGAAGGAGAGTGGGGGAGGGGGGGGGGACAGAAGTTGAAAGAACAGATAGTGCAAGAGAAGAAGGGAGATGATGGAAGATAGAGAGATGACCAAACTGTCTTCAATGTGAAAGTGATAGGCCAGACACCAGCTTTCATCATGGAAGATTCTCATGATCCAGAAGGCCTTGTTTGCCGCAGCCTCAAGCTGAGCAAGTTGGGAGGCAAGGCAGCCAGCCCAGAGGGGCAAGCAGTGTTCCATCAAGGTGCAGATAATGGCCTTGATTAATTTTTTCGAAACCATTACCTTTATGAAAAATAAAAATGAGTAACGTTGCATGTTTGACAAATGACTTGAGATTTACTAGAGGTTTGGTTGATTATTTATCACAAAATGAGGATGTCTGTAATGGCACAGTTTTACACCAAAAAAACCCCCAATCATATGAGAATGTGATTCTGGCAACACATCCTCTAATGGGTCAAGACCAGTCGATAATAACATCCAATGTTGTCACAACAGAAAATTGTCTCCAAAGGTCAATAATGTATGTAAGCACATTAGAAGAAATAACACTGCAACCCTTCTTGCCATCCCTTAAATAAGCCACTGGAGAAATCCAAAGGGAGCCATTGCCATTTCTGATGCAAAGCATCTCCAACTGTGCCATAATCTGCACAGCAGGGTTCATTTTCTTAAATGTATACCCAATAATATCCAAACGTGCTCTATTGGAATAAAATCAAGACTCCTTGCCAGCCAGGACAATGTTGTGAGGGCATCGCTTCACAGAAGTCAGAAACTGCATGGTAATAGTAGGTCTGGCATTGTCATACATGAATACAGGTTTTGGGAAAAGATGTGGTTGTCAAAAATATGGAACAACAACATTCATCCAAAATGTCCTTGCTGTACTTTTCACCTGTCAGGGTACCCTGCACAGTGACGAGGTCAATTTTACAACCGAAGCAGGCAGCCCCATATCTGAACGGATCCACCACCAAATGGGAAGGACTCTACACAATTTGCCATTTTTAGGGTTCTGCAAGTCTTGTATGGGCCATAGTAGACACATTCTGCCAATGGAAGTACGCAATGATATTCATTATCTTCTCAAATCATGACCAGGCAAAAGGGTTTTTACAAGTTGATATCGCTTCCGTGCTCTGTGCTGGGTGTGCCACTTCCGATGGTCTAGTGATGAATGGTAACACAGCCTGTGCAAGGAGGGTTCTTTCGTTTATGTCTGAAAGAAAATTTGAACTTGATCCAATATGTATTTTTTGAAATAGCATTATTTTGTAGGCCTGCTTTAACTTTTTTTTCCATGTGTATATGATGAATTGTGTTTGCCCTTAATTTGATACTTGCTTCTTCCCAGGCATGTTTTCCCTCTCTTTTGCAGTTCTGTTAAAATGTCAACATGCTGTAAACCTCTGCTTTCGGACGTCTCGCTGAACCATCCGCATTCTGAGATGATTGAAGGCTTGCAGGAATTAACTTTTTCAACAAGGCCAGGCAGCTGGCATTTGCTCTTTGTCGGCGAGGCACAGCAAAGAGTGGCAACGGCCTGCCCATCTATTTCATCTTATCCCATTAACATTGGCAATTATTGAGTCAGGGCGTTTAAGTACCTTCCATTACCTCCCTTGTGAATGTGGAAAGCATGGTAGTGTGGGCTGGGTAGATTGATAGCTCCAGAAAAGGATAATTTTCTTTCCTTCCTGGTTGATAGTGAGGTGGGAGGAGATGGTAGTTGGGGGGGGGGGAGGGGAGTTCCCATTCTTAGTTTGCTGCACATTTTCCCCTTCCTTCACTTGTCATTGCGCTGGGAGAGGACTAGAAATAATGCACTTTTTAATGAGGGTATCTGTGTGGCTACAAAGCGTCTCCATTATCTGTAATTATGGAAGCTGAAGCTCAGAGTTGCGTACAAAGGAGCTGTGTGAGCTTATTTTTGGACAGGGATAATTTTGCATGCATCTCCAAGACAGCTGCCAGCTTTCACAGTCGCCTTGTTAACCTGACGCTGTGAAATGGGAAACACAATTGCTTTCTTCAATTCTTTCCTCTGTGTGAGGTTAAGCTGGCCTGACAGTCAGGCAGAAGTGAGATCCGATTTACCAATGATGTATGTCTTCTATTCATGTCTTGGCTTGTAAAATTATCCAACTTTGGGATCATTATCCCAAATTATCCAAAATATGATGATGGATCATCACAGAATCTTTCTATGCCATGGACAGGTGTTGTAAATTCCCTCGGAATTGCGGCCATCAAAGTAAATTTAAAGAACCAAGAGTAAATCGTCAGCCAAGTGCATGGTCAAAATTCACAGCAACCAGAGAAAATTTAGAAAAAACAGAAGAGAGAACTTGAGGAATGCTGGAAAGATGCCAAAAACATTCGGTCAGTCAGGTATGGGAACATCCACCGGCGCATTGCGTTGCTGCGTCAACTTTCCGCCAGTCTCCAGGGCCTCGTCTGGCCATCCCCCATGCAGATGCCTGGCCCATCCCCATCTCATTGAGATGCTGATCAACCTGCTGCAACACGAGGCATGTGGTCGGCCCATTGGCATCCTCCACTCACGAGACTCCCTCTCTTGAGAAGTGAGCAGGATCAACGTGAGGAAAATGAGCCACATGTCCATACAGCCGCAGCTGACGCTTACGGGCGATGCACATAACAAATTCAATTTGAGTCTCTCTCAGTAACCGCTTGTTGGACATGAAGTCCGCCAGCAATAGACAAGGATTCTCCGAAGAAAACTCTGGTACCAAAGAAATTAAGTCTCTGTCTCAGATCCCTGGTCAGAGTCCAAGTCTCACATCCGTAGAGCAAGACTAAAAGCACCAAAATACCTGAAACTCGGACTTTCATCGTCCTGCACAGGTACCGACAGCGACCACACCCCATGATCCAGTGAATCCATGACTCCCCAGGCCCGACCCAGAAGTAGAGGATAATGGGGTTTCTGAGGCAGCCATTCAAATGACTGGGGGAAAAGGGAAAACTTCTAACTTAAGCCGAAAAGCCCAAAATAGGAGACTGATTTCCTCCCCCTCCCATACAAGCAAATGTAAAATTGAGACTGATTCCCTCCTCCCACCAATACAAGCAAATGTAAAATTGAGACTCATTTTCCCTTCCCTCCCATACAAGCAAATGAAAATGAGACTGACTCAAGCCCCAAAAGTCATAAAATAGGAGACTGATTTTCTCCCCCTCCCATACAAGCAAATGTTAAATTTCGACTAACTGATTAAAGACTTCTTTCCTTTCATATTTTCATTCCATGCAAAGAGCAACCAATGAATATTTGTCCAGGTTCTACTTTCGGGAATATTCATTTTCTTATTACATTCATCACCATCGAGCATATTCACAAAGATTACTTTGGAACTTAGTTCTTGGTTTAAGTATATTTGTTGAGCAGAGATGAAATGATAAACTTCTCTTAATGTTCTTGTTTGACCACCTCCTGAGCCACATATCATTTTGAGATTGCAGTAAATTGTTTTTCCATTGTTCAATTGAAAACCATCAAAGTTTCTCAGTCCATTCAAGGATATTTTTTTTTTCTTTACATCCTCCAATTACTTGTAATTAAATTTATCCGCATATTTGTTTTATCTACTTTTACCCCGGTTATTTCTTCAATAAGACTTATTTGATATTTCTCACATTCTTTATGTTCCCATTTAAATCCAAGGCTGATTACATCTCCACTCTTTGGTTTGGTTATTGCTTGGTTCTATCATTTATAAATCAGTAAAAAGACGGTGGTAGCCTGTTAAAATTCCCAACCCAATATTTTAACACTTATACTTATAACCATAAAGGAGACTATTGATTCCATTCTCTAAAATATATCTTTTATCATCAAAAGCTCCAAATGCTTTCTTATTTATCTCTTCCGATATAATTGATGTTTATAACTTCTTCTTGTATTCATTTTTTCTGTACTCTTCCTTCTTTAAGGTTAACAAGTGTAATAATGTTTAAAGTTTATTGTTCCTTGATTATATTTTTCTATATTCCTTTAGCTTCTTATCACACCTTTCAATGTTAGTATTATCAATATTGTAAAAGCATAAGACTTTGATCTCAATCCGTAATTTCACTCATGACCTTCCACCCAATTCATCTTTAAACTTACCAATAACCTTTTATTCTTTGATGAAACAACACATCACCTGACTTATAATTACTTGTATCAAATATATATTATATCAATATTATCAATCATATCCTCACATACATCACTTGTCTTATATTCTAATATAAAACTATCTGTATCCATACATAACAATGACACATTATCCTTATACTTTGATTTTAAATTATTATAGTAATAGTCATACATTAACGACTTTGACAAGTCAGAATTGATGTTCCTATAAAAATAGGTTCATCCATTTCAATACTCTCTTTTTCAAATGATAGCACAAAAATTCTCTGAAAACACCTCCGCTCGTTCAAAACTCGTCTATTAATTAACTTTTAAGCCTGTTTCCAAGATGTAACAAGTCTTATGTTTTGTCGATTCCTAACATTTTCCCATAGACTTTCAATACAGCATTATTCATTAATTTTATAAAGTCTTTCTCAAATCTGTTTTGTTTTCTGTTCTCCTTTTTGTATTAAAATCAATATACTTCTTTAACCAATGACTTTGTTTACATTTCAAAAATCCATGAATTTTCCTCACTCTCAACCAGCAGAATAATATTTGTCTCAAGTTCCTTTGATGCAAAACATAACTTTCTTTATCATATATGTAGTAAGTAGTTTCTCTGGAAGATTTACCTTTTATATTGAATGACTGTTGGTAATCACTAAACCATTCTTTTCTTGGACTTTCTTTTATCAGGGGCATAAGGTAGGTCTTTATGTTTGTGATGAAGTTTCTTCTGGATTATTTTAAATCAACCTCAAAATAATATCCAACTTCAGCCTCATCCAATTCTTTTTGAGAGGAGACACACGTCTTGTACAA
>CM068961.1:95685925-95702103 GCA_035128595.1 Eptatretus atami
GTTTTTGATATTTATTTGTGTATGATTTATTTGGATTTGGAGAAACAGCATTTATCCTTTCAAGGATACTTTCAAAATCAGCATATATCACAAACGGATGTTTTATAGATTTGTTAAAATCTTTGAGAGAGATTGATTATTTGCATTAGGCATTAGTAGACTATTACGTTAAGGTTTGGTTGTCACTATGTTACTATAGTGAGACTCAATTGGCTTGTCTAAATGGAATTGGAAAACTTGATTAGAACTCACAAATCACTGTTCTAGATGCAGCAAAGGAGGATGCTATGGTACCCATATTCAATGGTATTATGATTGGGATTGACTGGATCAGGTCTTTTATGCAGGTCCCAAGTCCCGACGCCATGGCTCTGTCACCCCGGGGCTTGCAAAATATATGAGGAGTAATTGACCCAACATGCAGGGGAAGGAGGATTCTGAATCTTCCCACATTAATGGGGCAGGAGTTTCTTCCAGAATTTATTATCGGTTATGTGTCTGCACGGAAGAGGAAAAATGGATTAAGCCTGATGACGAAGGCCCCACAGGATAAAGGAAAAAGGACCCAAAAGAACAAGCTCCTGTGGGCTTGGAGACCTACCTTCCCCCATGTTCGGAACCCATCAAGAGAAAGGTAGAGCTATGTGGGGTGGGGTCAGGGCAGCAGGGAGGTAGTTTGGTGGCCTGGAGCAGAACCTCAAAGGAGGAAGGGGTGGAATTCTCCTCTTATGTTGCTCCTCCTGTCCCAGCTCTCAACTTTATACCTTCTTGGGTGAGGTTGAGGTAGAGCGGGCAGATATATGCATTGTTGAATGGAAGACCTGGACTTATTCCCTGGTCAGTGCGACTGGAAAGTTCCTGACCCCAGAGGAGGTAACACTAATCTCAGCTGCTTGGAGAGAATGTGTTTATTGGTGGGGCTTATGTCATAGGAAGCTTAGTTGCCCCAGCTGGTTGGAAAAAGTGGACAAATCTCGAATGAATGCTTGTTGTACAAAGGAAAAAGATGGCTGGCGTTGAGATCCTCTCAGTCCTATGGCTCTTTTTTCACAGTTTGGCATTTGCTTGGGCGGTCTTAATTTCATCAACACTTCATTGTTCTCACTGTAGTTTCTGGCATTATCATCCATCAATACAAGTTTTTCTGAAGGTGGGTGTTGTCCAAAATGTGGATACAACATACGACCAAATATAACTGAGATACTTTTCACATTCCAGGTTACTGTAATTCTTGCGAGAAGTGATACAGGTGATGTTTACTATTGTAATAGCAGCCATTAATATTAACAGATCTGACACAATTGTTGGAAGCTCTGTGATATTCTTGGTGATAGGCTGTGTTTAGATTGTTGCCAACCAGAGTTTACATAGTCCGATGCAGGAGAAATCGATCTCATGAGACTAATGTATCTTCGTCCAGGTTTGCAAGATTCCAGTGTGGAGTGCCTGGTCATGACAAGTGGGGTCTGCTTTGTGTTTGTGGTGGAAAACGTATTTATAGGTTTTCTGGCTTTGTAACCTGCCAGTGAAGTCAGTTCTGCACAGCTCTCATGGATAATCTGAGGTTACCCTGGGTCATCCAGATCCATGCCTTTTGATGGAACAGTTTTATGGAAGCCAAGTTGATGTCAGTTTCCACTGTACATATCCATCATTGTTATTCCAAGAATTTGCACACTTTGGCTTCACTAAGTCATAGGTGGGCCATAGTAATGCAATCCTCCAAAAGAAGTACACAATGACGTCATTACTTCTCCAAACTTGACGAGGTGAACGTGTGTTTTTTTTCAAGTTAATACCCCTATGGTTCTTTATGTGCTGAGTTTGTAAAATTGCTGAAAGTAAACTATACTGTCTGTGCATGGAGTTTTTCTTTCATTTATGTTTGAGACGAAAATTTCAATTTGATTTGATTCTTTTATATTTGCAACAGTACCTGTTGACATGTTATCAATGTGTTACCTTTATTCCACGTGTATATGATTGTGCACAGTAAATTGGATAATTCAGACAGTCAGAATATCAATCAGTTCAAGATTACTGAAGTTTTTACTTTCGGTATGCAATATTTTATCCTTTGCTATTGAAATATAATTATTGAAGTGTTGTAGAATTAGTGTTGTTTTATAAGAGCTTTTAATGTTAATTAAATTCATAGGAATAGCCGGTACTGTACATGAACCTCGCTGAAGGAGAGGGTATTGCATTTGGGTCTGTTTGTTTGTTTGTTTGTTTGTTTGTTGTTGTCTGTTCTGTCTGTCTTTGTTTGTTTGTTTGTCCGCACAGAACTTTTGTGTTTTTCTCTGCAACCGCTTGTCGGATTGAGACGAATTTTTCAGCATAGGTGTGACTACTCATGTAGAATGTTTTAATCATAATTATGACATCATAGGTACATAGTGTGGCAGCCACGTTGGAAAATGGAAAACTTTGACCCTTGTATCTCTGAACCGCATCAAAGAAAAAATTGAAACTTGACACATAGCAAGTACTCCTCATGGGGAATGAGTGTGGTTTTTTATCCCCCGCCGCGTGGCGGAAGGGGGATTTGTTATACCCGGGTCGTCCGTCCAGCTGTCCGGCTGTCCGTCCGTCCGTTCCCCGGCTGTCCGGCTGGCTGGCTTGGGCGTAACATTTATAGCTGTGATCGATAACTCATAAACTGTTCGCCATATCGATTTGAAATTTGGGTCACACATGTACCCACTGAAAAGGAAGAACCCTATTGTTTTGGGCGTGGCCAGGTCCAAGATGGCGACTGGGGTGGCATCTTGAAAAATTGTTTTTTTGCATATCGATTTGAAATTTTGGGTCACACATGTACCAACTGAAAAGGAAGAACCCTATTGATTTTGGGCGTGGCCCGATCCAAGATGGCCGACTGGGGCGGCCATCTTTGAAAAAAAATGTTTTTTGTAATAAATGGAAAACCGCTTATTTGATTTCAATTATTTTTCAATGGCGGGGGATTCCCCATCTCTGATGGTAATTTTTATGATGTCATAGGTGCTTCATTATAACGTCATAATTGCATATGTAGAATTCTAATCCGATGAGTATGAAACTTTTTGAGGTCATCTTGGGTTAAATGGTCCACAAACTTGGACCTGAGACAATGAAAATTCAGCTTGTGTCTTTACGTCGACTCAGATTTTTACAAAGTTGGACTATCTATTAACCTGACTGGTATCACCTGAGAAGGTAATTATCCTTCCTTTACATATTTGCACAGAAATAGGACAGATTGTTCATCACGGTTTATTCTCATGACATATTTGCCATTTCATGTAAGTTGGCCCCTTTTCTAGATTTCAAACCAAAAGGAAGGCTGCACCATCTTCCTTGCTAAATGTGAACAACTTGACTTTTTTTTTTTTACGTCAACGTTTTGTGGTGACGTGAAAATGCGTCCTGTCGTGCATCACTCAGTGTAACAGCTGTTTCGGGCACAAGGTGGCCTTCATCTGGAATTATGCAAGGACGTGTTACAGGTCTTGTTACACATCCGAAGGTTGGAGGTAGAAGGGGTGGGGATGGTGATAAGGTTTCATTTACAAATGAAGCAAATCCTGCATTGTCCTGAGTGTTGGAGATACTACCACTACTACCGTTTTTGGTGAAATTATTTCATGAACAGGTTAGCCCAGGCCTTACATTTTACTGAAGATGGCAGGAATTAGTCTTCATTTGTAAAGGGTGCCGGCAATATTCGCCTCCATTTCGCGAAGGACACCGTAAGATATTTTGACGCCTGTCAATTAATGGCAACAGATGGGGGCACCAGGGATAACACCATCCGATGGATTTACGGCTTGCTCTGCATGCAAAACACCAGGGTGGCAATATATAGCCGGCTCAAGATTCAAACCCAGGTCAACAGCTCGGAGGGGAGTGTGCGTACCTTCGGATATCCTGCCCTTCGTGGAACCATTATACCTCGTACAACATCAGATACGTCGAGAACATCCTCCGTCGTCAAATTAAGGCCATCTTGTCATTAATGGGTGACCTTGAGCCTCTGTCTTGGCACTTAATCCTTCAGTTTTTCATTGTCTCAGTGGACATCCCCGGCCTGCATTTGATATGTAATCCCAATCATTATGATTAAATTTTTTCTTCAAATGTGAAGCAGATGTTTAATTACACTGTTTTGAAGCACCAATTCATTCTTTCATGAAACATTTCCAGAAGTCTTGCAATAGTATTCGATGCATTTTCAAGTACATACATTATGTCTCAAAATGAGACATTTCCATGACTGAGGAACGATAAACATGCCATTTTGAACAGGTGTCAAATTCTTAGAAAGTCATTTGCCAAAGAAATTAACTTTTTTTGCTTTGTATGACACATTGAATAAGATCATCCTTTAGACGATGATGGAGCGCATTGCCTGAGATAGCTGTTGATATTCTGTAGAGATTTCTTATGTTCCTAATTGCCATCTGTCTACCTCGGCGACTTTGCAGTGTCACAAAGTGGCATCATCATCTCCTGGCATCGAGTGCCATTTTAACGTCTTTGTCCGTGGGGAGGGTGAGACACTTCGACGATCCATGGCCAATGATGTGGAAGGAAAGTTGCGTAAATGCTCTCGCGTCAGTCTCTCATGGAGTTTTCGCCCTTCAGTTGGACAACGTTTGTCAAAGCAAGTTGCGTAAGGAGTTCCCACGTTGATCGGAGTGTGCATGAGCGGTGCCTGTGCGAGAAAGTGTAACTTAGCCTTGGAGATCCGACATCGTTCTCATGTGGACCTTCCTGTTAACTTCTTCACATAGAACAATCTGATTTAGGATTCCGACAAATGTAGCATTCTTCCTTTCACATTGAGAGACAACAGCAGCAGGAATTTGGCGCGTAACCATAGTTCTGGATCTTTGAGATGGTGTGAAGTAAGCACCCCCATTGCAGGTAGAAATTCAGATTTTGTTGCTGACCAGTGCTTGTGCAACGTTATAGGTTGCAAGTGAACGAGAGCAAGATCATTATTCCCAAATCGGTGTTTGGTGAGATATTGAGAATCCTCAAGAATAAGGTCATAATTGATGCATAGATGCACATGAAGGCACTTTATGTAAAATACAGATCAGAGAGGGTCATCACTACTTCATTGTAACCTTACTGAGTGGCACAGCCTCGCTGATGTGGGTCAGAGCCACAAAACGATAAGCTGCCATGGCGTGACAAAATTGTTGAAATGACACGCGTACTTTCGCGGTCATTCGTTACAATTACGGATAGGCAAAAGGTCGTGCATGGAATAACAGCACGCGTTCTGCTGATCAGTTTTACGATTCATGCTTGAGAATACAATTTGCAATGGCCATGTCAGTTCTAATGACTCCTTTTACGTTTCATGCATAAAGCTGTTATGTTGTAAATCAAGCATGGAGGCATGACTTTATTACAGATGCTAGAATCCCGAGAGGGTACTGTCTGACAACGCCATTATTTCATGAAGAGTTGTGTGTCTCTGGAGGTGATTCCGCCTCCTTTGGCTCCAAATATTCAGGTACGCTGAAATAATCCTTGGGTGCGCTGCTCCTCTTGCGTTTGGAATGGATACTGACGTTTGACTACCATTAGCTGTCTACTTTATTTCTCGACCCAGCCTTTGACTGTCACACTGGTGTTTCGCATACAGTGCGAGGCATCGATGTGTGTACCATTCCTCCGTCTTGAAGCAGAGCTGCTCTTCTCATATGCTCTCATTAGTTGGTGCCTTAATGATCTCATTATGGCTTCACAAATCGTAGGAGAGTTATCCGCAGACATTCCCTCATTTCCAACATTCTCTGCTTCTAATTTCAGGGGGAACTGCAGCAGTGGCACAGCTTCCAGGGGGGCACTGCATAAACTGCATAGTCAACAGGAGGAGGGGTGCACTGCGTCAGCAGCATAACTGTGTTCCCAGTAATGATGTAAAGCCACAGCCACATATGACATATAAAATGTTGATCATGTTTTACCGATAAAACCGAGTTGGTTCCACTGAAGAGTGTCCTATCCATCGTGGACGTTGACTTTCGAGACTGCTGCTTGAAAAAAGATCTTATTACGGAAAATATATAATTAAATTATTGGATCTTTTAAAGAAGAAGTAAATGCCATCTGAGCTTTACAGATTATTACTGTAAATAAATGGAATACTTCTGGACTATAATGTAGATTGCAGATACATGTTTGGCAAATCACACCTTGCAGGTGCAAAGCAGAACCCCCGTCCCCCTCCCTCCCCACTGTCTCAATCAGAGTGGAGTAAGCTGGGTTTTTACATTGACATTTGATGTTTTGATGTGATAATTCACCGGAGGTAACTTCTCCGAGGAATTGAATTGAAATTGCTTATTTTGCTGCTCTTAGCTGAATTTCAAAACCCACAACCCCAGAATGCCAATCCACTGTCTTCCCCACAATGCACCACCGTGCCGACCTGTGTGTTCACCTGAATTCGGACGACGTACATCCTTCTTTTTCTCCGCAATGTCAGATTTAAATGGATTGATCGTAAACATTCCTGGATGTCAATGAAGAAGTTGAGCATTTCCGTGCAATCCACAGCATTGAAGGATCCATCATCATTTGAAAATCAAAATCTAATCACGCTTTCCAACTTTTAGGAGCCTTTTCACCAGCTGACCCTAAGATGGTGGGAAGGTTTGAGGTCGTTAAGAGGTCGTAGTAGTAGTAATAGTGAAACATTTTACGCAAAAAAATTCGAGGGTAGGGGTGGAGGAAAGGGGCTTGATGAGCCTTTGTCGTGATACTCTTGTGGACTACTCAGATATACTCTAGAGGTTTGTAGAGGGGGGGGTGTCAGACCATGTATCTGTCGACACAGGCATAGGGCTGGCTGTAGGAATCGTTAAGGTTAGGACATTGTGGTGTTTCAAGGTCTGGATTAAAATGCACTCGGCTCGCATCCCTGGGACTCAATCCAATCGCTTTGCAGACCTCATGACAATCCAGCACTGAACACCATTAATCTTGGACTGGTTCCATTTTGTTTCAGATCCGTGTATTACCGTATTGATCAACGGGAGTAGGCTGCGTGAGCAGTCATAAATTAAAGTATTTAACAGGCACTCTTTCATGTCTTTGTAATAACTTCAGAAAGCGGATATTAATTGTGGATAAAAGAGGAAAATAACAGGCACCTTTCACCTTCGCCACTCCGACTTATGGATACATAACCATATCAAAGATTGTAACGCTTGCAATGTCTTCCTTTATTTTAAAAACAAAAAACAAATAAATCAATAAATGTCACGTGAGAGGTAACCAGTACACCTTGGACGAAAAGGCTAAAACCAGGAGCTGACATTACTGAAAAATTATTTTGAAACAGTGCCAAAGTTTATCAAAATATTACTCAATACCAGTAATTAGCAAGCAGCAATTAATTCTGATTGCACTTACGTGACAAAGGCCTTTGCTTAAAACTCAATCACAAAGTTGACACAGTCGATCTCAAACAGTACGTTATACGTGTCGTGGGAATTGGTGAGAATCCGAATTTATGAGAATTTTGTTTCCCCCCCAGCCCAGGCAGGTGGGGAGAAACTTAGTTCCTTGTGTTCATGTCCGTGTGAAAAGACCTGGAGACGTTCGACCATTTGATTAAATGACAATTCCAGTACGGTTCATAGACACCCTTGAATAATTGACTGGTTGTGCCGTTGATGCACTGTCCTGCTTGGGTGTGAATTTCCAAAAAAAAAATTCAGGGTTCTGGTGATGATTGCATCCTATTACTAAAGATGGTGCGGGTCTATAAAATCCAACAACTAATTCCGGCAGACAGGACACCCAATATTCGTGTTCAATGAGAGGGGCGGTACACGCACTGATCCATGGATTGCATGCGAAACACCAGGATGCTAGTTTATACTTGGTCAGGATTCAAACACAGGTGAGACAGCTTAGAGCGAGCGTGCGTACCTCTAGGCTATCCTGCAGTCATGGTGGAGGTAATGGAGGAGATGTTTCATTTGTATAGATCGAAATAGTAAACTAAGTTTCAACAAGATATTTTTGCCATCTTGGCCCAGCCAAGCGTAACTGCTCCAAATTTGCCACTCAGGTGGAATAAGCGAGCACCTTTGTGAAGCTAACCAAGTCCTGAAAACACTTCTGACTTACATAAAATGCTGGTTCTTCATCTTATGAAATGCTCAAAACTTCCTGTCGATTGACCCAGAATTTCGTTGTTTCTTTGAGCAAATCCACAAGGCCCAGCTTACACCAATGCAGTGTACTGGAATGCAGAGAGCGAGAAGGTGAATGTGGGTCATTAGACTCGAAGTAATTCTGGCCTCAGGTTTCATGATGGTATTGTGTGTGTGTGTGTGTGTGTGTGTGTGTGTGTCTATAAATATATATATAAACAGCATGCCATATTCATCACAGCTTGATCTTCATTCATATTCAACAAGTGCATCCGAATAATTTTTCCACTAAAACAAAACTTGCTTTCGTATGTTATGGTTTTCAGATTTGTTTTCTTACGTCTGTCATTGTCATGAGATCCGAAAAGGTCCAAATGTACTCGATATACGGTAAAGGGCATATATGTCCAGAGACAACAGGTTTTAATTGCTTTTCCAGCAAAATGATACAATCCTTATTACAACTTGTAGTGAATTGCCGTAAAGTGGAAGCGTTGAATCTGTGTGGATGGTCTACCTAAAATCACTATTCGAATTACTCGAATTGTTGGAATTGTCAGATAGTTTAAAATTGGCAAGGATCGATTGTGTATTATTATAAAGTAATTGGAAGTGAGTGTACAAATGTTTCCTGTTCAGAGGAAAAAGCAAGAAACACTTGTACACATGATTCCAATTACTCTCTATACTGTAATACTCTGTCTGTCTGTGTCCGATTTGAACATCCGATACCGTCACACTTCGCAGGTGAGACATACTTGCAGGTGGTGTCAATGATTAGATTATTATTATCATTCCACTCAAATGGATATTTTCCAAACCTTGCTTCTGTTACACCACAATTAGGTGATATTTTCAACATTTGCTGTTTGATGGAGTTACACATTTGCCAGATTTTGAGCATGTTACACATGGGGGGGGGAAGAGTTTTGCAAGGCTGTGTTGTTCTTTATCATGGAATAACTGAGAAAAAAAAACCACTGTAAACAGTATCAGGGGCCATGGAGAGAGCCTGAACACAGAACCAAGATCAGCAGGAATAGGGGATGGGGAACACATTCCAGAACAGGGTTGAGGAAAAAAAAAAATGGAGACTTGGAGAGATAAGGGACGTGGGGAGGAATGATAGCAAGGAGTAAACAAGATCGATACCGCGAAACTCTCAATCACAGAAGTGGAAGGAAAAACTGGAAACCCTGAAAGAGGTGGGCTTTGGGAGGATTAATGAGTGTAGAAATCATGGTGTGGATGGGGGATGACCTGAGATGGTGGATAAGGCGTCTTTTGAAGCCCCGGAGGGAAGAATGAGATTGAAGAGGTTGACAAGTTTGTTCCACAGATGGGGAAAAGAGGAATAAATGAGTAGATGTGAGGAGTGAGTTTGGATTTTGGGAAGTTTCAATCGACAGATGGGGTAACTGGCAGATTATGTGACCCCACAGAAACCTGGAAGGAGAGTGGGGGAGGGGGGGGGACAGAACGTTGAAAGAAAGATAGTGCAAAGAAGAAGGGAGATGATGGAAGATAGAGAGATGACCAAACTGTCTTCAATGCTAAAGTGATAGCCAGACACCCAGCTTCATCATGGAAGATTCTCATGATCCAGAAGGCCTTGTTTGCCGCAGCCTCAAGCTGAGCAAGTTGGGAGGCAAGGCAGCCAGCCCAGAGGGGCAAGCAGTGTTCCATTCAAGGTGCAGATAATGGCCTTGATTAATTTTTTCGAAACCATTACATTTATGAAAAATAAAAATGAGTAACGTATGCATGTTTGACAAATGACTTGAGATTTATCTAGAGGTTTGGTTGATTATTACACAAAATGAGGATGTCTGTAATGGCACAGTTTTCACCAAAAAAAACCCCAATCATTGAAAATGTGATTCTGGCAACAATCCTCTAATGGCTCAAGACCAGTCGATAATAACATCCAATGTTGTCACAACAGAATGAATGTCTCCAAGAGGTCAATATGTATGTAAGCACATTAGAAGAAATAACACTGCAACCCTTCTTGCCATCCCTTAAATAAGCCACTGGAGAGAATCCAAAGGAGCCATTGCCATTTCTGATGCAAGAGCATCTCCAACTGTGCCATAATCTGCACAGCAGGGTTTCATTTTCTTTAAATGTATACCCAATAATATCCCAAACGTGCTCTATTGGAATAAATCAAGACTCCTTGCCAGCCAGGAAATGTTGTGATGGCATCGCTCACAGAAGTCAGAAACTGCAATGGTAATAGGTAGGGTCTGCATTGTCATACATGATAACAGGTTTTGGGAAAAGTATGTGTTTGTCAAAAATATGAACAACAACATCATCAAAATGTCCTTGCTGTACTTTTCACCTGTCAGGGTACCCTGCACAGTGAACGAGGTCAATTTTACAACCGAAGCAGGGCAGCCCCATATCTGACGGATCCACCACCAAATGGGAAGGACTCTACACAATTTGCCATTTTTAGGGTTCTGCAAGTCTTTTTGGGCCATAGTAATTGACACATTTCTGCCAATGGAAGTACGCAATTGATATCATTATCTTCTTCAAATCATGAACCAGGCAAAAGGGTTTTACAAGTTGATATCGCTTCCGTGCTCTGTGCTGGGTGTGCACACTTCCGATGGTCTAGTGATGAATGGTAACCACAGCCTGTGCAAGGAGGGTTTTTCGTTTTGTCTGAAAGAAAATTTGAACTTGATCCAATATGTATTTTTTTGAAATAGCATTATTTTGTAGGCCTGCTTAACTTTTTTTTTCCATGTGTATATGATGAATTGGTTTGCCTTAATTTGATACTTGCTTCTTCCCAGGCATGTTTTCCTCTTCTTTTGCAGTTTGTTAAAATGTCAACATGCTGTAACCTCTGCTTTCGGACGTTCGCTGAACCATCCGCATTCTTGAGATGATTGAAGGCTTGCAGGAATTAACTTTTTCAACAAGCCAGGCAACTGGGCATTTGCTCTTTGTCGGCGAGGCACAAGCAAAGAGTGGCAACGGCCTGCCCATCTATTTCCATTATCCCATTAACATTGGCAATTTTGAGTTCAGGGCGTTTAAGTACCTTCATTACCTCTCCTTGTGAATGTGGAAAGCATGGTAGTGTGGGGCTGGGTAGATTGATAGCTCAGAAAAGGATAATTTTCTTTCCTTCTGGTTGTAGTGAGGTGGGAGGAGATGGTAGTTGGGGGGGGGGGGAGGGGAGTTCCACATTCTTAGTTTGCTGCACATTTTCCCTTCCTTCACTTGTCATTGGCGCTGGGAGAGGACTAGAATAATGCACTTTTGTAATGAGGGTATCTGTGTGCTACAAAGCGTCTCCATTATCTGTAATTATGGAAGCTGAAGCTAGAGTTGCGTACCAAAGGGAGCTGTGTGAGCTTATTTTTGGACAGGGATAATTTTCATGCATCTCCAAGACAGCTGCCAGCTTTCCACAGTCGCCTTGTAACCTGACGCTGTGAAATGGGGAACACAATTGCTTTCTTCATTTTTCCTCTGTGTGAGGTTTAGCTGGCCTGACAGTCAGGCAGAAGTGAGATCCGATTTACCAATGATGTATGTTTCTATTCATGTCTTGGCTTTGTAAAATTATCCAAACTTTGGGATCATTATCCAAATTATCCAAAATATGATGATGGGATCATCACAGAATCTTCTAATGCCATGGGAAGGTGTTGTAAATTCCCTGGAATTGCGGCCATCACAAGTAAATTTAAAGAACCAAGAGTAAATCGTCAGCCAGTGCATGGTCAAAATTCACAGCAACCAGAGAAATTTAGAAAAAACAGAAGAGGAATTGAAGGAATGCTGGAAAGATGCCAAAAGACATTCGGTCAGCTCAGGTATGGGAACATCCACCGGCGCATTGCGTTGCTGCGTCAACTTCCGCCAGTACTCCAGGGGCCTCGTCTGGCCATCCCCCATGCAGATGCCCTGGCCCATCCCCATCTCATTGAGATGCTGATCAACCTGCTGCAACCACGAGGCATGTGGTCGGCCCATTGGCATCCTCCACTCACGAGACTCCCTCTCTTGAGAATGTGAGCAGGATAACGTGAGGAAAATGAGCCACATGTCCATAAGCCGCAGCTGACGCTTAGGGCGATGCACATAACAAATTCAATTTGAGTCTCTTCAGTAACGCTTGTTGACATGAAGTCCGACCAGCAATAGACAAGGATTCTCCGAAGAAAACCTGGTACCAAAGAAATTAAGTCTCTGTCTCAGATCCCTGGTCAGAGTCCAAGTCTCACATCCGTAGAGCAAGACTAAAAGCACCAAATAACCTGAAGACTCGGACTTTCATCGTCTGCACAGGTAGACAGACCACACCCCATGATCCAGTGAATCATGACTCCCCAGGCCCGACCAGAAGTAGAGGATAAATTGGGGTTTCTGAGGCAGCCATTTCAAATGACTGCGGGGAAAAGGGAAAACTTTCTAACTTAAGCCCGAAAGCCCAAAATAGGAGACTGATTTCCTCCCCTCCCATACAAGCAAATGTAAAATTGAGACTGATTCCCTTCCCACCCCATACAAGCACAATGTAAAATTGAGACTCATTTTCCCCTTCCCTCCCATACAAGCAAATGTAAAATTGAGACTGACTCAAGCCCCAAAAGTTAAAATA
The DNA here is from genome assembly GCA_035128595.1 of Eptatretus atami. Lineage (NCBI taxonomy): Eukaryota > Metazoa > Chordata > Myxini > Myxiniformes > Myxinidae > Eptatretus > Eptatretus atami. The sequence goes on from CM068961.1 coordinate 95,698,724, forward strand.
GGAGACTGATTTTCTCCCCCTCCATACAACAAATGTTAAATTTGACTTACTGATTAAAAGCACTTCTTTCCTTTCATATTTTCATTCCATGCAAAGAGCAAACCAATGAATATTTGTCCAGGTTTTACTTTCGGGAATATACTTCATTTCTTATTACATTCATCACCATCGAGCATATTCACAAAGATTACTTTGGAACTTAGTTTTTGGTTTAAGTATATTTGTTGAGCAGAGATGAAAGATGATAACTTCTCTTAATGTTCTTGTTTTGACCACCTCCTGAGCCACATATCATTTTGAGATTGCAGTAAATTGTTTTTTTCATGTTCAATGAAAACCAATCAAAGTTTTCAGTCCATTCAAGGATATTTTTTTTTTTTTCTTTACATCTCCAACTTACTTGTAATTAAATTTATCCGCTATTTGTTTATCTACTTTTACCCCGGTTATTTCTTCAATAAGACTTATTTGATATTTCTCCATCTTCTTTATGTTTCCCATTTAAATACCAAGGCTGATTACATCTCCACTCTTTGGTTTGGTTATTGCTTGGTTCTATCATTTATAAATCAGTAAAAGACGGTGGTAGCCTGTTAAAATTCCAACCCAATATCTTAAACACTTATACTTATACCATAAAGGAGACTATTGATTCCATTCTCTTAAAATATATCTTTTATCATCAAAAGCTCCAAATGCTTTCTTATTTTATCTCTTCCGTATATAATTGATGTTTATAACTTCTTCTGTATTCCATTTTTTCTGTACTCTTCCTTCTTTAAGGTTAAACAAGTGTAATAATGTTTAAGTTTATTGTTTCTTGATTATATTTTTCTATATTCCCTTTAGCTTCTTATCACACCTTTCAATGTTAGTATTATCAATATATGTAAAAGCATAAGACTTTGATCTCAATCCGATATTCACTCATGACCTTCCCACCCAATTCATTTTTAAACTTACAATAACTTTTTATTCTTTGATGAAACAACACATCACCTGACTTATAATTACTTGTATCATATATATATATATCAATTTATCAATCATACCTCACATCATCACTTGTCTTTAATTTCTAATATAAAACTATCTGTATCCATACATAACAATGACACATTATCCTTATACTTTGATTTTAAATTATTATAGTAATAGTCATACATTAACGATTTTGAAAGTCAGGAATTGATGTTCCTATATAAATAGGTTCATCCATTTCAATACTCTCTTTTTCAAATGAATAGCACACAAAATTCTCTGAAAACACCTCCGCTCGTTCAAAACTTCGTTATTAATTAACTTTAAGCCTGTTTCCAAGATGTAACAAGTCTTATGTTTTGTCGATTCCTAACATTTTCCCATAGACTTTCCAAATACAGCATTATTCATTAATTTATAAAGTCCTTCTCAAAATCTGTTTTTGTTCCTGTTCCCTTTTTGTATTAAAATCAATATACTTCTTCTTTAACCAATACTTTTGTTTACATTTCAAAAATCTATGAATTTTCCCTCACTCTCAACCAGCAGATAAATATTGTCTCAAGTTCCTTTGATGCAAAACATAATTTCTTATCATATATGTAGTAAGTAGTTTCTCTGGAGATTTACCTTTATATTGAATGACTGGTTGGTAATTCACTAAACCATTCTTTTCTTGGATTTCTTTATCAGGGGCATAAGGTAGGTCTTTAATGTTTGTGATGAAGTTTTCTGGTATTTTTTAAATCAACCTCAAATAATATCCAACTTCACGCCTCATCCAATTCTTTTTTGAGAGGAGACAACATGTCTTGTACAACTTTTTCATAATGTTTTTCTTTACCCATTTAAGTTTTCTCATAAGGAAAAGATTGAGACATAGCCCACCCTACAAATTGTTAGCATCAGAATACATATGATGATTTGTCCTCATTTCTTGTCCTCATTTGTCTTGTCCTCATTTTGTCCTATAATATTTGTCCTTATAAGGGTTTGTCCTATTTGTCCTATAAGGTGTTTTACATTTGTCCTCATTCGTCCTATAAGAGTTGTCCTCATTCTTATTATAATCAGGAAGAATTTTTTTTGCTTCAGCATATCTCTTGGAACATACTTGAGATATTCCTCCTCTTTTAGCCTTCTCTATCATTAAAAGCATATCTACATCACTGATTAATTCCAATTCTGTTTTGTCATTTTTACATAGCACTCCAAGCAAACCCGGGGCTGTGTAATAGTGAACGGGGTTGAATCATTAAGATTTTTATTATGACAGACTGTTCTTAAAGTTTCAAACACATCAGCCAATGACAATACTCAGTTTTAAGATACAATCATGATATTCTCCAAGATTCTTTATATTAAACTTCTCTCCAAACCTTTTAGCTTGTGTTTAATCTTTATCGGAAATACGAGTTTTATTTAACTTACCATAGAAACTTTCCCTTGAAGAAGTTGTGTTTCTTGAACTTCTCAAATGAATCCATATAATCATTACGGATATATTCCCTTTTGTGATAAGAAGATCAATCTCTTCTTGATTTGAGAAATGTGATTTAAGATTTGGTAAGTTTTTTAATATTTGATGCTAAAGTGAGATAATGGACTTGCCATAAACTTGTATGTGCCAAGAAATCTGATATGGGTTATGGGGGGATGTATGAATTGTTTTTGTGAATGAGAATGTATTTTTGTCTGTGTTGGAATGCAGAAATATCTCCAATGTCTTTGAAAGTTCATTTAATTAAATAGATGTGTTGTCATAGTGAGCGTTGTTGTGAAGAAAGACAGGAATAAGTTTGGGGGCTTGTAATTAAGATTACAACGGGAATAGCCTGGACCTCTAATTTACCCAGTAAGATGACAGTGATCCCTAACCTTGACCTTCTCCTCAATTTTCTCCCTCACATATTGCTATATGACAGATACTGTTCTTTCTAAATTCCTTTTTCTCTCCCTTTGTTAATGACATTGGTTTATAGGTTTTACCCATTATTTCTCTTAATCTTATAGTCTTGTTCCAATCGTCTTAGCAAACTCCTTGAGGCATCTTTCCTCCTATAAAGTTCGAACTTGTTTGTGTTCATCACCAACAGATGATTTGATATAATAACGAAACCACAAGGAGTATGTTTTTGATATTTTTTGTGTATGATTTTATTTGGATTTGGAGAAACGATTTATCCTTTCAAGGATACTTTCAAAATCAGCATATATCACAAACGGATGTTTTATAGATTTGTTAAAATCTTTGAATGATATGTTTTGAACCTGCTTTGGTAAATTGATTACGGTTGATTTATGATTACTACAATATTTGAATGTTGATTTAATTGTTCTTTTGTGTGAAAGGAGTTGAGACATCTCTTACAAGGATACGTTTTACATTTTTGGTTCAC
>CM068961.1:95702128-95717796 GCA_035128595.1 Eptatretus atami
GAGTCAGTAAGTGACCACTATATTCGTTATTGGTTCACGAGTCAGTAAGTGACCACTATATTCGTTATGGATGTGTGTCTGTCTGTCTGTCTGTCCCAAGCATAGCTCCGTGGGTTTTGATCAGATCTTGATAAAATTAGGGTGCGAGGTTTGTATCATGATCTAGTTATGACAAGTGGGCGTTGCTTTGTGTTTGGTGGTGGAAAACGTATTTATAGGTTTTCTGGCTTTGTAACCTGCAGCATGAAGTCAGTTCTGCACAGCTCTCATGGATAATCTGAGGTTACCCTGGGTCATCCAGATCCATGCCTTTTGATGGAACAGTTTTATGGAAGCCAAGGTGACCAGTTTCACTGTAATATCCATCATTGTTATTCCAAGAATTTGCAACTTTGGCTTCACTAAGTCATAGTGGGCCATAGTAATGCAATCCTCCAAAAGAAGTACACAATGACGTCATTACTTCTCCAAACTTGACAGGTGAACGTGTGTTTTTTTTCAAGTTAATACCCCTATGGTTCTTTATGTGCTGAGTTTGTAAAATTGCTGAAAGTAAACTACTGTCTGTGCTGGAGTTTTTCTTTCATTTATGTTTGAACGAAAATTTCATTTGATTTGATTCTTTTATATTTGCAACAGTACCCTGTTGACATGTTATCAATGTGTTACCTTTATCCACGTGTATATGATTGTGCACAGTAAATTGGATAATTCGAACAGTCAGAATATCAATCAGTTCAAGATTACTGAAGTTTTTACTTTCGGTATGCAATATTTTATCCTTTGCTATTGAAATATAATTATTGAAGTGTTGTAGAATTAGTGTTGTTTTATAAGAGCTTTTAATGTTAATTAAATTCATCAGGATAGCCGGTACTGTACATGAACCTCGCTGAAGGAGAGGGTATTGCATTTGGGTCTGTTTGTTTGTTTGTTTGTTTGTTTGTTGTTGTCTGTTCTGTCTGTCTTGTTTTGTTTGTTTGTCCGCACAGAACTTTTGTGTTTTTCTCTGCAACCGCTTGTCGGATTGAGACGAATTTTTCAGCATAGGTGTGACTATCATGTAGAATGTTTAATCATAATTATGACATCATAGGTACATAGTGTGGAGCCACGTTGGAAAATGGAAACTTTGACCTCTGTATCTCTGAAACCGCATCAAAGAAAAAATTGAAACTTGACACATAGCAAGTACTCCTCATGGGGAATGAGTGTGGTTTTTTATCCCCCGCCGCGTGGCGGAAGGGGGATATTGTTATACCCGGGTCGTCCGTCCAGCTGTCCGGCTGTCCGTCCGTCCGTTCCTCCGGCTGTCCGGCTGGCTGGCTGGGCGTCAACATTTATAGCTGTGGTGCGATAACTCATAAACTGTTCGCCATATCGATTTGAAATTTGGGTCACACATGTACCACTGAAAAGGAAGAACCCTATTGATTTTTGGCGTGCCAGGTCCAAGATGGCCGACTGGGGTGGCCATCTTGAAAAATTGTTTTTTTGCCATATCGATTTGAAATTTGGGTCACACATTACCAACTGAAAAGGAAGAACCCTATTGATTTTGGGCGTGGCCGATCCAAGATGGCCGACTGGGGCGGGCCATCTTTGAAAAATAAATGTTTTTTGTAATAAATGGAAAACCGCTTATTTGATTTCAATTATTTTTCAATGGCGGGGGATTCCCCATCTCTGATGGTATATTTATTGATTGTCATAGGTGCTTCATTATAACGTCAAATTGCATATGTAGAATTCTACATCCGATGAGTATGAAACTTTTTGAGGTCATCTTGGTTAAATGGTCCACAAAACTTGGACCTGAGACAATGAAATTCAGCTTGTGTACTTTACTCGATCTCAGATTTTTACAAAGTTGGACTATCTATAACCTGACTGGTATCACCTGAGAAGGTAATTATCCTCCTTTACATATTTGCACAGAAATAGACCAGATTGTTCATCACGGTTATTCTCATGACATATTGCCATTTCATGTAAGTTGGCCCCTTTCTTAGATTTCAAACCAAAAGGAAGGCTGCACCATCTTCCTTGCTAAATGTGAACAACTTGACTTTTTTTTTTTACGTCAACGTTTTGTGGTGACGTGAAAATGCGTCCTGTTCGTGCATCACTCAGTGTAAACAGCTGTTTCGGGCAACAAGGTGGCCTTCATCTGGAATTAATGCAAGGCACGTGTTACAGGTCTTGTTACACCATCCGAGAGGTTGGAGGTAGAAGGGGTGGGGATGGTGATAAGGTTTCATTTACAACATGAAGCAAATCCTGCATTGTCCTGAGTGTTGGAGATACTACCACTACTACCGTTTTTGGTGAAATTATTTCATGAACAGGTTAGCCAGGCCTTACATTTTACTGAAGATGGCAGGAATTAGTCTTCATTTGTAAAGGGTGCCGGCAATAATTCGCCTCCATTTCGCGAAGGACACCGTAAGATATTTTGACGCCTGTCAATTAATGGCAACAGATGGGGGCACCCAGGATAACACCATCCGATGGATTTACGCTTGCTCTGCATGCAAAACACCAGGGTGGCAATATATAGCCGGCTCAAGATTCAAACCCAGGTCAGACAGCTCGGAGGGGAGTGTGCGTACCTTTCGGATATCCTGCCCTTCGTGGAACCATATACCTCGTACAACATCAGATACGTCGAGAACATCCTCCGTCGTCCAAATTAAGGCCATCTTGTCACATTAATGGGTGACCTTGAGCCTCTGTCTTGCGCACTTAATCCTTCAGTTTTTCATTGTCTCAGTGGACAACCCCGGCCTGCATTTGATATGTAATCCCAATCATTTATGATTAAATTTTTTCTCTCAAATGTGAAGCAGATGTTTAATTACACTGTTTTGAAGCACAATTCATTCTTTCATGAAACATTTCCAGAAGTCTTGCAATAGTATTCGATGCATTTTCAAGTACATACATTATGTCTCAAAATGGAGACATTTCCATGACTGAGGAACGATAAACATGCCATTTTGAACAGGTGTCAAATCTTAGAAAGTCAATTTTGCAAAGAAATTAACTATTTTTTGCTTTGTATGACACATTGAATAAAGATCATCCTTTAGACGCATGATGGAGCGTCATTGCTGAGATAGCGTGTGATATTCTGTAGAGATTTCTTATGTTCTAATTGCCATCTTGTCTACCTCGGCGACTTTGCAGTGTCACAAAGTGGCATCATCATCTCCTGGCATCGAGTGCCCATTTTAACGGTCTTTGTCCCTGGTGTGAGGGTGAACACTTCGAGATCCATGGCCAATGATGTGGAAGGAAAGTTGCGTAAATGCTCTCGCGTCAGTCTTCTCATGGAGTTTTCGCCCTTCACGTTGGACAACGTTTGTACAAGCAAGTTGCGTAAGGAGTTCCCACGTTGACTCGGAGTGTGCCATGAGCGGTGCCTGTGCGAGAAAGTGTAACTTAGCCTTGGAGATCCGACATCGTTCTCATGTGGACCTTCCTGTTAACTCTTCACATAGAACAATCTGAATTTAGGATTCGCACAAATGTAGCATTCTTCCTTTCACATTGAGAGACAACGCAGCAGGAATTTGCGCGTAACCATAGTTCTGGATCTTTGAGATGGTGTGAAGTAAGCACCCCCATTGCAGGTAGAATATCAGATTTTGTTGCTGACCAGTGCTTGTGAACGTTATTAGGTTGCAAGTGAACGAGAGCAGATCATTATTCCCAAATCGGTGTTTGGTGAGATTATTGAGAATCCTCAAGAATAAGGTCATAATTGATGCATAGATGCACATGAAGCACTTTATGTAAAATACAGATCAGAGAGGGTCATCACTACTTCATTGTAACCCTTACTGAGTGGCACAGCCTCGCTGATGTGGGTCAGAGCCACAAAACGATAAGCTGCCATGGCGTGACAAAATTGTTGAAATGACACGCGTACTTCGCCGGTCATTCGTTACAATTACGGATAGGCAAAAGGTCGTGCATGGAATAACAGCCACGCGTTCTGCTGATCAGTTTTACGATTCATGCTTGAGATACAAATTGCAATGGCCATGTCAGTTCTAATGACTCCTTTTTACGTTTCATGCATTAAAGCTGTTATGTTGTAAATCAAGCATGGAGGCATGACTTTATTACAGATGCTAGAATCCGAGAGGGTACTGCATCTGACAACGCATTTTCAATGAAGAGTTTGTGCTCACTGGAGGTGATTCCGGCCTCCTTTGGCTCCACAAATTCCAGGTCCAGCTGAAATAATCCTGGGTGCCCTGCTCCTCTTGCCGTTTGGAAGATACGTAGACGTTTGCACACACCACTGAGCTGTCTAGCCTATTTCTCGACCCAGCCTTTGACTGTCACACTGGTGTTTCGCATACAGTGCGAGGCATCGATGTGTGTACCATTCCTCCGTCTTGAAGCAGAGCTGCTTTCTCATATGCTCTCATTAGTTGGTGCGACCTTAATGATCTCATTATGGCCTTCACAAATCGTAGGAGAGTTATCCGCAGACATTCCCTCATTTCCAACATTCCTGCTCTTAATTTCAGGGGGAACTGCAGCAGTGGCACAGCTTCCAGGGGGGCATGCATCAACTGCATAGTCAACAGGAGGAGGGTGCACTGCGTCAGCAGCATAACTGTGTTCCCAGTAATGATGTAAAGCCACACCCTACATTATGACATATAAAATATGTTGATCATGTTTTACCGATAAAACCGAGTTGGTTCCACTGAAGAGTGTCCTATCCATCGCTGGACGTTGACTTTCGAGACTGTCTGACTTTGAAAAAAGATCTTATTACGGAAAATATATAATTAAATTATTGGATCTTTAAAGAAGAAGTAAATGCCATCTGAGTTTTACAGATTATTACTGTAAATAAATGGAATTACTTCTGGACTATAATGTAGATTGGCAGATCACATGTTTGGCAAATCACACTTGCAGGTGCAAAGCAGAACCCCCGCTCCACCTCCCTCCCCACGCTACTCCAATCATGAGTGAGTAAGCTGGGTTTTTACATTGACATTTGATGTTTGATGTGATAATTCACCGGAGGCTAACTTACTCCGAGGAACTTCGAATTGAAATTGCTTATTTTGCTGCCTCTAGCTGAATTTCAAAACCCACAACCCCAGAATGCCAATCCACTGTCTTCCCCACAATGCACCACCAGTGCCGACCTGTGATGTCACCTCGAATTCGGACGACTACATCCTTCTTTTTCTCCGCAAATGTCAGATTTAAATGGATTGATCGTAAACATTCCTGGATGTCAATGAAGGAAGTTGAGCATTTCCGTGCAATCCACAGCATTGAAGGATCCATCATCATTTGAAAATCAAAAACTCAATCACGCTTCCAACTTTTAGGAGCCTTTTCACCACTGACCCATAAGATGGTGGGAAGGTTTGAGGTCGTTAAGAGGTCGTAGTAGTAGTAATAGTGAAACATTTTACGCAAAAAATTCGAGGGGTAGGGGTGGAGGAAAGGGGCTTGATGAGCCTTTGTCGTGATACTCTTGTGGACTACTCAGATATACTCCAGAGGTTGTAGAGGGGGTTGTCAGACCATGTATCTGTCGACACAGGCATAGGGCTGGCTGTAGGAATCGTTAAGGTTAGGGACATTGTGCGTGTTTCAAGGTCTGGATTAAAATGCACTCGGCTCGCATCCCTGGGACTCAATCCACATCGCTTGCAGACCTCATGACAATCCAGCACTGAACACCATTAATCTTGGACTGGTTCCAATTTTGTTCAGATCCGTGAATTACCGCATTCGATCAACGAGAGTAGGGCTGCGTGAGCAGTCATAAATTAAAGTATTTAACAGCACTCTTTCATGTCTTTGTAATAACTCAGAAAAGCGGAATTAATTGGGATAAAGAGAGGAAAATAACAGGCACCCTTCACCTTCCACCACTCCGACTTATGGATACATACACATATCAAAGATTGTAACGCTTGCAATGTCTTCCTTTATTTTAAAAACAAACAAACAAATAAATCAATAAATGTCACGTGAGAAGGTAACCAGTACACCTTGGACGAAAAGGCTAAACCAGGAGCTGACATTACTGAAAAATTATTTTGAAACGTGCCCAAAGTTTATACAAAATATTACTCAATACCAGTAATTAGCAAGCAGCAATTAATTCTGATTGCACTTACGTGACAAAGGCCTTTGCTTAAAACTCCAATCACAAAGTTGACAACAGTCGACTCTCAAACACGTACGTTATACGTGTGTGGGAATTGGTGAGAATCCGAATTTTATGAGAATTTTGTTTCCCCCCAGCCCAGCAGGTGGGGAGAAACTTAGTTCCTTACATGTTCATGTCGTGTTGAAAGACTGGAGACGTTCGACCATTTGATTAGAATGACAATTCCAGTACGGTTCATAGACCACCCTTGAATAATTGACTGGTTGTGCCGTTGATGCACTGCTCCTGCTTGGGTGTGAATTTTCCAAAAAAAAAATCTAGGGTTCTGGTGATGATTGCATCCTATCACTAAAGATGGTGCGGATCTATTAAAATCCAACAACTAATTCCGGCAGACAGGACACCCATATTCGTGTCTATGAAAGGGGCGGTACACGCACTGATCCATGGATTGCATGCGAAACACCAGGATGCTAGTTTATACCTGGGTCAGGATTCAAACACAGGTGAGACAGCTTAGAGCGAGCGTGCGTACCTCTTAGGCTATCCTGCCAGTCATGGTGGAGGTAATGGAGGTGATGTTTCATTTGTATAGATCGAAATAGTAAACTAAGTTTCAACAAGATATTTTTGCCATCTTGGCCCAGCCAAGCGTAACTGCTCCAAATTTGCCACTTCAGGTGGAATGAGAAGGAGCACCATTTGTGAGACAACCAATCCTAACAACTCTACTGACCTTGATAATAAAATAGCTGGTTCTTCATCTTATGGAAAATGCTCAAAACTTCCTGTCGATTGACCCAGAATTTCGTTGTTTCTTTGAGCAGAATCCACAAGGCCCCAAGCTACACCAATGCAGTGTACTGGAATGCAGAGAGCGAGAAGGTGAATGTGGGTCATTAGACTCGAAGTAATTCTGGCCTCAGGTTTCATGATGGTAATTGTGTGTGTGTGTGTGTGTGTGTGTGTGTGTGTCTATACAATATATATATAAACACGCATGCCATATTCATCACAGCTTGATCTTCATTCATATTTCAACAAGTGCATCCGAATAATTTTTCCACTAAAACAAAACTTTGCTTTCGTATGTTATGGTTTTCAGATTTGTTTTCTTACGTCTGTCATTGTCATGAGATCGAAAAGGTCCAATGTACTCGATATACGGTAAAGGGCATATATGTCCAGAGACACAGGTTTTAATTGCTTTCCAGCAAAATGATACAATCCTTATTACAACTTGTAGTGAATTGCGTAAAGTGGAAGCGTTGAATCTGGTGTGGATGGTCTACTTAAAATCACTATTCGAATTACTCGAATTGTTGGAATTGGTCAGATAGTTTAAATTGGCAAGGATCGATTGTGTATTATTATAAAGTAATTGGAAGTGAGTGTACAAATGTTTCTGTTCAGAGGAAACAAGCAAAGAAACACTTGTACACATGATTCCAATTACTCTCTATACTGTAATACTCTGTCTGTCTGTGTGCCATTTAACATCCGATACCGTCACACTTCGCAGGTGAGACATACTTGCAGTGGTGTCAATGATAAGATTATTATTATCCATTCACTCAAATGGATTATTTTCCAAACCTTGCTTCTGTTACACCACAATTAAGGTGATATTTTCACAATTTGCTGTTTGATGGAGTTACACATTTGCCAGATTTTGAGCATGTTACACATGGGGGGGGAAGAGTTATGCAAGGCTGTGTTGTTCTTTATCATAGGAATAACTGAGAAAAAAAACCATGTAAACAGTATCAGGGGCCATGGAGAAGCCTGAACACAGAACCAAGATCAGCAGGAATAGGGGATGGGGGAACACATCCAAACAGGGTTGAGGAAAAAAAAAAAATGGAGACTTGGAGAGATAAGGGACGTGGGGAGGAATGATAGCAAGGAGTAAACAAGATCGATACCGCCGCAAACTCTCAATCACAGAAGTGGAAGGAAAAACTGGAAACCCTGAAAGAGGTGGGCTTTGGGAGGATTAATGAGTGTAGAAATATCATGGTTGGGATGGGGGATGACCTGAGATGGTGGATAACGGCGTCTCTTGAAGCCCCGGATGGGAAGAATGAGATTGAAGAGTTGACAAAGTTTGTTCCACAGATGGGGAAAAGAGGATAAATGAGTAGATGTGAGAGTGAGTTTGGATTTTGGGAGTTTCACAGATGGGGTAAACTGGCAGATTATGTGACCCACAGAAACCTGGAAGGAGAGTGGGGGAGGGGGGGGGACAGAACGTTGAAAGAAAGATAGTGCAAGAGAAGAAGTGGAGATGATGGAAGATAGAGAGATGACCAAACTGTCTTCAATGAAAGTGATAGGCCCAGACACCCAGCTTCATCATGGAAGATTCTCATGATCCAGAAGGCCTTGTTTGCCGCAGCTCAAGCTGAGCAAGTTGGGAGGCAAGGCAGCCAGCCCAGAGGGGCAAGCAGTGTTCCATCAAGGTGCAGATAATGGCCTTGATTAATTTTTTCGAAACCATTACATTTATGAAAAATAAAAATGAGTAACGTTGCATGTTTGACAAATGACTTGAGATTTATCTAGAGTTTGGTTGATTATTATCACAAAATGAGGATGTCTGTAATGGCACAGTTTACACCAAAAAAAACCCCCAATCATATGAAAATGTGATTCTGGCAACACATCCTCTAATGGGTCAAGACCAGTCGATATAACATCCAATGTTGTCACAACAGAATGAATGTCTCCAAAGGTCATAATGTATGTAAGCACATTAGAAGAAATAACACTGCAACCCTTCTTGCCATCCTTAAATAAGCCACTGGAGAGAAATCCAAAGGAGCCATTGCCATTTCTGATGCAAAGCATCTCCAATGTGCCATTAATCTGCACAGCAGGGTTCATTTTCTTAAATGTTACCAATAATATCCAACGTGCTCTATTGGAATAAATCAAGACTCCTTGCCAGCCAGGACAATGTTTGTGATGGCATCGCTTCACAGAAGTCAGAAACTGCATGGTAATAGTAGGTCTGGCATTGTCATACATGAATACAGGTTTTGGGAAAAGTATGTGGTTGTCAAAAATAGTGAACAACAACATCATTCAAAATGCTCCTTGCTTACTTTTCACCTGTCAGGGTACCCTGCACAGTGACGAGGTCAATTTTACAACCGAAGCAGGGCAGCCCCATATCTGAACGGATCCACCACCAAATGGGAAGGACTCTACACAATTTGCCATTTTTTAGGGTTCTGCAAGTTCTTGTATGGGCCATAGTAATTTGACACATTTCTGCCAATGGAAGTACGCAATGATATCATTATCTTCTTCAAATCATGAACCAGGCAAAAGGGTTTTACAAGTTGATATCGCTTCCGTGCTCTGTGCTGGGTGTGCCCACACTTCCGATGGTCTAGTGATGAATGGTAACCACAGCCTGTGCAAGGAGGGTTTTCGTTTATGTCTTGAAAGAAAATTTGAACTTGATCCAATATGTATTTTTTGAAATAGCATTATTTGTAGGCCTGCTTAACTTTTTTTTTTCCATGTGTATATGATGAATTGGTTTGCCCTTAATTTGATACTTGCTTCTTCCCAGGCATGTTTTCCTCTCTTTTTGCAGTTTCTGTTAAAATGCTCAACATGCTGTAACCTCTGCTTTCGGACGTCTCGCTGAACCATCCGCATATCTGAGATGATTGAAGGCCTGCAGGAATTAACTTTTTCAACAAGGCCAGGCAGCTGGGCATTTGCTCTTTGTCGGCGAGGCACAAGCAAAGAGTGGCAACGGCCTGCCCATCTATTTCCATTATCCCATTAACATTGGCAATTATTGAGTCAGGGCGTTTAAGTACCTTCATTACCTCCCTTGTGAATGTGGAAAGCATGGTTAGGTGGGGCTGGGTAGATTGATAGCTCCAGAAAAGGATAATTTTCTTTCCTTCCTGGTTGTAGTGAGGTGGGGAGGAGATGGTAGTTGGGGGGGGGGAGGGGAGTTCCACATTCTTAGTTTGCGCACATTTTCCCCTTCCTTCACTTGTCATTGGCGCTGGGAGAGGACTAGAATAATGCACTTTTGTAATGAGGGTATCTGTGTGCTACAAAGCGTCTCCATTATCTGTAATTATGGAAGCTGAAGCTAGAGTTGCGTACAAAAGGGAGCGTGTGTGAGCTTATTTTTGGACAGGGATAATTTGCATGCATCTCCAAGACAGCTGCCAGCTTTCACAGTCGCCTTGTTAACCTGACGCTGTGAAATGGGGGAAACACAATTGCTTTTCTTCCAATTCTTTCCTCTGTGTGAGGTTTAGCTGGCCTGACAGTCAGGCAGAAGTGAGATCCGATTTACCAATGATGTATGTCTTCTATTCATGTCTTGGCTTGTAAAATTATCAAACTTTGGGATCATTATCCAAATTATCCAAAATATGATGATGGGATCATCACAGAATCTCTCTATGCATGGGACAGGTGTTTTGTAAATTCCCTCTGGAATTGCGGCCATCACAAGTAAATTTAAAGAACCAAGAGTAAATCGTAGCAGCAAGTGCATGGTCAAAATTCACAGCAACCAGAGAAAATTTAGAAAAAACAGAGAGAGAACTTGAGGAATGCTGGAAAGATGCCAAAAGACATTCGGTCAGCTCAGGTATGGGAACATCCACCGGCGCATTGCGTTGCTGCGCAACTTTCCGCCAGTACTCCAGGGGCCTCGTCTGGCCATCCCCCATGCAGATGCCCTGGCCCATCCCCATCTCATTGAGATGCTGATCAACCTGCTGCAACCACGAGGCATGTGGTCGGCCCATTGGCATCCTCCACTCACGAGACTCCCTCTTTGAGAATGTGAGCAGGATAACGTAGGAAAATGAGCCACATGTCCATACAGCGCAGCTGACGCTTAGGGCGATGCACATTAACAAATTCAATTTGAGTCTCTCTCAGTAACCGCTTGTTGACATGAAGTCGACCAGCAATGACAAGGATTCCCGAAGGAAAACCTGGGGTACCAAAGAAATTAAGTCTCTGTCTCAGATCCCTGGTCAGAGTCCAAGTCTCACATCCGTGTAGAGCAAGACTAAAAGCACCAAATAACCTGAAGACTCGGACTTTCATCGTCTGCACAGGTACCGACAGCACCACACCCCATGATCCAGTGAATCCATGACTCCCCAGGCCCGACCCAGAAGTAGAGGATAAAATGGGGTTTCTGAGGCAGCCATTCAAATGATGGGGGAAAAGGAAAACTTTTAACTTAAGCCCGAAAGCCCAAAATAGGAGACTGATTTCTCCCCCTCCCATACAAGCCAAATGTAAAATTGAGACTGATTCCCTTCCACCACATACAAGCAAATGTAAAATTGAGACTCATTTATCCCTTCCTCCCATACAAGCAAATGTAAAATTGAGACTGACTCAAGCCCAAAAGCTTAAAATAGGAGACTGATTTTCTCCCCCTCCATACAACAAATGTTAAATTTCGACTTACTGATTAAAGCACTTCTTTCCTTTCATATTTTCATTCCATGCAAAGAGCAACCAATGAATATTTGTCCAGGTTTCTACTTTCGGGAATATACTTCATTTTCTTATTACATTCATCACCATCGAGCATATTCACAAAGATTACTTTGGAACTTAGTTTTTGGTTTAAGTATATTTGTTGAGCAGAGATGAAATGAATAAAACTTCTCTTAATTTTCTTGGTTGACCACCTCCTGAGCCACATATCATTTTGAGATTGCAGTAAATTGTTTTTCATTGTTCAATGAAAACCATCAAAGTTTTCAGTCCATTCAAGGATATTTTTTTTTTCTTTACATCTCCAACTTACTTGCTAATTAAATTTATCCGCATATTTGTTTTATCTACTTTTACCCGGTTATTTCTTCAATAAGACTTATTTGATATTTTCTCACATTTCTTTATTGTTTCCCATTTAAATACCAAGGCTGATTACATCTCCACTCTTTGGTTTGGTTATTGCTTGGTTCTATCATTTATAAATCAGTAAAAGACGGTGGTAGCCTGTTTAAAATTCCCAACCCAATATCTTAACACTTATACTTATAACCATAAAGGAGACTATTGATTCCATTCTCTTAAAATATATCTTTTATCATCAAAAGCTCCAAATGCTTTCTTATTTATCTCTTCCGTATATAATTGATGTTTATAACTTCTTCTTGTATTCATTTTTTCTGTACTCTTCCTTCTTTAAGGTAAACAAGTGTAATAATGTTTAAAGTTTATTGTTTCTTGATTATATTTTTCTATATTCCCTTTAGCTTCTTATCACACCTTTCAATGTTAGTATTATCAATATATGTAAAGCATAAGACTTTGATCTCAATCGCATAAATTCACTCATGACCTTCCCACCCAATTCATTTTTAAACTTACCAATAACCTTTTATTCTTTGATGAAAACAACACATCACCTGACTTATAATTACTTGTATCATATATATATATATCAATATTATCAATCTATCCTCACATACATCACTTGTTCTTAATTTCTAATATAAAACTATCTGTATCCATACATAACAATGACACATTATCTTATACTTTGATTTTAAATTATTATAGTAATAGTCATACATTAACGATTTTGACAAGTCAGGAATTGATGTTCCTATATAAATAGGTTCATCCATTTCAATACTCTCTTTTTTCAAATGAATAGCACAAAAATTCTCTGAAACACCTCCGCTCGTTCAAAACTTCGTCTATTAATTAACTTTTAAGCCTGTTTCCAAGATGTAACAAGTCTTATGTTTGTCGATTCCTAACATTTTCCCATAGACTTTCCAAATACAGCATTATTCATTAATTTAAAAGTCCTTCTCAAAATCTGTTTTGTTCCTGTTCTCCTTTTTGTATTAAATCAATATACTTCTTTAACCAATGACTTTGTTTACATTTCAAAATCTATGAATTTTCCCTCACTCTCAACCAGCAGATAAATATTGTCTCAAGTTCCTTTGATGCAAAACATAACTTTCTTTATCATATAATGTAGTAAGTAGTTTCTCTGGAGATTTACCTTTTATATTGAATGACTGTTGGTAATCACTAAACCATTCTTTTCTTGGACTTTCTTTTATCAGGGGCATAAGGTAGGTCTTTATGTTGTGATGAAGTTTCTTCTGGATATTTTTAAATCAACTCAAAATAATATCCAACTTCAGCCTCATCCAATTCTTTTTTGAGAGGAGACAACAATGTCTTGTACAACTTTTTCATAATGTTTTTCTTAACCATTTAAGTTTTCCATAAGGAAAAGATTGAGACATAGCCCACCCTACAAATTGTTAGCATCAGAATACATATGATGATTTGTCCTCATTCTTGTCCTCATTTGTCTTGTCCTCATTTGTCCTATAATATTTGTCCTTATAAGGGTTTGTCCTATTTGTCCTATAAGGGTTTGTTACATTTGTCCTCATTCGTCCTATAAGAGTTGTCCTCATTCTTATTATAATCAGGAAGATATTTGTTTTTGCTTCAGCATATCTCTTGGAACATACTTGAGATATTCCTCCTCTTTTAGCCTTCTCTATCATTAAAAGCATATCTACATCACTGATTAATTCCAAATTCTGTTTTGTCATTTTTAACATAGCACTCCAAGCCAAACCCGGGGCTGTTGTAATAGTGAACGGGGTTGAATCCATTAAGAATTTTTATTATGACAGACTGTTCTTAAAGTTTCAAACACATCAGCCAATGACAATCATCAGTTTTAAAGATACAAATCCATGATATTCTCCAAGATTCTTTATATTAAACTTCTCCCAAACCTTTTTAGCTTGTGTTTAATCTTTATCGGAAATACGAGTTTTATTTTAACTTACCATAGAAACTTTCCCTTGAGAGAAGTGTTGTTTCTTGAACTTCTCAAATGAATCCATATAATCATTACGGATATATTCCCTTTTGTGATAAGAGATCAATCTCTTCTTGATTTGAGAAATGTGATTTAAATTTGGTAAGTTTTTAATATTTGATCTAAGTGAGATAATGGACTTGCCATAAACTTGTATGTGTCAAGAAATCTGATATGGGTTATGGGGGGATGTATGAATTGTTTTTTGTGAATGAGATGTATTTTTGATCTGTGTTGGGAATGCAGAAATATCTCCAGATGTCTTTGAAAGTTCTATTTATATAAATAGATGTGTGTCATAGTGAGCGTTGTTGTGAAGAAAGACAGGGATATAAGTTTGGGGGCTTGTAATTAAGATTTACAACGGGAATAGCCTGGACCTCTATATTTACCAGTAAGATGACAGTGATCCCTA
Source organism: Eptatretus atami (assembly GCA_035128595.1). NCBI lineage: Eukaryota > Metazoa > Chordata > Myxini > Myxiniformes > Myxinidae > Eptatretus > Eptatretus atami. The sequence goes on from CM068961.1 coordinate 95,716,586, forward strand.
ACCTTGACTCTCCCTCAATTTTTCTCCTCACATCTGTATATTGACAGATACTGTTCTTTCTAAATTCCTTTTTCTTCTCCCTTTGTTAATGACATTGGTTTATAGGTTTTACCCATTATTTCTCTTAATCTTATAGTCTTGTTCCAATCGTCTTAGCAAACTCTCTGAGGCATCTTCTCCTCTATAAAGTTCGAAACTTGTTGTGTTCATCACCAACAGATGATTTGATATAATAACAGAAACCACAAGGAGTATGTTTTTGATATTTATTTGTGTATGATTTTATTTGGATTTGGAGAAACGCATTTATCCTTTCAAGGATACTTTCAAAATCAGCATATATCACAAACGGATGTTTTATAGATTTGTTAAAATCTTTGAATGATATGTTTTGAACCTGCTTTGGTAAATTGATTACGGTTGATTTATGATTACTACAATATTTGAATGTTGATTTTAATTGTTCTTTTGTGTGAAAGGAGTTGAGACAATCTCTCTACAAGGATACGTTTTACATTTTTGGTTCACGAGTCAGTAAGTGACCACTATATTCGTATTGGTTCACGAGTCAGTAAGTGACCACTATATTCGTTATGGATGTGTGTCTGTCTGTCTGTCTGTCCAAGCATAGCTCCGTGGGTTTTGATCAGATTTGATAAAATTAGGGTGCGAGGTTTGTATCATGATCTAGTTTGTGTTTTCCGGAGAATGGGCATGCTGCGCCATTATGGGCAGAGCCACGCCCAAAAAACAATGTGTTTTTAGGGGGTAGCCGGTTTCAAGTTACATCTTCTCCAAGGGGGTTTGTTGAATCTGGCAGGGGTTTTGTATTTGGTTAGCCCAATGGCACCTGCATAGCCCCACGGAGCTCGATTTTTCATTTTCGTCCAGGGTCAAGGTCACAAGGTCACAAACTTAGAAAATGTCCAAAAATCAATAAATTGGGCATCGAGCTCCTAGGGTTTTCAACTGTTTCGAATGAAAGTCGGTTATGCAAGTAGTGCTCTTCGAGTACTACAACTTTCATTAATTTACGTTTTCCCGATTCCCGGCCAGTTTTAGCCCGTGGCGTCCCTCCGAAGGTCAATAAAATAAAAAGGCGAACCGTGTACAATTGTCCGTGAACATCGCCGTCTCCAGACTTGTCTCTTATATAGTTTGTGATTTGGTTTAATCTTGATAAAATTTTTGTGAAAGCATATAGTGATTGT
>CM068961.1:95719828-95740607 GCA_035128595.1 Eptatretus atami
ACCGAGAGTTTGTGTTCAAACGATAGTGATGAAAGTAGTTTTATAGATGATTGTGAAAGCACCATTGAAAGTACCGAAGATGAATTTTAGTTTAAGTAAAGTTTTACTTCATAAATATGAATAGTATATGAGATCTTGAGCCCCTTGAATTCCCTGATTCTCCATATAATATGACAAATTTGAGAATTGTCCTGCATGTGATAGAGTGGGATTAAACACAGAGTCAAAAGCCTATAAAAGAGAGAGAAATTTTTAATTTTTTTTCTTGATTCTGGTGATGGGTTGTTTTGTCTTTGCTTGTTGTCGGCATTTTTTAACGGCCCATACCACCTCCCCCTTTTTTTCCCCCCCATAAATCTTATCTCTGCTCAGTCATGCAAATTCTTTCGTGGCTTGTTTGGTCATAAGTGTGCCAGCCCTGGTAGTCTTGTACTTCCCTTCGTTTGTTGTAATGTTTGTTTTTCCCCTTTGTATGTTCTTCTTCCTCTCCATTTTTTTTCTTTTTTCTGTTCCTCCTTCTTCCTGGTACTTGGTAAGCACAGCCACGTTAGCCAGCATCACAATATGGTCATGTTTGTATTTGTCAGTGAATTCATGGCACTGGGCAGCGAGACTTTTGGAAATAATTTGTTTTTGCGGTTGCTGCGTTTAGCCTGAAGATTTCTTCTGCATGATGCTGCCTATCTCCCTGACACATGGGTTTTACGTGTCCATTCCAGACTGCTGGAAGTTTGTCGGTTTCTGGAAGAGGTTGGGTTACGATTTAGTAGGCTGGGACTAGCTGATGTGGGTGGTCGGGGCTTTCCTCGCGGAAACCCAAAAGAAAGTTCGTGACATGCTGTCAGTAGGCATTAGTGACTATTACGTTAAGGGTTGGTTGTCACTATGTTACTATAGTGAGACTCAATATGGCTGTGTCTAGAATGGAATTGGAAAACTTGACTTAGAACTCACAAATACTGTTCTAGATGCAGCAAGGAGATGGCTATGGTCCGCATATCAATAATGGATATTATGATTGGGATTGACTGAGATCAGGTCTTTTATGCCAGGTAGCCCAAAGTCCCGACGCCATGGCTCTGGATCAAGCCCCGGGGGCTTGGCATAACATATATGGAGGAGTAATTGACCCAACATGCAGGGGAGGAGGATCTGAGATCTTCCCACCATTAATGGGGAGGAGTTCTCGTATCCAGAATTTTATTATCGGTTTATGGTCTGCACGGAAGAGGAAGAAAATGGATTAGCCTGCATGACGAAGGCCCACAGGATAGAAGGGAAAAGGACCAAAAGAAAAAGCTCTGTGGGCTTGGAGACTACCTTCCCCATGTTCGGAACCGCATCCAGAGAAAGGTAGAGCTTAATGTGGGGTGGGGTCAGGGCAGCAGGAGGTAGTTTGGTGGGCCTGGAGCAGAACCTCGAAAGGAGGAAGGGGATGGAATTTCTCCTCTTTGTTGCTCTCTGTCCAGCTCCTCAACTTATACCCTTTTGGGTGAGGTTGAGGTAGAGAGTGCAGAATATATGCATTGTTGAATGGAAGACTGGACTTATCTCCCTGGTCAGTGCGCTGGAAAGTTTTCCTGACCCAGAGGAGTAAACTAATCTCAGCTGCTTTGGAGAGAATGTGTTTTATTGGTGGGGCTTATGTCATAGGCAAGCTTAGTTGCCCCAGCTGGTTGAAAAAAGTGGACAAATCTCGAATGAATGACTCTGTTGTACAAAGGAAAAAGATGGCTGAGCGTTGAATCCTCTCAGTCTATGGCTCTTTTTTCACAGTTTGCATTGCTTGGGCGGTCTTAATTTCATCACACTTCATTGTTTCATGTAGTTTCTGCATTATCATCCATCAATACAAGTTTTTCTGAAGGTGGGTGTTGTCAAATGTGATACACATAACGACCAATATAACTGAGATACTTTTCACATTCCAGGTACCCTGTAACTTCTTGCGAGAAGTGATACAGGTGATGTTTACTATTGTAATAGCAGCCATAATATTAACAGATCTGACACAAATTGTATGGAAGCTCTGTGATTTCTTGGTGATAGGCTGTGTTAGATTGTTGCCAACCAGAGTTTACATTCAGTCGCATGCAGGAGAAATCGAATCTCATGAGACTAATGTATCTTCGTCGCAGGTTTGCAAGATTCCAGTGTGGGTGCCTGGTCTATGACAAGTGGGGTCTGTTTTGTGTTTGGTGTGGAAAACGTATTTATGGTTTTCTGGATTTGTAACCTGCAGATGAAGTCAGTTCTGCAACAGCTCTCATGGGATAATCTGAGTTACCCTGGGTCATCCAGATCCATGTGCCTTTTGGATGGAACAGTTTTATGAAGCCAAGTTGGATGTCCGTTTCACACTGTAGCTATCCATCATGTGTTATTCCAGATTTGCACAAACTTTGGCTTCATAAGTCATAGGGCCATAGTAAAATGCAATCTCCAAAAGAAGTACACATGAGTCATTAAACTTCTCGCAAACTTGACGAGGTGAACGTGTGTTTTTTTTCAAGTTAATACCCTATGGTTCTTTATGTGCTGAGTTTGTAAAATTGCTGAAAGTAAACTACTTGTCTGTGCTGGAGTTTCTTTCATTTTGTTTGAACGAACGAAATTTCATGATTTGATTATTCTTTTATATTCTGCAACAGTACCCTGTTGACATGTTATCATGTCGTTACCTTTATTACACGTGATATGATTGTGCACAGTAAATTGGATAATTCAGACAGTCAGATATCAATCAGTTCGAAGATTTACTCGAACGTTTTTACTTTCGGTATATGGTCAAATATTTTATCCTTTGCTATTGAAATATAATATTTGAAGTGTTGTAGAATTAGTGTTTGTTTTATAAGAGCCTTTTAATGTTAATTAAATTATCAGTGAATAGCCGGTACTGTACAGACTCCTCGCTGAAGGAGAGGTTTGCATTTGGGTCTGTTTGTTTTGTTTGTTTGTTTGTTTGTTGTTGTCTGTTCTGTCTGTCTTTGTTTGTTGTGTTGTCGCACAGAACTTTTGTGTTTTTCTCGCAAAACGCTTGTCGGAGGGTATTGAGACGAAATTTTTCAGCATAGGTGGACTATCATGTTAGACATGTTTTAATCATATTATGACATCATAGTACATAGTGTGGCAGCCACGTTGGAAAAATTGGAAAACTTTTTGACACTCTGTATCTCTTGAACACGCATCAAAGAAAAAATTTGAAACTTGACACATAGCAAGTTACTCCTCATGGGGAATGAGTGTGGTTTTTTTATCCCCGCCGCGGGCGGAAGGGCGGATTGTTATTCACCCGGGTCGTCCGTAGCTTGTCCGGCTGTCCGTCCGTCCGTTCCTCCGGCTGTCCGGCTGGCTGCGGGCGTCCCAATTTATAGCTTTGAGTGACGGAATAACTCATAAACTGTTCGCCATCGATTTGAAATTGTGGTCGTCACCATGTACCGACTGAAAAGGAAGACCCTATGATTTTGGGCGTGCCAGGCCAGAGATGGCGACTGGGGTGCGCCATGTCTTGAAAAAAAAAAAAAAAAAATTGTTTTTTTGCATCTATCGATTGAAAATTTGGGTCACACATGTACCAACTGAAAAGGAAGAACCCTATTGATTTTGGGCGTGGCCCGAATCCCAGATGGCCGATGGGTGCGGCCATCTTTTTCTGAAAAAAAAAATGTTTTTTGTAAAATAATGAAAACCGCTTTATTTGATTTCATTATTTTTCAATTGGCGGGGGATTCCCATCTCTGATGGTAATAATTTTTATGATGTCATAGGTGCTTCATTATATACGTCATAATTTGCCATATGTAGGAATTCTAACATCCGATGACGTATGAAACTTTTTTGAGCGTCATCTTTGGTTACAATTGCGTCCAAAAACTTTTGGACTAGACAATGAAAATTCAGCTTGTGTACTTTACTCGATCTAGGATTTGTTACAAAGTTGGACTATCTATTAACCTGACTGGTATCACCTGAGAAGGTAATTAATCCTCCCTTTACATATTTGCACAGAATAGGACAGATTGTTCCATCGACGGTATTCTCAATGACTATTTGCATTTCATGTAAGTTGGCCCCTTTTCTAGATTTCAAACCAAAGAAGGCTGCACCATCTTCCTTGTAAATGTGAACAACTTGATTTTTTTTTTTTTACGTAACGTTTTGTGGTGACGTGAAAATGCGTCCTGTTCGTGGCATCACTCAGTGTAAACAGCTGTTCGGGGACACAAGGTGGCCTTTCATCTGGATTAATGCAAGGCATTGTTACAGGTACTTGTCTACACATCCGAGCGTTGGAGGTAGAAGGGGTGGGGATGGTGGATAAGGTTTTCATTTACAAACATGAAGCAAATTCCTGCATTTCCTGGAGTGTTGGAGATACTACCAACTACTATCCGTTTTTGGTGAAATTATTTCATGAACAGTTAGGCCAGGCCTTACATTTACTGAAGATGGCAGTGAATTAGTCTTAATTTGTAAAGGGTGCGGCAATATTCAGCCTCCATTTCGGAAGGACACCGTAAGATATTTTGACGCCTGTCAATTAATGGCAACTGATGGGGGCACCCAGGATAACACCATCCGATGGATTTACGCTTGCTCTGCATTGCAAAACACAGGGTGGCAATATATAGCCGGCTCAAGATTTCAAACCCAGGTTCAGAGCAGCTCGGACGGGGAGTGTGCGTTACCTTTCGGATATCCTGCACCTTCGTGGAACCATATATACCTTCGTACAACATCAGATACGTCGAGAAATCCTCCGTCGTCAAATTAAGGCCATCTTGTCACAGTAATGGGTGACCTTGAGCCTCTGTCTTGCGCACTTATTCCTTCAGTTTTATTAATGTCTAGTTGGACATCCCCGCCTTGCATTTGATATGTAAATCCCAATATTATGATTAAATTTTTTCTCTCAATGTGAAGCGCAGATGTTTAATTACACTGTTTGAAGGCACCAATTCATTCTTTCATGAAACATTTCAGAAAGTCTTGCAATAGTATTCGATGCAATTTTCACAGTTACATACAATATGTTCTCAAAAAATGAGACATTTCCATGACTGAGGAACGATAAACATGCCATTTTGAACAGGTGTCAATCTAGAAAGTCAATTTTGCAAAAGGAAGAATTAACTATTTTTGCTTTGTATGACAACATTGATAAAAGATATCCTTTAGACGCGTGATGGGAGCGTATTGCCTGAGATAGCTGTGATATTCTGTAAGATTTCTTATGTTCTCTAATTGCCAATCTGGTCTACCCTCGGCGACTTGCATTGTCACAAGTGGCATCATCATCTCTTGCAGTCGATGCCCTTTTAACGTCTTTGTCCTGGGGTGAAGGTGAGACACTCGACGATCCATGGCAATATGTGGAAGGAAAGTTGCCGTAAATGCTCTCGCGTCAGTCTCTCATGGAGGCTTTTCGCCTTCACGTTGGACAACGTTTGTACAAGCAAGTTGCGTAAGGACGTTCCCACGTTGACTCGGAGTGTGCCTGAGCGGTGCCTGTGCGGAAAGTGTAACTCTTAGCCTTGGAATCCGACATCGTTCTCATGTGGACCTTCCTGTTAACTTCTCACAATAGAAAATCTGAATTTAGGATTGCCGACAAATGTAGCATTCTTCCTTTCACATTGAAGAGACAGAGCCAGCAGGAATTTTGCGCGTAACCATAGTCTGGATCTTTGAGATGGTGTGAAGTAAGCACCCATTGCAGGTAGAATACAGATTTTGTTGCTGACCAGTGCTTGTGGAACGTTAAGCGTTGCAGTGAAGGAGAGCAAAGATCATTATTCCCAAATCTGGTTTGTGGTGAGATATTGCAGAATCTCAGAATAAGGTCATAATTGATGCATAGATTGCAGCATGAGGCCACTTTATGTAAAATACTAGATCAGAGAGGGTCATCACTACTTCATGTAACCTTTCTGAGTGGCACAGCCTGCTGATTGGTTCAGAGCCCCGCAAAAACGATAAGCTGCCATGGCGTGGACAAAATTGTGTTGAAATGACAACGCGTACTTCGGCGTCATTCGTTACATATTTAGGGATAGGCAAAAGGTCGTGCATGGAAATAACAGCAACGCGTTCTGCTGATCAGTTTTAACGATTCATTGCTTGAGATAGACAATTGCAATGGCCATGTCAGTTTAATGACTCCTTTTCGTTCATGCATTAAACTGTTTTATGTTGTAATCAAGCATGGAGGCATGACTTTATACAGAGATGCTAGAATCCGAGAGGTACTGCATCGTGACAACGCATTTTAAATGAAGAGTTTTGTGGCTCACGGAGGTGATTCGGCTCCTGTGCTCCACAAATTCCAGGTAAGCTGAAATAATCCTGGGTGCGCTGCTCTCTTGCGTTTGGAAGGATACCGTAGGAGTTTGCACACACCTGAGCTGTCTAGCCTTTTTTTCTCGACGCCAAGCCTTTGACTGTCACACCTGGTGTTTCGCATACAAATAGTGCGAGGCATCGATGGTGTCTACAATCTCCTCCGTTCTTGAAGCCAGAGCTGCTTTCTCATATGCTCTCATTAGATTGGTGACTTAATGATCTCATTATGGCCTTCACAAATCGTAGGAGAGTTATCCGCAGACATTCCCTCATTTCCAACATTCCTCTCTTAATTTCCAGGGGGAACTGCAGCAGTGCACAGCGTTCAGGGGGGCACTGCATCAACTGCATAGTAACAGGAGGAGGGTGCACTGCTCAGCAGCATAAACTGTGTTCCAGTATGATGTAAAGCCACAGCCACATAATTAAATAAATTAATAAAAATATGGGATAATGATCATGTTTTAGACCGATAAAAACCGAGTTGGTTCCACTGAAGATGTCCTATCCAATCGTGGACGTTGACTTTCGAGACTGCTTTGAAAAAAAGATCTTTTACGGAAATATATAATTAAATTATTGGATCTTTTAAAGAAGAAGTAAATGCATCTGAGCTTTTACAGATTATTACTGTAAATAAATGGAAATACTTCGGACTATAATGTAGATTGGCAGATCACATGTTTGCCAAATCACACTTGCCAGTGCAAAGCAGAACCCCGTCCCACCTCCCTCCACTTACTTCCAGAGGTGGAGTGAAGTAAGCTGGGTTTTTTACATTGACACTTTGAGTTTGATGTGATAATTCACCGGAGGCTAACTTACCGAGGAACTTCGAATTGAAAATTGCTTATTTGTCTGCCTTAGCTGAATTTCAAACTCCACAACCCCCAGAACTGCCAATCCAGCTGTCTTCCCCACAATGCACCACCAGTGCCGACCTGTGATGTCCACTGCGAAATTCGGACGACGTACATACCTCTTTTCTCTCGCAAATGTCAGATTTAAATGGATTTGAATCGTAACATCCTGGATGTCAATGAAGCGAAGTGAGCATTTCCGTTGCAATCCACAGCATTGAAGGTATCCATCATCATTTGAAATCAAAACTCAATCACAGGTTGCCAACTTTTTAGGAGCCTTTTCACCAGCTGACCCATAGATGGTGGCGAAGGTTTGAGGTCGTTAAAGAGTCGTAGTAGTTAGTAATAGTGAAACATTTTACGCAAAAAATATCGAGGGGTAGGGGTGGAGAAAGGGGCTTGATGAGCCTTTGTCGTGATACTCTTGTGGCTACTCAGATATACTCTAGAGGTTTGTAGAGGGGGGGGTTGTCAGACAATGTATTGTCGACACAGGCATAGGGCTGGCTGTAGGAATCGTTAAGGTTAGGACATTGTGCGTGTTCAAGGTCTGGATTAAAATGCACTCGGCTCGCATCCCTGGCGATCATCCAATCGCTTGCAGACCCTCATGACAATCCAGCACTGAACACATTATTTGGACTGTGTCAATTTGTTTCAGATCCGCTGTAAATTACCGTATTTCGGATCAACGGAGAGTAGGCTTGCGTGAGCAGTCATGCTAAATTAAAGTATTATAACAGCCACTCTTTCATGTCTTTGTAATAATTCAGAAAGCGGATATTAATTGTGATTAAAAGAGGAAAAATAACAGGCACCTTTCACCTTCGCACCACCTCCGACTTATGGATACATACACATATCAAAGATTGTAACGCTTGCAATTGTCTTTCCTTATTTTAAAAACAGAACAAACAAATAAATCAATATAAATGTCACGCTGAAGGTAACCAGTACACCTTGGACGAAAAGGCATAAACCAGGGCTGACATTACTGAAAAAATTATTTTGAACGTGCCAAAGTTTTATCAAATAATTACTCAATACAGTAATTAGCAAGCAGAATAATTCTGATTGCACTCTACTGACAAAGGCTTTGCTTAAAATCCAATCACAAAGTTGACACAGTCGACTCTCCAAGGTACGTTATACGTGTGTGGGAATTGGTGAAGAATCCGAAATTTAATGAGAATTTTGTTTCCCCCCAGCCAGCAGGTGGGGAGAAACTTAGTCCTTACATAGTGTCATTGTCTGTGTGAAGACGCTTGGAAGACTTCGACCATTTGATTAGAATGGACAATTCCAGTAGGTTCATAGACCACCCTTGAATAATTGACTGGGTTGTGCCGTTGATGCACGTCCCTGCTTTGGGATGGAATTTTCCAAAAAAAAAATTAGGTTCGGTTGTGACTTGCATCCTATTCACTAAAGATGGTGCGGGATCTATAAAATCCAACAACTAATTCCGGCAGGACACAGGACACCCATATTCGTGTCTATGAGAGGGAGCGGTTACCCGCAACTGATCCATGGATTGCATGCGAAACACCAGGATGCTAGTTTATACTGGGTCAAGCGAATTCACAAACAGGTGAGGACAGACTTAGAGCGAGCGTGCGTACCTTCTAGGTATCCTTCTGCCAGTCCATGGTGGAGGTAATGGAGAGATGTTTCTTTGTATAGATCGAAATACAAACTCTAAGTTTACAAGATAATTTGGCCATCTTGGCCCAGCCAAGCGTAAGCTGCGCCAAATTTGCCCACTCAGGTGGATAAAGCGAGACACTTTGTGAAGCTAACCAAGTCCTGAAACACACTTCTGACCTTGAATAAAATGCTGGTTCTTCATCTATGAAAATGCTCAAAACTCCTGTCGATTTGCAACCAGAATTTCGTTGTTTCTTTGAGCAGAATCCAAAGGCCCCAAGCTTACACCAATGCAGTGTACTGAGATGCAGAGAGCGAGAAGGTGAATGTGGTATTAGACTCGAAAATTCTTGGCCTCAGGGTTTCATGATGGTAATTGTGTGTGTGTGTGGTGTGTTTGTGTGTTGTGTGTCTATACAATATATATATAAACACGCATTGCCATATTCCATCAAGCTTGATCTTCATTCATATTCAACAAGTGATCCGAATAATTTTTCCACTAAAACAAAACTTGCTTTTCGTATGTTTGGTTTCAGATTTGTTTTCTTACGTCTGTCATGTCATGAGATCCGAAAAGGTCATAATGTACTCGAATATACGGTAAGGGCATATATGTCCAGAGACACAGTTTTAATTGCTTTTCCCAGCAAAATGATACAATCTTATTACAACTTGTAGTGAATTGCCGAAAGTGGAAGCGTTGAATCTGTGTGGATGGTCTACTAAAATCACTATTGAATTACTCGAATTGTTTGAATTGTCAGATATGTTTTAAATTGGCAAGGATCGATTGTGTATTTATTATAAGTAAATTGGAAGTGAGTGTACAAATGTTTCTGTTCAGAGGAAACAAGCAAGAAACACTTTGTCACATGATTCCAATACTCTCTTACTGAATTACTCTGTCTGTTCTGTGTAGCGATTTGGAACATCCGATACCGTCACACTTCGCAGGTGAGACATACTTGCAAAGGTGGTGTCAACTATAGAATATTATTACCATCACTCAATGGATAATTTTCCAAACTTGGCCTTCTGTTACACCACAAATTAAGGTGATATTTTTCAATTTGCTGTTTTGATGGATTACACATTTGCCAGATTTTGAAGCATGTTACACATGGGGGGGGAAAGTTATGCAAGGCTGTGTTGTTCTTTTATGGAATAACTGAGAAAAAAAACATGTAAAACTAATCAGGGGCCATGGAGAGAACCTGAACACAGAAACACAAGATCAGCAGGATAGGGGATGAAAGGGAGACACACTCAGAACAGGGTTGAGGAAAAAAAAAAAAAATGGGATGGAGAGATAAGGGGACGTGGGGAGCGAATGATAGCAAGGAGTAAACAAGATCGATAACCGCAAACTCTCAATCACAGAGAGATGGAAGGAAAAAACTGAAACCTGATAGAGGTGCTTTGGGAGGATTAATGAGTGTAGACAATATAACACTGAGTTGTCAGATGAGGGATCGGAACCTGAGATGGTGGATAACGGCGCGTCCTTGAAGCCCCGGATGGAAAGAATGAGATTGAAGAGGTTGACAATAGCTTTGTTCCACAGATGGGAAAGGAAGAGGAATAATGAGTAGATGTGAGGAGTGGTTTGGTTTGGGAGTAATTATCACAGAGGGATAAACGGCAGATTATGTACCCCACAGAAACCTTGGAGGAGAGTGGGGGAGGTGGGGTGGGACAGCGTTGAAGAACATGATAGTGCAGAGAAGAAGGGAAGATGATGGAAAGATTAGAGAGAAGACCAAACCTGCTTCAATGTGAAAGTGATTAGGCCAGACACCCAGCTTTCATCATGGAAAGAATTCTCATGATCAAAGGCCTTGTTTGCCGCAGCCTTCAAGGCTGAGCAAGTTTGGGAGGCAAGGCAGCCAGCCCAGAGGGGCAAGCAGTGTTTCCATCAAAGTGTGCAGATAATGGCCTTGATTAATTTTTTCGAAACCATTACATTTATGAAAATAAAAATGAGTAACGTATGCATGTTGACAATGACTTGAGATTTATCTAGAGTTTGGTTTGATTATTTATCACAAAAGATGAGAATTGTTGTAATGGCAGCAGTTTTACACCAAAAAAACCCCAATCATATGAGAAATGTGAATTCTGGCAAACACATCCTCTAATGGTCAAGACCAAAGTCGATATAACATTCCAATGTTGTCACAACAGAAATGATGTCTCCAAAGGTCAATTAATGTATGTAATGCACCATTAGAAGAAATAAGACTGCAACCCTTCTTGCATCCTTAAATAAGCACTGCGAGAGAATCCAAAGGGGAGCCTTGCCATTTCGATGAAGCGTCTCCAACTGTGCATTAATCTGCACAGCAGGGTTCATTTCTTTAAATGTATACCAATAATATCCCAAACGGTGTCTATTGGAATAAATCAAGACTCCTTGCAGCCAAGGACAATGTTTGTGATGGCAATCGCTTTCACAGAAGCCAGAGAACTCATGCGTAATAGTAGTCTGCATTGTCATACATGAATTACAGGTTTTGGCGAAAGTGATGTGGTGTCAAAAATATGGAACAAAACACTACATCACAATAACTTCCTTGTGTACTTTTCACCTGTCAGGTACCCTGCACAGTGGACGAGGTGCAATTTTACAACCGAAGCATGGCAGCGCCCATATTGAACGGATCACACCAAATGGGAAGGATCTACACAATTGCCATTTTTAGGGTTCTGCAAGCTTATGGGCCATAGTAATTGAACATTCTGCCAATGGAGTACGCAATGATATCATTATCTTCTTCAAATCATGACCAGGCAAAAGGGTTTTACAAGTGATATCGCTTCCGTGCTCTGTGCTGGTGTGCACACTCCGATGGTCTAGTTATGAATGGTAACCACAGCCTGTGCCAAGGAGGGTTATTTCGTTTATGTCTGAAAGAAAATTTGAACTTGATCCAATATGTATTTTTTGAAATAGCATATTTTAGGCCTGCTTAACTTTTTTTTTTCCATGTGTATATGATGATTCTGTTTGCGCTTAATTTGATACCTTGTTCTTCCCAGGCATGTTTTCCTCTCTTTTTGCATTCTCTGTTAAATGTCCAACATCTGTTAACCTCTGCTTTCGGACCGTCTGCTGGCCATCCGCATATCCCCCTAGATGATTGAGGCCTGCAGGAATTACTTTTCAACAAGGCAGGCAAGGCTGGGCATTTGCTCTTTGTCACGGCGCAGGACACAAGCAAAGAGTGGCAACGGGCCTGCCCACTACTTTCCATTATCTCCTTAACATTTGGCAATTATTGATCAAGGGCTTTAGTACCTTCCATTACCTCCTTGTGAATGTGGAAAGATGGTAGTTGTGGGGCGGTAGATGATAGCATCCAGAAAAGGATAATTTTCCTTTCCTTCCTGGTTGTAGTGAGGGTGGGGAGAGATGGTAGTTGGGGGGGGGGGAGGGGGGAGTTCCACATTCTTAGTTTGCTGCAACATTTTCCCCTTCCTTCACTTGTCATTAGGCGCTGGGAACGGACTAGAAAATGCACTTTTTAATGAGGGTAATTCTGTGTGCTACAAAGCGTTCCACTTATCTGTAAATTATGGAAGCTGAAGCTAGAGTTGCGTAAAAAGGATGTGTGAGCTTATTTTGGACAGGGATAATTTGCATGCCATCTCCAAGACAGCTGCAGCTTTCACAGTCGCCTTGTTAAACCTGAACGCTGTGAAATGGGGGAAACCAATTGCTTTTTCTATTATTCACAAATAAACATAAACAATCACACCAATATCAAATCATCTTCTCTGTGTGAGGTTTAGCTGCCTTGACAGTCAGGCAGAATGAGATAACGATTTACCAATGATGTATGTTTCTATTCATGTCTTGGCTTGTTAGAAATTATCCAAACTTTTGGGATCATTATCCCAAATTATCCAAAAATATGATGATGGGATCATCACAGAATCTCTTATGCATGGGAACAGGTGTTGTTAAATTCCCCTGCGGAATTGCGGCCATCACAAGTAAATTTAAAGAACCAAAAGATGTAAATCGTCAGCAAGTGCATGGTCAAAATTCACAGCCAACCAGAAAGAATTTGAAAAAACAGAAGAGAGAAACTTGAGGAATGCTGGAAAGAATGCAAAACGACTTCGTCAGCTCAGGTATGGGACATCCACCGGCGCATTGCGTTGCTGCTCAACTTTCGCCTAGTACTCAGGGGCTCGTCTGGCCCATCCCCCATGCAGATGCCTGCCCACCCCATCTCATTGAGATGCTGATCAAACCTGCTGCAGACACGAGGCATGTGGTCGGCCCATTGCATCTCCACTCACGAGGACTCCCTCTCTAGGAATTGTGAGCAAGGATTCAACGTGAGGAAAAATGAGCACATGTCCATACAGACGTCAGCTGACGCTTACGGGCCGATGCAACATAAAAAAATTCAATCTTGGTCTCTCTTCAGTAACCGCTTGTGGACATGAAGTCCGGACCAGAATAACAGGATTTCTCCGAAGAAAAAGCCTTGGGTACCCAAAGAAATTAAGTCTCTGTCTCAGTCCCTGGTCAGAGTTCCAAGTCTACACATCCGCTAGAGCACAAGAACTAAAAGCACCAAAGTAACCTGAAGACTCGGACATTCATCGTCCTGCAGCAGGTACCGACAGCACACCCCCATGATCCAGTGAATCATGACTCCCCAGGCCCGGACCGCAGAAGTAGAGGATTAAATGGGGGTTTCTGGAGGCAGCCATTCAAATGAGCTGGGGAAAAGGGAAAACTTTTAATAGCCCGAAAGCCCAAAATAGCGAGACTGATTTCCTCCCCCTCCCATACAAGCAAATGTAAACAATGAGACTGATTCCTTCCCACCCATACAACCCACAATGTAAAATTGAGACTCATGTTATCCCTTCCTCCCATACAAGCAAATGTTAAAAATTTGAGGGACTGGAAACTTTTTTTCCAAGGGCCCCAAAAAGTTTTTTTTCAAAATAGGAGATGATTTCTCGCCCCTCCATACAACAAATGTTTAAATTCGCTTACTGATTATAAGCACTTTTTTCTCCTATTTTTCATTCCATGCAAAGCAGAAGCCAATGAATATTGTTGTCAGGTTATACTTTCGGAAATAACTTCACTTTTTTATTCATTCATCACATCGGAGCATATTCACAAAGATACTTTCGGAACTTGTTCTTGGTTTAGGTATATTTGTTGAGTCAGAGATGAAATGAATAACTTCTCTTAATGTTGTTTTTCTTGTTTGACCACCTCGAGCCACATATCATTTTGAGATTGCATGTAAATTGTTTTTCCATGTTGCAATTGAAACCATCAGTAAGTTTTCAGTCCATTGCAAGGATTTATTTTTTTTTCTTTACATCTCCACTTTACTTGTAATATATATTTATCCGCATATTTGTTTATCTACTTTTACCCGGTTATTTCTTCAATAAGACTTATTTGATTAATTTCTCACATTCTTTATGTTTTCCATTTAATACCAAGGCTTGATTACTCTCCACGTCTTTGTTTGGTTATGCTTGGTTCTATCATTTATAAATCAGTAAAACGGTGGTAGCACTTTAAAATTCCACCCAATATCTTAAACACTATATACTATAACCATAAAGGAGACTATTGATTCCATTCCTCTTAAAATATATCTTTTATCATCAAAAGCTCTCAAATGCTTTCTTATTTATCTCTTCGTATATAATTGATGTTTATAACTCTTCTTGTATTCATTTTTTCTGTACTCTTCCTTCTTTA
This sequence comes from Eptatretus atami, assembly GCA_035128595.1. Classification (NCBI taxonomy): domain Eukaryota; kingdom Metazoa; phylum Chordata; class Myxini; order Myxiniformes; family Myxinidae; genus Eptatretus; species Eptatretus atami. Next base: position 95,734,442 of record CM068961.1, read on the forward strand.
AGGTTTAAACAAGTGTAATAATGTTTAAAGTTTATGTTTCCTTGATTATATTTTTCTATATTCCCTTTAGCTTCTTATTAACCTTTCAATGTTAGTATTATCAATATATGTAAAGCAATAAACTTTGATCTCTAAATCCGTATAAATTCATCATGACTTCCCACCCAATTCCATTTTTAGAACTTACCATAACCTTTTATTCTTTGTGAAAAAAACATCACCTGACTTATAATTACTTGTATATATATAATATATATCAATTTATCAATCATATCCTCACATACATCAACTGTTCTTAATTCTTAAATATAAAAACTATCTGTCATAACATAACATGACACATTATCTTTTAACTTTGATTTAAATTATTATAGTAATAGTCATACAATTAACGACTTTGCAAGTCGGAATTGATGTTCCTATATAAATAGGTTCATCCAGTTCAATACTCTCTTTTTTCAAATGAATTAGCACAAAAATTCCTCTGAAAGCACCTCCGCTCGGTTCAAACTTTCGTATCTATTAATTAACTTTTAAGCCTGTTCCATAGATGTAACAAAGTTATGTTTTGTCGATTCTAACATTTTCCCAGTAGACTTTCCAAATACAGCATTATTCATTAATTTAAAAAGTCCTTCTAAAATCTGTTTTTTGTTCCTGTTCTCTTTTGTATTAAAATCAATCATACTTCTTTAACCAATACTTTGTTTACATGTTTAAAATCTATGATTTCCTCACTCTGCAACCAGCAGATAAATATTGTTCTCAAGTTCCTTTGATGAAAACATAATTTTATTTCATATATGTAGTAAGTAGTTTCTCTGGAGATTTACTTTATATTGGAATGACTGTTGGTAATCACTAAACCATTCTTTTCCTTGCGACTTTCTTTATTAGGGGCATAAGGTAGGTCTTTATGTTTGATGAGTTCTAGGTATGATATAACGTTGCAACAATAACGTCACATTCTTCAGGATACTCTTTATACCGTGTCATGTAAGAAAAATCGAACTAGCGTCGATCGAAATTCTTTTTGAGAGGAGACACAATGTTCTTGTACAACTTTTTTCATGAATGTTTTTTTAACCCATTTAAGTTTTCTCATAAGGAAAGATTGAGACATAGCCCACCCCTACAAATTGTTAGCCATCAGAATACATATGATGATTTGTCCCATTTCTTGTCCTCATTTGTCTTGTCCTCATTTGTCTATACATATTTGTCCTATAAGGCGTTTGTTCCTATTATGTCCTATAAGGGTTTGTTACATTTTGTCCTCATATCGTCCTATTAAGGTTGTCCTCATTCTTATTATAATCAGGAGATATTTGTTATTTTGCTCAGTAAGCATATCTCTTGACATACTTGAGAATTCCTCCTCTTTTAGCGCTTCTCTTATTCTTAAAAGCCATATCTACATACTGGATTAATTCAGAATCTGTTTTGTCATTTTTAACATAGCACTCCCAAGCCAAACCCGGCGGCTGTGTAATATTTTGTGAACGGGGTTGAACCATAAGAATTTTTATTATACAGACTGTTCTAAAGTTTCAAACACATCAAGCCAATGACAATCATCAGTTTTAAGATCAAATCCATGAATATTCTCAAATTCTTTATATTAAAACTTCTCCCAAACTTTTTAGCTGTGTTTAATCTTTATCGGGAAATACGAGTTTTATTTAACTTACCATAAGAAACTTTCGCTTGAAGGATTAGTTGTTTCTTGAAACTTCTCAAATGAATCATATAATCATACGGATATATTCCCTTTTGTGATAAGAGAGATCAATCTCTTCTTGATTTGAGAAATGTAATTTAGATTGGTAAGCTTTTAATATTTGATGCTAAAGTGAGATAATGGACTATGCCATTAAACTTGTATGTGTCAAGAAATCTGATATGTGTTATGGGGGGATGTTAGAATTGTTTTTGTGAATAGATGTATTTTTGATCTGTGTTGGGCAATGCAGAAATATCTCCAATGTCTTTGTAAGTTATTTATAAATAATGTGTGTCATAGTGAGCGTTGTGTGAAGAAAGACAGGAATAAGTTTGGGGGCTTGTAATTAAGATTACAACGGGAAAGCTGGACCTCTATATTTACGCGTAAGATTGACAGTGATCCCTACTTGACCTCTCTCCAATTTTCTCCTCACATACTGTAGTATGACAGATACTGTTCTCTTTCTAAATTCCTTTTTCTCTCCCTGTTGTTAATGACATTGGTTTATAGGTTTTACCCATTATTTCTCTTAAGTCTTATAGTCTTGTTCCAATCGTCTACAAAACTCCTTGAGGCTATCTTCTCCTCTATATAAGTTCGAACTGGTTGTGTTCATCACCAACAGATGATTTGAATATAATAACAGAAACCACAAGGAGTATTTTTTTGATATTATTGTGTGATGTTATTTGTTATTTGGTTGGAGAAAGCATTTTATCTTCAAGGGGATACTTTCAAAATCAGCATTATATCACAAAACGGATGTTTTATAGATTTGTAAAATCTTTGGAATATATGTTTGAACCTTCTTTGGTAATTAGATTACGGTTGGATTTATGATTACTAGCATTTTTGAATGTGATTTTAATTGTTCTTTGTGTGAAACGGAGTTGATGACACTCTCTACAAGGTAATACGTTTTAATTTTTGGTTACGAGTCAGTAAGTGAACTATATTCGTTATGGTTTCACTGAGTCAGTAAGTGCCACTATATTCGTATGGAATGTGTGGTCTGTCTGTCTTCTGTCCAAGCATAGCTCTTCGTGGGTTGTTGGAATCAGATTTGATAAAATTAGGGTGCGAGTTGTATCAGATCTAGTTGTGTTTTCGGAGAAGGGCATGATGCGCCCATTATGGGCAGAGCCACGCCCAAAAAACATGTGTTTTTAGGGGGTAGCCGCGTTTCAAGTTACACTCTTCTCAAGGGGGGTTTGTTGAATCTGGCAGGGTTTTGGTATTTGGTTAGCCCAATGGCACCTGCATAGCCCACGGAGCCTCGATTTTTCATTTGTCCAGGGTCAAGGTCCACAGGTCACAAACTTAGAAAATGTCAAAAATCAATAAAATTGGGCATCGAGCTCCTTAGGTTTGTTCAACTGTTTCGAATGAAGTCGGTTATGCAGTAGTGCTCTTCGATTACTACACTTTTCATAATTGTACGTTTTCCCGATTCCGCCAGTTTGGCCCGTGCGGTCCCCTCGAAGGTCAAATAAAATAAAAAAAGGCGAACCGTTGTACAATTGCCTGTTGAACCATCGCCGTCTCCAGACTTGTCTCTTATATAGTTGTGATTGGTTAATCTGTGATAAATTTTTGATGAAAGCATAAGTTGATTTTCCTTTGAAGTAAAGTACGAGAAGGCTCTAATGTGTATGTTTCATCATTTTTATAAGTTGTTTAAAAATTTTGTATGTTTGAAGTTTGTTTGTATCCGATAATCCTACTATCATTAACAGATAGATTATTCATTTTTCTCAAATTTAGGAATATCTCTCAATGACATTGGAAACTTTAAATCTTTAACATTTAATGTATTCTCGTATTTCTTATAACTAGTGTGGGCCCGATACGTGCTGCCCGACGTGCATTGCCGTACGTACGAGGCGTACGTGCGTGTCCATACGTGCAAAAAAAAAAAACAACTTTCAAACCGCGTGCCAGAAACAACCACACAGGCCGTCCTTGCTCTCGGTGGCCGTACGTGCATGGCCGTACTGCGTGCCCGTTACGTGCAAAAAAAAAAATTTCAAACCGCGTGCACAGAAACAAACCAACACGGCCGTTCTTTCGCTCTCGGCTGCCCGTACGTGCGTGGCCATTAGTGTGTGCCCGTACGTGCTGGCCGTAGTGACAAAATAAGAGAAAAAAAAGAAACAATTTGTGACGTTCAATTCGTATGCATAGCACCGGTGTCCTGTCATTGGTTTGGTAAATAATGGCCATAACTTGGGAAACCCATTTGTCCGATTAATTATCAAACCTTGAAAGGACATCCGACAGGTGCCCCGCAATATACCTGGAAGTTTCAATGAGATCAGACCATTTGGTTGTCGAGAAACAGCGGCGCAGACACACAGACAGACTACACAACAGAGATTTGCTGGATTATAGATAGATGTTCAACCCTTTAGGATTCCTTGTGGAGGATGCAAGGAGCAAGAACAGACATAGGAAACATCCATATAAGCAAGACCATTATCTTGTTTTGAACATTACAACCGTCTTTCTGAAGTTTTATTTCTCTTTTGGTAATCAATATAAGAGAAAGTTGAAGAGGATCTTGATTTTAATGATGTGTATATCTAAAAAGATTTATTTTTGTAATCGTAATCCACTATCTCTACAGCGTTAATCCAAAATCTTGTTTTGTCTCTGGAAGTTCATCGAAACATCACATCTTACAAAATCTTGAAATGATGAATAAAGTGGGGTTTGTCTCATATAGGGAGTAGTTTCATCGCCTTTTCTTACGCATATTCAATTTATACTCCCACATAAAACTTAAAAAGTTTTCATTTACACTTAATGTTTTTTAAATTATAGTTTCAATACTTTGTTTAACCATATAACAGCTTCATGATTGAAGTATGGTTTCCAGGGTCTTGAAAGCGAAACAAATCTCTATTTTTATATGCCATTTAAATGCTCCCATCAGTTGTTTTCAATGGAGAATATTAAGGCAACTTCCGCTTTCCTGCATTGTCTGTGTTTGCGTGATTGAGGTGTTTATTATAAATTTTTTTTAAGAATATCATTATTGCACACTTATCACATGTTTTGTTTCTTGGTCCAAGTGAGATATTTGTTCTGAAAGATCGAATGTGTGTTTGTTGGTTTGAAGGTTTGTTTTTTATAACATTTATATTCATGATTCATAACATCGACAGTACGTTGTATTCACCATATTCTATATAACAAAAACTTTGCTTAAAAATAAAATTTTTCTTGATGAAAATTCCATTTATTTATTGGTGAATCTGTGCAATGAAAAACCATTTTATCCTTCAACTTTTTTCACTTATAAATACATTGTATCAAGACACAAAAGACAAGTTTCAAAGCCAACTCTTCATTTGTAAAAGTACTGAGAAATATGTCAAGGATGGAAATTGAATAACGATCTAAAATACAACAACTATTGGATAAAAAACAATTATGGTGAATAATATGAGTTTCATTCCTTCAGTTGGAAGAGCTTTTAGTATATCTGGAAGAAGCATCAATTAATAGTAGCTCTAACAAAAAGTTTTTCTCTCTCTCTTCGGATTACATATTATTCAAAAACCAGAAAAGCAATAAACAAAAAAAAGTATCAAAAAGAGAAAAACCTTATGGTGAAGCTTTAGAAAGAAAACATAAGACCATCTGTATATGTAAGGAGAAAATTTGTATATTTTTTCAAAAACCCTAAAGATGTTAAATCCTGATTGAAATAAAGGATGTAATTATCAGGCGAATGAACATTTCTTCAACTAGTAGTTAAGGATCATTTTAAAATTACCTTTATATTAAAAAATGGTCAGTAGTGAATCTGTTAAAGAAAAAAAAGTATATAGATTCGTGCGTGATGTTTTTTCTACGAATTAAATATGAAAGGTCATTATTCACTGAAGATTTATGAGATTATGAGAGTGATGACAGTTTATGATAACCTGAGAAGTTTTGTGTTCAAAACATTAGTGATGAAAGTAGTTTTATAGATGGATTGTGAAAGCACCATTGAAAGTACCGAAGATGATTTTAGTTTAAGTAAAGTTTTTACTTCATAAATATGAATAAGTATATTGAGATCTTGAGCCCTTAATTCCTGATTCTCCATATAATATGACAATTTGGATTGTCCTGCATGTGATGAGTTGGGTTAAACACAGAGTCAAAGCCATAAACAATGTATATTCTGTGATTATTCTCAACATATGATAATAAAAAATATAAAAAAAGGAATATAATTCTTTTTAGATTTACACCAAAATGAATTACTTTACAAGATTGATTAGAGAAATGGAATGTAAAGTATGGGGGTGATAACACACCTTCCTTCACGATGGAAGAAACTGAACTATTAGAGAAATGTTCAAAGGATGCTGTTGTATATTATTCACGATTGCACATTTCATGGAAATATCAACACAAGGATATTGTCATAAATAAAAATAATGG
>CM068961.1:95760353-95774181 GCA_035128595.1 Eptatretus atami
AACTTTGTTCTGTTAGTGTTCTGATGATTTAAAATATAACCACAAGAGAAAAGGGCACAGAATACTTCCTCATTTTCATGGCACGACTGTGTTCTAAAAACACTTCGCCCTTTAACAAACTCACCTAACAGCCCTTTCTGTTTATCGTGCTTGAAGAGATAAACGGTGAAATCAGTATATGCAAAATATAAAGTATGTATGGCGCTTAACGTAGAACATGGCACAAAAGATTAACTCAAGAGTATCTCTCCCTTTGTGAGTGGACAAAATAGAATATAGGAGAAAGTGAATATGTAAGTGTCTTTAATCTCTAGTACGTTCTTCACAATTTTAACAATTCATTCTGCTGTATTTTGCCTGGTGAAAGGTGTATGAGAAAGTCAGTGCCGGTCTAGTTCATTGAGTTCCACATTTTGGGGCTTGAAGTCAGTCTCTGAGAGTTGGATCATTTTTAGCCTTGTATGCGTGATGGTGGAACGGGATAAATTGAGTTTTCAACTTTAATGCATTTGCTTGTTTTACTGCGCAGCGGAGGAGGAAATTCGTAGTTGATCCTGCCTATGATTAAGTTAGACTCTTTTGGGGCTTAGAGCTTGCTTGCGTTAAAATTGGTAAGACTTCTTGCTCTTGTTATTTGTAGAGAGGCGTGACTAAGAATGTGTCATGGTTCTGTATATTACTTTCGACATGTCCTATGGGAGGGGTGAGGTAATCGATGTCTACTCTTAACCTCTTAAGTACCTTTTTGCGAGTCGTGAGGATCAGCTGCGTAATTTTACATTTTGCTTGTAGGAGGGAGGAAATCGAGTGTCAACTTACTATTTTTTGTGTTTTGTTTGGGCGATTAGCAGATGTTGAGAAAAGGTTCGTCCCTTTCTTTTTGCGTGCTTCTACCATCTCATGTGAAATAGGCGCGCTGCAGGAAGCTCCATTATCCTCTAATTCCCGCGCGTCTGTTGACCTCTGGCTCACTGCCAGCAGATAGAATGAATATCACTGCCAAGGAAAGTGAATCTCTCCGTGACCTCAACATCCTCGCCACACACAGGTACAGACAGGATAGCAGTATCCAAGATGTCATTGATAGTCTGGATCTTAGTTTTGATCCAGGAAACCCGTAATCCCAACAGCTCCGACTCCTCATTCAGCACTCTGAGGATCTTCAAAAGGGGGAAACTCTGCGAAATCAAGGTCAGAGATCTTGACATTCCCAAATGATGCACCGCCGCTTGATCTCTCCCACATCCTCCCCAGAATCCAGACCATACAAACACTGAAAAGTGTGGGGGCCAGTGCGCACCCCTGATGAACTCCAGTAACAACTGTAAATAAGTCGGAGATGATATCACCACATCTCACAGCACTCTCAGTACCAGAGTATCGTTCAGACATCAGATCGATCAGTTTTGGTGGCACCCAAGACCAAGAATCCTCCAGAGGGCATCCCGATTCACTGAATCGAACATTTTGCACAGATCAACATAGGCTGCAAGCAGCCCGTGTCAAAGCTCTCGTCTGCCTTCGGTGAGATACATATTCGGACCTGAAGTGCAAGAATATGGTCAATCGTTGATCTTTTTTTTGTATTCAATGTCGAGGCTTGTACAAGAGCTAACACACAGAACGTACAGCAAGGAGGGCAGGAGAGGGAATGACAAAACAGTCGGGGAACAGAGACATGAGGAGATATGTGGCAGAGTGAGGGATGGGGTGGGGGTACATGGGGTAAACAAGATGGACAGGACAGGGACTTTCAGGTCCTTATGCGACAGCAGGGAATTTGAAGGAGGTGGTTTGGGGCGGATTAACGGGGGTAGAAAAGATCGTGTTTTTGGACAGGGGAAGACAAGAGATGGTGGTGAACAGCTGTTTTTAAGATCTGGAGGGAAGAATGAATTGAAGAGAGTGTGGGAATTTATTGCAAAGGCGGGAAAAAAGAGGAATGAAAGGGTGAAGGTGAGCAGTGATTCATGATTTTGGTAGGTTAACCAGTAAGTGCCATGCGGTGGACCTTGAGTGCCATGCGGAAATCAGGGGTACATATCGCAGACAGAGCAAGGGGGGGGGCGACAACAAAGGAGGACAGTGGAAGATAAAAGACCACCGACCCTGCAGTGAGAGAGTGAGAGGCCCAAAGACTCAGTCCTCACCGTGGGAGATACCAATGATCCTAAATGCCTTGGCTTGCACAGCGTGAAGCCGGAAAGGTGAGAGGCAGGAGCACCAGCCAGAGGGAGAGCAGTACTCAACAGGCTGCAGACAAATGCTTTGTATGTGGTCAGAAGCTCAGGTGGGTCGAGGAAGGACTTTGCACAATGAATGCCCAGTCGGCAACTAACTTTGGAGGCCAGCTTGGAAATGTGGCTTTCCCAGGAATATCATGGCAGATAGTGAGACCCAGAAGCTTGAATGAAAGGGCTTTTTCAAGAGGGATTGTTGAGAAGTAGATGGGGGTGGGGGGGGGTGTTCAAATGGTCCTTTCGGAGAGACATAGTGAGAGTGTGATGATTGGTCCGGATTGAAAGACATGTTCCACGTGTTGGACAGTTTATGATTTTATGCAGATCAAGCAGAGAGCGAAGAAGCTGCTTGCTTACCGGTCTGAGGGATGACCGATTGGTACGGCAGAGGTGGAGTCATCATCAAAGAGATAAAGAGGATTTACAGAGGGTCGGAGAGATCATTGATGAAAACCAGAAAAAAAAACAGGGCCCAGAACAACTGCCTTGAGGAACTCAGCCTGGACAGGAAGAGGGATGAGAGAACTTCATTTAGGGCCACACGGTGACTGCGACAGGAGAGGAAGTCTGTGAGCTACGAGTGGAGATGGTGATTAACTCTTCTGCATGAATCTTTTGCTGTCCCATGCATACCCACAGATACCGCACCTCGCCCATTGTTCATTTCGCATTATTTTTAACAAGTGATATCTTTTTACGATATGGACACCCATCAGCATAAAAACAAAACGTGTCAAAGGCAGAGGAGCACCTTGTGGAGCGGCAATGGCCATTACATATCTAGTGCCCCAATGTCTGCGGACGTCCTCTTGCAGTTGGGTACTTTTTATTCAGAGGTGATGGCAGGATGATTTGCACCGCGCCACCGTAAAACCCTCACTCCGCAAAACACACTAAAATGAAAAAAAAAATCACTGAAAATGCACTCCATGGGAGTTCCCTCTGTGCAGCTGCCCTTGTAGGGCAGCTCACCAGATGACAGGTTATTGTGGCAAGCCTGCTGGACCCCTACTCTTTGATATGAGGAGAACACAGGGTAAACCTTCGTTGGGTCAGATTGTGGTAGTGTGTGTCAGAGTGGTGCTGAAGTGTTGTCCACCAGATGGCGGTCTCCTTGGGTTATCTGCTGAGGGGGCCCCTTGAGTGGGTGCTTGGAATGTCCTATCCTAAGAGAGGATGATCACCTGTCTCTATTATCATCTGAACTCGAGCATTTTGAACATCGCTGGCACTCTCTAGGTTCGGAGACTGGATAGTAGCAAGATCGTGGTGGGTGGATACACCTACAATTAGTCTGGTAGCTCTGATGGTTACCATGTCCAAGGAGTTGCTGTAGCTGTGTCCAATAAGCTGACTCAATGATAATTGAAGGTAACACTGGTCAACAAGTGTATTATGAGATGAAGGATTCGTCACTCCTTGGGTGTCGTTAACCTGGTCTATGTATATTCTCCGACTGAGGTGAATGATCTCACCGTGAAGGATGCATCGATGCCACGCTCGACTCTGTGGTTGATCAGTTCCCAGGTTAGATCTGTTCTCGTCTTGAGGGATTTCAATGCATCAACTGGAGCTGATAGGATGGTTATGAGACATGTGTTGGTCCCCATGGGTCTGGAACTGTGAACCAGAATAGCACTAAGTTCCTTGACTTTGCAAGAAGTCATGGACTTAGGGTGGCTGGTTCATAGTTTTAGTGCCCACATGCTCATCGCTGGACTTGGCATTCTAAGCTGTGGGTTGTAGCAAAGAAGATTGACCATGTGCTCGTTGATGCTCGCTGGAGGATGATCCAGAACTGCAGGGTCCACCAGAGTGATCAGTTCTCTCAATACTGACCACAGGCTTGTGTGGCAACTCTGAAGTTGCAGCTTAAATCTTGGAGAATGGTACCATCCCAGCCTCGGCTGGATGTTGGCAAGCTCAAGGATGAGAGGGAGCTGATCTGGTTTGCGAACAGGCTGAAGTGGGGATTTTGGTGGTTTGGGTGCTTTGGGGAATCCTGAAGAGTTGTGGAGTGCTTTCAAGAAACCATCCTTAATGCCTGCAGTGGATATCTTGGAACTCACCATAGGTGAAAATGATTTTGTCTCTCAAGGGTCACTGGATACATTGACCAGAGTTACAGGACCAGGCTTATTGGCAGAGCTGAGCTGTTTAGGGAGTTGAGGCGTAAAACTGCACGTGTGCTGAGGGTGGACAAGGAGGCCTACATGCGAGGAATCTGTGAGGAGGTAGAGCATCGCCTGTGGTCAGTGATTCTCATCCTGCTTACAGGGAATCCATGCATTGCGTTCTCAAAACAGTCCCTGGTGGACTGCAGTTCGAGCGCGAGAGTGGTAGGGCTCTTGACAAAGGAGTCCAAAGTGAAGGCCCGCTGGGCCGGTGACTTTGAGCGGTTGTACAGGCTGATCCACCAGCTGTTGAGATGGATGTCAGGATGTTACTATCCCTAGTGCTGACCCTCCAATCAAATGTGATCCACCTTCGTTTGTGGAAACAAAGGCTGCGGTGAAGTGGTTGAAATGGGGTAAAGCTCCTGGGACCTGTGGCATCCACACTGAAATTCTCAAAGCTGGTAGAAATGCTGTACTCATGTCATTGCATGCAATGCTGTGCTCTGCCTGGAACACGGGCATCATCCCAACTGACTGGAAGAGGGGCATTGTTCTCCCTCTCTGGAATGGGATGGGTGATCGCCATGACTGCAAAAACTACCAAGGGGTAATGCTGCTCTCAGTGCCAGGCAAGGTCTTTGCTCGGATCATTCTTGATAGGGTTCGCCACCATCTGCTTGAGCACCAGCACCCAGAACAGTCAGGCTTTACACCAAAGGGTCCTTTCATTCAAGCTTCTGGGTCTCACTATCTGCCATGATCTTTCCTGGGAAAGCCACATTTCCAAGCTGGCCTCCAAAGTTAGTTGCCGACTGGGCATTCATTGTGCAAAGTCCTTCCTCGACCCACCTGAGCTTCTGACCACATACAAAGCATTTGTCTGCAGCCTGTTAGAGTACTGCTCTCCCCTCTGGGCTGGTGCTCCTGCCTCTCACCTTTCCCGGCTTCACGCTGTGCAAGCCAAGGCATTTAGGATCATTGGTATCTCCCACGGTGAGGACTGAGTCTTTGGGCCTCTCACTCTCTCACTGCAGGGTCGGTGGTCTTTCTATCTTCCACTGTCTCCTCTTTGTTGTCGCCCCCCCCTTGCTCTGTCTGCGATATGTACCCCCGCTTATTTCCGCATGGCACTCAGGTCCACGCGCATGGCACTTACTGGTTAACCTACCAAAATCATGAATCACTGCTCACCTTCACCCTTTCATTCCTCTTTTTTTCCCGCCTTTGCAATAAATTCCCACACTCTCTTCAATCCCATTCTTCCTCCAGATCTTAAAAAACAGCTGTTCACACCACCTCTTATCTTCCCCCATCCAAAACCACGATCTGTTCTACCCCGTTAATCCACCCCAAACCCACCTCCTTCAAATTCCTACCTTCCTTCCGAAAGTTCCCTATAGTGTGAGGTCCTGAAAGTCCCTGTGGTGTCCATCTTGTTACCCCATGTTCCCCCCCCATCCCTCTCCCTTCCATAGATCTCCTGATGTCTCTGTTCCCCACTGTTTTGTCCTTCCTTATTGTCTCCTGGCCCCCTTGCTGTGCATTGTGTGTTCGCTCTCATACGAGCCTTGACAATGTATGCAAAAAAAAAGAAGTGCATTAAAGGGGTGTCTGCTGTCTCAGTTTTATATTGTTGTACTTAATTGTAACTTCTTATTCACCCCTATCCACATGTCAGAAGAAATGAATGTCTTAAAATGCAACAAAAAACTTGCTAGAAGCCCTGAACAGTATACACACATTGTGGACGGATCTAACACTTCCACAACAAGTGGTGCCAGTTAGCGTGCCTTGCAAATTAGTTGTGCCAAGGAATCTCAAGTTCGGTTTTTAAAGTTCACACCTTGTAGGTTAGCTCAGTGGAATGCTTAGAGCCATAGGCGCACTCTGAAGACTGTAACAAAGGCTTGACCAATTTGTCTGAAGCCTCAGAGACCATTGCAGCTCTGCAGGTGCTCGAAAGCTGAGAACGTTGTTGAACACGCAGAAGCTAAATATGAGATTGCAGATAACGCTCGGTATATGAAGGACCCATGAATTTGAATTCAAGACTTGTCCTCTCCGCGATCTCCTTGGGTTCCACATTATATTTGCCAACACATTACAGTTAACACCAAGCTATCATAGGCATGAATTTACAGTTTCAGCCTTAACAGAAAGCATTACATTGTTGAACATTATATTTTACGAATCCCCAAGCAAGAATATTCTTCCCCCACTCCTACATTGAAGTGATTCTGCAGTGATTGATTCTGAAGTGATTCTACATCCACTGACGTGAGTGGGGAACAGAGACATTAGGAGATCTGTTTGCTGTACTCTTTACAAAGAAGCTGGTACCAAATCAAAGTTATATATACTTACAAACTTGGCCTCTTTCTGCTTTTCTGATCCTTCCTTTGCATTATGCTGACTGTCAGTATAAAAGTACATATATCTGGCAAACAGAGCGAATGAGGCTAACACCACTCAGCAGCCCTCGAGACGTTGTTTGCCTGTGTGCCGTGAGCCTAAAGACCCAAGATGATCAATGGAGGTTCATTGCACTCATCTCATGACAAAACCATGGTAATCAGATAATGTGTGTGCTCCATTATAACCACAGGTGCAGTATGTTATTATTTAATAAAATAAAAAAATTATTTAATATTATGAATCTGGATTCAGGGATTTAAATGAAACTTGGTCCAAGTATGTATAATGATGTAATAATGTGGGCATAGGCAGATCTGGTGACATGGATTGGTTTTATTTTTCATTATTTATTTATTTTTTTATGTTTTTTCACGTAATTATGAAAATTATTGTGAAAGATTTGTTATTCTTCGTCGACATCAAATGTAAAGCTTCAAGTCGAGTCATAAATCAAATGACTCCAAGGTTCTTATCCAAGCTCCAATCATGAAGGTTGACTCCACCAGGTGAAATTTAGCCTATATCGTTTTCAGGTGGCTACACATGTGGCTTGGGTTTGCAGGGTTCGTCTGGTGGTATCTATTTTTTAATTATTTAACTCTGTGGACTTTGAAGCTTGTAAGAGGAAATTACAGTATAATAATAAAGTCTCGATCTGCTCCAATGGAGATAATTTCCAAAACAATGTTCTTAGCATGCTGATTATAACTTCTGATTATGTATATATTGATGTCTTCTTACAGTAATTTCTAAGATCCATGATTGAACAAAAATTGTTTGGTTTAACGCACAAATTATTTATTTATAATGATAGTTTGGTTTAGTTTTCCTCCAAGTTTAATGATGTGCAAAAACTTTTCTAAAAACGTCGACACTTCCTGAAAATGGATGAATTTTAATGATTTTCTTGAACAGATATTGAGTTTGGTGGTGAATTCAAAACCAGGCCAGAGGTGACATCGCTCACTTGCATCGTCGAGTTTGGGCTTGCATTCCCTGCCATGTACAACAGTTGTGAAAGTTCATTCATAATGAGAAGGTGCACAAATTGATTTTGCACAACCTCAACACGACAGCTTCACCGCACCTGTGACAGCGTTTGATCGTACAGCATGTTTGCTCCACATCGAACACCAGTCCTCATCTGTGCTGTTCCTTATCATTAGAATTTTAGGGTTGACGAAGCGAGGAGGGTGGTCAACTCCCTTGCTGTCACACTCTCGACTGATCCTCTGTAGAAACTCGTCATCGGCTCCCTTACTTCCCTGCTCAAAATACCAGCTGACAACCCACCCAAGGCGGCATCAAGGATGGTGAGTTCCTTCATTATTTACAGCGTTACGTAATTGGCATCTTGCCTCTGTGATCAAGCTACAGCAACTCAACATCGGGTGGATAAATATGATATGTTGTTGTAAAAGCATCTCATTAAAAGTGATGCATTTGGGATTACAATTAAATAATTGTCAGCTTCATCAGGAGCACAAGGGTTATGATGGTTCAGAAGTAACACACTCGTTTTTCAGCTGTCTAGTCTAAGTTCGATTCCTGACCCAATTATAGACTGTTGTATTGGTGCTTCATATTGTTTGCCATCTTTTGGATGTTCAGTCGGGTGTCCCGTCTGCTCACATTTGTCGGTGAATGTTAGCGTAGGCCATGGGTGTACCAAGACTTTATTTGGTTATTAAGTTGAGCAAGACCATTGGGTACAAGGACCTTATTTGCTGGTGTACATTAGGCAAGGCTGGCAGGATATTCTTGAGGTATGCACTCGCACATCTCAGATGCTAATCTGGGTTTGAATCTCAACACCACTCTGAATTCTCACAACTATGAACTCTGGTGGAGTTTGTTTATTGCATTAGGATAGACCATTGTCGATCAGGACTTTGATCAAATTTCTGCTCTAACTTCAGTACCCTGTGCCAGAGTGGTGACCAATCTTGGGTTTGTTTTCTCCAGGAATAATCACCACTTCTGAGCATCCTTATGCGTTGCGAAAAGTACTGGTACACGTTAAATATGAGTTCCCTTTCCTGGAATTTCAACACAGGAGGAGGCCATTAAACCCATCAAAGCTTGCACGAGTATTGCCAACATATGGTTGTTTGTCCATGCTCTATCCTTTTTAAATGCTGAGCGTCAGGCAAAGAAGCAGTACATATCATTTCTAAAGTCTTTGGTATTACCCGACCGAGGTCAGAATCGAACCTCCGACCTCCCAGAGTCAGAGCGGACAGTCTAACCATTAACCATTACAGCACCATATTAACCTCAATGTTCACTTTACCTCATTCAAGTTGATGATGGATCGGGCGTTCTGGGGGATGGGGAATTTTGGAGAGGGTTTTTTAAAAAAAATCTTTTTTCACCAGTTTTATCTTTTTTTTGTTACTTTGACCTGATTAATCGAGATCGAGATCAAGATTATGGGTAAAATGAAATATATGAAGTAAAAACCCAGCCAGAAGTCTGAGGGAAGCGGTGAATTGGGGGCACGTCTGCTCTGTAAGGCTAGCAGTTAGACTTTCCATTCCAGTTTTTGATAAATTTGTGTTGACATTCCCTTCCAGCTCTAACTGATAATTCAAAATAAATATGAATTTGTCCTCAGTTCCTTTTTATATTCGCATGTTGGCTTCTGACTTCTGATTCACAGTGTATATTCAGTCAGAGCACAAAATATATTTGGCCGACCTTCCCCACCAGCACCTTCCCTCACCAAGGTAAAGTTTGAGGGCCACCCCAAGTTGAAGCCCCCCCCACATATATATATATATATATATATATATATATATATGTCTATACATATATATATAAATATATATAACTTATATAGACGTATATATACATATATATATACATGTATAGACGTATATATATACATATATATACATATACAGTATATACATATATAATAATATATATATACTTATATAGCCGTATATATCATATATATACAGGTATAGACGTATATATATATATATATATATATATATACATGTATAGACGTATATATATAATACATATATATACACATATAATATGTGGGGGGGCCTTCATCTTGGGTGGCCCTCAAACTTTACCTTTGTTATGCATATATAAATATATGTATATACATGTGTATATAATGTATATATATTATATATATATGTGGTTGTTCTTCTTTCGGCTGCTCCGTTAGGGGTCGCCACAGCTGATCATCCATTATGATCCGCATACTGATTTGGCATAGGATTTACGCCGGATGCCCTTCCTGACGCAACCTGGTCGCCTCTTACGACACAGGGATAGTGTATATAATATATATATATAATATATATATATATATATATATATATATGTGTGTATATATATATATATATATACATACATACATACATATATTAGATGACCCTTGAAACCGTTGGTTTCCGGTTGTGACAGCGGTTGATGAAAAAAAATAATTCAAGAAAAAAAAGATAGCTCCAGCGAACTATACCGCTGATGTTGTTTGTATTGATCAAATTCTCCGAAGAGTACTTGACTAAATCGGGAATTGATTTTTAATAATGTTTTTCGTTGCCCAATTTGAATGAAACTTGATACTGCACACCGCAGGTGAATGGTGAGTAAGGTGGCCCTAAAACTTTTGCGCTATTGTGTACCGTTTTGGCTGTATTTGGGGAACATACATACATATATATATATATATATATAATATATATATATATATATATAGGGTGGTCCAGAAAAATGAAAGTTCGAATTTCTCGCGGGCATGTTTGCCAAATCGTTCCTGATGTTGAAAAACGCAAAGAAACAAAAAATTAGCAGATTTGGAGGTGGTTTAGGGGTCCATCAAAAGTCTCTCAACGGATTCATTATAATGTCACAATACTAATAGGAAAATGAAAGGAAAGAGCATAAAATGTTCTCAGTGGGCAGTGGGCAACTGGCGGTCGGTGAATTTCTCCAATGGTTGATCCAAGAGGAACAGTTCCGTGCTTTTCCGTGTAGAAACAGCCATACTCACTCACTCTGGGAATCAAAAAGAAGAAGAAAAAAATTAGAGATAAAAAAAAGAAAATAAAAGTACTTTTAACACCGACCGACAGCGAACCGAAAGCTCAACTGACGTCTCCCTCTCTCCCACTGACGTCTTCTTCTCTCCCACCGGATGTAGCAACGTCCTTCCTCTTGATGGACCCCTAAATATTTTGGAACTGTGGCAAATTTGGCCAGGAGTATTTTCTAGTCAGGTAGAACAAAATAATCAACATGCCCCAAGAATATTCAAATTTTGAATTTTTCCCTATGATTTTGGACCACCCTAATATATATATATATATATATATATATATATATATATATATATATATATATATATATATATATATATATATATTATATACAGTGGGGAGAACAAGTATTTGATACACTGCCGATTTTGCAGGTTTTCCCACTTACAAAGCACGTAGAGGTCTGTAATTTTTATCATAGGTACACTTCAACTGTGAAAGACGGAATCTAAAACAAAAATCCTGAAAATCACATTGTATGATTTTAAAATATTAATTTGCATTTTTGCATGAAATAAGTATTTGATACATCAGAAAAACAGAACTTAATATTTGGTACAGAAACCTGTTTGCAATTACAGAGATCAGAACGTTTCCTATAGTTCTTAACCAGGTTTGCACAGACTGCAGCAGGGATTTTGGCCCACTCCTCGATACAGATCTTCTCCAGATCCTTCAGGTTTCGGGGCTGTCGCTGGCAACACAGACTTTCAGCTCCCTCCAAAGATTTTCTATTGGGTTCAGGTCTGGAGACTGGCTAGGCCACTCCAGGACTTGAGATGCTTCTTACGGAGCCACTCCTTAGTTGCCCTGGCTGTGTGTTTCGGGTCATTGTCATGCTGGAAGACCCAGCCACGCCCCATCTTCAATGCTCTTGTTGAGGGAAGGAGGTTGTTGGCCAAATCTCGCGATACATGGCCCATCCATCCTCCCTCAATACGGTGCAGTCGTCCTGTCCCCTTTGTAGAAAAGCATCCCCAAAGAATGATGTTTCACCTCCATGCTTCACGGTTGGGATGGTGTTCTTGGGGTTGTACTCATCCTTCTTCTTCCTCCAAACACTGCGAGTGGAGTTTAAACCAAAAAGCTCTATTTTGGTCTCATCAGACCACATGACCTTCTCCCATTCCTCCTCTGGATCATCCAGATGGTCATTGGCAAACTTCAGACGGGCTTGGACATGCGCTGGCTTGAGCAGAGGGACCTTGCATGCGCTGCAGAATTTTAATCCATGACGGCGTAGTGTGTTACTTATGGTTTTCTTTGATACTGTGGTCCCAGCTCTCTTCAGGTCATTGACCAGGTCCTGCCGTGTAGTTCTTGGCTGATCCCTCACTTTCTCTTGATCATTGAGGCTCCACGAGGTGAGATCTTGCATGGAGCCCCAGACCGAGGGAGATTGACTGTTATCTTGAACTTCTTCCATTTTCTAATAATTGCGCCAACAGTTGTTGCTTCTCACCAAGCTGCTTGCCTATTGTCCTGTAGCCCATCCCAGCCTTGTGCAAGTCTACAATTTTGTCCCTGATGTCCTTAGACAGCTCTTTGGTCTTGCCCATTGTGGAGAGTGTTGGAGTCTGATTGATTGAGTGTGGACAGCTGTATTTTTGCAGATAACGAGTTCAAACAGGTGCAGTTAATACAGGTAAGAGTGGAGAATGGGAGGGCTTCTTAAAGACAAAACTAACAGGTCTGTGAGAGCGGAATTTTAACTGGTTGGTAGGTGATCAAATACTTATTTCATGCAATAAAATGCAAATTAATTATTTTAAAATTATACAATGTGATTTTCAGGATTTTTGTTTTAGATTCGTCTTTCACAGTTTAAGTGTACCTATGATAAAAATTACAGACCTCTACGAGCTTTGTAAGTGGGAAAACCTGCAAAATCGGCAGTGTATCAAATACTTGTTCTCCCCACTGTATATGTATATATAATATGTTTATATATATATATTATACATATATACATGATGAGAGTTTTAGTAATATACTAGACGACCTGTGAACTCGTTGGGTTCCCGTTGTGACAGCGGTTGATAAAAAATCATTGAAAAAAAGAAAAGAAAAAGATAGCTCCAGCGAACTATTCCGCTGAGGTTGTTTTCATTGATTAAATAATCCCGAAGAGTACTTGACTGAATCGGGAATTGATTTTTTAAATAATTTTTTTCGTTGCCCGATTTGAATGAAACTTGATACTGCACACCATGGGAGAATGGTGAGTGAGGTGGCCTGAAAAGTTTTGCACTATTGTGTACCGTTTTGGCTGTATTTCGGGAACATACATACATACATACACACACACATACATACACACATACATACATACATACATACATACATACATACAAGATGAGAGTTTTAGTAATATATAGATAGATTATACACACAAAATGGTGGAATTTGTTCAAGAAATTTTAAAGAAGAAGACGCTTTGGTCACAAATACACATACAAACATGCATAACCATATACGTTTGCTCAATTATAATAAGATAAAAACAGCATGAGAGTCTGTCTGTCTGCCCGTCCCTGAACTACTCCCTCAGTTTTGGGGTTAGCCCCGTCAAACTTTTTGGGGAACCTTGTTGGGTCCCAGCAGGTGTCTTCAGGTGGGTGGGAATTTTCATAAAATTTTCAATACAATTGTGCTTTTGAGTTTCCACCTGTACGAAACTGCTCTCTCTTTCATCTCCTCTCTTTGTCAAGACTGGAGTACCCCAGGGCAGTATTCTCAACCCAATTTTATTCCTAATCTTCATCAATTATCTCTAAGATTCTCTGGAAAATCCTCTTTATCTCTTTGCTGATGACTCCACTCTCTGCTGTGACATCTCTCATCCTTCTGACAGACAGGCAAGCAGCAGCCTCTTCCCTCTTCTCAGACCTTGACAAAATCACAAACTGGTCAAACACCTGGAACATGTCTTTCAATCCTGAGAAATCTCACATACTGGTGTCTCTGTCTCTCTCCCATCTCTCTCTATCTG
>CM068961.1:95809818-95849558 GCA_035128595.1 Eptatretus atami
TCCTTAATAGAACCTTTGAGAGTGAAGAGAAAAGTAATGTCATATGGGGCTTTGGCAGCACCTAGAGTTGCAGCTCTTCCACGAGCCTTCGACCCTCGGAGGGAGGGGGTGTGGGATGGGAGACAACTAAAACAAACTGAACACCATATTCTAGATGAGGCCTCACTAAATTCCGATACAATGTTAACACTACCTCTTTTGATTTATAATTTACACCCTACGAATAGATCCCAAAACCCTGTTAGCATTATATATTGCTGCTTGGCACTATAGTCTATTTACCCCCCTCCCCCACCCCCCAATATCAATTACTACTCCCAGATCCTGTTTCACATATTGTCCCTCAATGTATTGTTGCGAATTCGTGCCCCGCCGGCGTGCGAACGACCGCGTTTAACCAATAGCGGCCGCTTCGCCCACCGACGTGCAATTCGTCGTGCCCTCTCGAACAACGCCGGGAGCTAGTCACGGGTGGGGGTTTAACCTCAACACAACTCAGTCCGCATTCTACCCGCGCGAAATAGGGTCCGATCGCCGAATGGTCGATTTACCTAAGTACCGCGCGGATAGCGTACCGAGGAGTTGTACCACGCCACAGGTCGACTCCGGACACGAACCGCTTAAGCGGCTCGTTCCGTGCTACAGGGATAACCGAGCGGAGTTATCGTCAACCTTGACGGTTCAGATTAGTTACCGGGTGTTTTCAACCCACTATTAATCCCTTACGTGATGCAAGATGGAGATTTAAACAAAGGAAAGGACGCAGCGAAACGGGGAACAATTGGACCAGCACATTTATTACGGAAGCACGGAAGGCACGTATATTACAGTCAAGCAAGAAAACACAATAAAAGCAAGCAGATCTACAACCGAATATGATTTACACGGCAACAATTATAACAGTTCTACTTTTCAAGACTGGCGCCACCCACAGACATTTACACAAAACCCCAAAAGAAAAGGAAGTCGCGACTTCCCTTAGCGCGTCGAGTCCTTGGCGACCGTAACTCCGAGTCCCTCCGGCGTGGTCCTGTGCTCGTGCCTCGCGCCTGCACGTGTCGTCGCGCCGACAGGGACGAACGAACAGAACCTCCGACCAGGAGCAATCACCACAACTCTCACAATTCTCCTCAGGGACAACCGACCGAACCAAGAGCAAGGACTCTCCACCCCTCGACAACCGACCGAACCCAACTCGAACGCCCACGCCTTTTGTAGGTAGGGTTCCGCCCTTTGCCCCGCCCCGTTTCTGGCTCCACCTCCCTTCTGGAAGCTTCCCAAAAAGGGGCGTGCCCTCTCGTTCCCCTCCCCGCGCCGTGCGGGGACGAGGAAAGTCAGTTTTGGCTCGGGCCAGGGAATTATTCCCCCAAAATCAGGCCCCCACCTTTTTCACCTTTGACCTCTGGCTCAAATCGCACCTCCCCATGCCAAAGCGCGGGAAAAGCAGAAGGGAAAATCCGGCGGGAGATATTCAAGCGGGAGTTTTGGCGGGGAGATGCCCTTCGCACCCTGGTTGCTGCTGCCACTCCGCTCCTTCATTCGTCCCGCGGAGATCGTGACCGCACGGTGCTCGTTGAATGGCGAGTGGCGAAGATGTGGTAGCGTAGTTGTGGAAGGTGGCGTCGTGGTGTGAATGGCGTGATTGTTGGCGTCGTGTAGTGAATGGCGTGATCGTTGAGATGTTGGTTGTGGCGATGTTCGTTGTTGTTCTTGCACCAAAATAACGACAGCAAAAGAAAAACGACTAACTGAAGAATCGCAGCCCGAATGGATCACATATATTCCCTCTGTACAACGGGTTTGGGCTAACTACACATGGGACTTACCGATATATCTCACCTGAGGACCCTTTATGGTGTAATGCGAATTTCCACAGCCGTAACAGTATAATCTCCTCGGTCCTAATTACATGTTCATTATCCTGAGATAATGTACAAAAATGGCTCTTCTGCTGATGGTGTAGCGGGCAATAGACCAGCCCTCTTCACCCACCTCTAGTCTACATTTAGGTTAGAGCTATTCGGGTTTGAATGAGGTTCGAGCTCCAAGAATTAGGGTTTGGGTTAGGGTGATTATAATGCTGAATATACCTGGAGTGTAATGTGGGTGTAACCCCCATACTCTACCCAGGTATAAACTAATCAGAGAAAAGGGTTTTAGTTGTTGCACTGTTGCAAAGGCCCCTCTGTAAAAGATACCATGAGGGAATCTTGTAAATCACATTGCAGATGGGACAACCAGCTTAACTTTTACTTGGAAAAGATGCCACACTCCAAGATGGATTGCATCCTGCCAGCATCACGGCAGATGATCGGTTTGGTTGGATTCTGTTCT
This sequence comes from Eptatretus atami, assembly GCA_035128595.1. Classification (NCBI taxonomy): domain Eukaryota; kingdom Metazoa; phylum Chordata; class Myxini; order Myxiniformes; family Myxinidae; genus Eptatretus; species Eptatretus atami. The sequence continues at coordinate 95,812,153 of CM068961.1, forward strand.
TATCAGGAAGAGAAGCCAATATCAGACAGACAGCTCAGAGGCAAGAATGTGATTGACTGCATTTAATTGTACAATAAATATATTTAAAGACAGCATTGAGAGCACACTGCAGTTTCCTGACTGCGAGTCAGAACATCCTCCATCAGGGTCTTTGCCCATTTGGAAAATCGAAGTCTTTCTTTGCTGTAACTTTTTCATACAAAATCGATAATCTGTGCTGTGATGTCCCAGCTTTGCCTCGGGGTCAACAGAATGGTCACTGTGGGATGGCATCGCCCGCGGTCTAAACGCAAATGTTGCCGCTTTGTGTACCAAACGGTGGTTCTGCAATGTTAATGGCAGAGAGGGCAGGCAGCGCTGCCTGTTTATCGTTCTGCACCAGCAAGCGAGTATGGCTGCCAAGAAGTCTGTGCCATATGCGCCTTTCTCAGGCTCTTGGCCCCCGGAGGATACCACGCAAGCTATTGCGACCCCCTTGGCCGCCACACTCGGGGAGCGGCCCGTGCCAGCACCAGCTCTTCTGATGAGCGAGGACCCTAGCACTGTTCCACCCTTGCACTGTTCTTGTGCACGCTATTTGTGATGAATATTTGACGGCGCTTTGAATGGAGAGGATTAATGTGTGTATCGGAATGCCAATGCAGTTATCGCATCACGAAACCCAGACATGCGGGGGACACCGTTGGGTGAACACAACACTACCACGGCAAGAGTTGAAAAGGAATGCAACCTTATAATGACTCCAAAATGTAAAGTTGGGACTATTTGAGCTTTATGCCTTCTTAAATCACTTTCAAACTTCTTCCCTGGGGAGGATTACTGTGGTTATCACACTTGGCTCAATCCTTGTGCAATAATTCCACATTTATCGTTTCTTCTGCCATCATTACTGCAATTTGGTTAAAAAATAAAATAGAAGCATTTGTTCATTTTGAATTTCACTGCAGCTTTTGAGATGCATAACATAACGAGGATTGTTTTATTACCGCTGTCATAAAATCGGGATTGGGATCCATCATGCCAAAGGATATACTTTTCCGGATGTGTTGGGGAAGGTGGGAGGTGGGGGTGGATTCATCTGAAAAATCACTGCTTCGATGAATGGCAGCAGGTTTGGAATTCAGAGTGGGTTACCTGTTACTACCAATCGTTAACTGCCATTACCTACCGCAACAAATACACACGCAAATCGCTCATCACCAACTTGGCTCGGCCAAACATGCATGAGATTCGCCATCTGATGACCTCCCTCCACCAGCTCAAATGCCACAAGTGACTACAGGTGTGCTGCAGGAGACCTGTCCAGTAGATACATTGTCCCAATCATGAACTGTATAGAAGACTAAACCAGGAGATGAGGGACAGTAGACGTGGTAGATTTCGGACAAACACAGCCGCTGAGCTTGAGGGAAGTGATGTAACTTCCCTGGGCACTCTCGGCACCACTGACACCATATTTATGACATCACTTATTGTGGGACCAGGATTTTGTAATAATTTTAATATGAGTTCCCTTTCAAGGAACTTCGATGCAGGAGGAGGCCATTAGTCCAATCAAAGCCTGCACTATTATTACCAACTTATGGTTCTTTGTCCATGTTCTCCAGGTTTTAAATACTGAGCATCAAAGCAAGGAAGTAGCACATACCATTTTTAAAGTCTTTGGTATGAGTCGGATGGGGTTCAAACCACCAACCTCCCAGACTCATAGCAGATGCTCCTAAGCATTATGTCACCAAGTCTGGTCAGTCAGGTCTAATGTTTTCATTCTTCCAACTGTCACTGTTCTGGAATCAAGGTCCATACAATACAGCATACCATCTCAGTTGTGGTCCAGATAGTGCCTCACTCACATCATGCTGGCTATAATCGACAAAATCCCACATACTCTCCTATTTGTAGTTCACTCAATGCCGTATATCATTTCAGCTGTGGTCCCTCACAAACAGGTCTGGATCGGTAACCTAGGCAATTAAACATCAACAAACTTCAAATCTTCTTCCTTTGTGCAGACTGCCAAAGCTTTGTGTTAACAATGTAGTAAGACCTATTTGGGGGCTATAGTTAGAAACAGGTTCTGCTTGGTCAATCAAAGCCGGAACAGCTTAGGGTTTTAATGCGTTATTGTCTCTGGAGCACAGCAAATAAATCGTGTGATTAAAATATGCATGAATGCCATCAATTAGATATAATTCATTTATCATGTGTCCATGTGGGCTATTTAAATTTCTAAAATAGCAATCATGTTAAAAGGTTTTTGTAGACTTTGTTGAGAGCAGAGCATAATATGATTAAGTGTGTTTAGTTCAAGCCTCCTGTTGTAAAGTTCAAGCCTTGTAGTTATGTAGTCCATCGACTCGTGCACATATGGTGATGGAAATCTAATCGCACTGTGCTCGCTGATGTAGTGTAGCGGCATCATTTTGCCTTTGATTTTATAGGATGTAAATGTGCTTGAGCTCTGGTTATTTGAGGATTTCAGGTACGGTTTCCCCGGAAGAAGTAAAGTACAAGGTGGTCGGATGGTGGCGGTTTGAAAAAAGAGAATTGACTGGGAATCCAAAAGTCTCGGACGTCTTTCTTTTCCTCTACACTAAACTTGTGACCCCGACATCTAATTGGATTGACAAGGAGTTACAAGCGAGCAACAAGTCACCAGGAATGACCGAGCAGCCGTGCTCTTCCCGGTCGCTCAACCAGCCTCATCGGTGGCAGTGGTTTTGATAAAGCTGCTGCTATTTTGGCCTAACGACCCACAGCTGTGGTTTGTACACCCAGAACATTACCACTGAGTTGACACGATTCAAATACGTTGTTGGCTCCTTGTCACCAGTGTATGCAATGGAGGTGAGATATTTTACTGCAACCTCCCATGAACAACCAATACACAATTTTGAAGGCCATGCTCATAAATTGTATGACCCTCTCTCTAAGCACCGCCACCTTCAACAACTTCTTACAACCGAGGATTTAGGAGATTGAAGACCCACGTAACTACTGCGTCATATGCAGCAGCTTCTTGGTGACCGCCATGCTGCCTTCGACCAGTCGCTTCTTCATTTGTTGTTCTTGCAACGTGTACCACAACACATCCGCATGATACTTGCAGCGAATGCAGAGCTGGCACTACCCACCATTGCGGATCTGGATGATCATCTAATTGACACCGTTACACCAACCGTTGCTGATGTGACATCTTCACCACAGCACATCACACAGCTACAATCTGATATGGTGGATCTTAAGAAGCTCATCCTGGAGCTCCATGCCGTGCAGTGCCAGTCGTGCCCATCTTCTTGTACCCCTTGTAGGAACAGAAAGAAACACCGAACCTCGTGCTACCATTCGCCTTCACCTTCTGTGAACACTCCAGATTGGTGTTGGTATGACGTGACCTTCGGTCCTAATGTTCGTCAGTGTAGGGCACCGTGTTCATACCGGCCACAGGGAAACGAGGCCCACAACGAATGGCCACGAGTTCACCTGGGCCACACGCCAGTCGCGTTCTCTTCCTCGTGGTTCGTACTCGCAGACTGCATTTTATTGTGCATACAGGGGCAGAGGTGAGAATTTTGCTGCTGTCTGCCGCTAAACGAAAAAAAACCACAGTTGTGTGCAAACCTTCAGTCATTCCAGCAATGCAATCTCACGATTCAACCTTTGTCATATAACTTTACCTATATAGATGCTTACCTTCCTTGCTGAGACTTTTATGTGTAATCATAAATGTGCAATCCTTATTGCATATTTCAATTCATAACAATACATGGCCTATCTTGCATTACCGGTGAATACCTACACATCTGACCTTGCAGATGACATACATATTATCCTGCACATCCGTTTTGCTTACCACTGGATCGAGCTGTTATTCAAATGTTAATTCTGATGTTAACTCAAATATTTACTCATCCCTCTCCTGCTCCACTGCACCCCCAAGCAACTGCTGAGAAATATTTTATCAGAATGTATTTATTTTAACTGTTGTGGGATGGAATTATAAATGCACACACAAGCATAACCGATGCACACATTAATACACACCGATGATGTCATTGTTTGATCCCCAATTGCTTCATCGTGTTGCTCCGTTAAACATTCCCTTCTTGATTTGTGAACTGATAAGGGACCAAAAATGCTTTGACCTCCATCGTTCCAACATATTGAATGGATAGTGAAGGACATCCGGGCATTGATGGATTCCACTCTGTTCATAATGTTAATGCTGGCAATTCGAGTCATAACCAAGGCCTGTGGAAAACAACAATCAGAGCATCATACAGGAAAAGGTGACTGCCTGTGGCAGAACTAGATGTTAAAATGAGAACCCACAATACTTGAGACCGATGAAGAGCCAAAATTATTATATAAATATTTTATGATAATATGGACAAATCGCACCTCCTGAGTTGGCGTTTCAGATTGATGTATCAAATATGCTGAGTCTTTTAAATCTCAAGAAAAAAAAATGAAGATTTCATTCCTTTGTGGAATTGAGGGTCCAGTTGATGTCTGTCCATAATATTCACGAGACTGGGGGCTGAGCTGACCTGCTTGGAAATATGGCACTCTCGAAGTGACGTGATGCATCCCAGATTGCTCGGTGCGTATGCGCAGAGACCCCAGTTAACAAAGTTCGTCGGAACAAGCGTGGGTGTTTTTCATGCCTTCCAGATAAGGATTGTAGCATGGAACGACTGAAAAAACTTTTAAAGAAGCCGAAAACACTTGGAAACATACCTATGAGAAATGGGTGTGCCTCTGCACCAGAAATATTTGGAGAACTTTCTGATCAACTTGTCCAAAAAGTTTATGTTTTGCAATCTGTATTACAAAAACTCCTGATGAGACGGGCCCATGAAAGGTAATTGTTCGTAGATGGGTGCGATCTACCCAAACCTTCATGCTTAACAAGATGGGTAGATCATATCTGGGGCATATCAATGCACAGGGTAAGTTTAAAATGATTATCTTTACTATTAATCATGTTTAAGAGAAAGGTAGGGGGTGATGGAGTGGAAGTTGTATGGGCTGTGAGTGCCATTGTGAATGTTTTTTGTTTGGTCTTTGAGGTCAGAAGAGAAATTACATGAGATCTTTGCATATTTTGCTGAAAGAAGAAGCATCCATTCGTGTGTGTGTGTGGTGTGTGTGTTGTGTGTGGTGTGTGTCGTTGGTTGTTGCTTCATATGCAGGTTTCAGAAGGTGGAACAGAGACCTCCCAGATCTCAAAGTATCCACCTACGTTTTCAGTAAGGGAACATGAAAATTTGGAAAATTTGTGTGAGGTGGGTGAGGGATACCTTCTCTGGTTTGTTGTTTTCGTTTTTGCATACAAATTTGATTCGGTAGTCTGTTGAACTTTTCACATACTCAGTCAATCCTACTGTCATCATTACATGCACTTGGTTGAGTTCCATCAGGCCGCTACCTCCTGCTCTTTTCTGCAGGTACATTCTCGGGATGCCTTGATTTTTGTTGAACATTTTGTGGACAGTGAGGAGTTTCCTTATTTTGATGTCTCGTTTGTCGATTTCCGCTTGTGGCCAGTTTATTATTCCATAGCTGTAATGGAACACTGGTATTGCGAGTTGGTTTGTGTCTTTAATTTTGTTTCTTGGAGAAAGATAGGTTTTCATGATCAGCCTTGTTCACGCAGGTATTCTTTGATAATTGTTTTGTGCATTTGTTTGCGATATATTTGGTGGCCATCTTCTAATCCGAGGTATTTGTATGATGCTTCGTTGTCTAATTCCTGTGTTGTTGTATTTTGTCGACTTTTATGTCTGTTTTTGTTGGTCTACCTTGTAGGAATGTGCACTTGGCACACTTATCAAGGCCAAATTCCATTTGAATGTAGTTGGAGTAGCGTTTCACTAATTTCATTTGTTCTGCCAATTTTTCATTGTTTGGTGTAAAGAGTTTTTACCCCTCAGCCCGAATTGGGCTAAGGGGTATTGTCGTCACAGGCGTTGTCCGGGTGTCCGGCGTCTGTCAACTTTTGTTTCCGTCAATTTCGAGGAGAACGCCTTGTCCGATTAAATCCATTTTTGCAGAGTATGTTGGGGTTGAGTAGAGGGTTAAACTCCACCTATTAAGCTAAAACCAGGCATAATGAGTGTCATGTCAGACCCTTATTGGGACAATTGCAAGATTAACTGGGATCTAAAGAGGAGAGAGATAGAGTGGGGACAGAGAGGAGAGAAGGAGAGAAGAGAGAGAGAGAGAAAGAAGAGAGAGAGAGAGAGAGAGAGAGAGAGAGAGAGGAGAGAGAGAGAGAGAGAGAGAGAAGAGAGAGAGAGAGAGAGAGAAGATATATATAGAGAGAGATTTTGTAAATCAGTTTGTGGCAGGACATCCTGTTGTTGCATTTGCACAAGAAACTGGGGGTTGGGGTTAGAATGAGAAGAGAAAAAAAAGGGAAGAGATGAGGAAGTTTGGAGAGAAAAAACGAGGATAGGTAGGTGTAGAGGAAGGGACAGACATACAGTATATGGACAATATGGGGGCTTATCGAGGGTAAATTTTTTTTGAATTGGGGAGGATCTGAGATGATGGTGAGTACTGTCTTGCGACTTGGGGAAGAATGACATTTAAGAGGATGTGAAATTTGGTTTCACAGGTGGGAAAATAAGAGGAACAAATGAGTGGAGGTGAGCAGTGATCCTGGATTTATGTAGTTTCATCAGAAGGGGTTGATGGTGCACCGTGTGAACCCTGCAGAAACCTAGAGGGGGGACCAAAGCATGGAAAGAGTGGAGGGTACAAGACCAGAAAGGAGGCAGTAGAAGACAAAGAGTTGCTTTAGCCAGAAGTTTGGAATTCCATCGTGGCCTGGGCTTTCAAAGTTTGGCATTTTTGCTTGTTTTATTTATTTATTTCTTTATTCTTCATCAAATATCACTGGAGGCATTTCCTTTCGATTTTTTTTTCCCCTTCAAGGTTTGGATCCAATCTGCCTCCTTGTGTTCTTTTGGGTCCTCATAGATTCCTTTCCAGAATTTTTCAACTTTATCTTTCTTGGGGGACTATATATTTTGCTTTCGCTTCCCTCGTTCGCAGTTGAATCTTTCGAGGTTATTTTCAAGAATGCGGATTTGTTTTCCCCTTTTTTGACTTTGTCGTAGTTTTTTTTAAAAAAATCTTTCTTAGTATTATTTCTATTTTGAGTTTGCTTTCAGCAACCATTACCTCTCGGTCTTTATTTCCAATTTTGTATTTTTTATTTTTATTTTTTTGGATTCTTCTCATTTGCTTTTGGCTGGAAATGTTTTGAAATTGACACTATTTTATCGAAATGCTGAAAATTATGTTTAAAAGACAATTTGTATTGGAGATTTCATGCCAGCAATGGGAGGTTAAAAGCGCCCGGCAAGCAAAAGCTAGTCACTGTAGATGCACTCAGCGCATGCGAAAAGGCCTCGTTTAGTGTTCATATATCATTTTGAAAATTCTGTATTTCAAGCCTGTGCCAGGTCCTCCAAATAGGACACAAGCCACGCCCCCTAGGAAGGAAACAGACCTTTGAGCATGGAGTCGATTAAAGTGGTTCAAAAACCTAAACTAGCACATACAGGTCACCCTCCAAGGCCCGGATACAAAAGTACTGTCAATGCAAAAGTATGATATTAAATATGATAAAATGACAAAAAAAACAACAACCTCATTCTCTACCTGAAATGAACATCACACTTAAGCACTGTAGGACCAGCAACAAGCTCGCATGCCTTTCTTCATGCAGACGATGTGTGTGGAAGCAAAGAATTACCAATGTTTAAATTTGTTTTTCATTGAAATTTACCCGAAACAAGGCTGAGAGCCACTAAATGTGAAGGGCTACAGAGGAAAAGAAGAAGAGGAAAAACTGTCAAAACCTTCACCTCGTCCTGAAACAAGGAAACCTTTTCAGAGGACCAAAAATAAATGTTCCTACCCCCAATGGGTGTTTTTTTTAGGAGACACCATTGTCAGGTGTTGTTTTTAGTCCGGGCAGGGTGTCACAGTCACCCTCCCCACTAGCAAAGCCAGTGAGGGGTGTCGGTTTAGTCGCCGACAACCCGACCATGCAGCACGTAACACTGGGTTACATGTTACCAGTGGCAGTCCCAAAAGACTGCAATACCAATAATAGTATCCGAACGAGGGAGGGGAACAACTGGATATCCCTGGCAGTGACGCAATGCAATTGCTGGTGCTGGCAATGACTGCATTCGAATGGTGGTCGAAGAGAGGGATTCAATAGAGTTCAGAGCAAACAATGTCATGATCTCGATAGACACCCACCCTCCCCCAACCACCTCTCTCCCCTGTGAACACATGTGAACTGGCAATGACAAAAGATAGCCCCACCTCAGCTCTTGAAGCAAGCGCTGGCGGTGACACAGTATAAGGAGAAAATGCCACTGAAGCCTGTGCTGGAGCCATTAATGGAGCATGACCTTGAGCCCAAATGTAAACGTAAAGGCGAACATCCGAGCAGAGCTTCGCAGTAGAATGTCCTTTTGAACACAGTCTTATAATAAACACATTTACTTTTGAACTCTCCAAGTGTATGGTGTACCAAGCACCACTTATAATTCATGGAGCACAATGGAGCTTTTTAAAAAAAATTTTTTCCAAATAATTAAACAATATGTTATTTGATGATTCACATTCGAGTGATAACCAAGGCTTGTGGAAAACTACCAACTGGGAGGGTATTGTGCAAAAAAATCAAAATGGTCATTCCTACTATACAGCTAACTCGTAAAATGAACTTGTATTTTGCCCGGAGACATCAGCACATAATGGGTGGTGAGAAGATATGGAGAAATGATCCTATTATTACCTCCACCACTCATATCAAGGTGGATGGAGGTTATGTTTTCACCCTTGTTTGTTTGTTTGTTTGTTTGTCTGAGCAGGATTTCTCAAAGGGTTATGGACGGATTCGGACGAAAGTTGGTGGACAGGTTAGGTGTGTGAAAAGGACGAATTGATTCGATTTTGGCGAAGATCCCGATCCGGATACTCGAATTTTATTCTTCAGTGCTTCTTCACCTTTGAGAAATAGGGCCAAAAATGATATACTCCAGCATGATATTTCAAAAAGTTGTCAACGAATAATGAAAAAAAAAAATCGGTGGATGATTTGGGTTGGTGATAAGAACAAGTCAATGAGATTTTGGTTAAGATCCGGATGCAGATCTTACCTATCAATGGGATACAAAACATAAACGGTTCAGCCTGGCGGAGGTATGCCGTCTACCGAGTGCTGTTCTAGTTCGCTATGTATCTTCCTAAACATATTGTGCTAGCGTTTGAATCAAAAACAATGAATGTTTCATGTTGCTAAAGGAAAACTAAAATAATCGGTAAATATGAAATAATCAAATCTTCTGTCAAGTAATTTGTAAAAGCATTTTTCACAACGTACCTTGTGTGATGAATTGTCCTCTTAGAGTTGCTCCGCTCCTATGAAAGTCCTTCTGCACCATGCAATGCCTCCCTTAAGCATTTCAGCAATGGTTTCGCTGGCTCACCAATCATGTCATATAATTAAATGTCCTCGCCCGTGATCTGCCTTGCTGGAATTTGGTACAACTTATCACTTGATGCTCGGAGCCACAGAGTTGAATGTCTTCCAACTCGAGCATCGTGAGCACTTACAGGAAACCCAACAAACACGTCCTAAAACTAAAAGGGCACTCAGTAGAGCGCGTACCTCCGCCACGTAACGCCTGATCCACGAGAATATATCGGGCCCAATACATTTTTGAAATATCATGCTATATATCGTTTATGGTCCTATCTCTCAATGCTGAAGAATCACTTTAAAATTAAATAATTACCGTATCCATCTGGATCCGTCCACAAATTTTTGAGATATCCTTCACACAGACAGACAGACAAACAAACTGGAGTAAAAACTGAGTACTCCCTTCCTTCGGCGCCTGGCGATGACATCATGCATCACCTGGATATGGAATTGGGAAGGAGTGGTGTGCATCACCTCGGTGCACCCCTTCCCCTGTTTCCTTCAACCTTTCTATTTAATGCCATTTTCGCTGCACTTCCTTCATTACTCCACATAACATGTCCATACCACCTTAGCCTTGCCTCACAAACCTTCTTTCCAATAGCTCTCACGCCAAGACTTCTTCCTATCTCTTTGTTCCTTGTCCGATCTGCTAATGACACCCTTTGAATCCATCACAGCATCCTCATCTCTGCCATGTCAAGTGACTGCTCTTCCTTCTTACGCAATGCACGAGTCTCATCACCATGCAACATCACTGGTCTTATCACTGTATTATACATCGTAACTTTAAGCTTAATTGGTATCCGTCTGTCTCCCATAACTGCCACATCCCTCCACTTCTTCCACCCTGCTTTCACCTTGTCCTTTACACCTGCCTCACATCCCCCTTTCTCATCAATTTTAGATCCTAATACTTAAACCTGTCCGACTGCTTCAGTTCTGCATCGTTTAACATCCTTAACTACAACCACTTCTGCCTCTCCTCCACAACTCATCACAATCTCTATATTCCTGGTATTTACCCTGAGACCATTCCTGACCAATATGCGACTTTTAAATTGATATCTGCCCAAGAATGTTCGTTGCGTATGCACAGAAACTCTTAGAAATAGCGGTTTACGGGGCACCATAAAGTATGTGGTGTGTGCAAGATAAGGATTGGTACCTAAAATGGCTCACAAAGCTTCCAAAAGAAGCTGAAAATACTTGGAAAAGTGCCTGAGAGAAAGGACTGTGCCTCTGTATAAATAAAGACTTGAATAACTGTCATAGCTCTCCAAACAGGCAGCTGTCTGTACTGCAAACTCCTGACCATGTGGGCCGATGCAAGGTCCGAGTCGCTACCATTGAATGGACTTGAACCTTGTGGGAGTACCTCCTGTGAGCGTGGCAGGCTTGGTGATTTATTTAATGGACGTTTGCAATTGTAAAGATGATTCTTTGTGTCATAACCAAGTAATGGTAACCAACTCTTCAGCAAAGGACATCTTTGCGATGTGAAAATACCCAAAGCTTGTGCCAGCCATATCCACATGGGATCTGGATGTATCAGATAAACCTCCATGAGGAAGATGCCGTATCTGGTTTGGATGCCTCCGAACACCGATGGTAAGGACATATTACCATGGCTCTGAACACCTAACAGCTCGGCTTGTGAATGTACAGGGTAAGTTTGAAATGATGATATCGACTATTAATCATCTTGAGGTGGGGGGGGGTATCTATGGGGGCTATATTAATATATTGGTTGTTTGGATCTGGGGCCACAGGAAAAATGTTACTAGATATTTTGCATCTATTGCTAAAAGGAGAAATGTGTGTGTTTTTGTGTGTGTGTTTGTGTGTGTGTGCGCGCTCACTTGAATTACTAGAAAATTATAGGAACACAACATTTCTTAGTCTCATCCATGGATACTTCTTGTATTTCCTCTATTTCTGTGAGTCTGATTTGCCTCCAGGAACACAACAATTATGATTAACCATAATAAAAGTGCCACTCTTTCATTTAAATGCTGAAAAATTTGTTTAAAAGACTATTTCGCACCAGCTATGGCAGGTTCAGAGTGCCTGGACGAGCAGAAACGGGTCACTGAAAACGCACACACACTCCGCATGCGCGAAAGGTCTCGTTAGCATTCATACGTCATTTTGAAAGTCGTGTATTGTCTCTTCCAGCTCAACCACATTCTCCTTAACTCTTCAACTAACTCTGTTATAAGTGCTAAGTTATCCACATGAAATAACTCCCAAGGCAACCTATTGTTTGTCTCCTCACTCAGCACATCCATCATGATGATGAAAAGCAGAGAGATGAGTACCGATCCCTGATGTAACTCAACCTTGATTTCAAACTTTCTATCAATCCAGCTGTTGTTTTTACGCTCGTTTTCACTTCATTGTGCATTGCATTGATCACTCTTATTGACTTTTGTGATACCCCTTTCTCCTAAAGCAGAAAAAACAACTTCCCTTTGCATTCGGTCATGCCTTTTCGAGGTCAACAAAGGTGTAGTAGAGCTTTTTGGTTCCTTCAAGAAATTACAGGAGAGATGGGGTTTAAAAAGAAACCAGAGACGTCTCTAAACTGTCTGCAATGAAAGAGCAGCAGGTCTTGTGCTTCACCACCATTGTGGGATATTCCAATATTGTTCACTGTTTGAGACGCTACAGATTTCTGGAACAGCAGACGTGAAGCTGGGGTGCAGGCCATAGGGAACATCAGTATTCCATTGAGCGATGGCCAAAGACCTCGTTGACTGGAAGTAGTTTTGATTTCTCAAGGAATGACTTAGAACGATGAAGGATGCCCCCAGTCTGTGGCTGGATTTGCAGGCCAGCTTTGCAATATGGTCAATCTTTTTTTTATTATGAGGTCATGACTGATGGTAAGGGCCAGAGGTTCAAGAGACTGAACCTTTTTCAATGGCTCACCTTGGAAATAGATAGGTTGGTTTCATGGCCGTTCCTTCCAGAGTGAATCGTTTATGTGTAGATGAGGAACAAGAAAGGGACCTAAAAAATTGCCTTGGGCACTTCAACCTCCACTGGGAGAGAAGCATTACGCGTATATCCCAAATCTGGTTCCACTCTTCCATCTAGCTCTTTACTCCACACATAGCTCCATATTTCACTGTCTTTCTCTTATCCTCATGTTTTATGCACTCCATTTCTCTCCCACCTCCTTCCCCAACTCCCCCAAATGCAAATTGAGCTTTTATCCCTCACATTTAGCTCTTTACCTCACTATATTGCTTCCTAACCTATTCCTCTCGAGCTTAATATTTTCCTTACCTTGTCCATCTCTCGGATGTAGACATATAACTTCTCCCACACCCCAACCCCACATCTCTCACTCTCAGCAGTTGGTTACATGTCTCTCTATTCAGCTTCATGAAGCCCCTACCTCGATGTAATTCTGCATCAATCCATGCAGAGTTCCAAATTCCTTTTGCACGCTGCCTGTGTATCTCCCCATCAAACTCTACATCGACACATTTCACATCATGTCTCTTTCGAGGTACAGGTTACTCCAGCATTAAATGTATTAAAACTCCAGTGAGCTGAATCCGATTCTTTAAGAGACAGCTTGGCGACTTGGACCTGATCCTCGCACTGTGCCCGTGCCACCAATTCCCATCAGATAGCATGGAATATTCAGAGAAAGTGCCGCTCTGTGTCTCAGAGCTTTCAGCTGGCACCGGTCCACAAACAGGGTTTCCGAGAGACCGCCAAGGGCAATTCTACGGTCCTTTTTTTCCCCCTTTACTGATGCTCATTACCGAGAGTTCTCTTGGCTTCGATGGCAGAGTGATTTGGGGCAATTCGCTGCATGGGATAAAAATGCTTTCTCTTTCTCCCGCAAGCCAGGGGCTCAGTAGATTATATGGGTTTATGGTCTCTACAGCCGAGCTGAGCTCCCCGCATTTGCTCAATAGCTCCGTCTGCTTGCCTTGAAACCCAATAATTGCTTGTTATCATCATCCCCCCATTGTTCATGTACCAATACCAATAGCAGCCATCCTGTGAACCCACCCCGTTGTTTCATAAAAGAAGCGGATGGGAACAAATAGGAAAGGCTTGAATTTGTTGTGTGCATGCTCGTCTCCCGACACAAGATTGGCATCCGACACGCTTTGCTTTGTCCCTGAGGCTGCGTGCTTGCTTTGTGGACAGCTGCAAATAGCACCACGTTCCGTCCATTACGGGCTAAATGACACCACATGGCGACCATTCTCAGACACGACCGCCTCTGTTCTGCTAAATCCATGTGGTGTGCACTGCATGCGAGCTGCAGACTTCTCAATTCTCAAATTGCACTCAAGAGCTCTATGGAGATGTCCTTTAATTGCGGCAATCAGATATCTCTGGAGAGATGTACCCATCTCCAGATTGTCTGGTTCTTTGTTTGATCCACAGCCAGTTTGATTCTGACTAAAATAGAGTTTCCAAAGAGGGAAGAGGGAGGGGGTAGGGCTGCATTGTGAAGTTTGTCATCTCTCACAGGGATTGTTGCCTCTGCCACCGAAGGTGGATGGTGGTTGTGTTTGTTTGTGAACAGGATATCTCAAAAAGTTGTGGATGGATTCAGACGAAACTTGGATTAGTTGGTTAGGTGACAAGAACAAGCCGATGAGATTTTATTTCAGGTCGGAATCCAGATCCAGCCTTTCAGTGGGATACAAAACATGACCTAATCAGTTTGGCAGAGATATGTGCTCTACCGAGTGCCCTTCTCTTCTAGTTGAACCTACCATCCTATCTATAGTCCTCCATACCTAAAGATTCACTGATCTTTCTCACCAGAGTCGACCCTTGGACGGTGTCATACTGCTTGCAGGACATCCAAAGCTATGTACTTTGAGTTGTGGGTGAATGTCGTTTAAAGCCAGATCTGTGTTTGCAAAAGTAATCTTTGGGATAAGATATTTCATCCTATGGTAATAGATGTGGACATTTCCCACATTTAGGGAGATGTTAATAAGATATCGATGCTTACAGGATACATTACCTGAGACATGACATACCTCAAGCACACACATTACCTACCCCCTTGTTTCCCTAGTGTGTGTTGTGGTCTTTAAAAGCCTACACCTGCAGATAACTTCTCCCAGGAGCTGTCTCCTTCCTACTTCATCAAGCTTCTTTTAAAGCACTCGATTGTCCTGAGATCCGAAGATCCTGAGTTCAAATCGCACTCGGCTTTTGAATTAATACCAGGTGGGGTTGACTCTGCCTGTCATCCTTCCGAGGTCGGCAAAATGAGTGCCAGATTGGTGGTATCCTGCGTCGGAGTGGCGACCCGTCCAGGATTGTGCCCAATAGCCAAGGAGACTGCTTAGGCAGCACCAAGGCTCTGCACAGAGGATGGTCCCGATGGATGGATGGATTTTCCCTATGTCTGTCTAAAAGCGTCTGTGTTCCATGGTTGTATCTTCACTCCCCCTTTCCACATTCCTTCACTCGTTACCCATGTGAAAGACATAGAGTGGGCATCGTTCTATTGTTTTTAGGCAGGATATTTTTTGTTAATGTCTCCCCAGTGAACACCCCTCCAGCTTGAGTACCTCCTACTCTCCAGATAACGTCTTAACTCCTCAATCCCATTGATTTCCACCGCACTGACCCTTAAAGTTTGCATTGGAACAATTGTGAAACCATTTTATTTGACTCTTTACGCTTGCTCTTTGATTAAAGTATCCTTTCTTCGAGCAAAGCATATGCAGGGCTATCGAGAAAGTGCAGTTTTCCATTGCTTTTACGCGTTCGCACGAATTAGGAAAATGCCACAAAATAATAGCTTTCGAAATGGGGACCGGCACACACAAATGCCCCCCGCTCCACGACCACACTTTTGAGAGTTTCATTGAAAAGCAGACTTTGAAATTATCCGGCATTTGACTTCCCTTGTGCAATTTCATTGGAAAATATCATTGACTTAAACTTTATCGGCCTTTCATTCTTGGCTCATGCACAATCATTATGGACGCCTAATGTAGGAGAGACTTTTTTTTCAGTAAATGTGCTCCTCAATCCAATGCTTTGCTATTTCGACGAGCGAGAGCAAAATTGGGTATCCCGTGGCAACTATATTTAGGAGCAATAAATATAACTTTACACATAATTTTAATCCGCGTTGTCCAAAAGGAATGCAATTTTCTTGTGACCGGTTACAGAAGGTTATAAAATTCATTTCCAAGCTGCTTTTGATTAAGGACTGTTGGAAAATTAAAATTTGCTGCACGGCCTTCATGACAGGTGGCCCCGAAGTCGATGGTGCCTGTTTTTATTGGGCTGTTTACCTGCATCGAGGCTGCTTGATACCGTCGAAGGACTTGCTGCTTGATACACCATGAAAAGACTTGACAACACTTCAAAAATAGATTAAAAATCGAGGTCGTTGTGGAGACGCATTTCCTGCCTTGTCTGATACAGTAAAGCGCAATGTAACCAGGCAGCTGTCCTTCCCAGTGAGAGATCATTATTACCAGGTATTTGTGCTGCAGAGGTAGTGCACCTACCTTTGAGCTGTCTTGTCTCGGTTTGAATCCCAACCTGACTATAAACTGTTGGATTGGTGCTTTGCAGGAAGGGCGAGGCATCAATGCGTGCGCCATCCCTCAGATGGACGTCAAGCTAGGTGTCCCTTCTGTTGGCATTAGTTGGCGATTTATCACCGGCACCCTGAACAAACGACAAATTCATGTCCAAAACAGTTCCAGCGGAACATCAGGTCTGACAAGCCGGCTTGTGAAAGACTTCAGCCAAAACCTTTCCCTCGCCGAACCCGTCGACACGTTATACACAGGGAACCTACACACGAGTGGAGGTCATTTGGCCCATCATATACCTGTGCTCTATCAAGGCCTCGATAATTACCTCCACCACTGAAGGTGAAGGTGGTTATGTTTTCACCCCTTTCTGTCTGTTTGTTTCTTTGTGTGTAGGATATCTCAAAAAGTTGTGTACGGATTTGGATAAAACTTGTTGGACAGTTTGCGTGTGTGACAAGGACGAATTGATTCGATTTTAGTGAAGATCCGAATCTGGATCCGGCCCGTCAGTGGGATACAAAACGTAAAGTGTTCAGCCTGACGGAGGTTTGCACTCCACTGAGTGCCGTTCTATTCTACTTCATTTTATCAGTTCATCTATTTGAACACCTTCGATAAGTTCGACTATCGGTGGTCGTTGTTGCCAGTCGGCACATCACTTTAAATTGGATGCCTGTTCGGTGCTGATAACCTGTGTCGGTGGTTCATCACCTGTCAAAAACTTGCTTCACGTCTGTGACCTACTTCCAGTCTTCCAAGTGTTCTGACTGATTTCCATGGTTTCTGGAGGTGCTGACTAATGAGATGCAGCAAACCATCAATTCTATCCAAAGCATCGTCTCGCAGTAACGCTGTACATCAAATTCCTGCGTGCTACATCTTATCCGTGCTTCCCCGATACGTCAGTTGCCTCTTTGCGCAGGTTCATCCGAGCATCGCAGTCCTCAATGTGAACAACCATTCAGCCACTTGGTTAATTTATACCTGCCACATCATCTCATCATTCTTCCTCCCTCCAATGCTTCCAACTTCCCTTCTTCCTTTTTCCAAGATGAATACAAAGCAAGTGAAAAAGCCTTTTATAAAGGCCAATTTAATTGCGCTAAAATTCTCTAAACCACGTCCAGTCGGTTGGTCATCCAATGTCCTTGTTATACTTGTGATTTGGTTGATTGGCTAAATGGTGATGACTGGTGTTTGGGAATTCACATTGGGAAATCAATGGCTTTCCAAAAGTGGGTTTTTTTTACTTTCGGCCTCGATTTCAAACTACCCAATTCGAGATTTAAAACGGCTAGTCTCTTTCTACTGAAAATTTGTCAAAACATCGAACATCATCTGTGCAACTTTCATCGATCGGTGACCTCGGGCAGTTGATTTTGCTTTAAATTTCCAATCGTTTCACCTTCTTTCCTATTTATAATACCTTCTTCGCTTTGCAAACTAGATGAGTGGGAAAGGATGTGTTGTTCTTTTGGGATGGGAGAGGGGGGTCTCTTCTTTATCTTGGTCCCATTCACAGCACAGCATTTTCAGCAGTAAAGTAAATTGATCATTTTCCTTTTCCACATGTTAAAGCTGAGAGTCGACCACTGGCAAAAACACAATTTTGATATCGGAGGACAATAGTAACACAGAAAGAAACCACACAATATTGACAAAACCACCCTATGTTGACAAAACCACACTATCATCAAGAGCAGAATCAATTGGAGCAGATTGAATGGTTTTATAGATCGAGCTCCAGCTCTGAGAGAGCTATTGGTAAACCCTGAAAGCAGAAAACCATCATATTTCTTGTATGACAATGTATTTTGGTCTTCTGGCCAGGATGCATGCGTATCTGTTACCTCCGTCAATAAAGGTGGACGGAGGTTATGTTTTTATCCATGTTTGTTGCTTGCGAAATCGAAGATTCACAAGTATATTGGTTGGTCTGGTCTGTTAGTCTGTCTGTTTGTCTGTCAATTGCCTGCTGGTCACAATTTGAAAACTATCTTCACAAAGCTTCACTACCTGGTAGACTTCGTCTTAAGCAAGAATCTGATTGTTTTTCAGGTCAAAAGGTCAACATCGGCCAAAGGTCAACAACTTTGTGAAATTTTTTAAATCCTCATTTTTCATCCGATTGACTTGAAATTTGAACAGGATTTGCATATCAGGTGATTGAATTCAACTACCAATTATTTTTGAGGTCAACATCGGCCAAAAGGTCAACATAGGCCAAATTTCAAAAAATCCTCATATTTCATCCCACTGACTTGAAATTTGAAGAGGATTGGCAAATCTGGTTATTGAATTCAACCACAAATTATATTTAAAGTCCAATTTGTTTTCGGGATTTCACAAGTATCGTGCTTTGCATGACATCTTTCTTGTTTGTTTGTTTGTCTGTCTGTCTGTGAGCAGGATATCTTTAAATGTTGTTGTCAGGTTTGGATGAAACTTGGTGGACAGATTGGATGTGTGACAAGGTCCAACTGATTCGATTTGAGTGAAGATCCGAATCCGGATATTATTTTATTTTAAATTTTCAAGTAATTCTTCACCATTGAGAGATAGGGAATGACATCTCAAAAATTTGTTGACGAGTCATGACAAAACTAGGTGGATGAGTTGGGTAGATAACAAGAACACGCCGATTAGATTTTGGTGAAGATCTGGATCCAGATCCGGCCTATCAGTGGGATACAAATTGTAAACTGCTCAGCCTTGCAGAGATATGTGCTCTACCTAGTGCCATTCTAGTGAAAAATGTGTTTATAGATGGAGTAATGTGCAAGAATAACTCACACGATGATGCATTTTAGGTTGAGAACCATTATGCATGCACATGGTTTTGACAATCTTTTCATGCTTTGCATGATAACATGTTTTGGTCTTTCTCGCCCTCATCTCTATCCCTCTATTCATCTGTTCGATTTTATAACCACGAGACACAAATAAGCTTGCGGACTCCCCTGTTGGAAAATGATTTGGGCTAAAAGGGAAACCTCAACGTACAGTGCCCAACTGAATATCCGGATGTTCATTGAATTTTTTCTTTTGAAGATCGAGTCTCATGGAAGATCAAGGTGATGGCGGAGATGAGGAGGTATGAACTGACAGTGGGGCAGCAGTGCAAAAGTTGGATGCAAAAAGTTAAGTCAGGGAATGAATGAACAGGAAAAGAGGAGAGAAGGAAGGGAAATAAACATAGTAACCAACAAGTAACAGGATATTGACCCACATAATCCACCAATCCATAAATTGTTGGGTTAGGTGGGATTAATGGAGGATAGAAAAGATTTCTCTTTGGGTTCGGGGATTTATTAATGAATTATAAGCTCATCTGGGCTTTAGTCCGGTGAGCTTATGCAATTGAGCAGTGTCCATAGGTGAGTCAGTCAGTCAGTCTAAACACTTTAGTCATTATTACTTGAACCAAACTTATGATTTTGATGAATCTTGGACACAAGCTTCATCTCTGATTCCTTACGAAGGTGTATTACCGCATAAAATCTGCTCTCATTAAGAAATGACAAGGTAGTGATAATACCACAATCCTTTTACGGATATCTTTTGACATTTTTTTTTTTTAGGTGGCAATGGTAAATATGTATGATATATATTGTATATTGTATTGTATATGAATTATATTATATATATATATATATATATATATATATAACATATATAAACACACATACAGGGTGAGTCAAAAGTAGCGCCCGATTTCTGTTTTTCAGCTGTCAGATTCTTTCTGGGAAGTCATGTTGTTAATAATTGTCTTGCAGATTATTAATTTTCGTAATTTATTTATTTTTGATTTGTTTTTTGCAGGTTATTGCTGGCAGTTTGGAAAGTTACTGAATTTGCACCAATTGAACCATGAATTACCTTTCAATGAATCAACGCATTGCGGCGTGAAACATTACTACAAATGTAATGAACAACCAGCGATGGCGGCACGCCGTTTGGCACAGGAATTCGATATTAACCCACCTCAGGGAAGAAACATGATTGATTGTCGATAAATTTCAAGCAACAGAGTCAGTGCCACTGCAAAGAAGTCCGATCGTCCGAAAAGGCAACGATTGTAGCTAAGGCTGAAGAAGCCATCAGAAGACTGGAACAAAGTCCGCAAAAGTCAACTCACCGTTTATCTGCAGAGTTGGAAGTGAGCCAATCAAGTGTTATCCATATCCTTCACCAGAAAAAATGGAAACCTTACATTCCACGCTTACTGCATGCCCTTCATGATGGAATGACGACCGCCGTTCAATTTTGCGAAAGTTCTAAGCTAAACTTCACGAAGAGGAAACATGCGAGCCAACATCTGGTGGTAATGAGGCATGTTTTAAGCTTAATGGCACAATTAACAGACACAATTGTGTCTACTGGGCTGCGAATAACCCAAGAGTGACAGTTGAGAAGGAGGTAAATTTACCTGGAGTGAAAGTTTGGGCAGCCATATCTCCATTAGGGTAATTGGACCCTTTTTCTTTGAGGGATCTGTCACTGCAGAAATTTACCTGGATATGCTGCAAACCTTTTGGCCCAGGGTACAAGATCAGGACTGTTATTTCCAGCATGATGGAGCTCCACCTCATTATGACGTTATGTTCGTCAGTGGCTTGATGAAAACTTTTCCAGAAAGTGGATCGGCCGCCACGGTCGGATGGAGTGGCCGACGCTCCCCAGACCTTACACTTCCAGATTTCTTTATTTGGGGGCTCATGAAAGACCTTGTTTATCGTGAAAAGCCTCGCATTCAGGAATTGAAGGCTCAAATCACTGCAAGGTTTGAGGAAATTGATATCGAACTCTGCAGACGGGTATGCCGCTCTGTGCCTGCTCGGCTGCAATTGTGCATCGATCACAAGGGAGGGCACTTTGAAAATTGCAAGTAAAACAGCTTGGTACAGTTCCGTAATAATTTTTTGTTGAAGAAATGGTTAGATAAACATGTCATTCATTTATTTCTACCTTCTTTACACTGTAATACAATGGCAAACAAACAATCAACTGACAGAAATCGGGCGCTACTTCTGACTCACTCTGCATATATATATATATATATATATATATATATATATATATATATATATATATATATATATATACATAATAATACAAGCCGGTAGGCGGCGATTGGTCGCCGAGCATGGAAACTATAAGATATAGAGCAAAATTGATGTCATATAGCGGATAGGGAATCACCTTAAGATTATGCATATCAAATCTCATCCAGTTCTATCTTCTGATAACTACTCGGTATCCATTTGAATGAAAAGTACCGAAATGCGGTTTGAAATCGGAATCCCAAAGTTCGAGGGGTTCTGTGGGTAAACAAAGATCTAAAGTCGAAAATCCGGCTTGATCGTTTGTGCACAATGTATTCCAGACGATTAGTGTGAATTTTCATGACCATCCGACCATAACCCTAGGAGGAGTAGCATTTGGCGCGAAGGCACCTCCAGCTCTCGCATATTATCGATTTTTGCACTAATTGACCTTTGACCCTGACCTAAGCGAAATCGGTCAATATGTCCTGAGGCAAAGTTGTAGTACTCATTGAGTACCATGAACTTGCAAAGTTTCATTCGTATCGATGCACTCACCTGGTCGCTAGGGGGCCTTCAATTTTCGCCAATTTTCCGCATACCCTAATTGTAGGGGGCTGGGGTAAAGTATTCCATATATCACAAAAACCGGAATATATTTATAGAGCATCACCTGTAGATCATTCGTGCAAATTTCATAACCCTACGTGGGATAATGGCTTTCGGAATTGATTTCGCGTGAACGGTACCGATTTTGAAGGTTTTTCGGTTGTTGCTAGGGAACCAAAGCGCCCTAGCAACCATCACAATTTCCAAAGCACTAGGTCATAAGATGTACCTACCACCCGGTTTGGTCAAATCGCCCACGTTTACTACCAATTATGCTGATGACAAACGAACAAACATCCAAACAAACATCCAAACAAACAGACAGAATTACTGACAATAAGGGTCACCTATTTTGGCGACCCAAACAATATGTGTGTGTGTGTGTGTGTGTGTGTGTGTGTGTGTGTGTGTGTGTGTGTGTGTTGTCCATTATTTTTTTCAATGCAGAGCAGTCTTAGAAGTACACGGAATAAGAGGTAAGTATGCAATTTCTGCAACGTCAACTTTTCGCACTGATTTTGAATTTGTTTTGTTGGAATAACATTGGCAGACAGAAAGATATCAAATCAAGAATGAGGTCATGCAGCGCATGATACTTATCAAATGCCTTAAACAAATTTGATCATAAAAATAATTGGTGGTTGAATTCAGTCACCTGATAGGCAAATCTTCAAATTTCAAGTCAATTTGAAGAAAATTGAGGATTATAGAAATTTCACCGAAGTTGTTGATCTTTGGCCTATTTTGACCTTTTGACTTATGTTAACCTCAAAAATAATTTGTGCTTTGATTTAGTCATCTGATATGCAAATCCTCTTCAAATTTCAATTCAATCAGCTGAAAATTGACAATTTTAGCAATTTCACCTGTTGTTGAGCTTTGGCCTACATTGACATTTTGACGTTTTGACCACAAAATCAATATGCTTCTTGCTTATGACCAACTGTACCGTTTCGTGAAGTTTTGTGAAGATCGGTTTAACATTGTGACCCCACAGGTGATTGATATGCACACAAACAAAACAAAACAAAAAATAGATGTCGTGCACAGCACGATATTGGCGAAATCCCAAAACAAATTTGACCTTAAAATAATTGGTGGGTAAATTAAATGACTATATATGCAAATCCTCTTCAAATTTCAAGTCAATTGGATAAAAGTTGACAATTTTATAAATTTGACAAAGCTGTTTACCTTTGGCCTACATTGACATTTTTTCCTTTTGACCTCAAAATCAATAGGCTTCTTCCTTATGGCCAACTCTACCATTTGGTGACGATCAATTTTAAAATGTGCCCTGTTGGCGATTGACATACAAACAAATACACAAACAGACAGACAGAATAACACAATTCTTGAAAAACACGCAAAGTAATGACACCCTGCCAGGATTGGCAGGATCAATCGGCGTTCGTGGTTGTTCCGCAACCCACCGGTGTGCAGAGTTATCTCTGCCCAGTGGCCTCAGGACCGGGTGTTCGGGAGGAACCCGAGTGCGTCTCCTTGTATTCGAACTCGAACACCAGATCCGTAACAATATATATATATATATATATATATATATATATATATATATATATATATATATATATATATATATATATATATATATATATATATATATATATATAACAATGAAAAGCACAGTCCATCTGTCAAGCCTTCCATGAGAGTCCGTGAAGCTGTCAATCAGTCCGTGAAGCCATGTGACTATATGCCTATTAATCACGTCCTGTTTGAACTTCGGTTTCAGACTACACGTACCGTACGTCTATTAATTACGTATTATTGGAATGTATTTTCACAATGTAGCCGTGTGACTCTATGTCCATTAAATACGTTCTGTTTGAACATCGGTTGCAGACTGTGCATATGTCTATTATTTACTTTCTATTGGAATGTACCTTTCACTGTGAAGCCGTGTGACTATATGTCTTAATTATGTACTGTTTGAACGTCAATTGCTCACTGACTTCACACACATACGTCTATTAATTGCATACTCTTGGAATGTACCTTTCGACACTTTAGACTGCTGTGACCCCTTTGACCGTTGAAGACCCTTCAGACCCCAAAGACCCAAAAGACCCCGATGACCCAAAAGTCTCTGAAGACCCAAAAGACAAAAAAGAACCAAAAAGTCCCCGAGGACCCACAAACCCCCTAAATTGATATCGAACTCAAGTGTTATCCATATCCTTCACCAGAAAAAATGGAAACCTTACATTCCATGCTTACTGCATGCCCTTCATGATGGACATGACGATTCATATGAAGGACATTCATGATGGACATTCATATGCTTTAGACCCCTAAGACCCTCATCGCCATTTAGCCCCTTACACCCTCTAGACAGATTAGACAGCTTCGACACTTGACCACCCTTGACCCTTGGACTTTTTTATATCACAAATAAATTTCAAATAAATATAATATCACCAATATTACAAATATATTTGAAGAAAAGAAATGTTTATATTATGATTGGTGTAAATCATAACAACACAGGAAATCTGTGACGTCAATTTCTGCAACGA
Source organism: Eptatretus atami (assembly GCA_035128595.1). Lineage (NCBI taxonomy): Eukaryota > Metazoa > Chordata > Myxini > Myxiniformes > Myxinidae > Eptatretus > Eptatretus atami. The sequence goes on from CM068961.1 coordinate 95,836,415, forward strand.
CGTGGGGAGAGGCGAGCATAGTGAGCCGATCTATGCTAGTAAGATATATGAGCCACTCATTCCTTAAATGAGCCATTTATATCGCTCATCAGCCAATTGATCATGTTACATGGATACAGCATGTCGACATAAGTATGTACAGATATATAAGATATAAGTATGTACAGCATAAACAAGCCATTACCAGTCACAGTTTGTCACTGGCAACAGCTGCAGGCTGTGCAGGGTATGATTTTATTTTATTTTTTGCTGGGAATTGGATCAGAATCCTGAGTTTGACATTAAAGAAATCTTCTGATATTCAACGCCAACATTAGATGGGCTTACTCCCACAAACACGGACCTTTTCTCGGCTATCATGAATCAAAGGATGATTCTTACAAAATCGCAAACAAACAAACTAAGGGTACTCAAGGAATAAAACAAACTAAGCCACAATGGGCTTAGGGTACTTCAAGGGTACTCAAGACCCAAGGGTACTTCAATAAACTAATTATATATCATTTCTCTGTCATGGCCGAGTCTGTCATTTATGATAAGAAATTAAAGAAGTTATTGACTATGATTTTGAAGTTGATCAACGATCCTTTGAAAAAAACCAAGCGAGTAAATGCTGAGGTGCTGAAAGAAAATATTGGTAAGCACCATTTATGTGCATTTATGCAGGATGACAGCACAGGAAAGATGGAAAACAGGGAATAAAAGCGATAAATTTTTGTTCATTCCTCCGTTACTTAAGGCCTAGGTCACATTTGCCACGGCGGCCGGTGGATAATCAAAATCTACGGCCACTAGCAATTATACGGCGGCCGCAGTATTTCCACGGTCACACAATGTAGCAGTCACATATGTTTTTATTTTTCGGGGAGCCGCACGGCGTATTTAGGCCTAAGTCACATTTGCCACGGCGGCCGTGGGGTCTCCAAAATCTACGGCCACTAGCAATTATACGGCGGCCGCAGTATTTCCACGGTCACACAATGTAGCAGTCACATATGTTTTTATTTTTCGGGGAGCTGCACGGCGTATTTATAAATTGTGGAGACCGAAAACGTGGGGTTGCCGTACGGTCTTTGATTTGATGTCGCACGGTGACCTTAGGGCGTTCCTGCGGCGGCCATATAATTTTCAAGGAGACGCAAGGTGCCCGCAAAGCGAACGCAAGGCGACCGCAGGGGGACCGCAGGGGGCCTAAGGCGAACGTGCGGCCAGACGGACGGTAACGAATGGGTAAATTTTTCTTTTTTTTTACCAGTTTTTTTTTCCGCTTGTCGAATTGCTGCGGCGAACGTAGAAATGAAAAAAGTTATAACTCCGCGTTATAATTCCACGGCAACCTTACGGCCTGTAAAATGTAGCCATACGGCGTAGGGCCACGCTGAGGCTACCTCAGAAACTCTGTGGCCGCGCACGTTTCTGTCAATTCAGAGGGCGTACGGCCGCCGTATCCTCGCCGTAGAGCAATATGACTAGGCCTTAGGTCTTAGAAATTGTGGAGACCGAAAACGTGGGTTGCCGTCGGTCTTTGATTTGATGTCGCACGGTGACCTTAAGGGGGCCCTGCGGGGCCATAGAATTTTCAAGGCAGACGCAAGGTCCCTCAAGGTGCCCGCAAGGTGACCGCAGGGGCCCTAAGGCGAACGTGCGCCGAACGGACGGTAACAAATGGGTTAATTTTTTTTTTTTTTTACCATTTCTTTTGTTTCAGCTTGTCGAATTGCTACGGCGAACGTAAAAATGAAAAAAGTTATAACTCCGCGTTATAATTCCACGGCGACCCTACGGCCTGTAAAATATAGCCAAACGGCGTAGGGCCACCCTGAGGCCACCTCAGAAACTCTGCGGCCGCCGCACGTTTCTGTCAATTCAGAGGGCGTACGGCCGCCGTATCCTCGCCGTAGAGCAAATGTGACTTAGGCCTAACACTTGATTCTCTTCGGAAAACGATAAATGCTGCAGGTATGACTATCCGACTGGTGATTTACACCTGGAACGAAACACTGTACCGTCTCCACAAAGCTACATTGGCTATATTATACAGGAGTGTAAAACCAGGCCGTACATCGTCATGCCAATGTGACATTGTCGTTTCAGTGCATTTTGTGGTGTATTCATTTTTATTTATGATTGAAACTTTTTTTGTTGTTATGGTTCGGGTGCAATATTCAAAACAGAATGTCGCTTCCTTCAGTTGGAATCATTGTAATTGCTTCATCCATTATTATGCAAGGCAGGAAGACATTTATCACCATTTTGAGGATGACGAAAACAGCGATTTTGCCATCTCTCGTTCTGTTGCTTTGATGATATATTTTGGCGTATTTGTCATTCTTGTTAATTGTGAAACCGTTCGAGAATATAAGGAATGTCATTTAAATGCTTATGACTTCAATCTATCATGGTTTTTTAAGTGTCACATTTTGTACACATTTGAATGGGCGGCCATTTTTTCCCCTGCACATCCCTACACATGGAGTACGATCGTACTCCATGATGGTTGACACTTGCTGGTGGAATTAAAGCTATCTTTCGCTCCGAGCTACGCTTTAACTGAAACCAGTACAAAGAAGGGAAATTAAGTGTAAGTGCAAGCTTCTTCGTTGCCACAGAAACTAATTTCCCAACCTACACACCCAGAATATTAAGATCATCACACATGAGGTGGATGGGGGTGGGGGGCATCAATTTTGATGATCATCAAATCTCTACCCTGAACAAAGCCAAATTTGTGCAGACAAAGTACCCAAACAAACCACTTATTCCCACCACCTTGTGGGGTCAACCAGGGAAGTTTTTGGATTAAGTCTTTCACGAACTGGCTGGCACGGCCTGACTTTTAGCTAAGTAGGTTAAAGCAGGAATTTGTCATTTGTATAGGGTGTCGGCGATAGCCCGCCAACTCAGGCTAGACAGCTCAGTTCGATGTCCGATTACTTGAAATTCAGTTTGACACGCAGAACACTTTTTATTCTCGAACATATAATCAAGGATTCAGCCACATCAAACAAGCTGAGCCATTCAATTCACGACATTTTTACCAATTTGCTTATGTTTGTCCATTGGCGAACAACAATACATGGACACCCAACCCATAATCCTACAGAAGTGTCTGGCATTGCAGTCTTTCTAAAAGTTGGCCGTTATTTTAAAACAAACACGTTTGAGAAAAATAAAAATGTCATTATATCTTAAAATAAGCAATAAACAGTAAAATTCAAATGATGTGATAACTCAGAACGGCCTATTACAAAGTTGCTGCTTCCCCCATAACCTCAATGCATGCAGCATTCCTCGTGGACGCATCATCAAGTTAATCCAATGGGATTTGGCAAGATGACGATCCTCCGCATTGGCCTTAAGCATCGAACTGGTTTATCCGCGAGCAGTCAATGGTGTTTCAGGAAGTCTTGCAGACACACACAGAAGTCGATGAATTGTACTCATTGGCAGATCCATAGGAAGAAGCATATAATCCCAAGGGAGTTAAGCAGACTATCACAGAAGATTGTCAAGGACATACGCTGTCAGAAACATTCCATCAGAAAGTTCGAAAGGAGAACTTTCTGCAGCTCCATCATTCACTCACCGGAAACTCCTGCAGATTCACCTAACAGCTTCGAGAAAGTAGAGCTATTAATCTGACAGCTTTTGCAACTATTGCAGGGTCTTTCAGCATGTTACATGGCTTATGTAGCAACCCATCCTGAGGGTCCATCCTTGTCGGCGAGACAATCATCTGCCGTTGGTTTTATGGCAACTAACTATTCACCTTCTCAGATAACGACTTCGAAATTTGAGAAACAGGAAGAGAATAAAACAATTGATATAAAATGTGGAGAATCGTATGTCGGTTGTAGTTTTCGGAGCCAGGTCAGCTGTTTCAGTTGTTGCAATTTCGGAAGTCGAAGTCCATATTCACACGGCGTGCCCATGAAAGACTACTTACTACGACAGCTACTACTATTTTCCTGGCTCGAATTGATCCCACCTTATTGTGGAGTCTGCCGCACAAAATCTCCATACCGCTCTATCCCGCACATCCTCTCGCTGCACCCCAACTTCTCTGATCTCCCTTTCCCTCTGGTGTCCCTCTCCACCACTTCCTTCCATCTGAGTTTCTATGGATAATTGGCTGGAGTCAGTTTAGCTGAAAATTGTGAAGACGGTGGTTTATAATGTGGTAGTAGTGAGATTTTAAGACAATGGTGGTTGTTTTCCCAAAAATTTTGAATGCCTAGCACTTTTATCCTGACCTGAAACACCATATGACATGAGGAGATATTAGCATACTTTTACATGAATCACAAGATACTAGTGACAGAACGAATAAAACAAAGTACACCAGAGGTCAAAAGATTCCTTTCTCAAAAACCTTAATTGCCAAAAACACAACTTTTATTCCAATGACATGAAGAAAGTCACGCACTGCTCGGAATATGTCTGACACCGGCTCTGAATTACGTACAGAGAAAAGGACAACCACATGTGCAGAGGATTGTTGGCACAGAAGCATTCCTTAATTGTTGGGGGAGAAAACCTTTTGATTTCCCCCATCGTATGTACGGTTTCAACTGGGTCCACAGCATCACGATCACGGACGATCACATACCTTGGATGATTCTACATGTACTTGTGGTTTTTTTTTGCTCAATCGCCTATCTGTGTGACCTGGCACACATCTTCACTTCAACCTCCTCCCCTCATTCGCTGTGGATGTTGACGCAGCTAGAGTTGGGTTGCGATGAATCTTATTTGCATTATCCCAGCCATAAGGAGTTGGTAAAATAGCCTCGAGATTACAACCGACTTAAAACGAGCTCATTTAGTTCAGACACTGAGCCATAGCTCACATCGCTTCCACAAAAAGGTGGCTTTAACATCTTGCACTTTATCAGGATGCAGAGTTCAGTCTGAAAGAGCAAGCAGCGTGGGCAGGGAGTCGCTCGGTTGGAATTCGTTTGATGTCTTTCTTTTGTGTATATATATATATATATATATATATATATATATATATATATATATATATATATATATATATATATATATATATATATATATATATACATTTGAGCGCATTAATTGACAATGGAATTCAATTTTTAGCCCATGTTACATGCAAATAACTTATCTTATACCATGTATGTATGATACACACCAGGGAGACTCTCTAAGGGAGCTTTAACAATATGAAGCTCATTGTCGTCATTCTAGAGAAAATTAAACTTATTATCATTGCTATCAGAAAGAGCGACCACATGGGTTATATTAATATTTTATACCATTCTATTTAACTGTGCCCCTGAAGATTACACAGACGAACGCACGTACAAAATCCGAAACCCACAGAGACCTCTGCTCGCTCAAATCGTTGGTTATTTTTTACTGGAATAATACCAATCATGCAATGGCTCTTCTTTAAAGTACCATGTCTCAGGCCCTCAGTATTTGTACTTCGTTTCCACCTGAAAGTTCTGTCCCAAACTCACAAGTTAGTTGAAGGTATCCTCTTGAGGTATTACGGACAGCGAAATTGAGGGATTTTAACCCCTTCGCCCATTCCTTTTACCTGCAACCCGAACTAACCTAACCTTCTTACATACAGGTAACTTCGTTTCCTTCTCTCCTGTCTTCCTGTTTATTTATTCCCTTGCTTGCTGTGTCCAAATGGGTCCCCACTGCTTCCATTGTCATTCCGTTGCTTCTTTACCTTCCATTACCTCAATCTTCCATGAGCCTTGACCTTGTATAGAAATAAAATCGATGAACTTTTACATGATTGACAAAGACATTAGGAAACATCAATGTACTTTTTAAAATAAATAATAGGCACATTAGAAGATATTGATGTACTTGTGCATGAAAAACAGGGACATCAGGAGACAATGGGGATTCATAATCAACAAAGTGTTGTCACGTCATGTTTATTACCCAAAACAACTGGAATGTCAAAATGTGGACACTTCTTAAGTCACTTGGTGATGCATATGTACATATTTTCTCTTTGTCCCAGCTTTCAGATATGCAGCGGTACAAGACCGTTCAAAGTTTGTTTGGGGAGGGGGGGGGGATGCATCATGAAAAGGTGGAGGTAATTAATCGTGAACAGACATCTATTTTTGTAGATCAAAGGTTTGCGATTTGCAATGGCGTATTTTTGGCGGTTTGTGCACGCAGCTCTTCTTAAGTGAAGCCATGGTGCTTTGACTCATTGGCGTGCGGTATTTACAGCTGTGTACTTTAATTAGTGCTGTCTCGATGCATCGCGATGCACGGAGAGGTGACAGCTCTTGTCATGAACGTGTACGGCTTGGCCATTTTGTGCATTTCCAGAACCTTACCTTGTCTGCCCACTCTTATGGAAGGAAGAACATAATTTACCTTACTGATTATGATATAAAAATATAAATAGAAACTTCTATGTCATGAACCAAAAATCCACCTGATTTATGCTTATAATCCATGTCTCCAGTGATGCAAACGTACACAGGTTTTACACGTCCATAATCCCCCTCCCCCATCTCAACCTCCTCATTGCCACAAAGACAATATTTAGCTGACTGCAAAACCTAACTTAAGGACGTACCAAATTATGATGAAGCGACAATAACCATAAATCCAAAATTGGCATTTCGCCCTGATTTTAATGCTTTGGACAGACCGGCGACACTCGGAGCAGAGATGGGGTCGCAGATTGCAGCAGAGATGGAAACCGAAACCATCTTTGATGGCCATTCCAGAATCGGTCATAACAGCCTGGTGTTGGCTCAGTGGTTAGGGTGGCGGCGGCTTGGGATCCGAGGGTCCTGAGTTCAAGCCCCGTTGGCTGCTGAATTAATACACCAGGGGGTTGACTCAGCCTGTCATCCTTCTGAGGTCGGCCAAATGAGTACCAGTGTGTACTAGTAGAGGGGCACTGCATCAGCGACACAGTCGCGCTTCCAAGAAATGATAGCTACCCTGGCAGCTAAGCTGCCATACGCAATAATAAGAAGAAGAATCGGTCATAAATGGATGGTGGTACGTATTACCATGTCATAGAGGTTTCATTGTGCAATGGTCATTCAAATATGACGACCATCATATAATACTCTCGACCCAGTCTGCAAATTCCTTCACAATTCCTGGTCAAAATAAAACGGCCAAAGTTTGAAATATCCCTGAATTGTTAATTCAATGTGTTAGTTCTTCATACAATATAACTTATTCCTTCAGTTACATAATCACTGACATAACTAGAGTGGAGCCGATGGCACTCCATCACAAATCCCCACGCTTCCCATCTAAAACTAAATTGAAATATGCCATAAAGTTCCACCAGGAATGACCCAATATCAAATTTTGGGTTTAAAAAACTTTTTTTGACCCATGTGACCTTAAGTCCCCACCTCCTGGGGCATGAACCGGGGGTCAAATCCCAAAAAATCGTCACATATTTCATGTGTCCCCCAATGTTGATTGCATGTTCAAAATTTAAAATGCCCTGAACTGCATTTTTAGTATTTGACCTTTTGACCCCACCCCAGAAAGTGGGGCCAAAATGATGCTGCTCTTGCAATATCATGCCATGTGTTGATCATAACTACCAAGTTTGGTGCATTTCTGCAAAACCGTTTAGGAGGAGATAATGTGACGGATATGGATGGACTGACGGACAGACAGACAGGGCCGATTAGAATATCCCCCAACCATTTTTTTTTTTTTGGATAACAATGTGAGAATCCTGCACTTATGATTTTTTCTATATTGGCCCAAATTGCACCTTTTTCAACCTTCTGTCACTTTTTTTACAGGTGGTCCAAAAGTCCTTCATATCGAGACCTCAGCCAACTCAAAAAACCATCTTGTCCTTCGACGTCTTTCCATTCTATGCGGCAAAAATATTGCGGATAGAATTTTCTAATTCGTCCAAATTCGTGGTTTGTTGGCATACACTTTTTCTTTCGCCCTTTCCCACAAAAAAATATTGCATGTGGTTAAATCAGGACTCCTGGATAGCCACTCTATCGGTCCTCATCGCCCGATCAAACTTGACCAACTTCAATCGAGAAGTGCAGAGGGGTGCCATCTTGCATAAAAAATCGTTTCATCTGTGTTGTCCCATTGCTGAATTTTTGAAAGAAGAAAATTTTGAAACACTAGCAAGTTGCCCGTGCCTGCACAGAATTATAAACAGGGTAGGGACGGGGGAGGCAAAAATGCAAATAGCGACTTCTGTCATTGAGCCGGCAAGCTGGGAGCAACAATTCACATTTATTTCCACATATGATTCAATTTAGATACTTGAGATGCTCCATTTGAAACTTTTTGCTCGATAAATTTAGCTTTTTGATGCCTAGGGTTCATAATATACATTTGTATTGGTGTCAAAGGCAGCAACCAATTGCAAATTAATAGTAGGATTTCCACGTATCTCTGTCCGTTAATTGTATCACGGAGTGTGTAAGGTTCAATGAGTTAAGTTGAAGTCATTTCGCATCAATAAAGCAGTTTTGTCTGACTTTGACTACATTTGACCAGTCATATCAGTTATGCCTGTTGACAAAACCATCAACATCATATTAGTGGCAATTAACAAGCTTTCAAACCAACCTATAATAACTACACTACCTACAATAAGAACGGTATTTCAATATTGAAAATGGGGACTTAATTAAGGATCACCCAGTACATATCACTGAATAATTGCAACTTTATGGTTAATATTATTGTTACAATCAATTATCCGGTGAATACAAATGAAAAGTGATGCAATTGTCAAATGCACTTACCTTTTGTTTGTAATCCTTTTGTGGGAGACATCATTACACCTTGTTTTCATGCGAACACAGAGTATATCAATGTATAATTGTGGAATACCTTTTAAAATATCCCTTACTTGGTGATCCTAAGTTGCTTGGTCATCCTTTAAAGTTCTCAATTCATTCATAATCCATTTTGCCTCAATAACTTCTTTACCTGAACTTTGTGCTGGCAAAGTATTGGTTCAGATTTTTATTATGTCCTCTTTACCATCAATGTGTCATTTCACCATACCTGCTCTGTGCTTTGTATCATCCAGGTCAGGGCAGGTATGGGAGCATGCACTGGAGCTGCGTCCACTTTCCGCCGGTACTCCAGGGGCCTCCATCTGGCTATCCCCTATGCAGGTGCCTGGCCAATCTCCATCTCTTTGTATCATTGTCTTGCAAAAAGGTGAATCTTCACCCGATGATTCATGTTCCTGAAGGAAATGGCACCATGGATCTAAATTTTCCTGTATTAGTCTACAGTATGGGTGCATTCAAATGTGATGCAGATCACTGACACCGTTACAGGAGATGCAACCCCAAACTTGGGATCACTCTCCACCATGATGCAAGTCCGTAATAATGGGCTGTGCTTTTAGTGGAGAAAACCATTAAGTGTATCTGAGTTGAGGAACATAAAATAACTCTGACCTCGGATCCCATCAGAGAGACATCTATCCATCGTCATCTGCTGATATGCCATAACAAATATTACATTTGTCAGAACTAAATATAAGGTGTTGAGGAAAAGGAAAGACAGGATTTAAAGAAAGGCCAATAAAAGTCACAATGACAGTTGACAGCCAATAAGAGGAAGAGAGATATAAACATCACCTAAATGGTCCAGTTTGCACTGGTAGCATCGCTTTGTATCGGCAATCTATAATAACTTCCATTTTTTATTTTTAACAACTTGGACTTAATATTGTTGCTCAAGGTTTGTTTGTTTTGTTTTTACTAAAAATCAAGATTAAAAAGTGAAATTTTAAAGAAAAACACATATTGATCTGTGCACACATTTAGTCAAAGTAAGAGTCCATACAGTGTTTAAATTTAGCCATTTCTGTTCTCATCAGGAAAAAAAAGGGAGCTGCAAACCCCATGTGATGATCCAGGGGCAGCTTAGTACACAGCTGAGAAGCACCATGGCAACGAGAGTAAATGAAAGCAAATACCTTGATTGGTTAACTAGCAGGTGTACCCAGCATTGTCCGGTGCTGTTCTCATCCTGTTGGCATTTTGAAGGAATCGAAAATTGTTTTTTTTTCTGGGGCCTAAAACACTTCCCATCATCCACTAAGGAATGGGGGTCAGGTATCATTTAATATCACCTTTCACATAACGACAAAGGCTTAGGTGCAAGAAAGCAAAATTAAAAAAAAAATCCAACTTTTTTTTCCCCAAATATTTCAAAAACCTTTTTGACCGAAAGCACTCCCCAGCACTCACTGATGAACTTCTGAAAGTTAGACGAAGATCCATTTGGCCATCTCTGAGAAAATGGCGACACAGACAAAGATACACAGACAAACGGCTCTCTTATAGTATAGCTAGATGATGATGACAGCAGGGATTGTAATAAGAATAGCAACAGCCAGAGTATGTTTGCTTTGACGTTATGAGAGATAAAGATATGGGAAAGGAATGAGGAATGGAAGAAACAAAATAATTATATAAATGCATTTCAAGTCAAAGCATGTCATTAGTGCCAAAGAATGTATTGAACACTCGCATGGAAGAATAAGCTTAGATAGGACAAGGGAGGTGCCAAAAGCTACTTGAACTTAATCTTGTTGGAATTAATGTTCCGATATGGGGGTGGGGGGCAACGTTTGTGATTACATCCATGTGGAGACCTTTCTGGGTGACTTTATGGTGAGTCGAGCGGCTGATTCGTCTACGAGCTCAATGTGCCCTGAACCTCGGCATCCCGATCATTATCCTTGGCCGTGTTTGTATCTTCAACACCAGCATGAATATAAATAAGGTAGGATTTTTTTCTTTCTTACAGTGGGGATGTTTGACACTCATAAACAAATACAAACTCGGGGAGCATCACTCACAGGCGTCAGCACGATACGGTTTGAAGTTGATTCAGTCGGATTGAAGTTGATTCAGTCGGTATGAATCCAGTCACTGACCAGGTGGGTGGCATTCATTATGTGAAATGATCCAAACAGTGAAGCTAAGACATTCATTATATGGGAAATGATTCTAAAAATGCAGGCAAGTGGCATTCGTTATGGGAAATATTCCGAAATTTCATTCCCCTGACTCCCCGATAAAGGCGCATGCAGATTTCCTTCACTCTTACAGTACTTATGAACGAAACGGGGAGGTTGTTTATTACATGCAATGTATAAAAGGAGCTTGGTCTCGGCGTGCCTGCGTGCGTCCTAATCCCTACACAATTGGCAGTGCAGCATATTACGTACACACAGCGTATAACGTGCTGCACATACACCCATGAGATTCCTGGCATGGCCCTGCAATACGTAGCCCAAACAATTTGATCAAGAGAGAAGAGGGGGAGGTGAGATTTTTAAAATTTTGATCTTCCTCTTAGTGTTGTTGTATATTATTTGGAATTCAGCATCTAAAAAGGCTGTGATGAAATCCCATTAACACCTCCACTCTCCCCTCCTCACTGCCTGAGTGCATAGCTAGTCTGGTATAATATTACACCGCCGATTTTTTTTCCCATTAACAACAACCGTTTTGTTTTTACAATTGCGCAAGAATTGGAATTTCCATCAGTTAAGCGACGGGTCTTCCATTCATTCTAGTTACCATGATCATAAAACATTCACAAAATAGTAGATTTTTCATCTACTATAAGTCCCATACATTATCCTTCCTTATTCCTTCTTACCTCCACCTCCCATCCTCCGTTAGCTGTCCAACCTGCTCACCACCCTTCCCCTTTTTTTTTGTTTCTCCCCCTCCCATATTCTCTCCCATTATTTTATTTCGATTGATTTTTCACATTAATAGCCCCACCCATCCCCTCCTTGTATATTTGTTTCCTTGTATCGCTTAAATCACCTGGAGCAAAACTTGGCTAAATAACCAGGAGGCACGAATTATGTCAAGGATTGACGCTCTTATGTGAGGTCCACAAGCAAGTGCTAGCAAATTGCACAGCCGGCATAAAAAGTCCTTTCCAAAGCCAAACTTTTAACAGTCGTAGGCAAACAAATCTACACCAAGAAAGCACTAGGTTTGATCAATCATTGGTAGTCAAAATGAAAATACAATTCCAACATTTTCATCGCAATTCATGTTTTCATAACCAATCCTTGATGCCACAAACATGATGCCTCATCCACCCATTCCCACCCCCCGTGTTTTGTTCTTTGCTGGTTGGGGACAACGTTTAAATGTCACGATGACATATTTCTATGATTCCAAAGATATCGATTCAAAATGTAATCAGCAGGAAAATGCTGCCCATTACATCTTTTCCATCGCAGCCGAATTTGCCAGGAATGGTTTTATGTGAGCACATTAATCATGAATAAACACCGCCGAGGCTGCTTAAAAAGGTCTCCATAAAATAATAGGCCGAAAGCTAATCGAGTGTCGTGCCATGCATATTTAGGTCGATAAACCTGTCCTTTGACCTTCCGGGCAAGGATACCGGCTGTGAAGGGCCGTGTTACAAAGTAGTGGAGGCACCAAACGGTACCAGGTTGGTCCGTGTAAAGAGGGTGAGTTGTGCACAGGTAAAACAATCACCTGTGTGCTTCCTTTCATCCCACTGCGGCACCTGCATGCTCCTTATAATGATTCCATTTTCCTGCTGCTTGCACGTGTGTGATGCAAACAACACACTTGCTTCCCAATCCATTTGATGTCAGATATTTGTTTTATGCAACTCTTGCATCTTCAACACGCTTCACCATCTTCACCTTGCATCTTGCATCTACTTTATGAAATCCATATTTAATTGGAAATTGACCTCCTGCAGCAATTCCACCTTTTCACTCTTAACGGGGATTGAAAGGCAATATTATCTTGTGGTGGAAGTCTCATCGCTGATCTCTTTTTTTTTGAAAACATCTCACAAACCTTGGTAACAGTTCAAATGGCTCAAATCCATGGATTTCCAACTTGTGTCTAGTTATAGCATTAATGAGCCTTCTAAAATCAAAATGATATTTTAACTCGAACTGGCACTTTAACAGCTGAACAGCCAATGTGGTATGTGCACATCGAAGTTTGTCACTCACCTCCAACAAAGCTCTCGAGCTTCATTCAATCGTCATCTGAATGTAACCCATTTGCGTTAGTCACATGATTACACAGAGCTCACTGGGAGTAGTCACATGATTACACAGAGCTCACCGGGAGTAGTC
>CM068961.1:95855052-95871882 GCA_035128595.1 Eptatretus atami
AGGTTATTGGGATTAGTCACATAATTACAGCTCATTGGGATTAGTTGCATGATTACACAGAGCTCATTGGGAGTAGTCACATGATTACACAGAGGTTATTGGGATTAGTCACATAATTACAGCTCACTGGGATTAGTTGCATGATTACACAGAGCTCACTGGGATTAGTCACATGATTACATGGAGTTTACTGGGATTAGTCACATGATTACATGGAGCTCACTGGGATTAGGCACATGATTACATTGAGCTCACTGGGAATGGCCACATGATTACACATTATACATTGATATACTATTATGTGTTCGCATGAAAACAAGGTGTAATGATGTCTTCCGTTTACATTACAATCCGAATATATAATACATTTATAATGTTTACATTATAATCATAATATGTAATGATATTAGTGTATGACCAACAATTACTGTTTCCATTATAATAATACTATGTAATAATATGAGGGGAGGATATACAATTGCTGTTTACATTATAGTCAAAATATTTAATGAAAGGATTACAAACAAAAGGTAAGTGCATTTGACAATTGCATCACTTTTCATGTGTATTCACCGCTGCGGCCTGTTCCATGTCAAGTCATGGTTGAGCAGGCCAAAAAAGATGGCAGCTTCAGACCCCAGCGAGGTTACCCAGAAAACGCCTTAACACCCAGAGATCGAGATGGCCGAGGATCGCCTGATGAAGGATATAATTAAATAATGTCATTAATTATCTTCAAAAGGGGTGTTTTAATTAACCCAAACACCCAATTTTCACTCTTGCACTTCCTTGGAGTTTTCTTAGTATGTATGCAAAGTTTCAGGCTGCTTGGTTTTATAGTTTGGAGTTATAGAGGAGACATACACACTGACACAGACACACAGATATTGCCTTTTTTAGTTTAGATGGAACTATATTAGTCAAGGATATACAATTACTGTTTGCATTAAAATCATCATATGTTATGATATTAGTGGAGGATATACAAGACTGTTTACATTATCGTAATAATATGTAACGATTTTTTTTTTTTGTATACCTTGTCGAGGCTCGTGTGAGAGCTAACACACAACGCACATCAAGGGGGCAGGAGACAAGAGGGGCGGGAGTGGGAGGGACAAAACAGTGGGGAACAGACATGATATTAGTGGAGGTTATTAATTATTATTACAGTGTAATATTAGTGGAGGTTATACAATTAATGTTTACATGATGATCATATGTAAATATGTTCGTGGAGGATATACAATTACTATTTACATTGTAGTCATAATATGTAAATATATTTTTTGAGGATATACAATTACTGTTTGCATTATAATCATCATATGTAATGATATTAGTGTAGGATATCCAATTGTTGTTTACATTGTAATCATAATATGTAATGATATGATTGGAGGATATACAATTAATGTTTACATGATAATCATAATATGTAAATATGTTGGTGGAGAATATACAATTACGATTTACATTGTAGTCATAATATGTAAAGATATTATTGGAGAATATACAATTACTGTTTACATTATAATCATAATATGTAATGATATTAGTGTAGGATATACAATTGCTGTTTACATTGTAATCATAATATGTAATGATATTAGTGGAGGATATACAATTACTGTTTACATTAGAGTGATAATATGTAACAATGTGAGTGGAGGATATACAATTACTATTTACATTATAATAATACTATGTAATGATGTTAGTGAAGGACAAGTCTGAAGAGGACAATGGTTCACGAGCGGTATTTGACAACGTAGATTGTTTCAGAAGTCAACGATGAGACAATGTGATAATTTTTGACCAAGTTATAAAAATGATCCACATGATGTGGTACGAGTGACAGGTTATTAGCTGCAAACTGTCGAAAACCCGGTTTCGTTCAACAACTTACAAAATTTGACCTTTGCATAACCTTTAAAGGTCACAAAACAATGTTGTGGACATTAAAATAAGGAAACAGGATACGTGCTATAGCTTATTGGAGTTAGTTCGTCGAAGAAGGTCGAAACCCCGGTTCAATTCCCACAACTTTGCAAATTTGACATTTGTGGCCTTTAAAGGTCAAAGGTCAAGGATTATGACCTTTGGTGCAAAACTTACTCTGGAACATTCAGGAACAATATAACGTCATATAGGCTATATGGCATTTCACACTCTTCGGATTATCCATACTTTGATGAAATCAGCGTAAAAACAAACTTGAAGGGGGCGCCACGGGCAAGGTGTTCGAGATAGAGCAAAATGGTTTCAAGCCTTTATGACCTCAAGATTTAGAGGTGGGGAATGACCTCAAGATTATGCATAAAAAATATTGTCATCCTAGCTCTCAAAGTTTGGGCGGTCGTATGATTTTTATGTCAAAATTCGCTATTTTCTAAGTTTTTGACCTTGTGACCTTGACCTTGGGACGAAAATGAAAAATCAGACAACGACAAGTTTTAGATAATTCATTTGCTATTCAAATGCTGAAGAACCCATTCCATTCAGTCAATTCCCGAGAAGATATATTTTTAATCCGACTACCCCCTATAAATGGCTATTTTTGCGGCATGGCTCCGCCCACAATGGGCATAGCACACCCTCATCCAGGAAAACACAACTACACATTGATATCGAACACATAACCAAGTTTCATCAAATCGACAAAGTCCACGGAGTTATGCTCTGGACAGACAGACACACAGACAAGCCGTAGGCGGACATGGGTAGTCGACTACCCAACAGAACCTGACGCGATGGGCCCGTTCGATGGGGAATGACCTGAGGATTAAGCACAAGAAAATCATGATTCTAGCTTCAAGGGTTAATGCTGCAGATTGTTTTTTCGTTAAAATACCCCCACATTTAGAGGTTTTTCGCCGTTGCTAGGCAACGGAGGGGTCCATAGCAACGGTTCTTTCTCACACCTAACTAGACATACCATGAACCTACCATACCAGTTTCATGTATATCTGACTCATAGTCCTTGAGATATAACGAACTTCATTTTTTATTGTTTTCGACCAGGGTTCATTCAAAGTCTATCTTCCGACAGTTTTCATAGGATCCGGCTGGAAATTTTTGACAATATGCTGAATGTACTGCCACAATCGCTCTGGCCCGATTTTAGATTTTCGAAAAAATAAATTTTTTTATTGTTTTCTAAAATTTCAAAGTCCGTTGCTAGGCAACGGTGTCCATAGCAACGGTTCTCATTTGCACACAACTAGGTCATGGTATGAACCTACCAACCAAGTTTCATCGAAATCGCCATTGTATTAACTGAAATCGCCATTTTAAATACTGATAATAAGGGTAGAACAAAATCTCAAAAAAATATATATTTGAATTTTTTTTTCCGACTAGATCGACTACCCAACAGCCGGTAGGCGGACATGGGTAGTCGCCGTTGCTAGCAACGGAGGGTCCATAGCAACGGTTCTTTCTCACACATAACTAGGACATACCATGAACCTACCATACCTGTTTCGTGTATATCTGATTCATAGTCTCTGAGATATAACGAACTTCGTTTTTTTATTGTTTTCAACCAGGGTTCATTCAAAGTCTATCTTCTCCGACAGTTTTCATCGGATCCGGCTGGAAATTTTTGACAATATGGCTGAATGTACTGCCCACAGTCGCTCGTGGTCCGATTTTGATTTTCGAAAAAATTAATTTTTATGATTTTTCAAAAATTTCAAAGTCCCGTTGCTAGGCAACGGTGGTGTCCATAGCAACGGTTCTCATTTGCATACAACTAGGTCATGGTATGAACCTACCAGCCAAGTTTCATCGAAATCGCCATTGTATTAACTGAAATCGCCATTTTAAATACTGACAATAAGTAGAAAAAAAAAATCTCAAAAATTTTTTTTTGAGATTTTTTTTCCATTAGATCGACTACCCAACAGACAAGCCGGTAGGCGACATTGGTAGTCGACTACCAATAGAACCTGACGCGATGGGCCCGTTCGATGGGGATGACCTAGGATTAAGCACAAGAAAATTCATGATTCTAGCTTCAAGGATTAATGCTGCAGATTGTTTTTTCGTTAAAATACCCCCACATTTATAGTTTTTCGGCCGTTGCTAGGCAACGGAGGGTCCATAGCAACGGTTCTTTCTCACACATAACTAGGACATACCATGAACCTACCATACCAGTTTCATGTATATCTGACTCATAGTCTCTGAGATATAACGAACTTCGTTTTTTTTATTGTTTTCGACCAGGGTTCATTCAAAGTCTATCTTCTCCGACAGTTTTCATAGATCCGGCTGGAAATTTTTGACAATATGGCTGAATGTACTGCCACAGTCGCTCGTGGCCCGAATTTAGATTTTACGAAAAAAAAATTTTTTATGATAAAAAAAAAATCAAAGTCCCATTGCTAGGCAACGGTATGTCCATAGCAACGATTTTCATTTGCACACAACTAGGTCATGGTATGAACCTACCAACCAAGTTTCATCGAAATCGCCATTGTATTAACTGAAATCGCCATTTTAAATTCTGATAATATTGGGTAGAACAAATTTCAAAAAATAATTTTTTGAAAAAAGTTTTTTTTTCGACTAGATCGACTACCCAACAGACAGACAGACAAACATATCGACGGAAATACTGACAATAAGGGTAGACTAGATCGACTACCCAATATAGTGTCACTCTGGCTGGTGCTCGTGAACCAATATAGTTTATATCTAATTCTGTTCTTCATTTGTCACTCTCATTGTCTCCCTGTGTGTTTAAGTCGTTATTATTTATTCCTTTTATGCGTGTGCGTTTTTTTTGTTTAGGAGAACAAAGCTTTCCTTCTTGTTGCTCTTGCTGTTTTGCCAATAACATGAACATCTTCACAATTGGGTCAATGTTGTGTGTTTAAAATTAGGTGTTTAATGTGCAGGGTGTGCCACCATTCCAACACCGCAGGGGTTGAGGGTTTATCTTTTGTCATTTCACCTTTAAATCGTAATTTACAACAGATGCCCGAAGATTGACATTGATACATTTCTCTACGTGGTTCACACGGGATGCTTGAGCATGCCTGAATGTGTCATTGTTGATCTTGGAACACTCGGATTAGAATTTCTACTTTTGTGTCTGTGATGGTCTACGTACAAGGCTGATCTACAAGGCTCCCATAGGACAAAATGCAGAAGGCCAAGTTTCTGACTTTAACCACATTCAGTATGGTGATTGACTTTTATAACAACCAAGCCATATGAAGGAGATACCGTCATATCTGCTGGAAGTCTGAGATAAGCCGAAGATGTTGGGGGGTTGGACGTAAGGCTGATGTGTGCTGTAAGATAATGTGCGACATTTAGGAATTTGATGAAAACCTCACGATCGCAGAAGAAATTCATAATACCCGTTGAGAGAAGTGGCCTAGGCAATCGATACATTTCCATCCTTAACATATGAAATGTAAAAGGTGTCACAAATGTTAGTGTTGAGCTGCCTTGTGCTGTGGAGATTGGTGAGGATCCTCAATTAATTGGTGACTCAAACAAGCTGAGCGAAAGATACCTGATTCCGAAAAGCTTGACCATATCGATGTGTTGAGAGATTTGAGTGTTTTTGTGGACTTCAGAACATACCCCGCTTGATTTACCATGGCAAAACCAATTTTTCTCTCTCTTTTGAAAAATGGCAATCCTTTACTTGCACAACTTATATTATTCCATCAGGTCTTCTGACCTCTCATTTGTCTACTTCCTACACCACAGAGCCATTCGTGTTTATATATCAACCAACTTTTTGCACTTACAATATATTTCCTTTCCTCCATGGAATCTTGTGCCAACAATCAATTTCCTTTACTCAATGGAACCTTGTGCTTACAATCAATTTCTTTTCCTTTCCTCACTGGAATCTTATGTAATTAAATCAACTTTCTCTCGTTTTTCAACATGGCACCTTGTTACCTAAATATGTCAAAGCAGACAATCCGTTTGTCTTTCCAAAGCATGTTCCTTGTCATTACCATATCATTTTTACCCCACTCATGTGAAGTGAAAAGTGAGGTTAAGCAATTGTTTCACTTCTTTCTGTCCATCCGTCCATCCGTCCTGTCTACAAACGTCAGTTTATGATCGAGGAATAATTTAATTTAAAATGAATGTTTTATTTTGAACAAAAATCTGAACATGAATTGAAAAACAAACCCTGCAGTTTTACCATACTTTCTTTCTAAATTTATCCCAATCGCACATGCGAAGAGGAGTGAGATAATATTTTAACTCGTTCTGTCTGTCTGGCAGTCAAACAAATTGAAAATCATGAGCAGAGTAATATGATCGATCTTGTTCCAAGCATGCAACACGTTCTTCTGACCCATATCTTTATTTTAGTGGTGTATAAGCAACTGACCTCTGTATAGGCAAAAACAAAAAAACAAACAGGTGTACCATGTATGAGTACAACATACCAACTGCTTCGAAATCAAAAACCTTCGCTGCTCTGGAAAAACATGGGGACAGGGATACTGTACTAGAAATGGTGGAACTTGTAATACCTCCCCAACCTGGAGGCGCATGACACAATACACATTTACATAGAGATTTTGCTCCCCCCCCCCCCCCTCCACGACACTCCAAGACCACCGGAAATATAAACACCTCTATACATTGATTGGGTCATGCTGATCCTCTCTGCAGCAAGTCTGGATGTAATTAGCCCAGAACTGTGGCAGGGGCAGCATGACAAACAAACACACACACCACACACACACACACACACACACAACACGCCACACCAGTCTGTGAATTATAGTAAGGGCTCCAAACAAGAAACTTACATTTGTTTTTTTAAGGTTGTCATAATGGACACAAACAACAGACATGAAGAACTACTGTAACATGTTAAATCAAGTGGGGTAATATCCACCGCATCAACGGCGGTAAACTTCCGGAATTGATTTTCTTTGAAACGACCTTTAAAATCTTCATTTATTTCAATTTAATTTCATACTTTGACACTGTAGAACACAAATCACCTTCCTACCGCTTCCAAAACACCCCAGTTTTGCAGTACTTTGACATGTTAAATGAGGTTGTGTATAAGACTGCTCCAATGGTGCTAAACTTCTGGATTTTTTAATATGACTTTTAAAATTATTATTTTATTTCAATTGAATTACATACCTGAACACGGGGTAAGATGTTCTATGAACTCTCGTGTTGTTGAGTTATTGTACAGGGTGGCCTGAAAGTGCATTTTCTCCTCCCCAGTAAAGCATTCATTTCTAAACTCTTTTAATATTGTTACGAATTCGGGGTTCGGGGCTTGCCACGAGGGGAAACACTCGGGTCCCTCCTGAATGCCCCGTCCTGAGGCCGCCGGGCACAAATAACTCTGCGCACCGGCAGGTTGCAAAGCAACCACGAATGGCAATTGGTACCGCCAATCCTGGCATGGTAACACGACTTCGCGTGTTACCGTTTCCTGTGGATTGATCACACCAAGCGAGTTTCATGCCCTCGACTCGTACTTGCGTTAACTTACCATATCAGGTGCAGCCGAGCAGAGCTGCCAAGTACGCACTGGCTAACAAAGCAAATCAGGTGGGTACAACTTCCCGTCTAACTATACTTGCACACTCTGGCAGACCAATGAAGTAAAAGACAACCGAGACAGACTGGAAATAACAGCCAACAAACAATCATTTATTACACACAAACACACAAGCAAGCAATCATTTAAAAGCAAGTATTTATAAGCAAGAAAACAAAAGGCACATAAGAGCAGATTTAACCATCACACATATTCTTATTCAATCTTACTTACATAAAGGACACATGGCCATCATTCGAATCAGGGGAGAAGAATAAAACAATAATAACTTAAAAATAAAATAACAGTAAAGTATGGAGAAAAGAAGAGTAGTCTTTTCTTTTCTCCCTCACCTCACACAGCCTGATGGGCTGTGCAAGCTCAAATATACCAGAGAATGTGAAGGAAAGGATGGGGAAGATGGGCAGTAGCGATGCAGCATGAGGGGACATGCATCCGTGTCCCTGAGGTGCCCAGACCCAGGAGGTGAGACCTCTTCAACATCCCAGTTACACCAGATGCAAGCAACTCCAAGCTTTGAGCTCCTTTCTGCTACTCTTTCGCTTCCTCTCACTCTGATCATGCAATCCTCCTTTTCCCTCACAGGATCTCTGAGCTTTTCCTCCTCCTCTCAGGACAAGCATTCTCTCATCTCCTCTGAGCCTCCTTTTCTACGCTTCTCTCCTCTTCCTCTTCCTAATCACTTTTCTCCCCTCTTAGGACAAGCTTTGAGCTCCTTTCTGCTCCTCTTCCTCTTCCTCTCATGAGGAGCTTTTTCCACCTTGGCTCATGCTTGCCTAGCCCTCATTGGTGCGTATCTGATGAGGGCGGGTCCAAGATGCTGCCTGTGGAAAATGCCACGTAATTCTGAGGGAATGTTTAATACAGCCCCCGCCCCTCCCTTCACGCACCCAAGGCCACGACGGGGGCCCTATGTGCCTCTCCCTGTGCATGGGAAACATCCTGTACGTACTGTTTCACACACGAGAAGCGCCATCCTGCAGGCCACAAACACCAAACATCATGCCTTGTGCCATGAACATGCTTGTGAGAATGGAGAGAAAACTGAGAGGGATTCTGCCGGACCGAGGGATGACCGAACGGCTGCGGGGTTGAAGGTAAGACCGATGGGGTGAAGGAGGGATTGTCGAAATGATGTTTGGTGAGGGGGATTGTTGATGGATCAAGGAAGCAGAGGGGGTAATGGACCAATGGTATGGAATGAAACGGTGGTGTTTTAGGTATGCTTTGAGATAATTAATAAATTAATTATTTTACGTTTATTATTTATTAATTTTCATTATACAATTAATCAATCAATTATTGTACACCGCTCCCTCGCCATTCCATCTCCATCTGCTGCACAGCGGCATTGCCGGGGTGCCTAAGGTGCTCCGACGATGTCGCATGATGGAGGATATGTTATTTCTTTCTTTGGCATGGAGATGGTGTACTTTGAATGTAGCTCAACCTATTTGTTTTGTTGTTTGTTTTCTGGCCGATATCTCAGCTATCCATTCAGCTAGGAAGCTGAAATATTCACACAATAAGTGAACAAGTGCTTTTTGGAAAGACGGTATTTTTTACTTAATTGTTATTTTAATTATCATACTTAATTTATTTACTTAATTATTATCAATTACTTAATTATTACTTCATTATTATGGATTTATTAATCACTTATTACTTTGCTTTTTTTTGGACAAGAGTTTTTTGTTTGTTTTTGTTTTTTCTGTCGCACTCACCTTAATTGCCGACAGTGAAATTTTAAACCAATCTTCACGAAACTTCACCAAACGGTGGAGTTGGTGGTCCGACAGAATCCGATTGATTTTTGAGGTCAAAAGGTCAAAAAGTCATTGTAGGCCAAAGGTCAACAACATTTTCAAATTTCTAAAGTCCACAATTTTCATCCCTGCTGGCTGTGAGCCAGAGGTCAATAGACATCTGGTTCGGGCCTGGGAAGTCATGTATTCACTGGATCCTGGAGTGTGGGACTGTCAGTACCTGTGCAGGAGAACGAAAGTCTGAATGTTCAGGTCCTTAGTGCTTCCAGTCTTGCTTTATGGACGTGACTCGGGCTCTGACCAGGGATCTGAGATGGAGACTTAACTCCTTTGGTACCATGTCTCTTCGGAGAATCCTTGGCTATCACTGGTCGGACTTTGTGTCCAATGAACGGTTGCTGAGAGAGACTCAAATGAGATTTGTTCACTGCATAGTCCATGAGCATCAGTATGGACATGTGGCTCGTTTTCCTGATGCTGATCCTCCTCACCAGATTTTCTCAGCGAGGGAGCCTCATGAGTGAAGGAGACCAATGGGCCGACCACGTGCCTCATGGTTGCAGCAGGTTGATGGGCATCTCAAGGAGATGGGGATGGGCCAGGCATCTGCCAGGGGGATAGCCAGCCGGAGGCCCCTGGAGTACCGATGGAAAGTGGATGCATCGACGTGCTGCTCCTCCGCATGCTCCCATGCCTGACCTGAATTCAACCACCAAATAATTTTGAGGTAAACAGAGGCCAAATTGCTGCAGTTAAGAAGGATGTTCTGTCTGCCTCAAAACTTAGCAACATTATTTATGAGTTCAAGTTCGAGGTGATGCTCATGAATGCAAAAAAAAACCCCCAGACTGACAATCAAACAGCACGTCCCTTTGTCCATCAGGAAAACATTATTGGTACACAAATACAGCCGGTATTGTGCTTGTAGGAAGGTCCCAGCAGCAATCCCAACAGCATGTGTATCTTCTCTCTCTCTCTCTCTCTCTCTCGTGCAGGCTGTGGCTGCATTATTGGTTGGGATGCGGCTACGCCGCTGATGCAGTGTCCCCCTTACCAGTACACTGGTGCTCATTTTGACGACCTCGGATGACAGGCTGAGTCAACCTCTTGGTGTATTTTAATTCAGCGGCCAACGGGGCTTGAACTCAGTACCCTAGGATCCCAAGCCGCCACCCTAACCACTAAGCCAACACCAGGCTGGGGAAAGTTGTAGGAATGAAGGAAGCGAGCCGAGGGTAGAGCTGGTTGAAAAGCAAAGGGTAAAAGTTTTCCCAGTCCTGAGCGGGGACCCCACCGCAAGATTCCCCTTCCAGAGGGCATCACGATTCCCCTGGGTCCTCACCCAATAGTATCAGATCGGCCTCGCCAAAGCCATTTGAGATTAATCAGATACGGGAAATGATGAAACAAATGATAGAACAAATGAACGGGAATATGCACAATATGAACGGGGATATACAAACACTGATGAGTGATATGCGAGTGATGGGCAAAGGAATCGGGGAGCAAATGAAGGTGGATCAAGGGGAGCTGAAGGCCGAGCTGGAAAAGGTAAAGGAGGGGCAGCAATGCCTGGACGTCGGGCTGACAGAGGGAAAGGGCGATATGCAAAGGATGGACCGGAGGATGGCAGATAAGATCAAGATGATACGAGAGGAAATGAACGGGGTGAAGGAGAATGTGGAAGGTGTTTGAACCGCGATGATGATGGGTAAGGATGAAGTGACAAACAAAATAACGGCGGTTAAGCGGGAATTAGAGAGACTCGGACAAGGAATGAAGGAATTAAAGAAAGGACAGGAGGAAACAAAGGGAGAATTGGGCACCGTAAAGGAGGAATGTAAGGTGAGATATGAATAAATGATGAAAACGGTTAAAGGAAAGGGAGAAAAGTTGAAAGAAGAAAATGGATCAATGAAGCAAAGAGTTAATGAAGTGGCCGAGGATCTGGAGGGCTATCGCGCCTGTGTGGATGCCATTGTGCAATGCTGGGAGGAGGAATTGGAATTTTGTAAACGCCAGGGCGGCGGTTTGGTGCAAAAGTTGGAAACCCATGTCACAGAACAAGAGCAGGTGTTAGTTGATAAAGGCTTGTGGGAGCCACAATTGACTGGGGAAAGGATGAATGAGATGTGACAGGAGCAGCTGAATACTTGGGACACTACCATAAAGGAAGAGTAGATAGAACCAAAAGTTTCTGTTAGGCTCAAAGGTGATGTGGATGGTCCTGTTGAGACCATGTTGGGGCTGACTGACTCGTATGAAGTTGGGTTAGACTTGCAGCATTTTGACATTGGGAATGTTACTGAAAAGGGTTGAGCAGATTTGGCGGAGCCAATTTTGAACCATTTGCAGGAGGAGAGTGACGGTGATGTTGACGTGCCAAGTAACAAGCAAGCGAATAGTTCAGAAACAATCAGAAGTGAGCTTGCTGATGTAAACTCTGGAGAGAGAATTGCCCAATTTAAAAAAAGTGCAAGGCGATTTAACTGGCTCAGACGGACCCCAAGAGGAAGGGCAGGATGCTTGTCAAATGAACCAGTGCGAAAGTGATTTTATTGAAATTAATTTGCAGAACCAATCTCAGAGTTCAGATTTGGATGATAGTTGTGAAGTCCAATTACTCACTGGTTATGAATCTTGTGGAAGTGATGTCAAGGCGGAAGGTTGTGACGAGTTTGATGCTTCTCGCTGTTGTTACGGAGATGGTGCAGCTGTATTTGTGAATGGATCTACAGAAATGTTTTTTGGTGATTGTACGGTAGGGAGTGATACATTGGATACTATGAAGGAAAATGACATTGAAGTTGCAAAGGTGCTGGATGAGGAAAGTGATCTTCCTGAAGCACTGCTTCCCGCACTTGGTATTCACAGAAACTATATCCCCGTGTTATTTTAAGTTGCTGAAGTCCGTATATCTGTGGTGGGTTCAAGTATAAACCCCTTGTGCTGTGCACCGTCGTTCCACCCATGCCACCCTGCCCCTCCCGCGCACACCATAATCTCTGAGGATCACTTGTCCACCTCCAAAGGAAAACCGCTCGGCGATCCAGCCTGGTCAGTGTTCACTGCCCGTCCACCACAATTTGGTCAGGGGGATTTAAACTAACCAGCCAGGACTGCGATCGGCAGCTCAGGAGACATATTTGTGTCGAGTAAAAGCACACTGAGACTAAAATAATAATACAATTCTTTATTGAAACCCTGACATTTCATAAGGCCACTATCTTCCGTCTTCGGAGGTAAAAAAAAATTTTTTACACCGCACGTGCAGAGATGTTAACTGCACTTATGCCCAACGCGAATGGCTACTTGTCACAATTGGGCTGTGAGGGGGACCAATCAATGTGAGGTTTGGGATGGATTTAATTAAGAGAGTGGGATTGGAGAGTGGATTTGCTTCTGGATTGGATGTTTAGGTCACAGGTTGTGTCACGTGTGCCATGTCTGATCTGTGTTTGTGTCTTGGATTTCGCCTTCGCACCCGTGGGTTGGGGCTGTGAGTGATTACTTAATCCTCGAAAGGCAGTGGCTACACTGGAACCTCACTCCATAGGCTAGTCTGGAGTGGCTAAGGAACAAAAAGATAAATGTCAATGAGTGCCCAGTCAGAGCCCCCACATAAATCAAATCGAAAATCTGTGGCATGACTTGAAGATTGCTGTCCATCAACACTCCTATGCAACTTGACTGATCTTGAACAGTTGTTTTGCAGAAGAATGGGCAAATATTGCCAAATCAATGTGTGCAAAAGTGGGTAGAGAACTATCCCAACAGACTAACAGTTATAATTGCTGTCAAAGGTGCTTCCACCAAGTATTAACCTCGGGAGGTGGACACTGATGCCACAAAGATATTCTAGTTTTGTATTTTTAATTACTTTTCTGAAATTTGTAGAATTTGTTTTTCACTTGGAAGTTGTGGGTTACGATTTTGTAAACAAAGGAGGAAAAAGTCTGATATTTAATACAATTTAATTCCTAGCTAAAAGACAACAAAATGTGAAAATTTGAAAGGGGGTGTAGACTTCTCTCGGCACTCTGTGTGTGGGTGTGTGTATATATATATATATATGTATATATATATATATATATATATGTATATATATATGAGGCGCCGCGAGCAGGAGTGATGTAAGGGCCACATCGGCCATTTTGGAGTTATGCCATATAGCACTATTTTAACCCTTCCCCTATCATCCGAGCCTATCATCATCATATCATTAAAAAATGTCGCTTACATCACTCCTTGCCGGGCCTCAATATATATATATATATATATATATATTATATATATGTATATTGTTGCGGCTGTGGAAATTTGCAATACACCAGAAAGGTCCTCAGGTTAGATATATCGATAAGTTCATGTGTAGTTGTCCACACCCGTTGTTTAGAGGGAATATGGTGATTCATCTGGGCTGGACGCTTTGAGTTAGCCATTTTTCTTTCTCTATCGTTATTTTGGACCAATAAGCCCGCCAACAACTCAAACACCACCACCTTCGCCTCTTTACCTCCACAACTCCACCCGCAAACATCGCTTCACCGCCATTCTCAAACGACACCCCCAACAACCAAACCACCACAGCAAACCCCACCACTTCGCCTTTCTCCTTCCACAACCATCAACCACACCACCAGTCAACACCGAACGTCGTGCTGTCCAGGGCCCGTTCGGTGATTCTTGCCGAACGCATCGAGCCGCGAGTACAAATGGATGCCTTTACAGGAGGGAAATCGGATCAGGAGAGGCTCACGCCCTTTTTTGCCCGACCAATGGCTAAACGTCGGGTGGCGTGGCCCCGCCTCCAAGCGCGTTTTGATCCGCCGAATAGCATACACGCCTCCTCCCCAGGTCTATAAAGACGCGAGCACAAGGCGACTCGAGAGAGAGTGTTGGGTTGTGCTGAGCTGTGCGGTGCTGTGTGGCTGGGCTGGTCGAGTGAAGACGAAGACGTCGTGGAGGTTGTCGTTGCCGGTCGAGGGACGAGTCGCGGAGTGAAGCAGGGACGCGGAAGAGACTCAGGGGCGAGAGTTCGCCGGAGTCGTGCGGTCCCGAGACCCCGCTAGCGGGATGGAGCGTCCGCCATTCCCTCTCCCGACCCCGAGCATCAACAATTCCCCCCCCCCACCATCCGCGCTGAGATAGCGCGTAACCCGTCCGTTCCCACCCCAACCGTGTGTCGACCGACCAACACGTGCCTGGCAACGCTGCCGAAAGGAGCTCACCGACCACGCCAGGGGCACGGAGTCAGGCACGTTACGCTGACATTGCGGCTAGCCCGCCATCGCGCCACGAGGGCGCGGGTAAGACCCCTTCGGTCTCGTGACCTGGCCGCTCACCAGGTCCACGTACATTTGGTCACCGGACCTGTCTGCCCCTTGCCTATGAGGGTGGCTTGTATTTGCTTTTTGTGTAATGTGTGTGTGCGCCAGTCTTTTAAGTAAACCGAATAAGTGCTTGTACATTGCTTTATTCGGTATAGCTCTGCGTTGCTTTTATTGTTTTGACTGTTATATTGCATTCTTACTGTATGGCTGTGAATACGTGCTTGCCTTGTGTGTGTGAAATAAAATGCTTGTCAAATTGTTTCCCGTTTCGTTGCGTCCTTTCCTTCGTTTGAAAGTTCCATCTTGCATCACGTAAGGGATTGGTAGTGGGTTTAGACACCCAGTAAGTAATCTGAACCGTCGAGGTCGGCGATAACTCCGCTCGGTTATCCCTTAGCACGGAAAGAGCCGCTTAAGCGGTTCGTGTCCGGAGCCGACCTGCGGCGTGGTACAACTCCTCGGTACGCTACCCGCGCGGGTACTTAGGTATATCGACATTCGGCGATTCACCCTATTTCGCGCGCAGGTAGAATGCGGACTGGGTTGTGGTGAGGTTAAACCCCACGTGGCTAGCTCCTTGGCGGTAGTTCAAAGAGGGTCACGACTGAATTATCCGTTCCGGTGGGCGACGCATCGCGATTTGAGTTACGTGGCCGATCGAACGCCGGGCGGGCGGAATTCGTAACAATATGTTCGTATGTATGTATATTGTTATGTGGAATCCATAGCTAGATTATGTGAGGAATTTAGTATTGTCTGTGTGATTGAGTAGGTTAGATTTATCCTTGTTTTGGATATTTGTCAGGGGCAAAACATATTGTAAAACGTGCACTGATGGGGCAGTGAGTGTAAACCATAGAGTAGGAAAGGTTATGATTGTTGTGTAAAACCTCCCTTGACAGGCGAGATCAGGTGGAGCACTTGTGGGCACAAAATTCCATCCTGTCTACATATATTGATGCTGATGCTCAAAGAAGAGCTCAATGATGGAGACAGATTATGGAAGCTCAACCAAATAATTTTCTTCCAGTCATTCGTTTGCTCTTCCCAATGCCACTCACTCCACCCCCTCCATCCCTCCCCTCTCATTCTTACACTGTACAAAGAGATTGAGGGGACGGTTGGTTTGTTTTCATGTCATGCCTGCAATGTAACCTACAAGCAATTTCAGATCATATCTTTTTTGAGATTTTTAAGGTGATGTATGTGTGAACATTGTTGGGTTGGCCTCTGTCCAAAGTATAACCTTGCAAGCTAATGTAAAATACAGTTTTAGATCATCAGTGTTTGGCCTGTCATGCCTTGCTTGAAAAGATATTAAACTTTAATGAAATAATTAAGTAATCATGAAGCAGTGTGTGCGAGGGCTCACCATTTGCTCATAATATACCCAATTCTCCTATTCCAATCTCACCCACTTACGTCCTGCTTTCTAGGTAAATTGCTATTAAAACGTGTATAAAGATATCTTTAGAAATTCCAAAAGACTTGTGGAATTCAAAGATTTAAACCTTCTCTAATGTACAGTTGAAATTTCTCAATTCAGTTAATTAAGAACCATGATTGCATGCTATAATTTTATCCGATCCTTCTTTACAAAAGGTACTCTCTTTTGATTTTTTCTCGTTGTCTGTAGTTCACTCCTTCGTCAAAAATACCTATAAAGTGTGAGAGTATTTCACAGGTCATTTAAGATTACTTTGTGCAGCGAACACCTTTATTGGAATTTATTGAGTGGACGATGGTGTGCATTATGCACCAGTGTCCTGGCCCAATTATCTGCCCTGGGGAGGAGATGGGCACTGCTGCCTCTGTTTGCCCATGGAAAATATCGGTGTGATGTTCAAGGCCAAGGGACAGAATCGTCTTCGCTAAATGTAAGTGATATTTTTAAATCTTTTTTTGTTGTTTCCAAATTAATCTTTGCCCCATTGCATTCTTCAGGAGAATAAAATTTCTCGTGGATGTTAACTGTTTGTGGGCCGGGGTTCGTGGGATAACCGACCACTAGGTGGAGCAGTGGAGTCGTCTCCCACCGAACACCCGGAATTTAGGTCGTGACTCTCGGATAAGTCCAAGAATTCACAGGTCCCTTATCGAACCGTAGTCGCCAATATTTCGATGGCGTGGGGTCGGGTTAATTGCCTAATTT
>CM068961.1:95925480-95940442 GCA_035128595.1 Eptatretus atami
TGACAGTGTTTTAACCGCACCGTTCATGTACATGGTTTTAACCCTACACTTCGATGAATGCATCTGTAACCCGCACGTTCTATACATTGTTAACCCTCACGTCTATGTACATGTGTTTTTTAACCTGCCTCTATGTATCATGCACTCTGTAACCCTCACGTCTATTGATACATGTGTTGCTAACCTGCACGGGTCATATGTACATGTGTTTGTAACCCCTGACTCCATGTACATGCATTGTAACACGCACCGTCCGATGTACATTGTTTTAACCCTGCACGTCTTGGTTCATTATGTCCTAACCCTCACTTTTGTACATGTATTTTAACCCTGCACTCATAGGTACATGCATCTGTTAACCCTGACGTCTATGTAACATGTGTTTGTAACCCTGCCACTTCTATTACATGCTCGTAACCCTGCATCGTCTTGTACATGCATAACACGCACTCCATGAAGCGTTTGTAACCCGCACGCTTGTTCATCCATCCTAACCTACCACGGTTGTACATACTTTGTAACCCTGCACGTCTATGTACATGCATCTGTTAACCTGCACGTCTATGTACAGTGGTAACCCTGCACTTCTATACAGCATCTGTAACCCTGCACGTCTATGTACATGTGTTTGTAACCCTGACGTCGATTGTACATGCATTTGTAACCCTGCACTCTATGTACATGTTTTGTAACCCTGCACACGCCATGTACATGTGTTTGTAACCCTTGCACTTCCATGACATTGTGTTTGTAACCCTGGCACTGGGTTATCGATCCTAAACCCTCCACTTTTGTAAGTGTATTTGAATCCCTTGCACGCTCTATGTACATGCAATCTGTAACCTGCACGTCTTATGTACATGTGTTTGAACCCGCACGTCCAGTACATGCTATCTGAAACCCTGCACGTCTATTACATGTGTTTTAACCTGCACGTCTATGTACATGCATCTGGAACCCTGCACGTTTGTACATGCTGTTTGAACCCTGCACTCCATGTACTGCATTTGTAACCCTGCCGCTATTACATTGTTTGTAACCCGCCGTCATGTACATGGTTTGTAACCCTGTCACGTTGTTTCATCTACTTCCTAACCCCCACTTTTCGTACTGTAGTTAAACCCTTGCACGTCTTGTACATGATCTGTAACCGCACGTCATGTACATGTGTTGTTAACCCTGCACGTCTAATGTGCAATGCATCTGTTAACCGCCACGTCTTATGTACATGTGTTGTGGTAACACTGCACGTCCATTGTACAGCATTGTAACTGCACGTCTATGTACATGGTTATCACCCGCACGTCCCAGCTACATTTTTGTAACCCATACACTGTCTAGTTACATGCATCTTACCCGCACGTTCTTATGTACATGTTTGTAACCCTCACGTCATGTAATGTGTTTGTAACCCTGCACTCTTGGTCATGTTTAACCACTCTCGACATTTGATACCCTGCACGTCTTCGTACAGTGTTTGAAACCCTGCCACGGTCTACGACATGTGTGTGTAACCCTGCAACGTCTACGTAAATGTCATTTTGTAACCTGCACGTGCTTTGGTTCATCATTTAACCCTGCACACGTCTATGGTACATGTGTTTGTAACCCTGCGACGTCTTACTACAGTGTTTGTAACCTGCACATCTGTACAGTGTTTTGTAACCCTACACATTCTGTACATGTTGTAATCAGTCAACTTGTGTAAACCCTGCACGTTCTTTGTACAGTGTTTGTAACCCTGCACGTCACTAGCATGTTTGTAACCCGCACATCTACTGTACATGTAGTTGTTAACCCTGCACGTCTATTAATGCATGTTTGTAACCTCGCCATTCTATGTAACTGGTTGTACATCTTCCTTCCACGTCTTTGTTACATGTGTTATTGTAACCCTGCACGCTTTAACTACATTGTAACCCACCATCTGGAGTGTTGTAACCCTGCATTGTACATTGTTGTAACCCTGCACGTTCTATTACTGTGTTTGTAACCTGCACGTCAGGTACATGTGCTTGTTAACCCTGCACGATCTATGTACATTGAATTTGTAACCCTGCACTTCTAGTACATTGTTTGTAACGCCATGCACGTCTTACTTACATGTGTTTTTAACCCTGCACGCTCACTTGTAAACCTGACATTGTACATGTTTGTAACTCTGACAGTCTACGGTACATGTGTTTTTGTAACCGCTGCAGCACTACTGTACATGGTGCTTGAACCCGCACGTCCTAGTACATGTGGTTTTGAATCCTGCACGTCAATGTACGATGCCATTGTAACACCTGCACGTCATGTACATTGTTTGTAACCCTGCAGTTCTACTAAATGCAGTTTACTACGTTCTCTTTGTTCTGAACCCTGCACTCTGACAGTGTATTCTGTAACCCTGCACGTCTATTACAGTGCTCTGTAACCCTGCCTGTCTAAATTACAATGGTTGTTGTACCTTGCACGTCTATTGTACAGTGCTTTAACCCCTGCACGTCTAGGGTACATTGTGTTTAACCCCTGCACGTCCGTACGATGGTGGCATTTGTAACCCCTGCCTTCTAATGTACTTGTGTTTGTAACCCTGCACGTCAGTACAGTGTTTGTAAACCCTGCACGTCCATGTACGATGCTTGTTTTGTAAACCCTGCCACGATCTACTGTTCATGCGTTTGTAACCCTGCACGTCTCATGTACGTGCTTTTTATAACCCTGCCACCGCATGACATGTGTTTAACCCTTTGCACGTCCATTACATTGCTTGTAACCCTGCACGTTCCAATTGTTACATGCATTTAACCTGCACGTCCAGCCCGTTACAGTTGTTTAACCCTGAACGTCCACGTACATGTGTTTGTAACCCTGCCGTCTATGACAGTGTTTTAACCTGCACGTCCAGTGTACATGTATTTGTAAACCTCACGTCCATGACATCGTGTGTAACCCGTCACGTCCACTGTACATGCATTGTAACCTGCACGTCTATGTACAATGCATTTGAAAAATACCCTCTGGCACGTCACAGAATGATGTAACCCTGCACGATCTACGTACATGCTTTTCGTAACCCGTGAATCTGTCCTATGTTACGTTCTGGCCTTATCACTTTGTGTAATCTAGTGAGGTGAGGGTGAAAGCGAAGGAGGGAAGGGCATTATTATCCGTCGTGTGTTTATAGTCTGTGCACACTATGTACATCCGTCCGTTTGTTTCATTCTGATCAACTGACCTGTTTACATCTGTGCATTGGTCCCTGCATTTATGTTAACACTTACAGACTCTTTTCAGACTAACATTACGACTCTTGAGCGTCCACCTTCTCAGGTTGGTTAAATGAGCAGCACCAACTCGATGCTCCTCACATCACCTCTTGCTCGTCGGCCAACTCCGTCACCACGCACGTTCCTCCATTACCGTTTCCCTACCGCATCTCGCATTCGTTTGCTCAAATCGGTTTAAGTGATATCATCCGTTACAGCAGCTCAATTTGGCCTCACTCATCGCACTCTTTCTCTGTATTTCAACTCTTCTTTATCTATCTCCCAAGAGAAGTGAATTTTTGCAGAATTTTTCCTGAGGGAGGCTCACTTTGCCGCACCTGGATGGGTTTGAGGGTTGTGGAGCAGCAGCTTGAAAAACTGACTCTATTCATCGCTTCCCGAGACATCCATCTTTTGTGGTTTGGTGGACCAAGCAGTGACACTATTTCTTCTGTTGTGTCTTTGTGGTTTCGTCTGTTGGGTGGTCCGCAGACCTACCTTATTCTCAGGTTTTTCCGTCTTGTTGTTGAATTGTATATGTAATGAGTGTTTGTAACCCTGCACGTCTATGTACATGCTTTTGTAACCCTGCACATCTACGTAAATGCGTTTGTAACCCTGCACGTCTATGTACGTGCATTTATAACCCTGCACGTCTATGTACGTGCATTTTTAACCCTGCACGTCTATGTAACATTACAGACTCTTGAGCGACACCTTCTCAGGGTGGTTCAAAATGAGCAGCACCACTCCATGCTCACTCACATCGCCCTCTGCTCGGTCGGCCAACTCCGTCAACACGGTGCGTTCCTTCATTCCGTTTTCCCTACCCACTCGCACTCGTTTGCTCAAATCGGTTTACTGAATCATTCAGTTGACATGCGCTCAATTTGGCCCACTCATTGCACTCAGCCGATAATTATATCCACTCGCTAGGTTTGGTATACCTTCGGATCACTCGGTCAGCCCTATCCATTAAGTTGGCCCATTCGGTCAATTTGCCCCAGGTAACTTGACCTGCTCTATCCACAGCTTACTTTGTACACCAAGTTCATCCCACTCACCAACTTAGACTCACTCATTCTGCTCACTTTACTTGATCCTTGATGCCTCCTACCCCTTCCCCCTCACCTCCCCCCCATCCCAAACCCCTCCAGGCTCGCATTCCCAGAATCCCGACTTGCTCATTCCACTCATTTTATACTTTGTCCACTAAACACGACCCCATCCCTAATAATTACTCTGACTTCGACTCCATTCATCGCACCCAGTTTACTTTCTACTCTCACCCCAACTTCCGTCCGCAACCCAGACTCACTCATTCCGCTCACTTTACTTTTTTATCCTGTAGGCTCAACCTTCCCCCTCACTCTCCTGCTCCCTCTCCCAACTCCGACTTACTCATTCCACTTGGCTTCCAAAAATAGTACCATCAATGCAATCTGTTTATAGTTTTTGGAATCATTTTACCCAAACATAACAGGTGCTTTACCTGTTTGGAAAAGGAAACGTCTGGTTTCCCGGGCAAGTGAGTAGCAGGGGCGGGGGGAGAGGTGGTTTGGGGGTTGAATGGTGGGGGAAAAAAGGGTTTGCACATGCAGAGAAAAGGCAGGGTGGAGCGGAATGCCCAAAGAAAAACTATTATGGGATCTTGGTCTCTTGAAAGCTGAGAAAAAAAATTGAACCTGGTGACCATTATTGACCAAAAATGCAAACTTCTGATGAACCCTCATTCTTATTATTCTGACCTCGAGGAAGACTATTGAAGGCTTCATTGATGTGTGTGATTGTTCTTTCTTTACGCCTCCACAGCCGAACGCCGGACATATTGTTTTCAAGTTGTCCGTCTGTCTGTCCGTGTGTTGTCGTTTTGTTGCTTCCACGATATCTTATGAATCACAAAACTGATTTAACTAAATTTGGCACAAATATGGACTTTAATATAACGGTGAACAGATTAATTTTGGGGTTAAGAATGTCATGTCATGCGTCCTTGAGTTGAAAATCCTTTTGCAGACCATAACTTGAGTTAGAAGCAGCTGATTATATTGTTTGGACCTGTGGATGTGCCTTTTCAAGGTTTGATTATAATCGGACAAGTGGTTCCCAAGTTACGGCCATTTATTTGCCAACCAATGAACAGCACAGGGTGGCTAATGACATCACGAATGACGTCACAAATCCTCTTTTTTTTTTGCACGATTGAACGTCACAATTCTTCTTCTTCTTCATTTGATTATGACGTCACAATTGACACTGGGACCTGAGTATGTGCCTTTTCAAGGTTTGATATCGTTGTTCTTCATCCGTTTCAGGTGTTTCCCAGGTGTTTCCCAAGTTATGGCCATTCATCATACGGTTGGTCCGATCTAATTGAAACAATGCCCCAATCCAGTCGTCGTTTACGAGAGTGAAGGACGAAGCTGCACGTACGGCACGCACCTACAGAACGCACCTACGGGCACGCGCCTACGGGCACGCACCTACGGGCACGCGCCTACGGGCACGCGCCTACGGGCACGCACCTACAGGCACGCACCTCGGGCACGCGCTACGGGCACGCGCCTACGGCACGCACCTACGGGCACGCGCTACGGGCCCGCCACTAGTTTTATAAATTCAATTACATAATTAAATTGAAATAAAAGAAACCTTTTTAAAGGCGGTAGGAAAAAAAACAAATGAACCATTTATTTGGAAGTTTTCTGCTGTTGAATGCCAAATTATTTCACACTACCTTATTTAACACATTAAATACATTATTCGTGCCTGTTGTTTGTGTCCTTTATGACGTACCTAAAAAACAGTAAGTTTTCCTGTTTGGAAATGATTTCAATGAGCAATTAATTTACCCCGGATGAGCAAGTGCACTCGAGACGGGACTCAATACAATTTGCCAAATATAGAGCCAAGTACTGTCGGAGTCCCTTTTCTGAAATGCCAACGAATATCAAGGCATTGTTTTTGTTTTGTTTGTTTGTTTGTTTGTTTTTTGCATGGTCAAAGATCAATGAAGAGCAAATGGCACAGAACAAATGACGACACAAACATAACAAAGGGAGCAGCAGGAGAAATGGGAAAAACCAACAGCAGGGCAAGAGGTCGAAAGTAGACGGAGACGGACAACAAGGG
This sequence comes from Eptatretus atami, assembly GCA_035128595.1. Lineage (NCBI taxonomy): Eukaryota > Metazoa > Chordata > Myxini > Myxiniformes > Myxinidae > Eptatretus > Eptatretus atami. Next base: position 95,931,867 of record CM068961.1, read on the forward strand.
ATGGGTAATGATGAGGGTAAGGGAGAACGCAAAGGGTGGACAAGATGGATACAGAAGCAAAAAAATTGTGTTTGACCAGTTTGATTTTTGTTCAAGGTCTGAGAATAGTGAAGAGGCTGCTGCCTGGTCTTGTCAGAAGAATGAGAGATGTCATGGCAGTGAGTGGAGTTATCAAGAAAAGAGATAAAAAGAGGATTTCCAGAGAATCAATGAGATCATGATGAAGATTAGGAATAATATGGGGCCAGAGAACATTTGGGGTCCCTTTGGAGGTACTCCAGCCTTGACAGGGAGAGGAGATGAAAAGGGTTCCGTTGAGAGCCGCATGTTGACTCGGGAGTGGAGGAGTCAGTAATCCAAGAGTGGAGTTGGCCTTTGGATTCCAACAGGCAGACAGTTGGAGGCAAGGACGAATTGCCAGACTATCAAAGGCTCCAGATATGTCGAAGATGACCCTGATCTCATGTCTGACACTGAGGGCCTTATCCATTGTTGGGAGAGTTGAAGCAGCATGCCCAAGGTAGAGTGACCAGGTCTGGATCCGAATTGATGATCTTAGATGAGGCTGTTGGAGAAAAGGAATGATATTATGTCAACTGCGAGATGGATTCATGACCTGGTGATGTTTGGAAGTAAGCTGACAGGGTCTGTGTTTAAACGGATCATTTTTACACCTTTCTTTTCAGTAATGTTGTGATGTTGGCTGATTTCCAAGCAGAGCCAGATGACCTATGGGAGATGACGGGTGGAAGGCAGAGAGAGGAATCGCAAGAGCAGCAGAGGCAGGTGTTTAAGATATGTGAGCTGGTGGCATCCGGTCCACTTGCAGAGTCAGAGTCGAGGGTGCCAGAAGCTTTTCCCCCTTTTCAGGTGCAAAAGACAGAATTCAGGAGCAGTTGGATATTACAGGAAGGGTGGGTACAGAGGGGGAGGGTTAGGGACACAAGATTTTGAAGCAAACACAGAAATTGAGGCATTCGGCCTTCTCACGAGCGGAGTTGGCTGTGGTGCCATTTGAAGTGAGGGATGGGATGGAAGGGGAGCAAACACCAGAGACTAACTTGACAACGTGCCACCAGGTTTTTGAGGAAATAGACAAGTTTGAAATCTCATTCTTGAGATTGGACAGATGTTGTTTTCTGGCTCCACTGAGGGAAGACACTTGTTGCGGGCTTTGTAGAATGTCTGAGTTTGCCTTCCAGGAGGAGAATGCAAGTTCGTTTAAAGCTACTGCCTCACCACAGGATTCAGAATACCAAGAGCAGAGGGACGGGTAAGATAATTGAAGAGGAGGTGGGACGAATCTGTGCATTAGACAGCATTTTTCTGTGGACGAATTCCCAGGCTGAATAATATCAGTGTGGTGGTTATAGGACACCAATCCTGAAGTGCATACAAAAAACACAATCCAAAAAACCAGGGCGAATGTCCGAAGCAAGTCACACTTTATGAGCCGTGAATAGCGAGACCACGAAAGTCGGGGTCAGACAGTACTGCTAAACCGCAGGTTCATGTTCGAATTGTCTTCTAGTGTTCAAAATATGTAATTAATAATTACTTAGTTCCTCATTCATAGAAATAGATGATGTGATAGACAGAGTGAACCAATTGCTCACCCCCACTTTGCGCTACACGTACAGGGTAAAAAGTTTCCATTTCTAACATTTTTCATTCCAGTCTCTGATGTCATGAGGGACAGTGATTGGCTCCTGGTTTCTGTCCAATGCAGTCATCGTTTTGTCTAAATTTGTTTCTTCATCCGATCACCCTCTCAAATCTGAAATAACTTTATGTTGTTGGATGCAAAACCCACTGAATCTGGAAACTATTGAGCTAAGGACTCACTTGTTCAAGTTGTCAATTTGAGTTTGTAGATTTTGTTTATTGTATGCTGGGTAGAATGAACTTCACTTACCATGTACATAGCAGTGATGCATGGCCCAGAAGGATCGCCACTATTCAAGCTCTTTGTTTCAGTTACTCCACCTGGGGATGTGAAGCCAGAATCAAAAATGGTGAGAGAGACAAACCTTTAACCCCAGCAGTGGTCTCGAATGGAAACCCTGGACACTTGTCCAGCCTCTGATGTCATGAGGGACACTGGCTACTGGTTTCTGTCCAATGCAGCTCATCGTTTGTCTAAATTTGTTTCCTCACCTGATCACCATCACACCCATAATAAACACATTGATGTTGTGACTGTAGGAAGGCAATGGCCGTGAAGTGTCAAAGAGCGCGTTCATTCTGGAGTCACGTTGCTGATGTGGTGGGCATCGACTCAAATGGCATTGTGACCTCTGCACCCACGGTGCAGAGTTTTATTATTTTTAATTTTTTTTAAACATTGATTTCATCGTGCTACTTTTAAAGAGATGAACCTAGCCCCTACCCATAGCTTTGCTGACAGATTTAATTTAAAGAGAGCATACTGTACTTCACAAACATATTGCATTTCCATCTGTGAATCTCAATGAGTAATATAAATGAAGTGAAACATTAAAAAGGATGTTTCGGGGGAAAAAAGGTAAAACTAGAAGGGCACTCAGTAGAGCGCATACCTGCGCCACGCAATACCTGATCAAGTAGAAACATATCTGTCCAATGCATTTTTGAAATATCATGCTATACATCGTTTGGCCTCATCTCTCAATGGTGAATACTTTAGAAATTAAAGAATTCTCGTATCCAGAAAATGGATCTTCAACAAAATTGAATCAATTCTTCCTTGCTCACACACCAACAGGTCCACCAAGTTTCGTCCGAATCTGCCCAAAAATTTTTGAGATATTTGCTATGTATCTTTTTGGCCCCATCTCCCAATGGTGGAAGAATTGGTTCACGAGTCAGTAAGTGACCACTATATTCGTTATGGGTGTCTGTCTGTCTGTCTGTCTGTCCCGAGCATAGCTCCGTGGGTTTTGATCCGATCCTGATAAAATTTGGGTGGGAAGGTTTATATTCATGATCTAGTTGTGTTTTCCTGAGAATGGGTGTGCTGCGCCCATTATGAGTGGAGGCACGTCCAAAAAAAACATGTTTTTAGGGGTAGCCGATTTCAAGTTACATCTTCTTCCGAGGGGGTTTGTCGAATCTGGCAGGGGTTTCGGTATTTGGTTAGCCCAATGGCACCTGCATAGCCCCACGGAGCTCGATTTTCATTTTCGGTCCCAAGGTCAAGGTCACAAGGTCACGAACTTAGAAAATGTCAAAAAAAATCAATAAATTGGGCATCGAGCTCCTAGAATTTTCAACTCTTTCGAATGAAGTTGGTATGCAAGTTAGTGCCTCTTCGAGTACTACAACTTTCATCATTTACGTTTTTCCGATTCCCGCCAGTTTGCCCGTGGCGTCCCCTCGAATGTCAAAAAATAAAAAAGGCGAACCGTGTACATTGCTCGTGAACCATCGCCGTCTCCAGACTTGTCACTTTTAAAATTCTAGTAGACGGATCCAGATTCTGATCTTCACCAAAATCTAATCAATTTGTCCCTGTCACACCACCCAACCTGTTCCACCAAGTTTCATCCAAATCCATCTATAACTTTTTCAGATATCCTGGCTCACAGACAGACAAAGAAACAGCAAATGAAAAATAACTCATGGAGTTGACACTTGGCAAAACAGCACAAAGTAGAATGGCACTCGGGAGAGTCCATACCTCTGCCAGGTGGAGCAGTTCACATTTTGTATCCCACTGATGGGCTCGATCCAAACCAAAATCTAATCCGGCTTGTTCTTGTCACCTATTCAACTCATCCACCTCTTTTTGTCATAACTCGTCCACAACTTTGTGAGATATAATGATATATATATTAGTTTTTGGCCATATCAATTTGGAGAAATTAGGCCTTTGACCTTTTGATCTTTAAAATAATTTGTGGTTTAATTCATTGAACCTGAATACAAATCCTGTTCAAATATCAGTCAATCATATGCAAATAGGATTTTAGAAAGTGATCCTAAGTTGGATGAGCTTTGGCCTATGTGACCTTTGACCTATGTTGACCTCAAAAATAATTGGTGCTTGAATTCAGTAACCTGATATGCAAATGGTTTTTCAATTTCAAGTCAATCGGATGAAATTGACAATTTTAGAAACAATTTCAGAAATTTGGCCCATGTGACGTTTTGGCCTATGTTGACTTTTTGGCGATATTGACCTCAAAGATAAAAAGTGGTGAATTTGGTGACTGAAATGCAAATTCTCTTCAAATTTCAAGTGAATCGCATTAAAATTGAGGATTTTAGAAATTTGGCAAATGTTGACCTTTGGTCAATGTGACCTGGAAAAATAATAGGTGGTTGAATTCAGTGACCTGATATGTAAATCGTCTTCAAATTTGAAATCAATCAGATGAAAATTGAGAATTTAGAAAATTTGGCCCAAATTGGCCGTTTGGCCGAGTTTACTTCAAAATTAATAGGTGTTTGAATTCAGCGACCTCATATGCAAATGCTCTTCAAATTTTTTAAGTCAATCGGATGAAAATTGATGATTTTAGAAATTTGGACGAAATTGGGCTTTTGGTCTATGTTGATCTCAAAATAATTGGTGCTTGAAATTCAGCAAGCTGATATGCAAATGGTTTTTAAATTTCAAGTCAATCAGAGGAAAATTCACAATTTTAGACACAATAAAAATATTGCCTATGTTGGGTTGACCTTATGGCCTATGTTGAACTTTTGACCTAATTTAACCTCAAAGAATAATAGGTAGTTGAATTTGTTGACCTGATGTGCAAATCCTTTCAAATTTCAAGTCAATCGGATGTAATTTGAGAGGATTTTAGAAAAGTTGCCCAAATTGGCCTTTTGGCCTTTGTACATTTTTTGGTTGACCAAATTTTACGAAACTTCATGCGGGACCATCGCAAGGGTCGGTGACCATAATCTCGGAAGCGGACACACAAGCAAACAAACAATCCAACAACCAACACACAAACAAACAAAATCGAGGCGATCAACAAACTTGTCAAAAAATTTTGGTTTTTTTGCCACAGTAACAAACAAGGACAGACAGGGGTGAAAACATAACCTCCTTCCACTTTTGGTGACAGAGTAACCAGAGTGGTGTCAAAGCCACCCAATGCTCGCCTGTTTTATACATTTATTCATTTAAGACTAGTCAAATTAATATTTTTTATAAAGCATTGCATGAAGTCTGATCCAAAATAATTTTAAAGCAAATATATGTATTTGTATATTTAATCAGTAACAAGAGCGCAAGGGAGCACAATATACGCCCGAACAAGAAGTTATATACAGAATTGTGCTACTACATGGAAAAAGCATCCTGGTTGCCATGGCAACCACTTTAGATGACGAACGTATGTCGCGGACACACCGTCTCCACGTCTGTACCTATGTACCAAATATGAAACGTGAAAGTTGAAAACTTTGGGAGTTAGAGTGCGGACAGGAACGGACGGACGGACAGACAGACAGACAGACGGAACGGACAGATGACCAGTATCACATAATACGCCCCGATATAATATTATATATTATATATATATATAATATATTTATTATATATATATATATATATATATATATCGGGCGTATAAAAAATAGTGTGGTAGATAAAAACATTAGAAAGGAAAAAATAACTTGCACCCAAAAACTTTAACATTTTCACGCTCCGTTCACAGCTGACGCTGACGCTGACGCTCACGCCGGGAGGGTATCGCTATAGCTCTCTGTTCTTCGAACAGGTGGAGCTTAAAAGGACATGTAGTGTTTGCTGCTACTGTCACTGTATTTTGGTTGTTTGCTTGTTCCTTCCACGCACTTTTAAATATTTTATATTGCTTCAATAAGTATTACGATAATAATAAATGGGACCCCGCCGTGTCCTTCTGTTGTAGAATAATAAATGTTACCGTTGAAACTGCTGTATTAAGCTCCATTCCCACTTCCATTTCAATCCTGGAAATACGGGCTATTTAAACAGGTATCTTTTATGATCAACGGACATAAATTTTTGTTCCAGTAAATCGATTATTAGCTTTCTAACAGTTCCATTTTATTGTTGTACAACAGCAGAAACCCTTTGGAATGAAGCAGCAACACAAACACACACACACAACACACACACACACACACACACACAGACACGCACACACACTTCTCCTTTTAGTAATAGGTTGATTACAATTACTTTGTGACATTACATTTCAATAAGAAAACAGATGAGTAACAAATAGGATGTTATTATTTGAAATGAATACAAGACCCATTTAATAAACACGTGGTGCATGCACCAACTATGCGCACAGATTTGATCAGAAAACCGACTGAGGAAATGTAAATAAATGGAAGTTTGAAAGCAATTGTGCAATTTCAAAACACAGCAAATATCTCTGTTCCCAAATCTTGGTGTTGACGATATTATATGGTCTTCGGCCTAAGGGCGCTATCCACCTTTTCATGTAAATCAACGCGCACTTCCATGAGGCCACAAATGTAATTTTTAATTTACATTCAAGGATTATATTTTATTTTCTCCAACCTCCCCACCAAACCCAAAGGCTCATAGCATAACCGGAGGCTCTCGAGGTACAAGTTGTGAAATGGGCTGCCGAAACACTCCGTGTAATCTACGCTCATATCAGGGTGATCAACATGCAAGTTCCTTCAACAATGGGTCTGCCTGCGATTAATCCATTGCAGGAGCTTCACTCAGGCACGGTTCATCCAGCTTCCTATCCCTCGTGGAACGTTGATGCCTTGTATGACAGTCTTACGAGACAGAACTCAATCTGGGTTCAGGCGGCACCGGCAAATATGATATTGTGAACATTATCGAGTGTGCAACCACTGCCTGCATACCAAAAATAAGGAAGTAGAATGATAAAATAATGATGGGTGAGACAGGCAGAAGTGGGGGTGAGGCGAGGCAGAAGTGGGGGTGAGGTGAGAGAGAAATGATGGGTGAGGTGAAGCAGAATAGTGGTGACGAAGTAGTGGGTTGAGGCGACACAGAAGGTCGGGGTGAGGCAAGCGAATGTGTCTGTCTTCGTTATCAGGCCAGTGTGCGCTGGACGGAGAAGGCAGCGGCCGGGGAGGTGTCAGAGCGCATTCATGCGGGAGGAAAGTTTGCGACGGTGGGTTAGCAACGACGAACTCAATTGGCATTGAGATCTCTGCACCCACGAGTGCAGAGTGCTCTGTTAAAAGAAGGCAGCCCAGGAAGTGGGTCTACAGTCACATGCTTATTGCTAGTCTCAAGTTTTCTCAAGTACAGAGTGCATATGGAGTGCACTTCACACAGTACGTACAGAGTGAATAAGTTCATCTGGAAATATTCCTACAGGGCATCAACATGGATCACAATGAGAGAGAGAGAGAGAGAGAGAGAGAGAGAGAGAGAGAGAGAGAGAGAGAAGAGAGAGAGACAGAAGAGTAGAAGAGGCAGAGAGACAGAGAGAGAGAGAGAGACAGAGAGACAGAGAGAGACGAGAGAGAGAGAGAGAGAGAGAGAGAGAGAGAGAGAGAGAGAGAGAGAGGAGAGAGAGAGAGAAGAGAGACAGACAGAGACAGAGACAGAGAGGACAGAGAGACAGAGAGACAGAGAGACAGAGAGACAGAGAGACACAAGAAGAGAGACACAGAGACAGAGACAGAGGACAGAGACAGAGAGAGAAGAGAGAGAAAGAGAGAAAGAGGAGAAGAGAGAGAGAGAGAAGAGAGAGACAGAGACAAAGACAGAGACAGAGACAGGGAGAGGGAGAGGAAGAGGAGAACATCAGCTGCTTCTAACTCAAGTTATGGTCTGCCAAAGGATTTTCAACTCAAGGACGCATGACATGACATTTTGAACCCCAAAATTAATCTGTTCACGTTTATATTAAAGTCCATATTTGTTGCCAAATTTAGTTAAATCAGTTTAGTGATTTCATAAGATATCGTGGAAGCAACAAAACGACAACACACGTGACAGACGGAGGGACAACTTGAAAACAATATTGTCCGGTTGAGAATGGTTATTTCGGCCATGCATACCCATCAATCATCAACATAAAACAGTTCACACGGGCCCAATCCCAGAACACAAAGCACAAAGATGTTAAAGGTGTAAAGCTCAGTAAAAAAAAAAGAAAAGAAAAGAAAATTACTTTTACCAAAAAAGTATAACATGAATAGGATTTACACAAAGACATCATTTTAAAAGCGAGTATCACACTCTTCAATGATGGACTCACAACAATGGCAGCAATGGCAAGGTAAATAAGCCTGAAGGTTCAAAACGATCGCTTTCATCATTATTCATCCATGAACTGACAATGTTCTACATTGGAGACACCGATTGAAAAATAATCAAAACCAGAAAATATAATTCAACATCAATGGATATGTCTCTGTCTCTGTCTCTGCCTGCGTTAGAAAATTAACGGTCACATGGGAGAGTGGGGGGGGGAGAGTGGGGGAGAGTGGGGAGAGAGAGAGAGAGAGAGAGAGAGAGAGAGAGAGAGAGAGAGAGAGAGAGAGAGAGAGAGAGAGAGAGAGAAGAGAGAGAGAAAAAAGAGAGAGAGAGACAGTGACAGAGACAGGGAGAGGGAGAGGAGAGGGAGAAC
>CM068961.1:95944950-95966130 GCA_035128595.1 Eptatretus atami
TGGTTGCCATGGCAACCAGGATGCTGTTTTCCATGTAGTAGCACAATTCTGTATATACCTTCTTGTTCGGGCGTATATTGTGCCTCACTTGCGCTCTTGTTACTGATTACAATTACAAATACATATATTGCTTTAAAATTATTTGGATCAGACTTCACTGCAATGCTTTATAAAAATATTAATTATGACGAGTCTTTTAAAAATGATAAATGTATAAACAGGCGAGCATTGGGTGGCTTTGACACCACTCTGGTTACCTCTGTCACCAAAAGTGGAAGGAGGTTATGTTTTCACCCCTGTCTGTCTTTGTTTGTTACTTGGCAAAAAAACCAAAATTTTTTGACAAGTTTGTTGATCGCCTCGATTTTGTTTGTTTGTGTGTTTGGTTGTTGGATTGTTTGTTTGCTTGTGTGTCCGCTTCCGAGATTATGGTCACCGACCCTGCGATGGTCCCGCATGAAGTTTCGTAAAATTTGGTCAACCAAAAAATGTCGACAAAGGCCAAAAGGCCAATTTGGGCCAACTTTTCTAAAATCCTCAAATTACATCCGATTGACTTGAAATTTGAACAGGATTTGCACATCAGGTCAACAAATTCAACTACCTATTATTCTTGAGGTTAAATTAGGTCAAAAGTTCAACATAGGCCATAAGGTCAACCCAACATAGGCCAATATTTTTTATTGTGTCTAAAATTGTGAATTTTCCTCTGATTGACTTGAAATTTAAAAACCATTTGCATATCAGCTTGCTGAATTCAAGCACCAATTATTTTTGAGATCAACATAGACCAAAAGCCAATTTCGTCCAAATTTTCTAAAATCATCAATTTTCATCCGATTGACTTAAAAAATTTGAAGAGCATTTGCATATGAGGTCGCTGAATTCAAACACCTATTAATTTTGAAGTAAACATCGGCCAAACGGCCAATTTGGGCCAAATTTTCTAAAATTCTCAATTTTCATCTGATTGATTTCAAATTTGAAGACGATTTACATATCAGGTCACTGAATTCAACCACCTATTATTTTTCAGGTCAACATTGACCAAAAGGTCAACATTTGCCAAATTTCTAAAATCCTCAATTTTAATGCGATTCACTTGAAATTTGAAGAGAATTTGCATTTCAGGTCACCAAATTCAGCCACTTATTATCTTTGAGGTCAATATCGGCCAAAAAGTCAACATAGGCCAAAACGTCAACATGGGCCAAATTTCTGAAATTGTTTCTAAAATTGTCAATTTTCATCCGATTGACTTGAAATTTGAAAACCATTTGCATATCAGGTTACTGAATTCAAGCACCAATTATTTTTGAGGTCAACATAGGTCAAAAGGTCAACATAGGCCAAAGCTCATCAACTTAGGATCACTTTCTAAAATCCTCATTTTGCATATGATTGACTTGATATTTGAACAGGATTTGTATATCAGGTCAATGAATTAAACCACAAATTAATTTTAAGATCAAAAGGTCAAAGGCCTAATTTCTCAAATTGATATGGCCAAAAACTATATATATATATCATTATATCTCACAAAGTTGTGGACGAGTTATGACAAAAAGAGGTGGATGAGTTGAATAGGTGACAAGAACAAGCGGATTAGATTTTGGTTTGGATCGAGCCCATCAGTGGGATACAAAATGTGAACTGCTCCACCTGGCAGAGGTATGGACTCTCCCGAGTGCCATTCTACTTTGTGCTGTTTTGCCAAGTGTCACTCCATGAGTTATTTTTCATTTGGCTGTTTCTTTGTCTGTCTGTGAGCAGGATATCTGAAAAAGTTATAGATGGATTTGGATGAAACTTGGTGGACAGGTTGGGTGTGTGACAGGGACAAATTGATTAGATTTTGGTGAAGATCAGAATCTGGATCCGTCTACTAGAATTTTAAAAGTGACAAGTCTGGAGACGGCGATGGTTCACGAGCAATGTACACGGTTCGCCTTTTTTATTTTTTTGACCTTCGAGGGACGCCACGGGCAAACTGGCGGGAATCGGGAAAAACGTAAATGATGAAAGTTGTAGTACTCGAAGAGCACTACTTGCATACCAACTTTCATTCGAAAGAGTTGAAAATTCTAGGAGCTCGATGCCCAATTTATTGATTTTTTTGACATTTTCTAAGTTCGTGACCTTGTGACCTTGACCTTGGACGAAAATGAAAAATCGAGCTCCGTGGGGCTATGCAGGTGCCATTGGGCTAACCAAATACCGAACCCCTCCAAGATTCGACAAACCCCCTCGGAGAAGATGTAACTTGAAATCGGCTACCCCCTAAAAACATGTTTTTTTGGACGTGGCTCCACTCATAATGGGCGCAGCACACCCATTCTCAGGAAAACACAACTAGATCATGATATAAACCTCCCACCCAAATTTATCTCAGGGATCGACAAAACCCCACGGAACTATTGCTCCAGCGGACAGACAGACAGACAGACAGACACCCATAACGAATATAGTGGTCACTTACTGACTCGTGAACCAATTCTTCACCATTGGGAGATGGGGCCAAAAACGATACATAGCACAATATCTCAAAAATTTTTGGGCAGATTCGGACGAAACTTGGTGGACCTGTTGGGTGTGTGACAAGGAAGAATTGATTCAATTTTGTTGAAGATCCATTTCTGGATACGAGAATTCTTTAATTTCTAAAGTATTCACCATTGAGAGATGAGGCCCAAAACGATGTATAGCATGATATTTCAAAAATGCATTGGACAGATATGTTCTACTTGATCAGGTATTGCGTGGCGCAGGTATGCGCTCTACTGAGTGCCCTTCTAGTTTTACCTTTTTCCCCCCGAAACATCCTTTTTAATGTTTCACTTCATTTTATTTACTCATTGAGATTCACAGATGGACATGCAATATGTTTGTGAAGTACAGTATGCTCTCTTTAGATTAAATCTGTCAGCAAAGCTATGGGTAGGCTAGGTTCATCTCTTTAAAAGTAGCACGATGATCAATGTTTAAAAAAATTAAAATAATAAACTCTGCACCCGTGGGTGCAGAGGTCACAATGCCATTTGAGTCGATGCCACCACCATCAGCAACGTGACTCCAGAATGAACGCGCTCTCTGACACTTCACGGCCATTGCCTTCCTACAGTCACAACATCAATGTGTTTATTATGGGTGTGATGGTGATCAGGTGAGGAAACAAATTTAGACAAAACGATGAGCTGCATTGGACAGAAACCAGTAGCCAGTGTCCCTCATGACATCAGAGGCTGGACAAGTGTCCAGGGTTTCCATTCGAGACACTGCTGGGGTTAAAGGTTTGTCTCTCTCACCATTTTGATTCTGGCTTCACTCCCAGGTGGAGTAACTGAAACAAAGAGCTTGAAATAGTGGCGATCCTTCTGGCCATGCATCACTGCTATGTACATGGTAAGTGAAGTTCATTCTACCCAAGCATACAATAAACAAAATCTACAAACTCAAATTGACAACTTGAACAAGTGAGTCCTTAGCTCAATAGTTTCCAGATTCAGTGGGTTTTGCATCCAACAACATTAAGTTATTCAGATTTGAGAGGGTGATCGGATGAAGAAACAAATTTAGACAAAACGATGAGCTGCATTGGACAGAAACCAGGAGCCAATCAATGTCCCTCATGACATCAGAGACTGGAATGAAAATGTTAGAAAATGGAAACTTTTTACCCTGTACGTGTAGCGCAAAGTGGGGGTGAGCAATTGGTTCACTCTGTCTATCCATCATTCTATTTCTATGAATGAGGAACTAAGTAATTTCAATTTAATTACATATTTTGAACACTAGAAGACAATTCGGAACATGAACCTGCGGTTTAGCAGTACTGTCTGACCCCGACTTTCGTGGTCTCGCTATTCACGGCTCATAAAGTGTGACTTGCTTCGACATTCGCCCTGGTTTTTTGGATTGTGTTTTTTGTATGCACTTCAGGATTGGTGTCCTATAACCACCACCACTGATATTAATTCAGCCTGGGAATTCGTCCACAGAAAACTGCTGTCTAATGCACAGATTCGTCCCACCTCCTCTTCAATTATCTTACCCGTCCTCCTGCTCTTGGTATTCTGAATCCTGTGGTGAGGCAGTAGCTTTAAACGAACTTGCATTCTCCTCCTGGAAGGCAAACTCAGATCATTCTACAAAGCCCGCAACAAGTGTCTTCCCTCAGTGGAGCCAGAAAACAACATCTGTCCAATCTCAAGAATGAGATTTCAAACTTGTCTCTTTCCTCAAAAACCTGGTGGCACCTTGTCAAGTTAGTCTCTGGTGTTTGCTCCCCTTCCATCCCATCCCTCACTTCAAATGGCACCACAGCCAACTCCGCTCGTGAGAAGGCCGAATGCCTCAATTCTGTGTTTGCTTCAAAATCTTGTGTCCCTAACCCCTCCCCCTCTGTACCCACCCTTCCCTGTAATATCCAACTGCTCCTGAATTCTGTCTTTTGCACCTGAAAAGGGGGAAAAGCTTCTGGCAACCCTCGACTCTGACTCTGCAAGTGGACCGGATGCCACCAGCTCACATATCTTAAACACCTGCTCTGCTGCTCTTGCGATTCCTCTCTCTGCCCTTTCCACCCCGTCATCTCCCATAGGTCATCTGGCATCTGCTTGGAAATCAGCCAACATCACAACATTACTGAAAAGAAAGGTGTAAAAATGGATCCGTTTAACAACAGACCTGTCAGCTTACTTCCAAACATCACCAGGTCATGGAATCCATCATCGCAGTTGACATAATATCATTCCTTTTCTCCAACAGCCTCATCTAAGATCATCAATTCGGATCCAGACCTGGTCACTCTACCTTGGGCATGCTGCTTCAACTCTCCCAACAATGGATGAAGGCCCTCAGTGTCAGACATGAGATCAGGGTCATCTCTCGACATATCTGGAGCCTTTGATAGTCTGGCATTCGTCCTTGCTCTCCAACTGTCTGCCTGTGGAATCCAAGGCCAACTCCACTCTTGGATTACTGACTCCTCCACTCCCCGAGTCAACATGCGGCTCTCAACGGAACCCTTTCATCTCCTCTCCCTGTCAAGGCTGGAGTACCCTCCAAAGGGACCCCAAATGTTCTCGGCCCCATATTATTCCTAATCTTCATCAATGATCTCATTGATTCTCTGGAAAATCCTCTTTATCTCTTTTCTGATAACTCCACTCACTGCCATGACATCTCTCATTCTTCTGACAGACAGGCAGCAGCCTCTTCACTATTCTCAGACCTTGACAAAAATCACAAACTGGTCAAACACAATTTTTTTGCTTCTGTATCCATCTTGTCCACCCTTTGCGTTCTCCCTTACCCCTCATCATTACCCGCATCCCTTGTTTGTCCGTCTCCGTCTACTTTCGACCTCTGCCCTGCTGTTGGTTTTTCCCATTTCTCCTGCTGCTCCCTTTGTTATGTTGTGTCGTGATTTGTTCTGTGCCATTGCTCTTCCATGATCTTTGACCATGCAAAAAACAAACAAACAAACAAACAAAACAAAAACAATGCCTTGATATTCGTGGCATTTTCAGAAAGGGACTCCGACAGTACTTGGCTCTATATTTGGCAAATTGTATTGAGTCCCGTCTCGAGTGCACTTGCTCATTCGGGGTAAATTAATTGCTCATTGAAAATCATTCCAAACAGGAAACTTACTGTTTTTAGGTACGTCATAAAGGACACAAACAACAGGCACGAATAATGTATTTAATGTGTTAAATAAGGTAGTGTGAAATAATTTGCATCAACAGCAGAAAACTTCCAAATAAATGGTTCATTTTGTTTTTTTTCTACCGCCTTTAAAAGGTTTCTTTTATTTCAATTTAATTATGTAATTGAATTTATAAAACTAGTGCGGGCCCGTAGGCGCGTGCCCGTAGGTGCGTGCCCGTAGGCGCGTGCCCGTAGGCGCGTGCCCGTAGGTGCGTGCCTGTAGGTGCGTGCCCGTAGGCGCGTGCCCGTAGGCGCGTGCCCGTAGGTGCGTGCCCGTAGGCGCGTGCCCGTAGGTGCGTTCCTGTAGGTGCGTGCCCGTACGTGCAGCTTCGTTCCTTCACTCTCGTAAACGACGACTGGATTGGGGCATTGTTTCAATTAGATCGGACCAACCGTATGATGAATGGCCATAACTTGGGAAACACCTGGGAAACACCTGAAACGGATGAAGAACAACGATATCAAACCTTGAAAAGGCACATACTCAGGTCCCCAGTGTCAATTGTGACGTCATATCAAATGAAGAAGAAGAAGAATTGTGACGTCAATCGTGCAAAAAAAAAAAGAGGATTTGTGACGTCATTCGTGATGTCATAGCACCCTGTGCTGTCATTGGTTGGCAAATAAATGGCCGTAACTTGGGAACCACTTGTCCGATTAATATCAAACCTTGAAAAGGCACATCCACAGGTCCCAAGCAATATACCTGGCAAGTTTCAATTAGATCGGACCAGTGGTTGTCGAGAAACAGCGGTCGCAGACAGACACACAGACCCGTATGTGTGTGCCCGTTCGTGTGTGGCCGTACGTGAAAAAAAAAATTAAACAATATTTCAAACAGCTGTTTCCCTTGGGAAAATTCAAACCTTGGGATTAATTAACAATTTGAACAATTAATTCAAACCTTGGGAAAAAACAGCCTTCAAACCCTTGGAAAACAGCCGTTTCCCTTGGGAAAATTCAAACCTTTGGATTAATTAATAATTATTTGAACAATTATTTCAAACCTTGGGAAAAAACAGCTTTCAAACCTTGGGAAACACTTGGGAAACAGCTGAAACAGATGAAGAACGATATCAAACCTTGAAAAAGGCACATACTCAGGTCCCCAGCATCAATTGTGACGTCATACCAAACGAAGAAGAAGAATTGTGACGTCAGTCGTGCAAAAAAAAAGAAGATAGTGACGTAAATAGTTATGTCATAGCACCGTGTCCTGTAATTGGTCGATAAATAAATGGCCGTAACTTGGGAACCGCTTGTCCGATTAATATCATACCTTGAAAAGGCACATACTCAGGTCCCCAGCAATATTCCTGGCAAGTTTCAATTTGATCGGACCGGTGGTTGTCGAGAAACGGCGGTCGCGGACACACATACAGACACACATACAGACACACATACAGACATACATACAGACACACATACAGACACACACACAGAGATTGCTGGAATTATAGATCGATGTAATTGAAATGAAATTTACTAAAAACAAAACCTTTGTTTTATTTCAATTGAAGTACCGATCTGAACACTGAAGAACACAAATCACCTTGTTTGCACTTCCAAAAACCTTCACTTTAGCAGCACTTGGTCAAAATTTTATGCCGTCTTGACCAATCAAAATTGTCGCGCGTTCTGAGGTCAGAGTAATAATGACATTCAAGATGGCGCCGCCTAGCGATGCAACAATAGAGCTAACTTCATTCATAATATCTGTGTTTAATGCATCATTGTCTCAAAGATCATTCCAAAATCATTAGTTTCTCTGAGAAGAGTCGGCAGAAGGCACGGCTCTGGATTGCAACGTGTGATCCATCAGCATCGGATGGTTGCCGTCGCTCCTGTTTTTCAAAGTTCACGAACAAGGCTAATATAAATCGTGCTGGGAAACGCAAAGCAAGAGTTGTAAAGACCCCTCCCATGTCCTTTAGCTCGACTTCATGGGGTAAGGTGTTCTGTCAACTCGTAGTTTTCTTTTCGTTTCATGGACGTCAGTGTTGTGTGTAGTTTTGTCAATTCCACATTGAGTTCTGTAGAACCGAATCTGAAGAATGAGGATCAGGTTTATGACCAAACAGCAGTTATACATTTCCCCTTGAACACAGCACCATACTGCATCACTGCACAGGTTACTATATTGCAGTTTAATTTCTCTTTCCTATAATTTGTGAATGATAACGTGCTCGGTGAGTGCATTGTTTATTGTCGTAAATATATATATATAATTTATGAGCCGAGACCAGGAATCAAACCCAGGTCCTCTGGCAAATTGTACCAGTGCTCTGCCATCTGAGCTACTGTATATGGCTGACCTACTGGCTGAGCAACGCAATTCTTCCACATATACAAGCGCCACTCTCTTTCCTCCGGGCATTCGCTGCCAACCATAGGAGCAGCTCGGACCTGCTCACGAGAGGGTCTTCCCCCCGTGGGGGGACAATTCCTTGTCCGCTATTAATCACCACAGGGGGCATAGTAATATAATTATAAATGATCAGGATAGAACAAACATCATAAATATATGTGGAAAAATGACGGGCCCAGACCAGGAATTGAACCCAGGTCCTCTGGCAAACCGTACCAGTGCTCTACCATCTGAGCTGTTGAACAGGCCCTCGCTCTCGAGAGAAGGCCCTCGCAGCTCCAATGGTTGGCGGTGAGTGCCCCGGAGGCAGTGGGGAAAGAGAGTGGCATTTCTATATGTGGAGGAATTGAGTTGCTCAGCTGGTGGGTTGCCCAGATAGCTCAGATGGCAGAGCACTGGTACGGTTTGCCAGAGCACCTGGGTTTGATTCCTGGTCTGGGTCTGTAATTTTTACACATATATTGATAATATTTGTTCTATCCTGTTCATTTATAATTATATTGTAGTAATACTTATTAAGTAGGGACTGTATTAGGTGGTGGACGCTAAAGATCCCAAGGTGTCCTTCACGAAGAGTAGGCCAGAAATCTCCGGCAACATGGCCCCCCCAAAAAATCAAAAATTCCTGCCGTAAACTCATGCCCCCACTGTCCTGAGGGAACGAATTGCAAATGGGTTGCTAAGCCCCTTAGCTGGGCATGTGGATTAGTAGTCGTCATCGTAGTAGTAGTAGTAGTAGTATGTATGAGTCTTAGTAGTTCCTTGTTTTATGTTCAGCATTTAAAAGGGAAACAGCATGGACAAACAACCATAGGTTGACAACCATTGTGCAGGCATGATGTGCCTAATGGGCTCTTCCTGTGTTGACGTTGCTTGCAAGGGAACTCGTATCTGTTTATTTGATTTATTCATAGCATTGTTTTATTCATCTCTTTATTCCATTCTCTCGCATTGGTGGTTTTTGATTATCTCCATTCGATTTATATTTTGGGGTTATACATTTATGCAAATATAGTGAACTCTCCATCGTCCCAGACCTCCCCCCGCCTCAATTTCACCCCCCCCCCCAATGCTCCATACATGCCTGCCCATTCCATCCTCTTCCTCCAATCTCCTCCCAAACATATTGTTCCCACCACTCTCCTGACTCCTCCTTTCCCTCTTTACCATTCTCACTTGACCTCCTTTCTCAATTACATTTCCCCATTTTAGACCCTCCCACCCCCCTCCCCACCCTTTGTCGAATATATAAAGATGGTTTTATAATTATCATATATACGGCAATCTGTTCAAAACTTCCTGAGAACATTGTACGCACGTCCATTCATCTTATATATCCACCATATGTTACATCATTTTAATTACTGCACCCGTGTTCCCAATTGACTGAGTGTGTTTCTGGCCACGTATTCTGTGTGTGGTATTCTAATTTGGACTTCCCTGAAAGCCTCCTCATGATGTCTCCATGCATATCCATAATTTTTGCCAATAAAAGAATATATATTTTTTCTTTCAAGCAATTTTTTCCTCATTACACTATCTCTTTCAGCACCATCCCATGATACTCTCCCTTTCGTCATTATCCCGTGATACTATCCCTTTCAGCACCTTCCCATGATACTCTCCCTTTCGTCATCATCCCGTGATACTATCCCTTTCAGTACCTTCCCATGATGTCCCTTTCAGTACCTTCCCATGATGTCCCTTTCAGTACCTTCCCATGATGTTGTCCCTTTCAGCACCATCCCATGATGATGTCCCTTTCATCATCATCCCATGATGATGTCCCTTTCTTTCATCATTCCATGATGATGCCCTTCATCACCATCCCATGATGATGTCCCTTTCATCACCATCCCATGATGATGTCCCTTTCAGCACCTTCCCATGATGATGTCCCTTTCAGCACCTTCCCATGATGATATCCCTTTCAGCACCATCCCATGATGATATCCCTTTCAGCACCATCCCATGATGATGTCCCTTTCATCACCATCCCATGATGTCCCTTTCATCACCATCCCATGATGATGTCCCTTTCATCACCATCGCATGATGATGTCCCTTTCATCACCATCCCATGATGATGTCCCTTTCATCACCATCCCATGATACTGTTACGGCTGTGGAAATTCGCAACCACCATTCAGGTCCCGTAGGTGAGGTATTCTTGAAGTACATGTGTAGTTAGCTCCAAACCGTTGTATATAGGGAATTAATGTGATTCATTTGGGCTGCGACGCTTTGAGTCAGTCGTTTTTCTGTTCTTTCTTTATTTTTGAACCAACCACGTCTCAACCACAACCACGCCATCCCCACCACAGCGCCGACCGTGCTGCGCGCGCCGCCTCCGCCATCTGCGCTACTGCATCTTCGCCACCCGCCATTCTTCTCCGCGCTTGGTGTGGGGGAAGAGAAACGGAGAGGGGCAGCTGGAGCCCGTTGGTGGACGCGCGGTGTGACGCGGCCAGGGAGGAGGAACGCCCTCTTCGAGACCTTTCTCGAAGCACTCGAAGGGGGTGGAGCGGGAACGGGGCGGAGCAACAGGGCGGAGCGTGGGGCGTATAAAAGACGCCGACGGTGAAGCAAGTGAGGAGGCTCGGAGGAGGTCGGTGGAGGCTCGGTGGATGTTCTTGGTCCGCGGTTGATCTGGCTCTCGTCTTCCGGCTCGCTTTCTGAAGGCCGCTGGCCTGGTCTTTGGTGGGGCGTCGCAGGACCCCGCTGGCGGGAAGGAGCGTCCGCCATACCCCCCCCCCCTATCCGCGCTGGGATGCGCCGAACACTCGGTCGCGGGCGTCGAGTGGTCAACACTGGCAGGGGCGAGGCACGTAGGAGAGGACTCGCCTGCCACGCCAGGGCACGGAGTCGCGGCCAGGCGGGACCACGTCGGCGGACTTCGGAGTGGGGCTCGACGGCCACCAGGAAGTCACCCTTTTCTTTTCTTTGGGTTTTTGGGCAAATGACTGGGAGGCGCCTGTCTTGTGAATAGAACTGTTATAAGTGTTGCCGTGTGTACGCGTTATTCGGTAGTATCTCTGCGTCACTGTTTCTTTTGTTTCATTGCTATATGTGCGTACTGTATGGCTGTAATGTGTGCTATCCGTGTGTGTGAAATAAATGTGCTTTGTGTTGAATTGTTCCCCGTTTCGCTGCGTCCTTTCCTTTGTTGGGTCTCCATCTTGCTTCACGTAAGGGTTCGTCGTGGGCTTAATACGCCCGATAATTAATGTGAACCGTCAAGGTCGACGATACTCCGCTCGGTTATCCCTGTAGCACGGAACGAGCCGCTTAAGCGGTTCGTGTCCGGAGTCGACCTGTGGCGTGGTACAACCCTCGGTAGGTTACCCGTGCGAGTACTTAGTATATCGACTTTCGGCGATTCACCCTATTTCGCGCGGGTAGAATGCGGACTGGGTTGTGGTGAGGTTACACCCCCCCGTGACTAGCTCCTTGGCGATAGTGCCAAGAGGGTCACGACTGAATTGTCCCGTCCGGTGGGCAGAGACGTGCCGCGATTCGAGTCACGTGGCCGTTCGCACGCCGGCGGGCGCGAATTCGCAACAATACTATCCCTTTCAGTACCTTCCCATGATGTCTCTTTCAGTACCATCCCATGATGTTGTCCCTTTCAGTACCTTCCCATGATGTCCCTTTCAGTACCTTCCCATGATGATGTCCCTTTCATCACCATCCCATGATGATGTCCCTTTCAGCACCATCCCATGATAATGTCCCTTTCAGCACCATCCCATGATGATGTCCCTTTCAGCACCATCCCCTGATGATGTCCCTTTCAGCACCATCCCATGATGATGTCCCTTTCATCACCATCCCATGATAATGTCCCTTTCATCACCATCCCATGATGATGTCCCTTTTATCACCATCCCATGATGATGTCCCTTTCATCATCATCACATGATGATGTCCCTTTCATCATCATCCCATGATGATGTCCCTTTCATCACCATCCCATGATGATGTCCCTTTCTTCATCATCCCATGATGATGTCCCTTTCTTCATCATCCCATGATGATGTCCCTTTCATCACCATCCCATGATATGGTCCCTTTCATCACCATCCCATGATGATGTCCCTTTCATCACCATCCCATGATGATGTCCCTTTCATCACCATCCCATGATGATGTCCCTTTCATCACCATCCCATGATGATGTCCCTTTCATCACCATCCCATGATGATGTCCCTTTCATCACCATCCCATGATGATGTCCCTTTCATCATCATCCCATGATGATGCCCCTTTCATCACCATCCCATGATGATGCCCCTTCATCACCATCCCATGATGATGCCCCTTTCATCACCATCCCATGATGATGCCCCTTTCAGCACCATCCCATGGTTGTGGACAGCAGCCATATGGAAATTGTTGAGTTTGGTTTCGTGCAGTTCCTTTTGACAGTTCCTCATGTTCGAGTTGCAGTTCACTGTATAAGTTCCAATCAGGACCAGTAAAGGCCCATGAAGTACTATCACGTCTTGATATATATTATAGTCATAAATTGTACTCTGTTGAGTGTATTTGTAATTCCCTTTTATCGATGTTCGTGGTGTTTTACTGCATACGATATACCTTCTGCAGCCTGTGAACAGTATTTAAATTATCATTCTATTGAAAATGGTCTCACGTCTCCAGTTCTTATCACACGACATGAATATGTAACTGACGAAGCTATTCTCCCCCTGATGAGCTGGGAGAAACAAAAATAGGAGCGCCTGTCCTGAAGCTCGCCTGGATCAGGAGCATGTCACTCAAACCTCCCGTAGACCCCATTTGACCATGATTTTTTAATGGTGTGACCAAACTTTGGTTCATCAAGGGTGATGAAATTTGGGGTCAAAATTTTATTGTAATTCTGTGTTTGTTTGAGAGAGAGAGCAAATACCTAACACCCCCCCCCCCTCGCTCCCCCGTAGACTCCCTCAATGAGCGCAGATTTTGATGCAGTCAATACACACGATGAAGAATGTGTTGTGGTCAAGTTTCATCAAAATCATGTGTGTAGTTTTAGAGAGAGAGGCAAATACCTATTTTGGGAGTCACCCCCCCCCCCCCCCCGTAGATCCCCTTGATGAGCACAGATTTTGATGTGATTCTTGCCACATGGTTTCAGAATCTTCAGAGTAGTATTTTGCATACCTCAAACGGGACTCAAGGTAGTCATTTTTTTTTGTCATTGCTTCCTTCTTGCCACCTTACCAAACAGGCCAGACTTGTCGAGTGCTTGGGATATTGTTGTCACATGTACACAGTGATTAGTCTTTGCTATAAAGGTCTGTAGCTCTTTCAAAGTTGCCATTGGCTTTTTGGTGGCCTCACTGATCAGTCTCCCCCTTGATTGGTCATCCAATTTGGAGGGACGGCCTGATCTAGGCAGGGTCTTGGTGGGACCATACGCCTTCCACTTCTTACTGGTTGCCTTGACTGTGCTCCAAGGGATGTCCAAAGCCTTTGAAATATTTTTGTCCCCATCCCCTGATCTGTGCCTTTCCACAACTTTATCCCGGAGGTCTTTTGAAAGCTCCTTGGTGTTCATGGTTGAGTCTTTGCTGTGAAATACACTACCCAGCAGAGGAAAGCTACAGGAACAGCTGATTTTAATCTGAAATAATCAGAATCACTTTAACACAGGTGGAGGTCAATTAACTTGGTGTGTGATTTTGAAGGTGATTGGTTAGATCTGAACTAATTTGCAATTGTTATTATAAGGGTGTGGACACTTATCCAACCAATATATTCTAGTTTTGTATTTTAAGTTAATTTTCTGAAATTTGTAGAATTTGTTTTTCACTTGGAAGTTGTGGGTTACGATGTGGGAATAAAGGTGGAAAAATTCTGATAAATAATACAATTTAATTCCAGGCTATAAGGCAACAAAAGGTGAAAATTTTGAAAGGGGGGGGTAGACTTTATATACGCACTGTAGATATAATCAAACATTTGTTCTGTCTTCATGCTTTTTGTTTGTTTTACTTTGCCAACTGAAACATAGTACAGGTACTTGAAAACCTGAAAAAGGATCCCATGATGCAGGTTTCTGCAGGGCACATGTGGTCTGCCAGGACCCCCTTCTGGTGAAACTCTCAAAATCCAGGATCACTGTTCACCTCCACTCATTTATTCCTCCTCTTTTTTTCCCCACCTGTGGAACCAATTTCCACATTCTCTTAAATCTCATTCTTCCCTCCAGGTCTTCAAAACAGCTGTCCACCACCATCTCAAATCATCTCCAATCCAAAACCATAATCTTTTCTGCACCTGTTAACCCTCCCCAAACCCAGCTCTCTCCATGTTTCCAGCTTTTTCTTCCTGAGAGTTTGCTTCTGTATCCATGTTGTCCACCCATGTGTTCTTCCCTTACGTTCTGTCTTCCCCCACATCCCTTATTTCTCCAAGTCTCCCTCCATTTTTTTCCCCTCAAACCTACAATTGGTGTGCTCCCCCCCCCCCACCTCTTTCTACTGTTCCTTTTCTTCCTTTATGTCCTAATCTGTTATGTTATAAACTCCTCCACAATCCTAGATTTTTGGACACAAAAAATAAAGAAGAAAAAAAATATTATGAGGGGTCAAGGGTTACATCTGTTACCTGTGAAGTGCAAGCAAGACCTTTGGTGGTTTGGAGAAAAAAAAAAAAAAGCAATTTTATGGCGAGTTGGCTCTTCCAATATTGTAAGCTGTAACGTTTTTCTGCAAAACCTCGTGTGGGATTTTCTCTAAAAGTTGCATGAGCTGTGCCGTATCTATTTGTGCCAGCATCACACGCACTCGCCAAGGGCTGAGGCAAGCTTTCCACTGCTGGACCATCGTTTGGCGATGAAATGGCCTTGTCTAAGTGTTTGGAGAGCGATATTTTTTTGCCTCCAATGTATGTTAACAACCATTGTCCTTTTCCATCTGGAATGGTGCTTCTTCTTGGCCTCGATTTTCACCGGGACAGCAGCCAGGCGAAAGATTTTCAGGTGGACGGAGATAAGTCCTCCATCGCGTGAGGTTCTGGGTGCTATCGCTTGCAGCCATCTGGCACTTGGTGGCCACATCGGTCCTCTGTGCAGTGGTGAGGGTGCATAAGGGTCTGCGAGCAGCAACTTGACAAATGACTTCGATATCGCTTCGGAATTAGAACACACTAATGCCTTGCAGCAATATCAGCACTCGCCTTGTCTCTCCCTGTCTCTGCCAAGGCAGAAGCTCGAGCTCGAGCGGTTACACAGCCCTGGGCTGTAGAATGTGCTAAAGTGTGGACAGAAAAAAAAAACATCTTTAGTTGCATTGCGGAGAAGAGATTGTTCGTTTATTTAGACTTTTCTGGTTTGAAAAAGGATTCGCTGAAAAGGAAAATCATCATTCTGTCGTAGCCTGTGAAATCATTTCTTCATCGGACTCTAGTCCCCAAGATGAAGATTCGTCGGACTGTTGAAGGCAACTCACTAGAGTGGGGTGTGTAACGTATACAGGTGCGAATTAATTCACACAGGCATAAATGCATGGGTCAATGAGTCTCGGTGATGCATCTTGAGGCCCAGATCTTTTTCCTGGCCAAAGTTGTCAACAACCACCCCGCGTCAGCGTGAAGCAGACTATGACGAGCCATTGCACTTCGAAATTCTGCCTTGACCCAAGTCGCATCTTTGACATCCAAGTCTCATAACTATTGATGCTACTCCAAGCTATTCTCCTTCAATGTATGCATTCACACATGAATGGATGTGCGGGCAAGATTCCACATTTCAGAAGATCCTGCCAAAGAGTTCAGAGATCGCACTCAGCTCTGCATTGCTTTCCGCGATGAGCCAGCTGTCTATCTCCATTTAAATGCAAGGATTTCCCCACGGTGTGAATAATGCCAGTATATTCATATATTCACATCTGACTTATTTATTATCACAGCAGCGTGTTTCTCATCATTATGTTACTATTTTTTTGTTGTTGTTGTTTGTCTTTCTGTGTTTTCCATGATGTCAAAATAACCAGATCCAGGTAAACAGGTCCCCAGTTTCATTTCCATTGGGATATCGAAGAGGATCCACTCGGAAGGGTTATCTTTGTGCAGATTTTCAGTGTCATTGCCCTGGAGGGCATGTTGATGCACAGGGGTCAAGCAGATGTTAAAATTGTGAACCATCTGGTGTGTAGTGTTGGTCGTCAGACCTCCTGCACTTTGTGTAACTATAAACGAACATAAATCGATGCAGGCTGTTATTATTCATGCAGTCTAATTAAAACGGTCAAAGTTTGTCATTTTTAGCTCGCCTGTTCGAAGAACAGAGAGCTATAGCGATACCCCCGGCGTGAGCGTCAGCTTCAGCCGTTCAGCGTGAAAATGTTAAAGTTTTTGGTGCAAGTTATTTCCTTTCTAATGTTTTATCTACCATACTATTTTTTACTGATTACAATATACAAATACATATATTGCTTTAAAATTATTTGGATCAGACTTCACTGCAATGCTTTATAAAAAATATTATTAGACGAGTCTTTTAAAATGATAATGTATAAACAGGCGAGCGTTGGGTGGCTTTGACACCGCTCTGGTTATAAAAGCTAGACGTATCAGTCGGGAAGGCGACGTTTCGGTAAGAATCTACTCGACTTGGTCACAGCAGATGTTGA
This sequence comes from Eptatretus atami, assembly GCA_035128595.1. Classification (NCBI taxonomy): domain Eukaryota; kingdom Metazoa; phylum Chordata; class Myxini; order Myxiniformes; family Myxinidae; genus Eptatretus; species Eptatretus atami. The sequence goes on from CM068961.1 coordinate 95,961,671, forward strand.
AGTGAAGAAGAAGCTTGAGATTCCCCATGTGACTGATGGTGGTAAGGTGATTTGGTCTGTAGACCAATCCTGGCGTCGCATGACTATTACAAACGGCATGGAAGAGATGTTATAGTTTTGTCTCTCGAACGTGACATGAAATAGCAAACCACCATTTTTGTTGAGATGGTGATTCAACTCTTTCCCAAATGGATTTCTTTACACCTCAGACAAACCATTGTTTTTTTTTTCTGTCTTAGGTGACCGCTTGACTGTTATCAAAGCTGTGACTATGCAGGTTCAAGTGCATATACACAGCAGAGTTCAAAGCCTTTTCATAAGCTGAACCATGATGTTGGTTCATATTGACATTGTTACATCCACACAAACCCTGCAGAATTCTGTGCAGCCAGTTAGTTCATGTTAAGGACAAGATCCGGAAGGATAAGAAACGTGACTTGGTGTGAGGCATCAGATGTGGAGACCCATCATGCACTGAGACCTACGTCGTTGAAACGCGGCAAACCCTTAAGGCCCGTATGAACCATCATCGTCGTCCAGCTTATGAATTTGAGCCCTGCCATCTGCATTCGTCGCATGATGCCAGGATTGGTCTACAGACCAACTCACCTTACCACCTGGAAGAGGTCACATGGTGATTCTCAAGCTTCCTCTTCACTTAAACATCCGCCGTGACCAAGGCGAGTGGATTCTTGCCGAAACGTCGACTTCCGGACTTGCAAGTCCAGCTTTTTTAAAATTATATACTTTTGCTGTTATAAACGAACATCGTTCAAGTCAACACAACTGCAGTTAGCGGGAAGAGAGTTGGAGCAATATAAAAGTAATATTTTATTTCAGTTATCCCAATTTATCAAGATCATCGCATCATATGTGTCTGGCTATGCTGCATCGCACAAGCAGAGTGCATTCGGGGAGGATAGCCCTTGAGCTCCTGCCGTCGACTTGGACACAGACTGTGATCCTTCTCCTGCTTTGATTGGCACAGCACACGATGATCGCAATGCAGAATGATGGGGAAATTGATGAAACATTTGTGCGTTCATCCCTTTCAAGGGAAACCTCATCATTTACAACAAATCTTATTATTATTATTATTATTCCCTCTATCGATCCGTTGGCTTCTCCCCCATTGCGTTCCCATGCACTCTATGCTAATTCATTAAGAGGTTCGAACAATCCGTGCGAGACTCATGACTTGATTAAAAACAATTCACGAGCTGTCACTTTACGCCAACCGGCTCAAAGTGGCTTCTTCTTTATTTTTTTCCAAGTTCTACTTGAGGTTCCTCTGTACGTCACGGTTAGGCTGGAACACGTCGTCTTCTCCTGTTGACAAAGACATTGCACCCAAAACCGCTGTCGAAGAATGGTTGTCGATGCAAGCTGAATCGCAAATGCATGTGACCATTGCCCGATGCTCGCTTGGGCTTGGTTGCGCAGGACGAACCCGATGTTACGTCATAGGAATCTTCGACATGGAATTTGTCGGATCTGCTTGCTTTATGCCCTGTGGATTTGAATTGGCTTTTTAATAACCTTAATGGTTGTGCCATACTGTAACAGTAATTTCTATCTCAATTTGACTCGTGTAGAAAATAAATCTTCAGCACAAGCCAAAATAAGCCAAGCTGGACTCTGCTATTCTCATAGATGATGTGTTTTTTGGTTTGTTTTTCAGTGATTAATGCATCTTCCCGTGTTGTATAGAGCATGTGGAAACAGTTCTCATCCATCAAAGGTCATGTCAGAAGATGAACCGGTTAAAGGAATGCCCGATGTGAAAGTGCTTGAGTGGTTTTTCGGAACAATGAAAATCCACCGGAGCACTTTGTAATCACCGGAGCATTTTTGAAACACTTTGTTTACCCGTAGAGCCTGTGGTTGTCGTGGCAAGATAGACTGCTGTCCGAAGTAAAGTTGTACACAATGTTCCTTGTGTTCTGATGTCTTTTTTGCAGATTTTGAGTTCGCTCGTACATACTGGGAAATATAACCTGGTGCTTCATGATATAAACCAAATTCTTCGAGGAGCTCACCTCGCCAAACCTCTTGCTTAACAGGGTCTCGCAGTGGCTATGGGCCGAGACCGTTCGCAACCACCTTTCCTTGGAGTCGAGTTACATATTCCTGCAGCTCCCTTGGAAACACGAGTGTCACGTCTTGTAGACACGGAAAAACCCATTGCCCCCGGGGGGCAAACATATGTCGGGAGACCGCTGGCAGTTGGTCTGACTCTAACGCTGTCCGTCACAGGCGGCTGGCCGGTGGAATGAGTTACGGACCGCCGCTTGCACACCTCCCCGCACACCTTGATTGATGGCTGTTGTTACTGCCCTTGACGACGCGATGTGCGCCAGGCACTGGGGTGGAAATGATTGTGCTGAGTGCTGTGGCTGACTCGGCCCCACCACAAAAACTGACACCACAGTTAAAGGCTTGATCTTTATGTGCCTGAGATACGCAACGATGTGTTTTCACGAATGTGCGGTTCTTTTTCGCATTTATAAGTGCACCTTTTGTAGAGTTATCTGTGGCATCGTGAAGAACATGCGTAATCAAGTTACATCCACTTTGGATGTATCGAACCAAAATAACAGAAATTTACCCCTTCACTCATTTGAATCGGCAAGACTGGATCACGCCTTATAGGTGTTCCGGAAAATTCTTTGAAAAGGGCAAATAATTTCTAGAGTGTTGCCGATTTTGACCTTGAAATTATATAAAAACAATCAATTTGTGACCACAAAAAGAACCCTGTCCAGTGTCCAACTCCATTGCCTTTCCGACATTATCTCTCCATACAAGCAGACATCCTACTCCCATGTGGCCTATTTGAAGGCCCGTGCGTTTGGATTAATTTATCAGCTTTAAATTTCAAATGGCGTTCTAGGTGAGCGTTCCTCCTAATAAAGCGAGCAGGTCCTCAAGGTGCCGCGAAATAGACTATCATCAGCGAGGCTTCATCGTTGTCTATGCTGTGGTTCACCCGAGGCCTTGCACTTTGACAAATGCATATTTACACAACATAAACAGATTGTATCACACTTTGTATATTACTTCACACTTTCAAAATTACCCGATTCTCCAAAACCCCATGCAAATCCTTGTGTACAGTTTTCTGAGTGCAGGAGCTGTTTTTGAAAATATTTTGTTTTTGATTGGAGAGTGCGTGGTAAAATGATTTTGATTGGAAGACCTAATTGTAATTGTATGACTAGATTTTGATTGGCTCTGATTTTGATTGGATGTGAACTGACTTGAATTTGCTCAGATTTTGATTGCATGTGACCTGATTGATTGACTCCAATTTTAATTAGATGACCCGATTTTGATTGGCTTTGATTTTTAATTGGATGAGATCTGACTCTGATTGATCTGTTTTTAATTGGAATCTTCATACATTAATTTTGATTAACCTCAACCCCAGCAGCTTTGATGTGTTTGTTAGTGATTTGAACTAGTCCGATTTTGAATGTATTGTCGCGTCGAAGGCTCGCAAATGCAATACGAAGTCCACGCCAGGATATTTGATCCCGCAAACAACCAAAAGGGTGGTAAGCTGAACTGTGTTAAAATACAAATTACCTTGCATTCCGATTCACCTTACGATTCCCCAAGGTTATTCCTAATTAAGCCAAATTTGGCACGTGGAATGTGCACGTGAGGCGAAAGATGTGTAAGTGTCTCTTACCCTTATAAAGGTTTATTTTTTAAATTAAAAAACATGTGGGGAGAAGAGGTGGAAAAGATGTGGGAAACAGAACAAACCAAGCGACATGACAGACACGTATAGGCCTAGAGAGAGGCGAATATTCAAACCTGTAAACAATTAAAGAAATAAATTATCCGATTCGCCTTTGCACCATAAACACCAAACTCTTACAGATCAAGGGGAAAGTCGAGGACTTTCTCCAGCACGATGTGGATGCCGCCGATGGTCCCATAACAGGTGGAAGAGGACGTCGATGTCTGGGTGTTCAGGTTCTACTGGTGACGTGATATCCTGGCCTGTCTACTGCAGTCCAAAATGCAAACAACGGGGGCAAAGAGCAGTGAGAGCGAGCAATGAGGACAAAGAGCAATGAGAGTGAGCAACGGGGGCAAAGAGCAGTGAGGGTGAGCAACGGGGGCAAAGAGCAGTGAGAGCGAGCAATGAGGACAAAGAGCAATGAGAGCGAGCAACGGGGGCAAAGAGCAGTGAGAGCGAGCAATGAGGACAAAGAGCAATGAGAGTGAGCAATGAGGACAAAGAGCAATGAGAGTGAGCAACGGGGGCAAAGAGCAGTGAGAGCGACCAATGGGGGAGAGGAACAGCAAGAGCGCACCGGGGACAAACCGCCCAGGGTTGGTCCTCAATAGTCACTGCTCGAGATGGGGCAGCACTGTTTTCCAGCATTCCTCCACCTTTTCCAGCGTTCCTCCACCTCCCCCCCCCACTCATCCAGACTGTTCCTGCA
>CM068961.1:95983575-96010584 GCA_035128595.1 Eptatretus atami
GAGAATGCAAGTTGTTTTAAAGCAACACCCTCACCACAGGATTCATAGTACCACGACTGGGAGGATGGATAAGATAATTGAAGATGAGATGGAATTAATCTGGGCAAAAGAGAGAGCAGTTTCTGTGGAAGAATTTCCAGGCTGAATTAATATCAGCGGTGGTGGATATAGAAGTCCTCAGATGTTAAAAAAAACCTCTTTCCCATTGAAAAATTGCCCTGACATCTCATTTACTGGAAGGCATGGAATTGTTCTGTGTTATGATATAAACCCACGAGAGGGAGATGTCGAGAGACGGGTGACATGTGACATGCCGTGTGATCGATCGTCCCCGTGCTCGATTTAACTCTGATGAGTGAGCGAGGTGTTAATGTCCAGAGTGGTAATTAAGGCATGGAGCTAATTATAATGAGGTTGATTTAAACTCATTAAGATTGTATATCGGGACATAATTCCCTTGAGCCCTTTAATCATCCTGGATGGGCCAGCGTACGAGAGAGAGAACACCTCAACAAGACACGATGGTTCAACAGCCAAGGATGATGAGGTGAACACGCGTGAGTTGAGCCGGCAGAACAGACACACTGAGCAGAAATATCTCAACGTTGGAATCTGAGTTGGACATTGCATTGTACGTCATGGTGAACTTCCTCATTTGACTTTGTATCTGTTTTTTTGCAACACAAGTTTCAGAAATGTTGCGCTGTTGGTCATTGTACCATCACTCGGAAGTCACAGGCCCCAACTGACAAAGAGCCATTTGATTGGTAGCCGACCGGTACGATCGTTCAGACACGTGAAGTGCAAACCTTGGATTGCAGTCATTTGAGAACGGGCTGGGTTTGACACCACGAACAACATACGTGCACTGAAGGATAGGAAATCCCAAGGTGTGTATCACCCCCTTACATTTTGGCAACTGTGACAGGATCAGGTCAGGTCACGTATGAGAGCATGTGCCGGAGCAGCACGTCGCTGCGTCCACTTTCTGCCGGTACTACAGGGGCCACTGGCCATCCCTCAGGCAGATGCCTGGTCCATCCCCGTCTCCTTGAGATGCTGATAAACCTGCTGCACCACGAGGCACATGGTCGGCCCATTGGCCTCCTCCACTCACGAGGCTCCCTCGCTGAGAGAATCTGGTGAGCAGGATCAGCATCAGGAAAACGAGCCACAAGTCCGTACTGATGATGAAGCTGATGCTCACGGACTATGCAGGCAACAAATGTCATTTGAGTCTCTTTCAGCAACGGCACATTGGACACAAATTCCGGCCAGCAATTGCCAAAGATTCTCCGAAGAGACCTGGTACCAAAGGAATTAAGTTTCCCTCTCAGATCTCTGGTCAGAGTCCTAGTCTCACATCTGTAGAGCAAGACTGGAAGCACCACGGACCTAAAGACTTGGACTTTCATCCTCCTGCACAGGTACCGGCGGCGCCACACCCCATGATCCAGTGAATCCATTACACCCCAGGCCCAACCTAGACGTGTATTGACCTCTGTCTCACAGCCAGCAGAGACATGACTGTCACTGCCAAGGTAAGTGAATCTCTCCGTGACCTCAACATCCTCACCACAAACAGGTACAGACAACGTAGCAGCATCCAACATGTCATTGAAATCCTGGATCTTAGTTTTGACCCAGGAAACCCGAAATCCCAGCAGCTCCGACTCCTCATTCAGCATCGCGAGGGCCCCCATAAGGATATCCAGAGTCTCCGCAAAGATGACTGCTTCATCTGCAAAATCAAGATCAGAGATCTTGACATTCCCAAACGATGCACCGCAGCTTGATCTCTCCAACATCCTCCCCAGAATCCAGTCCATACAAGCGCTGAAAAGTGTGGGGGCCAGTACACACCCTGACGAACTCCAGTAACAACTGGAAATAAGTCAGAGATGGTATCACCACATCTCATGGCACTCTCAGTACCAGAGTATTGTTCAGAAATCACATTGATCAGTTTTGGTGGCACCCCACGAAGACCAAGAATCCTCCGGAGGACATCCCGATTCACTGAATCGAACGCTTTACAGAGATCAACATAGGCTGCAAGCAGCCCCTGCCGAAACTCTCGTCTGCGTTCGGTGAGGACCTGAAGGGCAAGGATACGGTCAATCGTTGACCTCTTTGGTGTAAAGCCTGACTGATCTGGGCGCTGGTGCTCAAGCAGATGGTGGGGCGAACCCTGTCAAGAATTGTCCGAGCAAAGACCTTACCCGGCACTGAGAGCACCGTCACCCCTCGGAAGTTGTTGCGGTCCTGGTGATCACCTTTCCCTTTCCAGAGAGGGACAACAAGGCCCCTCTTCTAGTCAGTTGGGATGACGTCTGTGTTGCAAGCAGAGCACAGAACTGCATGCAACGACACGAGTACAGCATTTCCATCAACCTTGAGAAGTTCAGCATGGATGCCGCAGATCCCAAGAGCTTTACCCAATTTTAACCGGTTCACCACAGCCTGTGTTTCCACAAACGAAGGTGGATCACAGTTGATTGGAAGGTCAGCAATAGGGATGGTAACACCTCTGACATCCAACTCGACAGCTGGTGGATCAGCCTGGTACATCTGCTTAAAGTAACTGTCCCAGCGGACCTTCACTTCGGACTCCTCTGTCGAGCCCAACACCCTCCGCTCTAACTGCAGTATACCGAAGGAAGGGTTTTGAAGAACGCAATGTGTGAATTCCCCTGCAAGCAGGACGAGTATCACTTGACCACAGGTGCTCTATCCCCTGAAATATTCCTCGCACATCGGCCTCCTTGTCCACCCTTAGCACACGTAAAGTTTTACGGCTCACCTCCCTGTACAGCTCAGCTCTGCCATTAAGCCTGGCCCTGAAACTCTGGTCAATGGTATCCGGTGTCCCTTGAGAGACAAAATTCTTCTTTGTCCTTCGGTGAGTTCCAAGACATCCACCGGCAACATCAAGGATTGTGGTCTTGAAGGCACTCCACAACTCTTCAGGACCTCCCAAAGCACCCAGAGGAGATGTTGATGTCCAGAGTGGTTGTTAATGCGTGAAGCAGATTTTAATCAGGTTGATTAAAACTCATTAAGATTGTGTATCGGGAAATAATTTATTTGAGCTCTTTCATCATCCTGGATGGGCCAGCATACGAGAGGGAACATCACGACAAGTCTCGATGGTTCAACAGCCACGGAGGACGAGGTGAACACGCGTGAGTTGAGCTGGCAGAGCAGACACTGGGCGGAAATAACTCAACACGGGAATCGTTGTTGGATATTGCATTGTATGTAATGGTGGACTTCCTCATTTGACTTTGTATCTGTTTATTTGAAATACAAGTTTCAGAAATGTTACACTGTTGATGTGGTCATTGTAACGTCACTCGGAAGTCACAGACACTAACTGACAAAACTCCATTCGAGTGGTAGCCGACCGGTACGACCATTCATACGCGTGAAGTGCAAACCTTGGATTGCAGTCGTTAAAGAATGGGCTGGGTTTGGCACCACGAACAACAGCCGCACACTAAATGGAAGGGAATCCCAAGGTGTGTATCACCCCACCCCCCGACACAGTGGGATGCAAAACGTAAACTGTTCAGCCTCGCAAAGGTATCAGCTCCGAGTGCTGTTCTAGTTCATCAGTGATTTTACTTAACATGGATTTTTAATGGGAAAATATCAAATTTGGTGATTTACTTCACTATGTAAGTCAGACCTGGATTTGCAGATTGCATTTTTTTATCCCATGGCATTGCAGTGCCATGAACCTGGCTCAAAATGCCGAACCTAACTTAATTTTGAGGATTAAATTTTCCGCAATGTTTACTTTGGTCACAATTTATTCGGTAAATGAAACAATTTTGCAAATTTTATGTTCTACCCACCATTCTTGCATAACTTGATTCGGTGGATATGTCTTTGTTATGTTGATACTTTAATGATGTCATATTCTGATTTGTTAATTCTCTCTTATTAAAGTCAGGCAAACAAATGACCCCCAATCTTGGATACCTTCTGCTGATACAATATTTATCCAACAATTTAAATATATGAAATTAATGAATGATCCCCACCTCCCCCCTTCCTCACGACCCATTCTTCCTCAGAAATTATACACACTGCCTCAGCTTTTCCTTCCTCCATTCGGGATCACACAACCTCAGCCCCGGAACTCTCAATGTCTACGTCGCAGTCAATGCTGGTCTCACAACCAATCCCATCTGGAATGTTACCCACAGCTTTGGCCACCACTGGAGTAATGCCGAGCTTGCAATCAGCACCTTCTGGCCTAACAGCTACCAGGCATGTGCCGACACTGGATATCACAATAACTTTAAAGTTTACTCCCATGGTGTGATTGTATCAACATTGCGACCTTCGTCCTCCTCTGCATGACATCGGCACCGCAATGTCTGCGGCCTCCTTTTGACTAACTTTATGGTCGCTTGAGTGTCAATCGCAATACAATCCCTTGCATTTAATCATGGTTTTTTTTTTCAAGTTTGCCGGTGGACCTCGTGTCTCACGGTATTCCCTTTTTAACACAAAAGTTGTTTGAAGATGATAATTATGATGATAATTACACCCAAACGATATTTGTGTTTAGTGGCAAGCGCTGTAATGTGAATTCCACAATTGTGGCAGGTTACGATTTGGATCAGACATATTCCTGCTGGCTTTATTCCCTCAAATATGCTCAACCATGACATCTGACTTGTCACTTTGTGTCTTTAAATTAGACTTCCTCAAATTGAGCTTTACCTCCGGAGGTTTTTGTCTGGTTGATCAGAAGATAAGCACTCCACCTATGGTTGCGATATTGGCCTTCACTCCCTGGTTGGATATTGGCCTTCACTCCATAGTTGGATATTGGCTTTCACTCCATAGTTGGATATTGGCCTTCACTCCCTGGTTCGATATTGGCCTTCACTCCATAGTTGGATATTGGCCTTCTCGCATAGTTGGATATTGGCCTTCCACTCCATTGTTTGGATTATTGACCTTCACTCCATTGTTGATATTGCCCTCACTCCTGGTTGGATTTGGCTTCACTCCCTGGTTGATATTGGCCTTCACTACATGGTTGGATATTGGCCTTCACTTCCATGGTTCGTATTGGCCTTCACTGATTGTTGGATATTGGCCTTCACTGCATGGTTGGATATTGGCCTTCACTGCATGGTTGGATATTGACCTTCACTGCATTGTTGGATATTGGCCTTCATGGTTGGATATTGACCTTCACTGCATTGTTGGATATTGGCCTTCAATGGTTGGATATTGACCTTCCACTGCATTGTTGGATATTGGCCTTCACTGCATGGTTGGATATGACCTTCACTCCATTGTTGGATATTGACTTCCCTCCTGGTTGGATTTGCTTCATCCTGTCGATATTCGGCTTCACTCTGGTCTGGTATTGCTTCATTCATGGTATCGATATTGGCCTTCACTTCATGGTTGGATATTGGCCTTCACTTCATGTTTGGATATTGGCCTTCACATCATGGTTGGATATTGGCCTTCACTCCCGGTTCGAATATTGGCCTTCATTCATGGTTGGATATTGGCCTTCACTTCAATGTTGGATATTGGCCTTCACTCATGGTTGGATATTGGCCTTCACTCTGTTGATATTGGCTTCACTCATGGTTGGATATTGGCTTCACTCCTGGTTGGATATTGGCCTTCACTCCTGGTTGGATATGGCCTTCACTCCCTGGTTGGATATTGGCCTTCACTTCATGTTGGATATTGGCCTTCACTACATGGTTGGATATTGGCCTTCACTCCGTGGTTGGATATTGGCCTTCACTTCATGGTTGGATATTGGCCTTCACTTCATGGTTGGATATTGGCCTTCACTACATGGTTGGATATGGGCTTCACTCCATTGTTGGATATTGGCCTTCACTCCGTGGTTGGATATTGACCTTCACTACATGGTTGAGCATTGCCTTCACTCATGGTTGGATATTGACCTTCATACATGTTGGATATTGGCCTTCACTCCCTGGTTGGATATTGGCCTTCACTTCATGGTTGGATATTGGCCTTCACTACTGGTTGGATATGGCCTTCACTCGTGGTTGGATATTGGCCTTCACTTCATGGTTGGAATTTGCTTCACTTCATGGTTGGATATTGGCCTTCACTACATGGTTGGATATTGGCCTTCACTCCGTGGTTGGATATTGGCCTTCACTACATGGTTGGATATTGCCTTCACTTCATGGTTGGATATTGGCCTTCACTTCATGGTTGGATATTGCCTTCACTTCATGGTTGGATATTGGCTCTTCACTACATGGTTGGATATTGGCCTTCACTCCCTGGTTCGATATTGGCTTCACTTATGGTTGGATATTGGCCTTCACTTCATGGTTGGATATTGGCCTTCACTACATGGTTGGATATTGGCCTTCACTCCGTGGTTGGATATTGCCTTCACTACATGGTTGGATATTGGCTTCACTCCCTGTTGGATATTGGCCTTCACTCCTCTGGTTGGATATTGGCCTTCACTCCTGGTTGGATATTGGCCTTCACTTCATGGTGGATATTGGCCTTCTACATGGTTGGATATTGGCCTTCACTCCTGGTTGGATATTGGCCTTCACTTCATGGTTGGATATTGGCCTTCACTTCATGGTTGGATATTGGCCTTCACTCATGGTTGGATATGGCCTTCACTGCCATTGTTGGATATTGGCCTTCACTCCGTGGTTGGATATTGACCTTCACTACATGGTTGAGCATTGACCTTCACTACATGGTTGGATATTGACCTGCACTACATGGTTGGATATTGACTTCCTACATGGTTGGATATTGACCTCACTGCATTGTTGGATATTGGCCTTCATGGTTGGATATTGACCTTCACTGCATTGTTGGATATTGGCCTTCATGGTTGGATATTGATCACTCATTGTTGGATATTGACCTTCACTGCATTGTTGGATATTGGCCTTCACTGCATTGTTGGATATTGGCTTCACTGCATGGTTGGATATTGGCCTTCACTGCATTGTTGGATATGGCCTTCACTGCATGGTTGGATATTGGCCTTCACTGCATGGTTGGATATTGACCTTCACTGCATTGTTGGATATTGGCCTTCACTGCATTGTTGATATTGGCTTCACTGCATGGTTGGATTTGGCCTTCACTGCATTGTTGGATATTGGCCTTCACTGCATTGTTGGATATTGGCCTTCACTCCATGGTTGGAATATGACCTTCACTGCATGGTTGGATATTGGCCTTCACTGCATGGTTGGATATTGACCTTCACTGCATTGTTGGATATTGGCCTTCATGGTTGATATTGACTTTCACTGCATTGTTGGATATTGGCCTTCATGGTTGGATATTGACCTTCACTGCATTGGTTGGATATTGGCCTTCACTGCATGGTTGGATTTGACTTCACTACATGGTTGAGCTGCACGGTGTCATGCTTCCATCATATTTTCAACACGTCCCGCCCGAGTGAATCCTTGGGCCTCAAAGTAACCATAAAATACTTTGGTCATCGGACACCTTAATTCACGATCTTGGGCCAGTGAACATCGCTCTCCTATGGCTTTCAAGGGGATTGTCTGTCACGTATCATATTTATACAACACAACCTTCCACGTATTCTACAATGCAATCTTCAAACAATGAAACTGAGGAAATTTTTGGACAGAATTTGTGTTTGTGCTTAGTTCCCCCCCCCCCCCCCCCCCCCCCCCCCCCCCCCCCCCCCATTCGACACATTTGATACGACACTACGTCATGCGATCTAATCTTATCTTTAATATGTCATTGCATCTTAACTTGCAGAGAGATGCCTATTTCGGTTTTCCATGGGGATGTTAATCCTAGTTGGGAATTTCGAGTTGGGTAACCTAGTTACCCGAGTTACCCGAGTTGTTAATCCTAGTTGGGTAACCATACACCACGGCAAACTTTTGTGAATTATGCCACGCAGACATTTTTGTCTCTGACAACATGCAGGACAAGTGGCTTTAAAGCAAAGGATGCTGGCTCTGAAATGTGTCTCTGAAACTGTGCATAGTCAGGCAATCTGAAGCCAGACCATTGGATAAACAGAGTGGATCGAAGGAACGGGCAGGAAATGTAGGCCATGGCTGATGAGAGTCCCAGACTCTGGGATTAAAATACGTGTTGACTCTGCACTTCTCGTTGGTAGAGCGATTTTAAGCAATGCATGGAGTTGCAAATTATGATTTCAACAATTTGCAGAAAGGAAAAAGAGGTTTTGAGTTGTGGAATGACGTTATAAGTGTTACTTTTTGGTAAAATTTATTTTGGTTCTCTTTTTCTACATTGATATAAAGCTAATGGAAGAGCTGGTGTGTTCATCGCATGCACGACAAGGACATGAGGAGATGTCAGGTTAATTGTATGTGAATGTCAAGTACAGTCGAAAATAATACAAACCAACACAGTATATGTGAACTGGAACCCAGTATCACAACATGAAGAACCAGCTGCTCAAATGTGAGCACCAAAAAGGCTAAACCCCAAATGACAGCCCCACCGCCTTTCCAGGTGATTTTTGAAGTGGTCGCCTCCAGCATTGGCCGGGCCTACGTCGCAGTCGATGACATCCAGCTTTTAAAGCACCCGTGCGGTGAGTGCGCTTTCCTCGATGACACCGGGTAATTTAATGCTGGGCAAGCGTGCGTCTGCAGAGAGGGTTTTATGTATTTTTTTACGGAGCTGTGTTGACAAATTTGCAGGCATGCCATGATTTTCCGCACATTGTTGTTCCTCCATTGCCATGCAGGCAAAGCCCCACATTTTCTGCGCCTTGGGAATGTGGAGGTGAATGCAGGACAAAACGCCACTTTCCAGTGTATCGCCGCAGCGAGGGCGGCGGCGAATGACCTCATGTGGTTGCAGGTACTGTGTTTTTTGTTTTTTTCTCACTTCAGTTTTAAGAACACACCTTTCCAATTAAATTACCTTTTGACTACAACAACTACAATGTCGACCATCTGTGATCCTTTCAACACACAGACAGCAGTTTTCTGCATGGGCTCTTACCTCCAAGCTTCGGATTTTGATTGAAGTAACCTGGTATCTTAGTTGTTTACTGATTAACAGTAATTTCTTGCATTATACACTAGGATAAGTCGAAAAGTATCCATAATGTTTTATTTGAATTTCACACTTACATTTTACACGATTGGAAAAGGTCTCATTTTTCCACATAATCACCCTGCTTTCCAATACACCTGGTCCAGCGGTGCTCAAGATTTTGTATGCCATCAGAAAAAGAAAAAGTTTATCGGCTGTTCGCGAAGCCACGCATGTACCGCCTCTTTCACCTCATCACCGTTTGGTTTCCATAGTTTGGTGAGCAGTATGAGGGTGGCCATTGTCATGCGGCAAGCGAACACCTGATGTCGGTACACCTTGCACCGGTTACCATGGTCCCACTTTCTTGATAATGTTCAAGGATTGGACCTTTGGAATCCCAGAACACCGTCGCATAACTTTACATGCTGATGGTGAATAAAGGAAAGCGTACCACCCACCAAATAATGAATGACAGCACGCTGCTCTTCCTTGGTGCACGTTGAAAGTGTAGTGGCCATGTTTACAGCATGATTACAACTGAACAACTGAATGTCAAGGTATCAATCCATGAAGCAGCGATCTACACGCTCAGTGATTGCAGTGCCACCAATGGTCAGCAGCGTCTACAATTCTGGGAAAAAAAAAAGATGGACAAATTACAGATGCTTTTTGAGCTGCCCTCATACATCGGCAGTCGTGGTTGACTACTTTTTTTCCACATGTGCCTACGTATATTCTTATCACAACACTATCAATGTAAACCAACCAAGGTAGCCAGCGATGCTGGACTGACTGTTGAGACATCCCGCTGGCTTTACCGACAGGTACACTCAGTCACTGGTCACTTGGAGAATCATCTTTTGGTACAATTTATACGTAACACTTCCTTACTTTCGGTCTGATGTGGGAAAGTATGTGGCGTGGGCCAAAGCACCTGATGCGTTGTCAGTATTCTGCCTTTGGTCCACACTCCATAAGATGCGAAGTTTATCAGCAAAACCGATCCTTCAAACTTCAAAGCACTTTGTAAGCAGAATGAGTATGGTGCTGGTAATCCAATAAACACTCGGAATGGCTGCGAGCTGTGTGCACAAAGAGAGGGTGAGCACTTAAATTGCTCGAAAGATGAAAACATTGCTACCAGAGGGGATCATGCAGTTGCAGGTATTTTTGCTGGTCTTTTTGCTGCGTTCAAAGCTCTGCGATAAATCGGTCATACCTTATGGAGTGCGGAAATGAGTTACCACTTCACCGAACAAGAGAAAAAAAAAATGTCTTGGTGGTGTAATTATTTCTTCAGCCATTTCATTCAAAAGATGAAAATTTATGTTGGTGCAATTGCCCGTGAGACCAAAGGCAATAAAAAGGTCTCATTTGAATAGATCCTTCAAACTTTTCCTTTCTCGCATCAAGTTGCTGGAGATTTGAACACAACCTTGGTGTGAGAATTTCGGAAGCTGACCGAGCACCTTCTAGTGAGTCCCAAAGAGCCGCATGACTGTTTGCACATGCACAAAGTGTCTCGCCATACAGCCGGTGTATGCAAGGTCTTGGTCCGTTCACGAAGGTACTCTCCCGATGTCCCTCTTGTAGCGGAGCAACGGGCGAGACGTCCCAGTGACGATGGTGAAGGCCGTGGTGTACCGGCGCTTTGCTGCGTCATTCGATATCGTCCACACCTCCGGTGAAGATGCTGACCGCTATCGCTGCGTCACCAGCGCGGTGGATGGTGCGGGTGTGTCAAACTTCGCCGAGCTAATTGTCAAAGGTATGGCATGGGGGTGCAAAACCGTTCGTTCATTCATTCATTCACTATTACAATGAGCATTGTTTTATTCCTTCATTTGTTTATTCACTCACTTCAACAATGAGTTCCTTTAAGACATTCTTTCATTCCTACAATGGGCACTTTATTGTGAATTTGTTCATTCATGTTGTTTTCGGTATATTGACATTGTAGTAAACTTGTCGTAACGATGTACATGCTGAATTGTTGTTCTGACCACATATATGTTTTGACATACAGGAAAGGCCTGTATCTGATGTCGGTACACCTTGCACCAGCTGAGCACCCAGTGCATGTCCCCCATTTCAAAACAGATTTAAAAGATTTTTTTTTTCTTCTTTTCATTCTTTTCCTCATCCACACCAGGCACAAAACATCCTACAGCATGTAGTCCTCGGTAAGGCACGCGTGCCAGTACTCTTACTCGTACTGCTTATTTTGTGTGTCGGACAGATTTCCGTACACTGGGTAGTTACACCAATGCCACATTGGCCACAGGAAATGTCCATTAATTGTGCAGGTTCAGCAGATTCCTAAATCATCCTTTTATTCCCAGCACCATGTTGGTTGCCATGAACATAACATTTAATTAGCCTCAGTACAATAATGCTTTTAAAAGCAATACTTGCTTCAGTCAGCTATATTGACGGCCTTTGCTAGCTTGGGCTTGAATCCCAAGTCTTGCGTTGATTTATCTTTTTGCTATATTGCTCTTGTCTGTTGTCCGCTCACATACTTCTTCATAATCCTCGGTCACTGAGGAAGCAAGACCTTATACAGCGCGAGTACCACTCTCCTGAATTTCAATGTCCTTTACCAAGCTGCACTATACCAAAAGAGATGACAGTTATAATCATTTTCCTGAGGCTGTCTTCAAATGCCCATTTCAGTTTTACGGCATCGGTACGGAGACATCTATCATTTTTTGCTTTTGATTACACTCATTTTACTCCATTAGCTTTCTATGCATGCTCAGATGCAGGTTTGCCCTGGCACTTTTCGATTTCTGAAAGAATACCTTCCAAAGCAATATTCACCCTTCCCTTTGTTTCCCAAGCTGCCTCTGCCGGCAGTGCCAGTGTCCTGGGTGTGGAATGAGCAAAGCACCTGGGTACAAAGGATGTCTTTACTAACACTCTGCAAATTGGTTCACACATCGTGGAACCGACAGCATTATTAAATGTGGCATTAGTTAAGTGCAGCTGATGCTTTCGACATGACATTGCCTTTTGAATGACTGCGAATGGTTTGTACACACTAATTTTGCTGGCAGCAACGACAATAATACCTTTGCTGGGAATTCTCCGTAGACGGCGATGCAATTTGCCATGCAAGGCGCATCGTGTGCGGTCAAACCCGTGCCTTCGTTGTGCGGCGGTGGGCATCCCGCCAACTATTTAATTGCGCAACGCTGGAGACCCCAGACCCCGCTCAATAATTTATTCCATAATATGTCACCTCCCCCATCACCTCCGTCAAAGCTTGTAATTTGCTTTCCCCACGGCAGAGAAGCTTTTGCCATCCCAGTGACACAACAGGACTCCTTATCTGCATCTGCTCCTTTAATTTTATTTTACTTTCTGTTTAGATCTCAGAATCGGCCGACTCGAGCCAAGCACACAAGATGCAAGCATGTCAGCAAAGAGGAATAGATGCACCCATTAATAAGCCTCCACTTCGCACTGCAGTCTACCTGTCACTTTGTGCATTAGCTCGAGAGTCCGCACCATGTGGATTGATGTGCTGCACTGTCGATTTGAATACGGTGAAAGGGCATTGTGCACCAGGCCTGATATTTAGGTATGCCCAGTGCTGTTCCTACCTCTCAACCCAACGTACGCATTGCTTAGAGAACCAGGATCCATTATTCCAGTGACAGCTTGCCGTGCAGATGTCTGCCTTTATTAAGCTGATGAGGAGAGCTGCTCTGCTAAGTAATAAATAGGGTGTATATACTCTCTTGGGCTTCCATTTGTGCATCGGTTGCAGCCACCAACCTGGTCATCTGTGTATGACGATCCTTGGGGGTGACGGACGCTAGAAGTATGGTGTGTGTTACAAATTTCTGGACACACACACACACACACACACACACACACACACACACACAAAACCCCCATTGAGTTAAAGTCTCAAAATCTGGGCCTACTAATGCTATTATTCACCTCCACTCTTTGGTTCCTCTTTTTTTTCTCTTTCTCTCTCTACAAAGGTGAGGCTCATGGAAAAGCAAGGTTAAAATGGCAATGGGGTCTGTTATGTACTCGGGTTGCACTGGGGTTGCACCGAGCACCCACGGCCGCACGCACAGTCTTCGGTGCGGGTCGTGACCACTACCACCACTTTGCCCCGCCTCGCCAGGCTCCGCTGCCCATACACCACAGGGTCGTGGGGCACCAATTGGACACTAACCAACAAGTGAATAAGCAAACAGGAAAGGAAAAGATAGAGAAGAGGAGGAAATGCTGAAATCAGCAAGTTAGAGGGTTGTGTTAAGAAGGGTTAATGTGGGTAATAAAGATCAGGAGTCAGGATGGGGTCGTGAACTGCTTGCTAAAGCCCTGGAGGGAAGAGTGAGACAGCCAAACCACTGGAAGATGGCTCCATAGATGGGAGAAGCAAGGAACAAAGGCAATGAGGTGTGCAGTCAGCCTGGATTTTGGAAGTTTAACCAGGAGAGGGTGACTGGAAGAACACGTGTGTCCTGGAGTAGATGGGGAGGGAATGGAGAAAGCAGAGGGAGCAATACCGGACAATAGACGGTAGAAAACACAGAAACCACCTGCAATGTCAGAGCAACAAAGCTTGTGCTTTGGCCTCAATGTGAGATTCCAATATTTTTTTGGAGCTTTAGACATAATCCAGCAGAGACAGATGTGATGCTGGGGTGCCAGTCCATAGGGGAGTGCAGTACTCCATTGAGCTACAGACAAAGGCCTTGTAGACTGTGAGTTGCTCTGATTTTCCATAGAAAGATTTGGATCGATGGAGGATTCCCATTTTGTGGCTGATTTGAAGGCCAGCTTTGCTATGTGGTTGGTCCAAGAGAGGTCATGACTGATGGTGAGGCCTAGAAGTTCAACAGGCTGAACCTCTTCCAGTCGCTGACCATTGAAATAACCGGGTGAGTTGGTTTGATGATCCTTCTGGAGCAACAGAGTAAACAGTGAGATTTTCATGGAATGAAGTTGAAGGACATGTTCCATTTATCAAACCAGCATCGAATTAATTCCAGATAAGCAGAGTGATGCAGCTCCAGTCTGCTTTACAGAGGGATGGGGTACTGTATGACACAACGTGGACTCATCTGCAAAACGGAAGAGGGTTTTACAGAGTATCAGAGAGGTTATTTATGTAGATGAGGAACAAGACTGGTCCCAAACACTGCCTTGGGGAACTTCAGCTTCCATTGGAAGAGGGGAAGAGAGGATTCCATTGATGGCAACATGTTGACTGCATCAGTGGAGGAAGCCAGAAATCCAGAAATGAAGTCGGCCTTCTCTGCCGCAGGCAGAGAGCTTAGCAAGCAAAGTAAGATGCCAGATTATGTCGAATGCCCAATATATGTCCAGGGAGATGATCCAATCCTTAGAGATGGTGTTCTCACATTTGTGGAACTGCTTTCCTGAGACTTCAATCCCACTCTCCCGTTAGGCCTTCAACCCGGCAGTGTACCACCATCTTTTGTCACCCCCCCCCCATCCCTTCCCGTGAACCTTTATACCCCCATTAACCCTTCCTCACCAAATCCACTTCCTTGCATCTTCTGTGTTTTCCCCCCTCCTTCTCTCCTCTTTTCCTTTTTGTTCATCACCCTGCTTGTTTTGTCCACCTGGGCCCCACTGCCTCACTGTCAGAATGTTGCCTTTATACCCTGTATCTCTTCACGTTTCCACGAGCCTCGATCTGGTATTAAAAACGGATAAAATATTGCACTGCAATCGATATGGCCACCATTGCCCGATAAATTTTTGCGCAGCGGTAGTGCAACCAGCACCTTTACGGAGTTGGAAAGTTGTCTGGTGTTTGCGCCGAAAATGCATTTTGCAGTCCCGAGACATCGATTCCTGCCAACGTTAACTGTTTGCAGCTGTGAAAGCTTCACGAGCAAGCTCAAACCATATGAAACTTAAACACAAATGTTCCCTCGTTTTCTTATTGTACGCCAGAACGACGCGCTCCCTGCTCGGCCTGTGCATGCAAAATCATTCGCATTTCTTTTCTGTGGCACCATTCCAGCATTGCTGTTTTTTCAGCTTGCTGAGCTGCAGGCATTTTGGTGTGCTTTTCATTGGGTTAGGGGGTTAGGGATTGGGAAGAGGGTTTATTCTCTTCTGTACAAAATGCACAAGAGATTTTTTTAGCAAGTTTGGTGGTTTTGATCATCGATATTTGGCACTACCTCGTTCGATTTTTGCATCACAAATTCCTGAAACCAAGTTTCTTTCGATAAAATTATCGTCTTTGATAAACGTACGTCGTGATATGCATTTGAAATGCCTTTGTTGCCGTTGCTTTCCCACAAGCAAATTGCCGAACATTGTAAATTAAAGTTGTAATCCTGGTTACCTCCGTCACCCAAAGGTGGACAGACGGTTATGTTTTCACCCCTGTCTGTCTGTTTATTTGTGAGCAGGATGTCTCAAAAAGGCAAGGACGGATTCGGACAAAACTTGGTGGACAGGTTGGGTGTGTGAAAAGGACGAATTGATTCGATTTTGGTGAAGATCTGGATTCGCATCCGGATCTGAGAATATTTTAATGTTTTTTTTAAGTGATTCTTCACCATTGACAGATGTGGCCAAAAAAAACGATACCTCCCATGATATTTCAAAAAGTTCTGGATGGATTCTAACAAAACTTGGTGGATGAGTTGGGTAGTTGACAAGAACAAGCCGATGAGATTTTGGTTCAGGTCCGGGTGCAGATCCGGCCTATCAGTGGGAAACAAAACCTAAACTGTTCAGTCTGGCGGAGGTATGGTCTCTACCGAGTGCCATTATAGTTACCCTCGCCGAAGGAGAGGGTATTGCGTTTGGGTTTGTTTGTTTGTTTGTTTGTTTGTTTGTGTCTGTCTGTCTGTTTGTCCGCACAGAACGAACATGTTTTTATCCGCAACTGCTTGTCGGATTGAGACAAAATTTTCACCATAGTTGTGAGTACTCATGTAGAATGATTGAATGATAATTATGACGTCATAGGTCATGTTTTGTGGCAGGCATGTTGGAAAAATGGAGAAAACTTGGACCTCTCTATCTCTGAAACCGCACCAAGGAAAAAAAAAATGAAACTTGGCACATCGCAAGTACTCCTCTTGGGGAATAAATGTGTTTTTTTAAAAATGACGTCATAGGTACCTTTGTTATGAAGTCATAATTGCATATGTCGAACGGTACATCTGATCAGTATGAAAATTTTTGAGGGTCATCAAGGGATAAAATGGTCCACAGAAAATAATTTGATAACGCCATCGGTCACGTGATTCAGCAGCCATATATATTTTTTATTTTTTAAACCTTCAAAAATATTCTTCTCTGAAGTGGCTGACCAGATCAAGGTGAAACTTTACACGTATGACCACCTATCCATGAGGAACAAAAGGCTCACACATTTGATGTCAGAGGTCACATGGTTTGGCTGGCATATTGGATTTACCCTAAAACCTGTTCAAAAAAATCTTCTCCAGAACGGCTGGACAGATCGAGGGGAAACTTCACACAAATGTTCCCCAAGCCTTGGGTGCACAAGTTCGTTAAGGAATAATTGATAGGTCACATGGTTTGGCAGCCATATTGGATTGAAGAAAAATATTAAATAATGTTTTCTCTGGAACCGCTTAATCAATCAATGTGAACCTTCAAGATTATGATTTAGTAGTGATGTGGAATACATGCTTTAAATTTCCAACTTGATCGGACACATGGTCTGGCAGCCAGAATTATTTAATTTTTTTGATCTTGGTTCTTTTTGTTTTTTGTATTTTTTTTTTATTATTATTTTTTTTTTTTTAATAAGGCTCACTTGGCTGAGGGTAGAGGAGTAGCAGATAAATGGGAATCCTATCCAGGTTCTCTTGATGACGTCATCTTTGCTTTTTGCTTGTTTGGGTTCCTTCTGATTACTCCAATGCAGGACTGTACCTGTTTGGTCTTCCATTTGATTTGAATTGAATTCATTTTAATCCATTCTAAATTCAATTGAATGATAATGAAAAACATGATGGCAGGTGTCCAATCAAAGCAGGACGTCTTGGTACCCGGTTATCATTGCCAGCAGTTATAAAGTGGCAGTTCTAATTGTGTCTCATTAATTACGTAGTCCACCAATACACAAATGCCACACAAAATACACCACACAAAACAAGTTCTGGTGTAGGTCTGCAATCTGATTGCTCTTTCTAGTTTTGTAATGCATTACACCATCGACGGAATATTCCTCAGCCATTGCCACCGTTTCGTGCATTTTGGCTCTCTTGTAAATTGTAACAAAAACAAATGGCTGTCTGAAAACCTCCTTGGATCCCAAAAGTCAGTGTGGACTCGAGACCCGCTGATACAGGCCATCGGGGAAACTCAATGGTTTTCCATTCACTCATCTGGGCCGGATTACACTGCTGGAATGTTCTGGCTGCAGAGTCAATAAACAAACGTGAATGCCACTGTCGTTTAATTTTTTGGCATTTTGAACACCTCTTCATTCTTTTTTTTCTTTCTTGCAACCTAAATTGTTACACCATGTATGGTAAAAGCAAGGCTGCCAACGGTGAACCAAACGTAGATGTGGCCTCGACTCGATTAGCTCTGTGCTGTTAATGCATTTCACATGGTCAGTGCAAGGATGGGCAAACTGACCTGGAATGAAGCAATGAGGGTTTATTTATTATATATTATATCATGTGAATTGAAAACATGTGTCGGAGGCATTTTTAGTTTTGGGGGGAAAAAAAAGCATTGGGGGGAGGGAAGAGTATAAATGAAAGTATGAAAGATAACCTATTTCTGCTAAAACAAAGAGACACTAGAACGGCACTCAGTAAAGCATATACCTCCGCCAGACTGAACAGTTTACGTTTCGTATCCCACTGATAGGCCGGATCTGCACCCGGACCTGAACCAAAATCGAATCGGCTTGTTCTTGTCAACTACCCAACTCATCCCCCAAGTTTTGTCATAACCGTCCACAACTTTCTGAAATATCGTGCTATATATCGTTTTTGGCCCCATCTCTCAATGGTGAAGAATCATTTTTTTTTAAACTCCAGTATCTGGATCCGGATCTTCACCAAAATCTAAACAATTTGTCCTTTTCACACACCCAAGCTGTCCACCAAGTTTCATCCAAATCTGTCTATAATCTTTTGAGATATCCTGTTCAAAGTCAGACAAACAAATAAATTAACAAATGGGTGAAAACATTACCTTAAGCATGCATAGAAAAGATTGCAGATAATATTGCAGCCACAGCCATAGTGGGAAGAGGGAAAATTGTAGCAAAGCAAAAATATCAGAACTATTCATTGCGTACAATGTAGGCCTTTATCCATAGCTCATTAGAGTACTGCTCTCCCCTATGGGCTAGCACCCCAGCATCTGGCTCTTGTATTTTGTGGAATCTCAAGCTTTCAATATTACTAGCGATACCCGTGCACATGCACGGGATAGCAGTACAACATAGCTGGTAGCAGACGACAGACCGTACACGGGAATGACAAAAATACGCATTGTGCAAAATGCAAGTGGTACTATGGAACGCCAAGACTTCCCAAACATTGTCGGCATGTCCGCTAAGTGCCACAGCAATTTCATAGGGATCGTGTGAAGGCGAGCCGAGTTTTTAGTGTGCAAGCTTGGTATTATAATAGAGATTAGAATCTCCCACGATGAGGCCCAAGCACAAGGACTGTTGCTCTCACATCTCAGGCAGGTCTGTGACTTCTGTTTTTTGTTTTTTTTTACTGTCTCATCAGATATAGCTCCCTCTGCTCTCTTCGTGCTCCAGCCCTCCCCAACAACTCAGGATGCACAGATTCTTCTAATAACCCCCTCATGGTTAAACTCCCAAATTTGGGGCCTGTTGCACACCTCAACACCCTTGTTACTCGCTTCTACCGTTTTGTGGAACCGTCTTCAAGAGGCGGTTCAATCCCACACTTCGCTCCAGGGTTTCAAGAAAGCTATGCACCACAATCTCGTATCATCTCTCATTCCTACTTGTGATCTTTTCGACCCATAAACTCTCTCTAACCCAAACCTCCTGCATGTTTCGGTGTCCTCCCCCTCACCCTCATTTCTCTCTCCCTCTTCTTTTCCCATCTGTTCATTCCCTTGCTTGTTGTATCCCACTGTTGGCCCACTATTAGTTCATAGCCTTTTAATCCCTGTCACCTCGGTCTTCATGTTTTGAATTTTTATCTGTTTATATACAGTAAGCAAGAGGAGGAGAAAGATATGGGAATGGAAAAGTGAAAGAGAAAGGAAAACAAAGTAGTGGAGCTGCTTACATAGAAGGGCAGGTTGAAGTGGGGGGTGGAGGTGAGAGGGGGTTGGGGGGTGGGCGGGAGGGTGTTAAATATTGCATGTTCAGGTGTAAGGATAAAGAGTTCATTGAAGAACAAAAATGTAGAGTCGCACTTCTGCCGACAGCCAACACTGCCCGCGCCGAGAGAAGTATTATGATGTGGGAATGGAGATGACATGGTAAAAGGGCACTTGGAACTTCACCATGCAGGTGTACCAATGTCAAAGGGAAGGATATCCACAACTCCTGTCCCACACAGACAGGAAAAAAAAGAAAAGGAATTCCTTTCTCCAGAAAAGACGTTTATTGGAGATTAATCGGGACTGCCTCCCGCAGCAGTCGGAATGATGAACTACATTTAGGCTGCGGCCGGGAGATTGGCATTCAGCAAGATGACAAAATAAAGCTTCATCGTCTTGGATGTCAATGGGTCCACAGAAAGTTCATCCTCGTGTACGAGATCCGAGCGCCGATGCTAAAGAGCCAAGACAAAGTACAAACCGATTGTGCAATCCTCAAGAAATCCTCTCGGCATGGCATTGTTTTTAAAATAAACGCTACGGCTGTTATGCAATTAATGTTGTTTAGTCAGTCCCCTATTCCCTTCTCTAAGGCCAGAAGGCAGAACAGATGAGGTGGTTACAATACTGGGTCAGAAGGGGAGGGGTGATGTTGGGTTAGGTGGTTGAGGTTCGTGGTGCCATTCATAGAATTGAAGTGCCATTGGAAACGGTTTGCATTCCTTCCACGCTTGCCAGCCACTTGCACACAAGTGTGATGCTCCATACACATCTTTAAATGTAAAACTTTTGATGAAAACATTGTGCCAAAAGCCAGAGGGTGAAACGACAAAGCTTGAGGTAGTGAGAATGAATAACTCGTCTTGCTGTTGAAGGCTCGTGTCGATCTGCATCAGTGGACAGGTAGAGCGAATGAATGAAATTGACAAAACCTTCATTGAGGTATGCTAACTGCCGCGGAAAACAAGAAGCTGACATTTCGAGCGTCAACAATTCACAAGAGTAAAATATCCTCGACAGTCCGACGAAGGGTTAACAACTGAAACGTCAGCTTCTCCTTGCTTCCCACGATGGCGGTGGTGGTTAACATACCTCGATGAATGTCCTGTTGATTTCATCCATTGCAAGCATTGAGCTTTGACTGGGCCCTACTACTCCGGCGAAAGAGAAAGCAAAGCAGATGTGATCAGGTTTCGCTTGAAGAATTGGAAGTGCATTTGCCCATAAAATGGAACTGCAAAAGCAAAGACGGCATGGTTGATTTTTGAGTCCCAGAGGAGTTGTTTACTTAATGATTGGAATATTTTACACACATTTTGTCATTTCATGATTGCCCTGATATTACCGACAATGTATGCCCTGTCACATGCCTTCACCAGTGAAGTGTTCCAACTGAAGGACACTTGAACTGGCAGGTGGTTGAATAGGGTAATAACTGCAGAAAAAGGTGCTGTTCCCTTTAAGTGTGCACTCTCAAACTGTTGGATTATCACCCACATCCACTCTTTTGTTCCTCTTCTCCCGTTTGTGGAACTGTCTTCCTGAGGTTGTTCAATCCCACTCTTCCCTCCAGGGCTTCGAGCAAGTGGTGCACCACCATATATTGTCATCCCCCATCCCTACTCATCTATTTTCAACACTGAAGAACCTGACTTGACTCAACACTGTACTGTACTGCATTTCCAGATTCCACCCACCCCCTCCTCTCTTGCAGCTCTCGCCTATCTTTCCTCCCCCCCCTCCCTTCTCACCCTTCACCCCCTTTTCTCCCTTTTCCCCTTTCTCTCATCTTTCTCTTCACCCTCCCCACCCCCCTCTCTCTCTCTCTCCTACTCTCATCCTACATCTTCCTCCCTATCTTACTCCCTCCTACCCTCTTCTCATCCCCTATTCTTCTCCTCCTCCCTCCGTCCTCTCTCTCTCCCCTCCTCTCGCACCTCTCCTCTCTACCCCTTGCCCATCTCACCGCAGATTTTGACATGACACGTGGCAAGTTAGAGGTGACGAAAGGCGGGTTGGTAGGAATCTAAAGCGGGTTTTATTTTAGTTATTTCTTTTTCCCAAACGTGGTTAAAAATGCTTTGATTTATTCACTGTCAGCTTTATTCACAAAATAACCAGAATACTCAGACATTTGTTTATTGACAAGTAATGATCAGGGTTCCAGGTAACACAACTTCAAACTCGGTGATTGTAGTGACACGATAGTAAACGTACAATGATTCATGGAAGGATTCCCATTCACTTTTATGAGCAAGAGTGTGTGGGGGGGGGGGGGAGACGGAATTTTAAATGTACACCAGATAACTGTGTGGCTTGTTTCAAGTCGAAGCATATTTGAGCAAGCCAAAACAAAATGGTGGCTTCAGCGACATGAAAGTGTGTTGAACAAGATGGCGGCATGCATCTTGGCTAGGCTTTTTTAATTTATTCATTTATGATGAGCATCCCATTAATTATCTTCAAAAAGGGTGTGTAAATTTACACAAATACCCAGTTATCGTTCCTGCACTCCCTTGGAGTACCCTTAGCATGCATGCAAAGTTTTGGGCCACTAGGTTTCATGGTTTTGGAGTTATGGAAGACACATACACATTTATGGAAGACGCACACATTTATTACGAGCAAATACCACCCGTTGCTTCGCTGATGGGAAATGGGAGAATGGGGGAGGAAGAGGGACGAGAGAGAGTGAGGAGGTGGAGGGGGAAAGAGAGAGGAGGAAGTGAGGAGCGGTGGAAGAAGGGAAGGCAGGGTGCGGTGGAGCATTAATTATGATTCATACCGTCTCATCAAACTGATTTTGCATAGCATAACAGTGAAGATGGAAACAAAGTAATGTCTGAAATCCATTTTCGACCGATCATGCCACAAATACCTCCTGGAGACAAACACCACCAGGACACGTCCAGGGATGAAACCATGTCCAGAAACAAACACTGCCTGGACACATCTCGGGACAAACTCCCATGCGGACATAAACACCACTCAGATGCATCTGGAGAAAAACGCTGCCTGGACATAAACACTGCCCAGATGCGGTTGGCTGTAACGCAACGCTGGTCCAGGAGACAGACGGACGGTGCCGACAGCCCGTGAACCGAGCAAAGACACGCCCGACATAGTCCAGAGCGCCGTCGAACAAACACCTGCCGAATAGCGTCCGGGAAGGTGCCGAGACAACAACACTGACTGGACACTTCCGTGGAGTGCGAGGCGCGAACAACAGCCAGCGCACCGGCACCGGTTCGTAGGCCCGAACAAAACCAGCGACACATCCGGGAGGCCGAACAAGGACACCGCGCGGTCAACGTTCCGAGTAGGGCCGAACAACCACAGGGGCCGACACGTCCGGAGGCCGAACAAACACCGAGCCCGACAGCGTCTGAATGAGCCGATAACGGAACAGGCCGAGGGGGCGCGAGCAGGTCGAGGCGGCCGAACAAGACACAAGCCGGCCAGGACGATTGTCGAGAGCAGGGGGGGGGGTGGGGGGGGGCCGAATAAAGAGGCCGCAGTGTCGCTGACATCCGGAGGGCGAACTAACCCACCACGCCTGAAGGGTCCGAGCCGAACCTAGCACGAGCTGCCCGGGCACGTCGCGGGAGGGCGGAACAGAACAGACCGCCGGACAGCGGGTGCGGAGACCGAACAAACGCACTGTAGCTGGACACTGCGCGGCAGGCGAACCAAACACCGACGGGCGACGGTTTCGTAGGGCCGAGACAGAAACCGAGCCGGACAGCGGATCCGAGCCGAAACAAACACCGCCGCGGAGTCACGTCCGTAGTGGCCGGAACAGAACACCGAGCGGACACGGTCGCGGGACCGAACAGAACACCGAGGGCGGACACGTGGCGGAGAGCCGAAACAGCAGAGGCGCGACGCGGAACGACGTCGGAGCCGACTAGAAGCACGAGCGCGGCAGATGCGGGATGTCAGAGACCGAAAAAGAGTCACACTGCGCTGGACGATCCGGAAGCGAGCAGGACACACCCCTGGACACGTCCGGAGCGAACCTACACACTGCCCGGACAGTCCGAGGGCGAATCGAAACAGGACCGCCGGACACGTGCGGATCCGAACAAACAGACGACGCCGGACAGTGCGGAGAGCACAAACAACACACACTGCCAGACAACGTCCAGTAAGCCGACAACAATACACTCTCTCCCCCATGTTCGTGGATGCCGGAAAACACCTCCCGGATCACTTCCCGGAGCCAGACAAACACTGCCCGGAGACACGTCCGGGAGCCGGACAACCACCGCGCCGGACACAACGTCCGGAAGCGGCGGAACAAACCAACCGCCCGGAGCACGTCCGGGCCGGACAAACACCACGCCGACACGTCCGGAGCCGGACAAACACCGCCGGACACGTCGGAGCGGACAAACACCGCCGGACACGTCCGAGACCGGCGACCGCCCGGACAAACACCACACCGTGACACGTACTGGAGATAACCACTGTCCAGATACGTGCACAGAGAGAAAGATATATATATTATATATATATATATGTAGCGATAGAGAATATATAGAGATAGAGATAGAGATATATGGAGGAGTAGAGATATGTGGAGGTGCTGCCTATATTAAGGGGGTAGAGTGAGAATGGGACACAGAGGGAGGTGGGGGTGGGGAGTGCAGAGGAGAATATGGTGATTTTTTATGTATCCACAACACACACATTAATTATTATAGATTACTCGTGGGCCTATTGGTCCGATGGACCAAATCAATGGTCTTCACTGCCTTGTTGCATACCCACCTGTTGTACTGCTTGAGCATGAGCTTGCCTTTCACTCGGCCCAGATGTGCTTTGGGTCAGCGCAGGGACTATATGTTCGTTATTGTTTTGCCATATGATACTATGATTGTACACCGCTCCTTCCCAATTCCATATCCTGGAGATGCATGACATCATCACCTGGACACCCAAGGAAGGGAGTACTTGGTTTTTACTCTGTTTGTTTGTTTTTCTTTCTTCTTTCTTTCTTGTTTGTCCGGGTGATATCTCAGCCATCCTTTGAGCTCGGAAGCTGAAATTTGGGGCCAAAAGTGAAGATATGCTTTGGCAAGAACAGTGTTGTTTATTTTTTGATTAATCAAATAATTAGTTTATTACTTAATTATTATCGATCTATTAATTACTTTTTTATTTTCTTTCTCATCTGGGCGATATCTCAGGTACCTTTTGAGCTCGGAAGCTGATATTTGGTCACAGCAGTGAACAAGTGATTTTGCTATCAAAGGGTATTTTTGATTTGTTGATTAATCATTTAATTGATTAATTATTCATTTTTCGATTATTTACTTGATTTTGAAAAAGTTACTGAATCGGATGAAACGGTGGTGGTTTAGGTATGCTATTCGGCAATTGATTGAGAGATCAATTATTTCACGATTATTATTTATTTACTTTAATTCTGCAGTTTATAAATTATTGTACACTGCTCCATCCCAATCCCGTTTTCTGTATGCTGCACGGCAGCATCGCCGGGTGCGAAGGCATCCCAATGTCACACGCTGAATGATTTATTTATTTATTTATTTGGCATGAGGGCAGTGTGCTTTGAATGTACCTCTACTTGTTCTTATTATTGTTGTAAATAGTATTCGTATGAATTACCATATGCTTTGTTACAATGTTAACATTGTTTTTGTTATTTATTTTGTAATTAGAATGCAATGCCATAGTGGAAGGATGTATAAAGCTGCTTTATATACTTTAACATGGCGTGGGTTTAAAACATGGGAATTCTTCTGGATTTTTTGTAGTTAATTAGCCGAATCAACGCAGGAGCTCATGATGATCATTGCGATGTATTACATTCTACATCAGAATGCTCCAGTAGAACTACACTAAAACATCACACACACACACACACACACACACACACACACACACACACACACACACACACACACACACACACACACTTCATCCATTTATAGTAGTCTTAAAGGGTCTCCGGGATCTTAGGGGGTCTTTTGAGTCCTCTGTATCTTTGACGTCCTCTGGGTCTTCGGGGACTTTTGGGCGATCCGGGTATTTTGTGTCCTCGGGGACTTTTGGGTCATATAAGTCTTTTGGGTCTTCTGGGTTTTTTGGGGTCCTCTTGTTTTTTGGGGTCCTCTGGGTCTTTTGTGTCCTTTGGGTCTTTTTAGTCCTCAGGGTCTTCTGGATGTGTTGGGTCCTCGGGGTCACCGGGGTGTTTTGAGTCCTCAGAGTCTTTTGCATCCTCAGGGACTTAAGGGTTTTTGGGGGTCTTAAAGAGTCTTCAAAGGTCAAAGGGGTCTCAGAAGTCTAAAGGGTCAAAAGGTGCATTCCAATAGTACATAATTCATGAATAGACATATGTTTGCCACACATATGCTTCATCCGTTTATAAAGAAAGGTAACTGTTGCCCCATGGTCCCACTTTCAGTACTTTGCCTTTTTACCCTCAATCACTTTGGTCTTCCACGAGGTGAACAGCTGTATACAAACAATGCTTGCAAAGCTGTGAATAAGCAATTATGAAAGTGACACAGTCGTTCTCCCTTTGAGGTACAAGTTCAAATGAAAGTTGTCTGAATGCAACAGACTGGTACTCTTCCAGAGGTTGGTTTCTGCATTTGAGCTGCACTTACTTTTGGTATTTGCAGGAGTTATTTTGTAAGAATGCTAAACAATTGAAGATAATTCATATTGCACTGTTGCAGTTACATGGTCTGTAATTTCTTATTCTTGACAGGACCTAAGTTGGCCACGATGCATCATATTTGTGCAAGCCGTTAGACAAAGCTATGGTTCCTTAATGCTTTCGATGTGTCTGAATGATCTAGTAAATTGAGTGGAAATAAACATAGAACTTTACATCTGACTGCACCCCATTAGACTAGGAAATATACTATTCGTGGTGAGAGTTCAGATTAAGTGGTAGCACCATGAATCCACCAGTGGGATTTACGAGACAGTAGGCCGCCCCCCTCTTCCTTCCCACCACACTTTCTCAAGAAAAGTCAAGAACTCCTGCAGCCAATTAATTGTATTTATGGCACTTGTGTGCCCATTCGTCCATTGGACCAAATTTTCATTGGTCTTCCCAGCCTTGTAGCATACCTGCTTGCATTAGCTTGCCTTTCACCAAGCCTAGATGTGCTTAGGCCAGGGCAGGGATTATATTATCAAAATAAAGACCAATTACTGCACTGTAGTCCCAAGAAGGAAGCCAGGACATAAGCATCACACACCAACACACAACACACACACCACACACACACACACACCACACACACACACACACACCCACACACACACACACACACATCAACACCATACCATACGCATGCAAGATAACTATAACATATATACATCACACAACACATAACATACATATACATAACATATAACACCAAACACGGATATATTATGTACTGGTAATAACAAAACTCTTTTATTTGAAGTTAAAACCTAACTGTAAGCAATTTACTGATTTTTCCCAACTGCCCGGATCATCAGCTGGACACCGTTTTTCATTGAGGCTTTGATCCTTTCAGCCCAGAACCTCTCCAAACGGCGGATCCACGACCCCGGTTGCAGGTCCACATCAGTAGATTACTCAAC
>CM068961.1:96015906-96053693 GCA_035128595.1 Eptatretus atami
TTTATTGGGGGTGTAATGCAGGGAAAGATGAGAGAGGTGTGGGGTGCGGCAATTTAACAAGCAACTTACAGACACAGTGCAGACTTGACGCGAGATTAATAAAAGCAACAATCACAACGATAAAAGATCTTATACAGGCTTACCTAACGGACAGGCGCCAACACTCTCAGACACACACTCAGACAAAGTTTTTATGTATTTGATTGATTTATGTTTTCTGATGTATCATACTATTTCATGCATTATAATATCAAATAAGTTTAAAACATCAATGTGTTTCATATTTTTGTATTAGATTTCAGTCTGTGTGAAGGTTACTATATAAAAGATACATACCTCTATTGCTTTGAGAAAAGTGGGGAACCTCAAATCGCAGTGTAATCAAATACTGTTTCTCCCCTGTATTGCCTAATGGCGTCGCCTCACCGATCCCTCAGGTCGACAGCTGCCCTTCGTCCTCTCACGTCTCTCTTCTCGGCTCTTTGGCATGCAACGGTCGCGATCAACTCTGAGAGTATGTTTGATGTTGAGGACAGTAGGTATTGCGTCTCAGCCTTGCGTATCCATGCTCTCGAATGAATGATACAGTACTCACACATGTCTTAAAAAAAGACGGGTTCTCTCCTGCGAGCCCCTTTTATATCCAATCCCCTAATCGCGTCGGAGGGAGCGGTGCGGGCGGGCGGAGGTGCGCATGCCCATACGCCATTATACTGTATCTGTTAATTGAGACGCGTTCAGTAAGTTCTGTCGGTATCCGGTAAGATCGAATACGCTCTGACTACTATTTGTGACGTAGACAGCTTAAAATAATTTCAAGCTCGTTAACTCATAGTTATAAATAATCACGGCTACCCAAACATTACTTTAGGTCACGTTTACGAACTTTCATTTAATGGTCGAAGTGTGAACAACGTTCGTGTGTCTGTTACAAATCGACTCATAGGTTGAGAATAATTTGGTACGCTAACATTACCTCTCGACGTGGTTCGACTATAGAGTAATTACAAGTAACGTGTATCACGATCGATAACGGCCTACAACTTACGTGGCCCAGGTAGCCAGAAAGGTGTGGTCTCACGGCCGGGGATGCTCGTCAGTTCAGCATGAAAGAATCTATGAGACCCTAAAAACGGTGTGAACCAGAGTCGTACAGCGTGTTTATGCAGTATTTTTCGCGTGCTCCTGACGGCGTAATAAGCAAAAATTTACCCTAAGCGAATTTCCGACGGCCAGCGGTTAACCAAGTTAAAATCCCTTAGTAGTGAGAGAGGATGGAGAAGAGCGTCAGGGAGTGAAGGAGGAGTCGAGGTGCGCGCAAGATGAAAGATCCAGAAGTGGAGGGGGAGGCGGAGATAGATAAGAGACACTGATCAGAACCAGCAAGAGAGTCGAGATGATGCAAAAGTGAAAAATCCGAAATTGAGATAGATAGGTGAGGACTTGGTAGACCAGGGAGGAGGAGTTGAGGTTACAGTTTCTCGTAACCGGCAGCGTTTCAGAGGAGGGATGCTCCGTGGAGTTGGACGAACCCGACAATGTTGGATTGAGTATCGAGAGGCCACAGATACGTTAGTGTGGAGATTCGTTGTTCTGCAGAGGCTTCGCAGATATGAAGAGAGAGAAAGTAAGTGTTGACTCCAAAGGGCGGGGGCGAAATGGCAGCTAAGGCCCCGTGCAAGAAGGCCGTTCGTCCTGAAGGTCGTGCATCGTGTGAGATTAGAGATAGACAGAAAGGACCGACAGGAGGCTGTTTGGAAGCAAGGGTGTTTCTGACAGTGTGACGGAGTATAGGGCGGGAACAAATGGCAGGTCACTCGAACGTCTCTGAGAAATGACTGAGCACTCTCTCCGTTACAATTCTGCGACGGTTAGCTCTTCAATACTAAACCTGTACAATCTCCTTCCAGAACAAACTTGCAATTCTCTTCCCAACCAACCTGCAATTCTCTTCCCAACCAACCAACTACACGTAGGTCCGCCGCTTGTTTTAGAAACTGCCGGGAGAGGTAGGTTCGGGAGAAGGAGTCGCATTACCGAGAGACCATTGAATCATTGAGTCCGTAGCCTGAGCTGGCCATTGGACCAGGCCTTCAATGAATCGTCCAACCTTTTCTGGTGTGGTTCAGTCGCAAGAGGCCTCGGCGCTGGCAGCCGCAACCGTCTGCACTTGGGAAGTGATGGGTTGGTCAGTGAGGAGTAGAGAGGACTGATCCGATGTGAGAGATGTCGCAGTGACGAGACGTTGTGGAATTATTGCCTGCTGAAGGAGTCTCTGGCGTAAGATGGTGTACGCTGCTTGGCCTCAGCGGTAAACAGTTTCGCAAGCGAGATAAGGGCACCGTGGGATCGTAAAAGGAGGAAATAATAAAGGGAAAAATGATTTTATTCAACTAATAGCATGAGTCACAATTTGCTCTACTGGCTAGAGATAGGGGTGTGAGAAAGAGGAAAAGTGGAGGGTAACGGGAGAGAGGGAGAAGAGAGAGAAAAGTGACTGGAGGAAGGCCGTACCCCCCCACCCGACGCGGAATTGAGCAGAAACGTGCGGCGGCGCGAGAGTTTCTGAGGTGGGCTCGAGTCCGAAGAGGGTGGCCCAAAGTTTGCACGTCATGGCTATCTGTAGGTGAACAGGGCCCGTGTTATTTTGAGGGCGGGGGGGGAGGTAGGTGCCCCGTGGGAAATCCTCCCTCAGGCACGGCGTATGACTTTTTTCATTTTCAGAGGATTGGCGCGCCCCGCGCCCCGCGGCCCCCTCCCTCTCATAGCAATTCGAGCCGTTAGCCATGACGTCAGATGTGTCCACGGATCGGAACGCGATACGTAGGAGGCGGGTGGTGTCGCTTGCGTTATATGAGTTGGCAGTTTTTCCGTAGGCTCTTTATATCGAATGAAAAGAAAGTGAATTTTTTTGCGAGCAGGGAACCCCATAAAAAAGAGGATTACGCGAGCAGCACGCGACTGAGATGATAGTCGGCGACGTAGATGAGAGACGCCGATTGAGCGGCCCCCCTGAGCGGGTTCGCCTTGCGGAAGCACACTGTAGAGAGGTGTAACACTGCGTCCTCCCTTTGAAAATTATATGCCGCCGCAGGAGACGCGACTAGATAAGAGGGTCAAACCGTGCCGACATTTCAAATCAAACCCGCTACGGCAGCGCCCCAACGAGCTTTATCGGTCTACACAATTTGTGAAATACCGCGTGCGGCTACCCAGAAAAATAAACACAGTATGATGACTGCTAGCTTGTGTGACCGTGGAAGTACTGCGCGGCCGCCGTATAAAATTGCTCAGTGCCGTAGATTTTATGGAGGACCTACGGCCGAGCCGAGCAAATGTGACCTGAGCGCATAATCTAATAGCCATTGCACGCACCCCCTTGCTTTCCCCACTAAACAAAAGGGTAGGCGACCTAACGTGAGCAACGCTATATGATAATTGGAATAAACTGACGCTCAGAGACGAACGCTGTGATGATGAGGTTTGTATGTTTCATACGAGTCTGAGAACCGTAACCCTATTATTAATTTGCAAGAATTTACCTTGATAAATAGATTATGATTCAGATATTATGAGATGCTGGAATCGAATGCAGATATGCAAGAAGGAATGTATTACCCGCACAGAAGGACCAAAGCCAAAGACTAAATAAAAGGTGTGACCGATGGTGTTGCTCAAGACATGCTCACAAGAGTCCTGCATAAGAACTAACAAATATCCTCCGTTTAACATGGTTGGAGAAGGAAAACACCTTCAGTAGATTCAGTCTAAGTTAGATTATGCCAAATATATACTACTATTATTATTATTGTGTGATCATTAGTTAGTA
Organism: Eptatretus atami; assembly: GCA_035128595.1. Taxonomy (NCBI): domain Eukaryota; kingdom Metazoa; phylum Chordata; class Myxini; order Myxiniformes; family Myxinidae; genus Eptatretus; species Eptatretus atami. Next base: position 96,019,736 of record CM068961.1, read on the forward strand.
TTAATATGAATACTCTCTTTGTATGCAATGTTCTCATTCTTTTTTTTACTTTATTTTGCATCAGGTAATGCTTGTGACCATGAGTAACACTCTTTAAGCTGCTCTACACCCCTTAATGAGGGCGTGCATTTAGAAGAGACATGGGAATTGTTCTAGGGTTCTTGATAGTTAGATGTAGCTGAAGTCCAGCTCAGGAGGTCATCACGATTCATTTGGGTTACTATGCACTCCGCATCGGAATGCTCCAGTAGAGCTGCCACAAAAACCTTAACACACAGCACACACTCCCAACTCATCCATTTTAGTAGATTGCTTGAGAACAAACTGTTTTCTGGAAAATTAAAGTGATCGTTGACAGCGAAAGCAGTGAACATTAATCCGTAACAATACAGTGGAACCCGCACGTGTGATGGAAGAGAGCTGCTTTCTTTCCCAATTTGACCTCCGACTTTAGATGCAGTTTAGTTTCATACACTGATTATGTGAAAGAACACCTCATCGGCTGAGTGGGAACATCAGTGGAAGTTTTATGTTACTTACATTTCCAAGGGTTGAACAACAGGTAAAGAGTGAGGGTGAAATTGGCGAGTGACACCTGCACGGTTTACTTCCTCGGGAAGATCATTCCCATGAGGAGGGAGCTCCCGAGACAGGGTCACTCCGATAGACAGTCAGTGTTGGCACGAGCAGAGCACAGGCGTCGCGTTTGTGCAACTTGTGGAAGAGAGGTCACGTGTAAGGGGACATCAGTTGTCGCATTAACATGGTTTTGTCATCTATAACAGCAGATTTGCCATTGTTTAATTAGGTGCTGGTTGCAATCATGAAGACCAGGCAGCAGTTATGTGAAGATTCACATAGACGGGTCAGTGGAATTGGTCCCAACTTGCCTTAATGCAACTCGGCTGCCTCAATGGGTGTGCACACAAGATGAGTACAACTTTCTCACTACCTCAGGTGTGGCCGTATGTTGCCCACCACTTCCATGGCTTGCCACTCCTTCATGTTCGCACAAACCCTCGACAACACACTAAAGATCACGACACATCGACACTCACAATGCATCACATCCACAACAAACAGTTTTTCTTGAGTGTTTGGGGAGGTGCGTCCTCCAGACAGTATGTCCCCGCTCCTCGTTCATGCCGGAGACGTTAGAACTACCCGGGGGCCACACTAATACATTTTCCCGCACATGAAATTTGTGGCACCTTAGGTCAGTGCCAGAGGGAGTTCTGTCCACTGGCATGAGTGTGGCGAAGGGTTCCAGTGTGGCTGCACTACTCAGTAAAACTCTCAGATTGCAACCTATGCAATGCATGGTACCTGTGGCTTCATCTTGATCCGGGCATGAATGCACATAACTCACCACAATGACATCACCTACACTGTCCGAACACATTACCACACCCTTCGTCACTTAGGGTATACACCTGACACAACCTTAAATCCTCAATACAACAGACGTCCTCACCAGCAGTGCCATGCAGCATACCATCAGTATCCAACACGTTCCACTAGCACCTCCCGAAGAAAAATCGGAAACCCACACGACTCCACACGAAACCCGTCCACCAGACGAAAACCAACCCGGTCTCTCGTCTAGCCCCTCGGCCACCACCCGAAGGTTGGTCAAACTGCACAGACAGAGAGAAGGAGATACGACTCAGCCCAAGCCGAGGTGACGAAGAGAACAGAAGCAGAGACAGAACGACGACAACCTTCGCTTGCACATCGGCCCCCCGCAGACGCGACTGCGAGACGAGAGGACCGCAGGAGAGATGGAGAGAGCGCAGAGAGGGAGAGAGGGCCGCACGACATGAGACGCGACGCGAGAAGAGCGGAGAGAGAGGTAGAGAGGAGAGAGAGAGAGAGAGAAGAGAAGGAGAGAGAGGCCGGTGGTCCACTCTTGTCTCGTGATGGAAAGGGAGGAGAGAAGAGAGTTATCTCTCGAATTTCCTAGGTTCATCTACTCATAAGAGTTTGTTTTAACACGACTGAGCACATTACCACAACATTGCACCATAATGACGTTTGGAGACATCAGAGTGGTGGCGCACAAGAACAATAGTAGGAGTTACTCGACAAATTGGCAATCAACAACTAACAGTATAAATTTGCTGCTCGTAGAACGCGATTATTTTTATTGAGCTTTGTCCTGCAGGAAGAATTTCCAGCTAAAAAATAAAACAAAGAAAAATCATAAACATGCCAGTCTCCCTGAGTAAAAACACACTCGCCACCGTTTTTTACTGTATGCACACACTCTGAGCCAATCAGTGCTGTTTACTCCATCTTCCTTTCAGCAGGATGACCCCTCCTCCTCCAACCTTAGCCCGCCCTATCCAATGCTGCACGTACAGTAGATAAGCAGTGCACATGATCTCTGGACTTAAGTATTTTATGGCGCTTATACCTATATTTACCCAGCTGCATAGGTGTATTAGTAATTTAACAACTACTATTATTGTATTTATAAAATAATGGTTTACATCTTTTATTATTCTGAACACCCATACCCCAACGAAGCCCTCACATACACATGCGTAAGAAATAACACTTCGCTCTGTCAACGAACGCATCTCCGGTATAATAATGGATATATCGCACCCTTTAGCCATTTCGGATTACGCGCTCTCTTTTCCAAGAATGCATCTTGCGCACAAAGCAAGGTATTACTTGATCTAGAAAGCATTCATCCATTTCAATACCATTACTTGACAACATATCTGACTACACGTAACATTTTTTTGCTTCTTTTTTTTCGTTTTTTTTCAGAACAAGTTGGGTTTTTTATAAATAGCCTACGAAGCAAAGATTATCTGTTCAGTTGAAGAAGTTCAAGAAACATCGTCAAATTTCAAGGTACCGCTGATTAACAGGAAGTTCACTAATGAGGCCGATATAGTCTATTAATGTGGCAGTAATGGTTGGAGTTGGTTTGGCAATTGGGAGAGGGGGCAGGCCAGACCGGTATAACAGATAAGCTGCATCCCACCTGGTAGGGAGGATCGTGTACAAGTACAAATCATGAGTTGAATCAATTGATTATTTATTTGGAGCATTTTCCCCTAAACAATTTGTCTAAATATTGAATTGTTTCTTTTTATATTTGATTCTTCTTTAACGGGGCGCACAATTATTCCACGTTATCGTCTGGGTTGGCCGGCCAGGGAAGCTTGGTCCAAGTCTTCACAATGCCGAATGGAATTTTGTTCAGCGCCCTGACCTTTGACTAGGATGTTGGGCCCTGGGAATTTGTATTTGTTCCGGTGCCACCGATAGCTCGTCTACTCTTCACCAAAGGACACCATGTGATATGATAACATCCACCAACTAATGTCGACATGTGCACCGAGGGTTTAAGGTCCCAGTCTGAGCGGTGCGCACATCACTTATGAATGCGAACCCTGGCGCTCCGTGCCACCGAAGCACGCAGCGATGCACAGTCTTATAGCTGGACGCGAGATGTCAAATGTCCGCGGACGGGCAGCTAGACAGCTTAAGGCAGGCTAGCCTTCGCACCTCCAGGTCCGGTGACACTGCATTGGCTTCATGGTTTATGAATTAGGGCGCCCAGGCAAAAATTTTATATGGTGTATTTGTATGATAAAGCTTGCAGTGCAAACACCCTGCGTTGGTCAATGGGGTACCTAATCGCCAGGGATACGCGACTTGCCCGTCATTGGTACATTAAAATGTGGAGTAAACACGCGAGGCGGCTGATGTCAGTCACCTGTATATCAGTGTTTCCAAGTCCCTGTCGGTTAGTATTTGGCCCATCATGCCTGGCGCTCTTATGCAGCTCTCACGGTCTACTCTTCACTCTAGCAATTCCGTATTACCCCATGTTTGCATTTCGCTTTTGTGCCGCATACTGCTACCCATACATTGCTCCTGGACTGACCGTCCCCTTGACCCCCGACTCTCACGCCCCCGGCCACGCGATCCCCCCACCTTGTACCTCGACAAGTTTCGGAACAATAATAATATTAGTGGTGTCATTGCACACACATATGAAATGTGCCACCCTAAACTCACATCCAATTTTCATTCGTAGGCTCAAGAGTAAATACACTCCCAACTCACCCCCATTTTCGCCAGTCTTTAACACAAAGGCTGCGTTAGACATTATCATGCTCAAACTCCGAGAGAACACAACTGTCCCCTCACACTCTAATCCGCATACATTCGTTTGACACCGTCGCCATCTGCACCACAGACGGTGGACTTACAACTCCTCTATAAATCAATGCTCCGCATGCACAATCACACTACTCCCTGCTTCAATACTTTCTCATTCCCACAAGAGCAATCTTATGTATGGCTGGAAATCGTAATCTCTCACATTATGCGGCTGCTTCCGGCAGAACCCTGTCGCTCATCCTGTACGTATACCTAGCCCCTCCATCAGAGGTTAGCCGTCGCTCCGTCCAATCACCTGCCGGAGCTAGCATGAATTTGCCCCGCGCCTTACAACTCGAACCCAGGGTAGGAGCAAGATTGACCCGCTTGCCCCAAGAGAGGGGAAACTTCGGAGGTCGATGCTGAATTTTGGTTTGCAGAGTTGGCTTCTAAAATCAGATTCAGGCAACATGTTACATACTCGGCTGCGTGTGCCGTCAATGCCGCGGTTTAGCGGTGAAATCAGGGGTGCGAGCTCAAACTGGGCATGGAATGGGACGGACGCGGCCCGATCGAACGACCTATGATTGCAAGTACTCGTCCTGTTCTGAAACTGCAAAGTTGGAAGATCTTTAAAGCTCTTCCACAACAGTCGACACCTACACAGAAAGTATAACGCCAACTTATTCCGTCACAAGCCTAGGATGCATTACGTCGTTTACATACACCCAGTCTCGCTGGAGTTAGTTATAGCTCGCAGGATGGTCAGGAGACCTCAGGATTATAAGAACTGCCGACCGGAAGGCGATGTTAGATGTCACAGCGATGGGGCGCTCTCAGGCAGGCTGGGTGTGGCTATGCTTTCGTCGAGGCCTTAGAGGAGACCCCAAATAGGCAGAACCGCTGCTTCCGACCCTTCTCCCTTGGTCAAATCTCCGCGCACAATCTATTATTTACCTCATCCGCCTCAATATTGCAGTATATGATTAGAACAGGCTACAAGCACTTCCGTGACTGACTTTTCCCTTTCTCGGATAGAACCGGGACGGATCGAGCTCACACTAATTCAACCAATATAGTCCAGCTGTGCTTCCTGCTGTGCGGCTGTTGGAATGTGCCCATGAGTGTTAATTATCTTTCTCTCTTGTGGCTCTGCCTGCAAGAGGTTTGTATGCTCGTGTCTCTGACAATTCTCAATCGCTTCTACTAGCTGATGTGCCATCGAAACACGCTGGACTACTAATTCATTCTCATTCACCTACTCACCTAATTAACCCTCTAGTCCGATAATGCCTCCCCACAAACACCCACTAATTACACAACCATAAATAACTGCATCTGGAATTTTATAACATTGTGAGAGGTGTATGATTTGCCCTGTATCATTTACTCGATCCATGATTAATAAATACACAGATACGTAAATGAAAAAGTGAGACCAAGGCCGATGGGAATCCACACCGAAGCTAAGGCACCGTCTGCCAGGAGATTAAGTGTCCATTGTCCAGATTTGTTTTTGCGTGAAACTCTAATCATCGAGCCCACCTTAATTTATCAATGTGCGTAACTCCTGATGGATATGGACTCTTCCTCCTTATGAGTTGCATGTTGCTTTCGCCCCACAATAGTAATGCATGATCGTCTTGACGACGTCGACTTTGCATCATCAAGTTGCAGAATGAACATTATTACCCAAGGGATGAAGCTGCAGCCTCACGGCCGGATCACAGGCGAGCAGATGTGCCCGGGCCGGCCCGCCCGGCGGTACGGTCGCGTACTGCGTTAGCCTTAACCGAGCGGAACTTTGAAGGCGAATATGTACTTAGTGTATTATAGCCAGCACATGAGCAACTCAGTTACCTCGGCATTTGAACCGAATTCATTCTTTCCCTATGATGGACGTGACTGACAGTGACGACGGCAATCAACTATCACTCATCACTTTGTGTTATGCTTCGGTATGTCTCGTAAGCTCCTTGACGTCATAGGTAAGTCCCCATTCGTGCCGCCACGTGTGACGATGGAGATGTAAGAAAGAAGAATTCGTTGTGGCAGTTAAATCCGCAGACCCGTAATAGTTTATAGCTGCACTATCGATCATAGGCTCGATATTGAGGCGCATCTGAGCATCGCAAGTCTCTTTTTGCCACAGTGAAGAGGTGGGCTTTATATACGGTGCGGCGATAAAACAAGCTGGCGCGACCAGACCGCATTCTTGATTTGATCGTGACCTCCAATACAAATTGATAGAAGAGGATCTCGGATTTTTTCAAAAAATTTCAAAGTCCCTCGGCGTTTGCTTAGGGCGTAGACGGTCTGCGTCCATCCAGCAATAACGGTGTATCAAACAAATAGCCCATACATGACTACCATCCCTGATTATGTAAACCCCACCTATCCAGTCAGTTCTATCAAACCTTCGGTGTGATTGACTCCTCTGCCAATCAACAAGAAGCTGTATACCCGTATACAACAAAACACAACAGACGAGACCTACAGACAGACCGGCAAACCTAGACTAAGGGTACATCTCAGGGGTTATCCGCGACACCCGAACGTCTGCTGTATGTCAAAAATGCAGCAATGAGTACAAAGAGACCCAGGAGTGGCCGTCCTCCAGGCACACTAGGGTTACCTTCCTACCGTCCTAGCGCGAGGATTCTAGGGCAGATACTCGGCTATTAGTTACTCCACCTATTTGTGTCGCCCAATGAGCTCGATGATTAGTGGTATTCACTGTAGAGGATGTCGCCTGTGGAAAAGCTTCTGGCAGGTCCATTGTCTCCCCCACGAGCCATCACACGATCGGGTCTGACCTAGAACTCCATGTCACTCGACGAGCCGGTGTACCAGGAAAGCACTCTGATCTGTTAGTTTGCATTCAAATTTATACATGTATATACGCAGTGGGCAAATTACAATGACAAATGATGTTCCCGGAGAGAGTCTTGAATGACCACCATGCCAGAAGTTGTACAATTGCTGCCAGCGGCACCTCTGTGAATTGGTATTGTAGTGAGATTGCTTTCCTTGCGGTCTCACTAGCTCACCCATTATATATTTTGAAGATCATCTATATAAGAGAGTACGCATTCGAGCCCACTTTACTAAACACGAATTAGATGATAAATATGCTAAAATGAAGTAAGTCTACGCAGAACTTGAAAACACTCTCTGGAACATGATACTCCATATATGTTGGTCTGTGTGTGGTGTGAGTTCCTAAGGGTCCTTGGGGTTCTGAAGCGTCCAGTCCCTCTGTATCAATTCCGATACAGTTTTTAAATGAACTCGATATTCTATGCATGTATACTCTGCATACTTTCCCAATGCCACTTTTGTACTCAATTTAGTACGCCTGGAGTGAGAAGGGTCAGCAAGTCTAGTGAAGCCCGGGCGCCAGGGATTCCATTTGGGGTTGCACAGGATGGTGGGGTTGATTAATGTGGAGTAATATAGATCCAGAGTAGTCGGCTAAAACATGAATGGTACGCTAGATCAAAAAGCTTGGCTTGCTCATCGATTGTCATATCATTGCTGGATTAATTTTGCTGAATCTGCATGTGTAGTCCGTGCTCCGATGACGTTCGTTAGTAGTGATTTAATGTCATTATATGCATTTATTAGTTGATATTGCTCAAAATGCACTTAGTTCGTTATTCAGTCGCTGTGCATGTGAAGAGTTGCAATGTTACACACACGGAAGTAACAAACCAGAGCAGAGGGTAGGTGATCCAAGCGGGTTTGTCCTCACAGGCTATGATCTGTTATCCGACGTTATGCACCATCTCGGACGTGGAATCCCTTGCGGTGCAAGACGCTCCGCTATCTAGTACTTAACACTTAGGTCATCTATTGCCTCAGCAGTGACCCCCAGTTGCTGTGGAAAGAACGTCAGGATAGGAATATGTCCTTGCGGCAACATGCCGTTTATCATACCCTCACTGTCTGTCTCTAAGGAGTATATCCATTGCCAAAATTGGCATAGTGAAAAGTGGTCAGCTGGGATGGTCTCTGCCGCGCGCATTTCACCATGGAATTTTTAATGTCTGTATGCTGCTCCACCAGTAAAGCCCGCCGGCATAAAGAAGGACGTAAGTTATCTTAAAATGTCTTCCCGCTTCATTCTTATGTCTGACATGCTTGGAGTCATCGTCGTGATCTATGGCTTGTTCCACAAGCCGCTCATGAGAAAATGCACGAATATATACTAGTGTTATGCAGCTTTTTAAAGAGTCTCGTATTTTTGTTAAACACCGTACCCCTGGAAGGTAAATGCCTCAATATGTCACACGACCTGAGTGGCAGTACACCACGCGCCTACGGCCCTGACATTTTGGAGATGGCTCAGGCCCAGGATGTGAAGGCTGTAGTAGGGCCTTCATGTCCTCTTTTTCTCTTTTAGTTTCTCCTCGTCTAAATTGACAACAGAACACCGAGAATGTTTATTTCATGCCTGAGCCCGAACACACAATATTTTTCCAGGATTGTTCGAAAAAGCAGGTTAATTGTGCTCATAGGTCCTAAGGTTAAATGTTCTTCATGTAACAGATACGCTTTAATCCATACAATAAAAATCCCTGATTGGACTTAAATCAAGTTTTAGCTCTTCGACACCTAAACTAGACTTATCAAGTTCAGCGGAGCACTCCTATGCGATCCTAACATAGGCGGAGCATGGTTCTGTCCGAATAGGGTATGTTATTTCCTGAAATGTTGAAGTATTAAGTCCCGATTGATCAGCTGAAGTCAATACTCCACACTTAACGACGTCTTACTTTATTTCGCTTGAAACTCATTTAAGCATAATTACCGGACTCTCTTCGGATCCGCAGAGCGTCTGCGCCTGTGCGCGAGGTCTCTTCCGCTCACATCACTCGTGTCTCCATACACGACCCCTGGCTCTGATTGACCGCATCAAACTCTCGCACTGCCGATCCTGATGATAAGTGGCCCATGGCCAGGAGGGGGGAGCGAGTCAGGATTGACCACAGCAAGCATTACGGAATCATGTGCTTGTACTCTGAAACGTACTAGAACACTACAATTGTTCGCACTGAAGAATTGACCTACTACATGCCTTCACCAAGGCGCGTAGCCCCGTGCATGCTATTAACAAGTCTGTACTCGACTGCATCAAAATCTCCGCTCGTTGAGGGATCCTACGAGGGTCTGGGCTCGACTCCACTGCACTCATAACTCGACCGAAGTGTGCGCAGGAACCGCGGTAACTGCCGCCCGTAAAAGTGACAGTATGGGTAAGGACCGGTCATGAAGCGCCAGAGCTGAAAGTGGCGTGGGCAGACGAACAGGGAACAAACAGAAGTGTAGTAGGCATGCATTAGTTGGTGCCGCCCACACGTCGTCTGAGAAAGTCCACCAACGGAACAAGAGTAAGTGTGGACGAAAAAAGAGTCCGTGGAGTGGCGACTGGCGTTGAGCCGTGAAAGCAGCCATTAGCGTTAACCACGAGCTTTTACATCCGTGCATAAGCACAGGAAAAGGCCCACCCCCCGATGGAGGATTGAAAGCGACTGGTACCCACCGCGGTGAGACGCCGACTGACGCAGGACGCACATTGTGTCTCCCAAAAGATAATAAAACATTGCACCACCTCACTACAATAACCGTGTTCCCGTACGCATTACAGTAAAACCCACTAACATTGTAGACAGAGAGACCGGAGAAACACGGCACATGAAACAATTGCTTGTGTGATATCTCTCTCTGCGTCTCCCTAATTGAACGTGATACGGAAGAGGAAATAAAGAACTCGGTCTGAAGCCCTCCGAATGAAACACTGACGTAACTCATATTTGCCAAACAACGTCAGTCACTCGACGCCCGCAACCGCGCTGCGAGTGGACCAGCATAGAAAACAAGTGGCACCCAAACACTTTACTCCGAACATGTGTGGGGTGCAAACAACAGATCATGTCTCTATGCCAAACCCTCCAAATCCAAGCATCCTGTGCTGGCCACCACAAAGCACCCAGGCCATCCGCCATCAATAAGACACACTGCTCGGACCCGCCATAACACAACGCCACACATACCGGCCCAACCAAGCCTCTCCAAGGTCGGTACACAGCGCCGAAATCATCCAACAGCTCGTAGCAACGAGCTCGGTCACGTCCAGAGTATGGGTAGCATGCAACCGAGAGCAGCACATCTGGCGTGCAGTGTCACATGTTTCCACCTTGCCTACTCCAGGGCCCCTCCCGTTGGTCTGGCCATCCCGCTCCCAGCAGCCGCTAGCCCCCATCCCAACGTCAATCTAGCAGCCATGGTTGATCAACCGTGCGAATGCACAACCATGCCAGGGCACTGTGAGCCTCGGCCCCCATGCTTGCCCTCATTACACCACGATGGCTCCCCATTGTCCTGAGCAGAATCGTGATGTAGCCAGTTCCGTGTTCAGGATAAGAACAGGTCCCATGGTCCATACAAGGCGAGTAATGTCTCGACGGAGCTACACCCAACCAGCCCGCCAACCAAAGTCTCATCTAATGTCAGTTACTACTCATCAGCCAACACACCTCTAGTACGTAAATGATCAATAACAGTCTGGCACCAGCCCAGACAGCCCAAGGATTCCCAAACTTAGAGCGCGACCTGGTTTCCAGAGAGCCTTCAGTTCTCCATCCCAGATTCCTGGTAAGAGTTCAAGTCTCACGTCCAGGTCCCGCCTAAATCAAGCAACACTGGAACGGCACCAAGGAACGTGAAGCCTTCAGACTTTCTGTCCCTCAGAGGTACGCAAGACAATGACTCACACCCCATGGATCCAGCATAAATCCACTGACCCAAAGGGCGAGCGATAGCGTGCCGAATCGCACCCTTAGAGCCCATTACTCTGGTTGAAACCCAACGGGCACATGATTCGACCCGGTGGCCTCATCCTCTCTGAGGCTCCCTTGCTGACGAGATACTGATGAGCCGAGGATTTCTTAAAGGCGAGGATCAGGAAATGAGCTCCACATTGGCGCTATAACGCACAGCGACACTCAACAGAACTATCCACGGTCAACAAACTCGGTGTTCAATCGGAGCTCTCTCAGCAACTGCTCGTGTGACCATTAAATCTGACCACGACGCCAAGGATCTCCGAAGCAAGCACCTAGGTCTCCAAAGGACGTAGTTACGGTCTCATCCCAGATCGCCGGGGTTGTGTTCAAGGTATTCCAATTCTCGGAGTATCCGGTAGGAGCGCAACCGACTGGAAGCACCAAACACTGGAAGGACTCGGTCCCCCTGCCACACGCTGGAGTAGCGAACAGCTGCAACCCAACGATCCGTAGTTGGAATCCAATGACCTCCCCAGGTCGCCCCAGACATCTATGACCTCTGGGCTCACAGCCAGCAGAGAGACAGGGAATAATCACTTCCAAGGGAAAGTGAACTCTCCATTATCACCATCCTCACCACAAACAGGAATACAAGTAGCAGACATACCAACGATGTCCACTGAATGATGGATCTTTAGATTTGACCCAGGAAACCAAAATTTCCCAGTGGCTGACCTCCTCGTTCAGCACATTCGAGGGCTCCAAAAGATATCTGGAGTCTCTGGCAAAGATGACTGCGGCATCTATCTGGCGAAATCAACGGGTCAGAGATCTTAGACCACTCCAAACGATAGACGCGCCGCTGTGATCTCATACGGGATCAGTGAACATTCCCCTCTAATCCAGTACCATACAAGCACTGAAAAAGTCGGGGGTCCAATACACACCCTCCTGCGTAACTTCTACAGTAACAAAACTAAGAAAAATAATGTCAGCAAATGAGAACACCACATCACACAACGACACTCTCAGTACGCATGAGTATAGTATAGGATGTATCAGGAGTTGTATCACGTTCGGTACAACCCCACAAAGAACAATGAATCCTACCAGACGTGGGGCATCCTGATTCACCCGCACGGATCTTCTACAAGATCAACCGTTCAGGCTGCAGGCGCCGCCTACCAGAAACTCTCGTCTGCAATCCCTTGGGAGCACCCAAGAAGGGCCAGCCCAGATACAGCATCGAATCGTCTGACTCATTCCTGGTAGTAAACGTCTGGACTGCGTGATGGGCGCGTGGCGCGTGCTCAAGTCAGATGCCTGGTGGCGAGACCCTGCTCAAGAATTATACCTCTTGGAGTTCCAAAGACGCTTTTGCGCCTGACACTCTGAGGCGCAGCGTCACCCTCGGTCGGCATATGTTGCAGTCTTGGCCGGTCACCTTCCTTTCCAGGAGGGTACAACAAAATCCCTCTTGCAGTCAGTTGGATGATGCCTGTGTTTCCAAACACGAGCGACGCAGACTGCGATTGCAATGGACACAAGCTACAGCATTATGCCACACCCCCCCCCCCCCCCCCCACCTTTAAGAAGTTTGGCTATAGGGCATGCCAACAGATTCCTAGGACCTTTGTATCCCCTCTTCAGCCGGTTCACCGCAGCCGTGTTTATCACGAAACAAAAGTGGAATCAGAGTTGATTGTACGGGTCAGTCAAAAGATAGTGACACCCCTAACACCACTCATAATACTGTTGGGTCAGTCCTGGAGTTACAGTATCTCGGACCAAAGTAGACCAACATACAGCTCGGTTATCACTCGGTCTCCTCTGTTCAAGAGCCCACCACCCTGCGGCTCTACATTACACCGTACACTGGAGGAGAAGGCTTGGAGGGAGAACGACAATGCACAAATTTCCCCTGTAAGGCAGGACAAGAAGGTGCGATATACACTTACGACCGGTTCGCTCGCATACACCCCCACCACTCTACAGAGGTCCTTTCACTGGTAGACAGTATTCTATATTGACCTCACTATATGTCATACCAAATCAGTGCGTATCAGTTTAGCCCGTCTTAATCGCCCCTCGACTTTCGCTTTCATGGCGAAATTCAGAGTGTGTCATATCCATTTCCCATTGCGAGGCTTGCCCTGCTGTATTTCTTTTTTGTTGTCAACGAGCGCTTGTGAAGTTCAGTGTCGTTTTCCTTTTTATAGTATATATATCAAACTCACAAATCCATTATCCCGTTCTCAGGGTGTCTCACCAGCCTATTTCCATTCCCGGAGCCGATACATGACCGCGCTCGGTCGTTGAAGAACACTCCTACAAATCTTCAGGGTATGCCCCCAAACAGTACGAGACCCCTCAAATCCCCACTCAGCCTGTTCGAACTCCTCAGCTATCCTCCTCATACCTTGAGCTTGCCACATCCAGCCAAGAGCTGGCGATGGTACCAATTATTTCTCCCGGATTTAAGCTGCAACATTCAAAGTGCTAGCTGCGGCCTGTAGGACAGATTGAGAACTAACACTCTGATCGACCCTGCAAGTTCGTTCATCCTCAGGCGACCATAACGAGCACATGCGTCAATCTTCCTTTTGCCACACCACCATGCATTGGGAAATACCAAGTCCAGTGATGAGCCTGGGTGGCTGAAAAGCCATTGAACCAAGCCACCCTAGTCCACACTTCTTGCAAATTCAAGGAATTTCAGTTGCTATTCAGCTTCACAGTTCCAACACATGGGGGACCAACATTGATGTCTCATTACCATCCCTATCAGTTCCAGTCGATTGCTTGCAATTCCAAGACTAATAAAGAAATATTCTCACCTGGTGGCATGATCAATCACACTCGAGCGTGGCATTAAATTGCGTCCTTCATTTGTGAGATCACTCCCTGAGTCGGAGCATATACATCCATATCCATCCATCTTGACCATAATTCTGGTGCAGAGGCATTTTTGGTGCTGTTGAAGCAGTTCACTTTACGGGTGAATTTGGCAACAATCGCTGAGCAATAGTCGCCACCCGACCACAGGATTTACCAGCAAGCTTTGGACTTCATTTTGCTACCTCGGAAGGATGACAGCAGAGTTCAACCCACCTGGTATTTATTTTCAACAGGCCGGAGCAGATTGGAACCAGGTGATCTAGGATCCCAAGCTCAGTACCCCGACCATGATAGACTACAATATACACCAGCTGGACCAGTTCAAGACATACATGATATGTGTATGTGTCGAATACACGTCACAGATTTAGCCAATGGACATTTCTAACCTTAACTCTCATGGAGAGCTAGAACGGGAAAACCTCTACAAGACTCTCCTGCCATTTTGAGCTATCTGGGCGAAGGAGTTGTACGACACTTCCGCGCTACATTGAGCTCAATCGTAATTCTCCACAACATAATCAGCATCGGCACTCTCTTTTACTCGCCACTGCTTGTGGCTTTTGGGTACCACTACCTTCCGCTGCTAAACTCATAGTAGCAGGCAAGAAGCCTGCTAGTTGCAATAGAACAGCGGGTTTACCAGGGCTTCCAATCATCTCCATATGTGGTGTCAAGTGTATGTATATAGTATCTCATCGCTTCGAGTCAGCGCTCTAGGCCATTACATCTAAGCAAGGGAATCTGTCTCCAGTTTAAGTAGAGGGTCGTTTGTTAACACAACGCTGTACTCGCTCGCGCGAAGGGCTGCTCACTATGCCGTAATTTATTAGATACTGCTTTTGGGAAGCAGATTAAGTTATGTATTCTCGCAGAAACCTCCAGAGACTCGTTTGTGGCGGGGCTAGGCAATGAGCTCTCGAGGCAACGTTGCACTGTGTGAAGGCGAATTATGATCTCTCTGGCCAGTGTGTTGCCAGCCATGGTATTAGAGTGCAGGAGGCTGTGTCAAGAGCCAATAGAACGAATAAGAGATCTCGGAAATTTTAGGATATACCAGGAACAGGGGTGATCGTCCTTTTCTTCAGGGATAGACATTATTTCTTCACCGTGGGACCCACCGTGCGGAGAACCAGACGGCTATGACAACGTCTCTCAGGCGCCGCAAGAGAGAAACCTTGGCTCCGTCTATATGGAATAGCATGTACACGGGCTTCAAATGAGCCAAGACAAGCAGCAGCAGCTCACGATTTCTGACACGCGGGATCGACGCAGTGGAGAGTCCAGCCAGCGACAGAGTCGGCAGTATACAGAGGTGGGTGGGACGCGCCGCGTGTGTTTTCCTGCCCCGATAGTCAAGAGGGTGACGCGTAGTGGCTATGCAGGGAGAAAGTCTTTCGAGACTTAGAGAGTCGTCAGATGTTACAGTGATGGTATCGCGATTTATTTGAGTGATCTCGCGCCACGAGCGCAATTCAGAACAGCAAGTATGGCTAAGTGTGCTTCGCACTCGAGCGAAGGAGTGGATACCTGTCCTGTGAGAGCGACAACAAGAGCCTCACATCGGGTGACATCAACGTCAACCCTTGAAGGACTAGTGAATATGTTCACCGCTCGTGACTAGTTGTGGAAGGGACATCTTGAGAAAGAGAAATGGGCCCAATACTAGATTTGAGACTTTAGCTGTGTCGCCTATAGTTTGGAAGGCCAGCGCCTCTCGCAATGCCTAGCCTGCTCGAAAGAGTACTCTGTTAAATAGGATTGCTACACTCTCTACTCGGCACATGGTCACTACTAACGCTGCGCAACAAGCGTGCAAATATCGAGTCTCTCTGTATCAGCCACTGATGTCAGTGTGTGGAGGGAGAGGGTAGTAGTCCGGCTGCCGGTGCTATAGCCCGGCTGTATGTACTGTGTCCTGAAATGCCGTGGCCTTATGGACTTTAGTCATATAGTATTTTCAGTTGTGCTTGTGTGCATCACGTCCTCAATCATATCTCGGACATGTATAGACCGATTTTATCGTAATTGCACGAGCATACGAACACAACAAACAGCATGAGATAACGTTACCAAGTCAAAGCCACATTTTTCCTATGGGGATTTTATTCAAAGTAATGCGCCAATGGTTGAGCCTGATATGGTCTAGATTGATAAGGATGACAGCATTTGGTGCTCGATGCCACACGCTCCTCCAACCCTTTCTTCGGATCTCGTGTGTCAATATTTCTTCTCGTTGTCCATCAGGTCTATACTCCTCGCTCGCTCTCTCCTCGCATGGATGGCTCACCAAGTGACGCACGAATCTAGTGTGTGTTTATAAGCATACTCTGAGATCAAAGTATGTCCTTTATAGACTGGTGGCACTATTATGTATCCAGTGTAAAATGTGTCCGTAACCCCCACCCACAATTTCTCTCTTGTAAAGTGATATATGCGTCTAGATTGTGTTGGTCACGAGAGCCTTGGCACCCAAGCACAGACGATGATGGCGGAACACGTTCAGGCCCTCCCTTTAGTCGTTCTACGGAGTGCGTAGATAATCACAGATGTCGAACTGCCTTCCGGCCATTTTAGACTGGTGTCCCATAAATCACTCTCATGGCGCAGCAGACTATCGCCTTTTTACTCCGCCTGACAGGAATAAATTTCTCGCTCGGTGAGAAGCGAATTGGTGAGGCATGCATGACCTTAAATGATCGCGTTTCATTTATCTGTAACTTTGCTGTGGCACGCTTCAGTATAAAGTGCTAATTCTGTTGGTGCTCTTCGTGGATTAGAGTGTTCTTTGAATTTCTCTCTTCGAGTTCTTACCCTCCTTGGTGTGGGAGTAGTCATAGTTTTTGTAAGACCGAGTATGTGCCCTCTCAGCTGTCCACCACTCCGGGTATCTACCCTGTTTTGGTGTCTTTTGACCGGTTGCCTGGGTATTGTTCACGTTAGAGACGCTTGGGTATAGCGTCTCTGTCGACACATATATACACGTTGCGCTTTATTTCATATCAATAATAAAGTGGTAATTAGTAAAGAGAAGAGGTACGGTAAGTCACTCTCTCTCAGGGCAATCATATGCATTATCTCTGCTCGACTTACGGCTTGGCGAAGTTGCCGTCGTTATCGTGATGGCCTTGCGATCTCTGGACGAATCCATAATTGGGTTAAACATAGTAATACGATTTGTATTATAATATTAAATACTGAGATGCAGCAGTGCCCGATAAGCATGACGGTATGTCACAGTGGACATCCAGCTCGCAGGATTACGAAAGGCTTGTACGCTTCTGAGCGCAGATATTCCGTATTTATACAATACGGCCAGACTTTAGCTGTCGGGTCCACTCGTACGCGCCAATGACGAATGGATGTGTATGACAAGGGAAAACACGTGTATGATTGCATACGAATGTATATGAGATAGTAGGTGAGTACAAAACAGAGTGCGGAAGAAAACGGCGTGCAAGTAAATTAAAAATGATTTATTATATAGCGAGGGAAGACTATACAAGCCATGAAAAACCGTGTAGACCTATGGACATTTCAAAAAAACATATCTTTTAAATATATGTAACTCGGAGTATGCGGAAAGAGACAAACAAGTATGGGAAGGCACCTGATCACACGGGTGGATGACGACTCACAAAGAAAGCGATAAATCTAATTTCAGAGGAAAGAGATAGAAATAGTTAGTGCACGCTCAGTCGAGCATGTCTCCTTCCATGATTATACTCCAAACCATGATACCTTGAAGCTCTACCCCACTAACTTTGTGCACCTGCAATCCAAACTGAAGTGGAGACTCCAAGGAGAATCTTCCAGGAATTGGTAAATGCAGCCCAGCAAGCAGTCTTGGAGGTAAATGGCTCCGAATCACATATTTGTTGAAAGATGTAATTAGGAGATACTGGGTAGCTCAGCTCGCTCATTGCGTCAACACAACAACGCAGCCTTACAAAAGAGTCGGTGCATGACACGCATGGAGATTGGGGTCCGAGCCCTCATGTGAAATCGCTGGAGGGTTCTTTAAGCCGCCATTTTCTTTGGCCTGCTCAAAAATTCCTCGACTTGGATTGAGGTCTTGCACAGTTTTACTTAACGATAAGCGCTCAATCTTTTTGTCACCTTCCTCCACTCAAATCATCGAATAGCCTGATCTTCATACTACAAATCCGCTGTACTACATCGCTTTGTGTTAAGTGTATAGTGTTTTCAAATCTGGGATTTGAGTGTTTTTGTAGCATCATTGACATCGACGTTTGTGCTACGAAGTAGACTTCTCTAGCGGTATACAGTAAGTACAAAATATTTCAGTCGAAATCAAGAGAATCTTATGGAACTAACTGATTGAGAAGGGAATTCGGATACTTGTTGGACTCGTAGAGTATCAAGTTGTCAATCGTGGAGTTAGTCATTCTGGAAAATGTTTAAGAGAAATTAGCGAGTGTTTTTGTTTTTGCAGGTATGTGGGCCCCTGTCATACCAATCAGCTTGCTATCGCTTGCCCCAAGCTTGGCCATTGCCTGATTAACTGTTTCAATGGAGTGCTTGCCTGAGTGCTTAAGCCACTTGGCGAGTACTCTAGGTCATCTGTTTCCCCTCGTGGGACTAATATCCTCTTCTATTTGATCACTACGGTTCAAAAGTTAGGGCATAAGGAAAACAGAAACAGGCAGACACAGGATTGTATAACGGGCGTATATGTTGCGAGAACAAGCTATCTTTTGCTATGCTAGCATACATATTCTAGACTTATAATATCTCAATGTTTTATGTTTCCCTTCGTGGCCTTCTGTAGCTTATCGATCATCGATATGATGATGCTGAGTGGCTATGAGTTAGAATCCCTGGCCGTTTACATGGGAACTCTTTTCCGTGGTGTGTGTCGCCTGTGTGGTGAGTCTTGTTCTCTCAGGTCTGGTTCACAGGCTTCTATCATCTACGTCGACCAATCCTAGCATCGCCACAACTCCCGATCAACTCACCCCGGCTGGCACTCGGCACCTCCCTGGTCAAACAACATATACATCATAACACATAAAATAAAAAATAAACATATATAAAAGCTCCACCTACCAGGTCCGCGGCATTGTCCTTCACGTCGATTTTAGTCTGTATGCAGAGCATGGGCTCGAGAGGAAACAGCCACTCCATCCCGCTTCAGATCCGCACTCTACTCACCCACAATAGGGTAGGGTAGTGTGTCCCACATAAACTCAGTTATCATGCTCGCATGTCCATTATGGGAAGGGGCAGGAAGCCTGAACTGTGCAACTCCGAGACAGGTCTCGCAGTATAATGGATCATCTGTGAGTAACTTGTGTCCAAGAGGTTCACGCGACGCGCGTGTTACGCAGTATCACCCATGCCAGTGGCGAGGAAAGAAATCGCTCCAACACTCCTCCAAACCAGAAGCTAGCAGGGCGTGAATCATGGCAGCGTGTGCTGTGAGTGGCTCTGTCGCTCAGTAATAGTGGCGACTTGCTTAGCGTCTTGCTTAGGGTCATTCGGTGGGCTTATTAGACTGTCAGTCTTGCGGTCATGGCTGGTTCTAGGCTCTCAGGTTTCATGTACCCTGTTGCCCTTTTGCGGTTAGGGCTTCTCCAAGTACTGCGCGGGTTCTAGTTGGCGGAAGCGACTGTCCGAGGTGCATCGCTTCCACGTGATCGGGCTGTGGAGCTTGCGGAGATCGTGGTTGGCGAGTCCCACCGTGGTCGGCTGAATCTTTTCCAGTGCGTCATGGGGGGTGTGATCACACGAAGGGCCGTTGGGATAAAGCATGGTACCCTGGCCCGGCTCTACAAAATAAAGGACCCCTGGCTCCAGTCTTACTGAGATGGGTGTGTGGTAGGTCATGTCTCGATAGGCAATCGCCTCACGCTCATGTTAATTAGTAATCGGTGTAAGTGTGCTCACGGTGTTCATGTGGGTAGCATCTACATTTTGTTATTGCCGTGATAGACTGCTTAGGCATTTCGGTCTCCCTTCCCGATTTTTGCGTGCACATATTAGTCAAAATAACCTACAAGAGCCCCCCCCCGGATGCCACGCCATGCTCCTCACTTCGCATCCGCTGCCCTCCCCTCCGTGTTAACCGTTTCCGAGCTTCGTTGCTTCCCGTAGATATTTCTTTCATGGTCGCGCACGGTGCGGAAGCGGGTTTACGGGCAGATCTTATGTAGTAGGTCCGTTGGTATGTGCTGTGGCCGATTAATTGGGCGTTTTCTGGTTTGGACGACAATGGATCTTCAGCCTGGTTAATCCCCGCTCGGTTTACACCCGGATCGGAGCTCGAGTAGAAAGACGTGCTCCGTGTTCCGCTTCAGCGCTCCTCTTCGAGCTCCGTCTTGAGGGTGTGGTTTTCCCCCGCAGTAGTTGAACTCGACGTGGTGGAGTGGTGGTGTTTGGAGGTTCTTAGGCATGTCTCCATTGATAAAGTATAGCGCAAAAGATTAACTGCTAATTACACCTCAACGTCGTGGTCGAAATCATTGGCGGACCAACACGGTCGCTAGAATGGAGACACGGTGAACGTCGTCGGACTCTCTCTCCCGAGTTAGTCAAAGC
Source organism: Eptatretus atami (assembly GCA_035128595.1). Taxonomy (NCBI): domain Eukaryota; kingdom Metazoa; phylum Chordata; class Myxini; order Myxiniformes; family Myxinidae; genus Eptatretus; species Eptatretus atami. The sequence continues at coordinate 96,040,108 of CM068961.1, forward strand.
CGAACCTTATATAGTATCAGTGGTGAGGTCTGGTCGGTGGCGGAGAGCGACATCGTCAACTGCTGGTCTGCGTGAAGATCGATAGGTATCACTTATTCGCAGCTCCAACCCCTTGGCCGCGGACAAACTAATACGCGGTAGCGGCTACTTCTCTCAATACTGTCAAGAATCCATCGAACCGAAGATAGTATCGATCGATATCGGACGTGTGAACACAAAGTTCAGACACCCACCCGCCCTGCGCGTGAATTCTCTTCTGTTGGCGTAGAAGATTTGGTGAGTGGTGCAGAGAGGACAGTACGACGGCTCCCTAGATATGCAGTCCGAATGGTCAAACAGCTGCTGCTGTTAATTCACGAGAGGCAAAAAAACAAAAAAACAATGTGTTAAAATACATTTCTATAAAAAAGGTCAGCCTGCTCTCTCGTAATATGACCAATCATATAGATCTGAATCGCCAATACTATTTAGACTCTCCACAGTCTATTTTGACCTCCACACTATATATCAGTGGATGTTGCAAGCTACGCAAACACTTCCTAGGAATTGATTCAGCCCTCCATGTGAATAGTTTATATAGTTTCGAACACTAATTTGTGTGACATATCTGCTCTAAAGGTACCTTCGCTGTTAACAATGTAATTTCTTATAATTTGTGCTATGCATGACATCATTGCTAATTGAATGCAATATGGCTTATATTCTTATATGTCTACCGTGCGCGTGTGAAAATAATTATATTTTGTGAGAGTCCGCAGAGCGGAGAGGAAGGGATGGGGCGGGAGGAGACAGGTGGGCAACAGATGGCGAGGGGTGGAGACTGAGGGCCGAGAGAGAAAGGGGTGGGAGAAGGACCCCGGGCATTGCCTGGAAACATTGTTTATTACAGAGGGGGGTTACCTTCTGATAGTATACATATCGTAAGATGTGATAAGTAAAAGCTTTGGCTTTTACTGGCACTTACGGTGAATCTCTCTTCTCAGAGAATGATTTCCCCGTGTTATTTCCCATGTGGAACACCCTTGTAGATTGCAGTTGTTCTTGACCATGGCGTGGTCTGGTTTGTTGTCGAGAAGAGGCGTTGAGAGGAGTTGGTGGATAGAATGTAGGTCTTTTGGTAGCATCAACTCCGCAATTTGGACTCTCTTATTATTGCTCGAGCTAGGTATTTTTCTATATTGTACATAGCATTGTGAAATTATGACATTCACTTTATATTGTCAATTTTATATTTCGGCTACTCGAAGATGATAGGTTCGGATATGGTGAGTGTATATATCTCAAAAATAAAATCTGTGCGAGATTTCTAAAACATTCCACAAAAACTGTCCACAATATTTCGACAACACTTATCTCCATTATGGAACCGCGACCTCAAATACTCTTCCAAGCAAAGAATACAAAATAATAACGTAGGCTTGATCGGGAGACCAAGGTTTCACGCGCAGCAGGACGCTCACTTGAGTGTGAAACAGGATGTGCGTGTGGTTGTACAGACATCCAGCGATATCCACCTCTCCACTGGAATTCACAACGTTTCTATGCCGAGGTGGAATGTAGCAGTGGAATAAGGCATGAGAGCTACTATTCTCGCAACAAAATCATGCCAGGCAACACATCCGTGCTGTCTTCACACGTTGCATACTACTCTCTCTGCCTGGAGATCGATCGCGCCAAACCAGAGGCCACATCATGAGTGCTCTCTCTGAACATCATATATGTAGGCCACCTGTGTTAATGTGTAACTCGTACGTTTCGTGCACCACCACCCTTTCCCTTAGCATGACCGATCATATGATCCTTGACTAGAACGAGAATTTCGAACAATAAACATACAGACATAACAATCTATGTGAATTCACCTTGGATGTCTCATTCGCTGAACAAACATAATGAGAGACCTCATTTTAGAGGAACATACCCTGACTCCTGTACTGAATACCTCGTAATTTGGACTGTGACTTATGCTACTTGGGATGTTGTCCCAGGTAGAAAACACATTCAAGCTATAAAACAGTCATGATCAATTTTTTTCTCAATGGACACAATAAGCTTTGCCTGCCGTGAGCTGTTTGGACAATATCATGTAGATTAATATATGAGCCTTTCCCTTCACAAGGAAACCTCGACACAGGGGAAGCCATTCGGCCCATCAACAACATAGCCTGCGCTATTATGACCAACCGATGGATTGTGTCTGTGCCGTCCATTTCTTACTTCACTAAAATGCTGAGTGTCAGTAAGGAAGCAGCATGTAGCAATGTTAAAGTCCTTTGGAACCTCCCAAGACTCGGAGCTGGACACTCTAACCCATTACACATTGTTCATGTTGTTTGAACCAATCCTCTTCAAATAAAATATTGCGTCCTAATACCACCCAATCACACAATTAAGCTTTTTATTTATTATCTTCAATCCGAGCCAACCCCTACCTCCACCCCTCCCCTGCACCTCCCACAATTTATAGGGTCAAATGGTGCGGAATCACGTAAAAAACCACACCATGCACGTGCCATTCTTCAGTCCGATAGATTCAATCCGAATAGGCATAGCATTCTGCCAGAAATAGGCAATTGTACTTCTAGAAAGCACGAGAGAGATCTCGTAGAAAAAACTTTGGATAGAGTAGTCTTCGGGGATTATAAAAGAGTCAAAGGTCCAAAAATCGGCACAAAATAATAGTTTTGGCATGCATGTCTTTGGAATGGTAAAAGCATTCTCGTTATAAATAAGTGAGACACAATTTGCACATTGAACGAATGCCTTCTTACTAAACAGCAACATTCCTAAGAACTATTTTATTGGTATGGTTGCAGCTGAAATAATTAGGAAAGTGACCAGCAGCTACACACAGCACTAAAATGCCATAGGATCCCTCCAGACTCCGGCAGGCAACAGCTTTTCATTCTCTGCAGATCTGGAATTCTGGATAATAATCAACAAGATGGTCCAACACTTGCAAGCATTCTTTCAACCATGAAAAAATACCTCTACACCCCGACCTAGCTCTCTTAGATAAATATCACCCCACATCTACTTTCTCAACAATCTTCTCCTCCTCCTCATTACACAAGCTTTAGGAGTCTTCACTATCAACATCTTTCGCGGAAAAAGCCACATGTTCCAAGCGCACTCCAAACAGCCAGTCAGACCCCGAAATCTAGCTATCCCTATAGCGCGATCATAGCAGTCCTTCCTGGGCACCACCTGATGCTCCCTTCCCTCTACCCCAAAACTCCCTTACTTTGTCTCCTCCTGCCTTGGTTATTATACAGTTCTATATAGCTATATATTGAGCGCCCTCGACAATTAGCTACAAAAATAAATAAATAAATTGAACCAAACGTTACGCAAATTACCGGATTAGGACGAATACAACTCCCCTACAACCCCAGAAAACCTCCCCGCAACCCCGATATTTTAATCGCTCGTGAACAAACTGTATTGGGTACATCTACGGTGGTGATGAAGTTCTTGTGGTCAAGTTTCATCGTTCGAATTCTTGTGTGTGGATTAATTTCTGCAGAAGAAGGCAAATCACCTACTTTCTTGTGGGGGCAACCCACACACTAAACTCCCATCACACTTCAGACCCCCTACAGAATCCCGATGCTTGTTTTTTTTTATTTATGCCGATTCAAAACCAAGCAAACTTTGGTTACATAATGGTCGAGAATGGCTGTCGGTCAAATTCTTCAAACTACCAGTCCACCATAATCCTCGCGTTGAGCTACGCCATTCACAACTATACATAAGTTACCCATACAGCGATCAATCTTTATCTAAACTACTATCGAAGAAAAAGCCACAACAAACTAAACACAATTCCCTCCTTTTCCAACTGCCTACCAAATTTTCCCCCCCGTCCCCCCACCACTCGGAACCCCCTTTAGGGCCGATTTTTTAGCACAACTGGTGCGGCTCGGAACAAAACCTTTACCGACATACTGGGTGGTTGAAGGTTGTGGTCAAGTTTCATCAAAATGGATGTGTCACGTTTTGAGAGAATAAGCTACAATGTTGTTGGATCGACGACGGACAGACAAAGCCATTCCCATCAAAGTTCCCCGGGAACTATCGTTCCAGGTAGAGCTTTAAGAAACAGGTGTGTCTGTCCTAGATGGTGTGATTGTGTGTGTTGGGGCTCGTGGTTGTGTGTGTAGGGTGGTGGTGGTGGTCCAAAAAAACCAAAGTAGGAAAACAGCAAACACGAGAAACCTCACCGATAAGATATAATAAATGATACCATTATATGTTTTCATATATGTCGTAGAAGAGAATTTATAATTCTGGTGAGTATTATTCAGCCAGGGTCAATAAATGCCCAAGACGTTGCTAAACTGGCGCGCGAGAATACTGGAGGTTAACAGAGTGAAGGCAAAACAGACTCACTGTCCATTTGTTAATTCAGTCTCACACCAGTCTGCTGCTATGTCAGCAAATCACAAGGTGTGTGTCATTAAAAGCTCACAGACAAGAATCACAAGGTGTGTCACTAAAACGAAACAAAATAGTCAACACAACCTTCGCGCGCACACCAGCCAAATCAACCAGGTGCAATGCACTCCCTGGAACAGCAGTCAAGACTCAGCGTTCCTTGACTTGCGTTTACTCCGATTTTTCATCAAAATCTCACACAAACTGGAACACAACTGGCCTCTGGGCAAGGATGCCATCCAAACTACCTCACAGAGCAGAGTCTATACATTTTAAGTCATACAACACACAAAAGCGAGTTCATCTCATTGCACATCTCAAACCCCCGAGAGATGGTAAAGGCCGAAGCCTCTCTATAAACCGGACTTATCTCCCACTCCCTAGCGATGGTTGAAGTCGAAGCCATCTCTAAACTGGTCATCTCCAACTCCCTCAAAATGGTGAAGGCAGAAACCCTCCACAAACCATTCCTAATCTCCAATCCCCCTAGAGACAGTGAAGGCTGAAGCCATCTATAAACCGGTCCTCATCACCAACCCCCTGAGATGGTGAAGACCAAAGTTACAGACTTGTTCGTGTTTGGCATGCGCTTGTAGCCTCAATGAAAATCTACCGCCTTCCCTCAAGGCTTGTTCCTCCCATCTTTCCCATTTCCCACCACTTCTGAGCCTCACAAGGTCACAAGTGTTTATCATGTAGCCATATTTTTTTGCAGTCCTTGCAAAGACCAAGCTTTCCACTCACACAAGGCTCTTTGCAGCACCATTTTTTATGATCTGTGCTGTTAGCACCATGTTTCTGTCTGATTGTGGTCTTATCTCAACTCCATTCATTTAAGATGACTATCCCTCATTCTTAATTTACTCTACCACTCCCCCCCCCCCCAACTCTCCTTCCTCCACCGATAACTTTCTAAAGACCTTTTCTATCCTTGTGTGAAGGTATGGGGAAACCATTCAGCTTCTTCATCCCAATGTTCTTGTTGTTTATAGTCATTAAAGGGTGATTGAAGGCCCACAATCCATCTCCTAACCTTTCTGGATCTTTTTCTGATGATCTAACCGAATAATTGCCAGTTATCAAGTCTCATAAATATATTTGTTCTCGGACATGGATTACAATTGAACACAGAGTCATAAAGTTTCGAAAATGAACTCTTCATATTGATATTGGTTTTTGTAGTTTAGATCATAAAGCAAACTACATCGATGTGCAGTACCATAGTGCCGCCTCGTTGCTACTTAGGACTCCGAAATCAAGAAGGCATTTGGTCCTTGGTTCCACTATGGCAGCACCAAACACTTGTGTGCCAAGGATCGCTGTGTCAGGTGAGAATATTTCAAGCTCCGCACGGCTTCAGACTGACGGATTACCGTTCACATTACGGAAACTTTTTAACATCACAATTCAGATCTCTTCACTCACTCTGTCACCAAAGCGTCACAGCAAAAGGAACAAAACATGGCTTGTGCGTCTTGTGGTCAACATGACCATGAGGTGTCAACAGGACCATGAGTGGTCAACAGGACCATGAGTGTCACATCATACCCAGTTTAAAAGTACACATGAAGGAGTTGTTATTTTGATCAGGGTGAATGTGCCTCATCATTGATAGACATACAAAAGCCTGCTATTACTTTGTGGCATGGAAACAGGAAACTAAATGGGGCTTAAAAATCAGTGTCGGGAGGGATTAATTGTGAGGGATTTGAGGGGGATAAATACATTCGGAGTCTTGTAAGTTGATTTGCAGAAATCTCACTCCAAATCCCACAACACATACCTGGGCGAAGTGGCACGGTACCTTCTATGTCAGCAAATAAATAGTTGTAGTTGGGAAGGATCATCACTCACAAAGCAGCAGCAGTAACCAACCTTTATAGTTTCACACAAAGATAGGGCTCAGATCTGAAGTTTCAATCACCACGGTTGACGTGCGATTGTGTGAGACTAACAGGAGATGGTTGCTGTTACTTTTTTTGTGGATGAGAACAAGTGCCTCGCCTCATCAGGAGCAATTTTATAATAGAGCAATAGTTTGACTCAGAAGTTTTTTTTTTTTAAAACACCCCAATATTTCATTCTTTTTTGGTTGTTGTTGGGTTATATGTTGAGGAAACCAATAAAGTTAAGTTGACAAAGTTCAAATCTCAGCTACTTCAGAGGTTCAATCACCAGTCTTGTTGCATCATGAATGGTGCAACTCACTGATGATGACCCTCTGATACAGAGAACCACAAGTCATGTCGAGCATCACAACTTTCGTTAAATGTCCATTAGGGAAGCATCCTGGTAAACAGAGTGAATTGAACATTGTGAGGACGTTGTGAGGCGAAGATTACAATTTGTGCAGGAATAATGAAGTGCTCCAATCAAACCGTTGAGAGAAACTGACATGTGATATACAAGTTTACATAAGGGATATTATTGGCACAACACGAGTTGTTGTTGTTGATTATCCCCAGTCAGTTCTGCTCGAACAGACCCACGGCACGGAGACAGCCGATCTATCTCCCGGAGCGACCAGAGATCAATCACATCTAAAATGTTGTGCTCTTGCTTCATGGACCAGAACCGCGTACTCTTCCATAATGTGTTTTATATGTGGGTGGCCCTGGCAAAGGAAGGAGGAGGGATTGGGACCATACCCTGTGCAGAGCGGTTGGTGCTGCTTAAGCAGTCTCCTTGGATATTGGGCACAATCCTCGACGGGTCACCACTCCGACACACTATACCAGCATGCTGGCACTCATTTTGCTGACCTCAGAAGGATGACAGGCCGAGTTAACCCCACCTGGTTTTAATTCAACAGCTGAGCGGATTTGAACTCAGGACCCTGGGATCCAAAGCCCACCACCGTAACCATTAAGCCAACACCAGGCATGACAGAGAGTTGCATGTGTTGTCAGTGTTGTCATCGAGTCTTTGTTTGTACTGTGAAAGCTGTGGTTGGTGTGCACAGCAGAGACCTGAAAAGGTGAACACGATCAGACCTGGGAAGTAATTCCTCTGTATCGTCGATGGGTGGGAGTTTGGGTTTTGCATGGTCTGCAGTTTGAGATGTGTGTTTGATAGGCTGGCGGCCCAGGATGAGCTGGCATAGTCGATGACTGAACAAATGTACTATTTGGATGGATATTGGTGATTGTTATTTATTTGTGGTTTCTGAAGTCAGTGCCTGTGAGTGCCCTAAGTGCGTTGAGTCTGGGTGTGCATGTTTTCTCTGATGGTATGTTGTCGGTGTTAGTTATGGCTGTATGTGAGGGTGTTCTGCCGCTGTTGGAGTTAGTAGTGCTGTTTATGATTTTGTACAAGTGTTTGGTATTGGTTTGATGTGTCTTAGTGTGTGTGAGATAAGGAGTGCAATTTTGTGGGGTTTTTTTCACAAATATTTTTGTGGTGATTTCTGCATTTAGTGTAAGAATCCTTTCCACTATGTCAGGTGGTTTGGGTGATTGTGGGTGTGTTTTAGGTCGTCTCGTAGTCTGATGAGATGTGAGATTTCTGGCATGTAGTTGGGGTTTTATATTTTGATATTGCCATTTGGAATGTACTTGGTAGTTGCGGTTGTGATGATCATATTGAACCACAAACATATTTGTCAATATTGTCATGTCCAAGTGGTTAGCCACCCGGAGGATAGCCAAACAGTTCTCCCTTGGAGGCTTACAGCCGAGATTCTCAGGGATTATGGTGTGCACGGGAAGGAAACAGCTAGGTGCTTCCAGGACGGTAGCACAGCACAAGGGGGTTTATCTCGAACCATGATAGACAGACAGACACAAGCAACTTAAATAAATATGGGTTTAATGAAAATAAATCAAATGTTTACAATGGTGATAATTCACAACGGGATAATAATGAGACGGAATGAGAGGTAAAATATATCTAATTTTGAGGCGCCTCCACACAGACTTAAATACAGACAAGGGGACAGAATAAACAAAGAAAAATCCCTCCTTTATTCTGGCACTTAGCTTCGGGTCCAGAAGTGAACTATTATGAGTTTTAGGGTCGAACCGCTCGTCCTGCATGGGGAAATGTGCCCAAAATGGTGCGTAGCTGCTCTCTGGTGGGCCAACATACAGGAGGCAATCTGGGGGCGATACTCAACACCAAGGCTCAGAAACTCCAGGTAGCTTCTTTTGTCAATCACCCTCGCTAATGCCACTTTTCTGCAAAATGGGCGCCATCTCTTTCCCTGATGACACAACATGAGGCTTCGAGGCTGGTCTCACACGATCCAGCCAACAGTCAATGGCCAGGGGTCTTGCTCACACCGAATCGTGCCGTTCTTCTTCACCGCGCCGAGGAAAGCCAGCCGTAATGCCCCTCTCTTCAATCACTAATCCTGCCTCTCTCGCTTCTGTCCCGCTCCGAGCCTTTGTCTCGACTCCTTCTTGTTCCCCCCGCGAGACTGACTAACCTAACTCTCCTCTCGGTTCTGACATCCTGCCCATTAATCATCCACTCTGGGGGCGTGGTTTCACCAGCCGTCACCCCTGGAGACGGGGCTTTTCAGCCTGCTTGGACGTGCAAACTCAGTTGTTGTTGTTGTTTTAAGTCGTGATAACTTTTTATCGCTGGCCTTGAAATACAAAAACATAGGAAAAGTCACGGGAGCAATTACATAATGGGAGAAATTATCCTTAATTCCTACTTAATTAACACAGCACCACCCACCTGGTGACAAGTAACACTTAAGCCCACAGTTTCCCTACTTAATTTACATCGAGCTGTCTCCTACACATCCACGGATGAAGGCAACTCATATACAACCGATGTTTCCTTTGAAATTCCTCAATCTACACACAAACATAACAATATCAATGATGTGATGTTAGTGTTGAGTTGTGGATTCTTGTTCAGTGTCATGCTTAAAATTGTGTCATATTTATTTTTGTAATTGGTGAACATTTCGTTTTTGCTTCGTTGAGCTATATAGCTGTGTTTTTGTAAGGATCAAAGGTAGTGATCTGAAGGGAGTTGTACTGTTCGCCACATAGTTGCGGTGAAAGTGATGGAGAACAGAATGTTATGTCTGGTGGATGAGTTGTTGTAACCACCTTGTCGTGTGTGTGGTGTGTGTGTGTGTGTGTGTGTGTGTGTGTTGTGGTGTTGTTGTGTGTGTTGGTCAGAATCGTTAAGTATGAATAAAGGTTTAGTTGTGTGGCAATGGTTTGGTCGCTGGTGTTTGGATGGTGATGGGTGTACCAGACCATGTCTTTGCATTGAAGTCTCATCCGATGATGTTGTTTTGGAGAAGCCGAGGTTTTATAGTTGTGGTGAGTATTTGTTTGGTACAGTGGGGATGTTGTCTGGTGGTATGGAAATGTTTATGATGTTCATGTGTTCTTTGTTACCCGTTTTAATGTTGAAAGCTTGACGTTCATGTGTTGTCAGTGTGGAAGAAGTGCTTTTGTGTGTTGCGTTATATCTGGGTATCTAATTGAAGCTGTATTGTATGTGATGAGGGCCTCCACCTCTGGTGTCTGGTTTGTCTGTGTTTTACCGGTGTGTAGTTGGGATCGGATGGTCGGTGTTTTGTTTTTCTGTGTAATTTGGTTTCTTGGATGGTGGCTATGTGAATGTTGTTTGTGAGAATGAAGTGTTTAAGCTGCATGGCCTTGCTGGTGAGGACGTCTGTGTTGTATTGAAGGAATTATAAGGTTGTGTGCAGGTGGTATAAGTGATGAGGGTGGTGGTAATGTGTTTCGGACTGTGTAGGTGGTTGTCATTGTTTGGGTTGGAGTTTGGATTCAGCCGAAAGCTGAAGCCACACAGGTCCATGCATGCATAGTGCAATCTGACAGTTTACTGAGTGAGGTGCAGGCCAGATGAAACCCTTCGCCACACCTCATGCAGTGGACATAAACTCCCTCTGGCACTGGAGCTAGTGCCTACAAGTTTTTACATGTTGGGAAATGTATATAGTGGTGGCCCCCGGTTAGTTTCTACGTCTCCGGCATGAACGAGGGGAACGGGAATACTGCTGGAGGACGGCCACTCCCCAAACACTAAAGAAAAAAACTGTTTGTTTGTGGATGTGATGCATTTGTGAGGTGTGTGTGTGGTGATTTGAGTGTGTGTGTGAGGGGTTTGTGTCGAACATGAGAGGGAGTTGGCCAGTCCATGGAAGTGATTGGTGCTATGACCATGACCGCGCTGCCCTTACAAATCCTGGCAGCAGGTAAAGTGAGAAAGATTTTGTACCTCATCTTGTGTTGGGGTGTACAGCACACTGAAGAAGCAATCCCGATTGTTGCATTAAGCAAGTTGGACCAATCACTGACCCTGTCCTATGTGAATTGGAACAAACTGCTGATCCTGTCTTTCATGAGTTAGCCAACAGCTGACCCTCTATTTTACAAATTGGACAAATCACTGAACCTGTCCTCCAGTAGATGGACAAACCACTGACCTTTCTCCCTCATGAGCTGAACAAACTGCTAACTCTGTCCTCCACGACTTTCACAACAACGCTGACCCTCTCTTCCACAAGTTGCACAAACCGCTGACCCTGTGCTTCTGCTCGTTGCACAAACCACTGACCCTGTCTCCTTCCGCGATTGACCCTGTCCTTCGATGGAGTTCCACCCTGTCCTCCTCATTGGGAATGTCTTCCCGAGGAAGTAAAAACCGTGCAGGTGTCATTCGCCAAGTTCACCAGTCACTCACTTTTACCTGTTTGTCAACCTTTTGGGAAAAGTAAGTAACATAAAACTCTCCACTGGTGTTCCCACTCAGCCGATTTGAGGTGTTTTTCACATCAATCAGGATTTGAAATCTTAACTGCATTTTAAAGATCGATCAAATTGGGAAAGAAAGCAGCTCTTCCATAATGTTCGGGTTCCATCTGTATTGTTACGCGGTTAATGGTTCACTTGCTTTCGCTGTCAAGATTGCACTTATTTTCCAAACAGTTTGTTCTCAAGCAATCTACTACAATGGATGAGTTGGGTATGTGTGTGTGTGTGTGTAATGTTTTTGTGGAGCTCTACTGGAGCATTCTGATGTGGAGTGCAATAGACCCAAATGATCGTGATGACCTCCTGAGTGGATTCAGCTAATTAACTACAAAGAACCAGAACAATTCCCATGTTTAAATGCACGCCATATTAAGGGGTGTAGAGCAGCTTAAGAGGTTCTTCCATGGCAAAGCATTCTGATTGCAAAATAAAGAACAAAAAGAATGACAACATTGCAACAAAACATTTATTCATTAATACTAATAATATGAACAATAATAATAATAGTAGTATAATTGGCAATAATAATAACGAATATGAAGGGTTTTTTTTCCACCATGTTAAACGGAGGATATTTGGTTCATTGTTTGATCAGCTCTTGTGAGAATGTCTTGAGACCCATCGTCACCTTTTATTAAGTTTGGTTGGTTTGGGGGTAAACAACTTCCTCTTGCATTGCATTTGATACAATAATTGAATTAATTATTATAGTGAGGTAAATTCTTCAATTAATATAGGGTTACGGTTCTCAGAACCGTATGCATACAACATACAGTTGTCCTGAGTCAGTTATTCCATTAATATACGTGTAGTTAGGTCCCTACCTTTTGTTTAGTGGGGAAAGCAAGGGGTGCGTTGCAATGGCTATTAGTTATGCTTCAGTCACATTTGGCTCGGCGGCCGTACGTTAGTCTAAAAAATCTACGGCCACTAGCAATTATTATGGGCGGCCGCAGTATTTCCACGGTCACACAATGTAGCAGTCACATATGTTTTTATTTTTTGGTAGCCGCACGGGGTATTTAGAAATTGGGAGACCGAAAACGTGGGGTGCCGTACGGGCCTTTGATTTGATGTCGCACGGTGACCTTAGGGCGTCCCTGCGGCGGCCATATAATTTTCAAGGCAGACGCAAGGTAGCCTCAAGGTGTCCGCAAGGCGACCGCAGGGGGGCCCTAAGGCGAACGTGGAAATAGTGCGGCCGCCGTAATTTTTTTGGGGTTGGCAAAATTCATTTTTCATTGATAAGAGCCTACGGAAAACGCACGAATAACGCAAGCCCACCATACGCCCTACGTACGGTCGACGTGGAACACATCTACGTCATGGCTTACGGCTTGTCGAATTGCTACGGCCAACCTTAAATGAAAAAAGTTATAACTCCGTGCTTTAATTCCACGGAGACCCCTACGGCCTGTAAAAGATAGCCATACGGCATAGGGCCACCCTGAGGCCACCTCAGAAACTCTGCGGCCGCCGCTCACGTTTCTGTCAATTCGGGGGGGGGGGGGTACGGCCGCCGTATCCTAGCCGTAGAGCAAATGTGACTCATGCTTTAGGATTAATAAATCATTTTTCCCCTTTTTTTATTCCCTCCTTTTACGATCCACGGTGCCTTCATCTCGCTTGCTACCCTCGTTTCGCTGGCCACAGCGTACCACCATCTACCCAGAGACTCCTTTTCAGAGGCAAAATCCCAACGTTCGGTGGACACACGCGATAAGCTGCACTGCCAACCATCTTCCCAAGGCCAGACTGGGCGGGCCAGGCCGGCCTCTGGCTGAAACCCCACCCAGAAAGGTGGACCACATGAAGGGCTGGTCCAATCGGCATGCTCGGCTCGGACAATGATGTCAGGTTTCGGTAAGGCTCCTCCCCGACCTCCGGGTTCTAAAAAGCGCGGACCTCCGTGTAGTGTTGTTCGTGGGAGAGAATTGCAGGTTGGTTGGAAGAGAATTGCAAGTTGGTTGGAAGGAGAATTGAGAGGGTTTTGAGTATTGAAGGGTAAGGAGAATTGAAGGGAGAGGAGTCATTGAGAGTGAGTGAACCTGCCATTTGTCTCGCCACACGACGTCGAACCACCCCTTGCTTCTCAACCAAGCCTCCTGTCTGGTCCCGCTTTCTGTTCCTTTATCTCCGACCTCACGACCTCGACGAACGGCTTCTTGCCTGGTCCTGCCTGCTGCTCATCTCTCGCCCCCCCCCCCTTTGGAGTCCACTCTTTCCACTCGAGCCCCTCCTGCAGACACGATCTCCACACGTACGGTGTGGCCGAACAACTCAACCATTGTCGGTGCCACACCACGGAGCATCCCTCCCTGAAAACGCTCAGGTACCGCAGAAACTGTAACCTCAACTCCCTCCCTCCTGGCTGCAAAAGTCCCTTTCACAATTGGATTT
>CM068961.1:96061890-96082044 GCA_035128595.1 Eptatretus atami
ATAGTCATCTTAAATGAATGGAGTTGAGATAAGACCACAATCAGACAGAAACATGGTGCTAACAGCACAGATCATAAAAATGGTGCTGCAAAGAGCCTTGTGTGAGTGGAAAGCTTGGTCTTTGCAAGGACTGCAAAAAAATATGGCTACATGATAAACACTTGTGACCTTGTGAGGCTCAGAAGTGGTGGGAAATGGGAAAGATGGGAGGAACAAGCCTTGAGGGAAGGCGGTAGATTTTCATTGAGGCTACAAGCGCATGCCAAACACGAACAAGTCTGTAACTTTGGTCTTCACCATCTCTAGGGGGTTGGTGATGAGGACCGGTTTATAGATGGCTTCAGCCTTCACTGTCTCTAGGGGGATTGGAGATTAGGAATGGTTTGTGGAGGGTTTCTGCCTTCACCATTTTGAGGGAGTTGGAGATGACCAGTTTAGAGATGGCTTCGACTTTCACCATCGCTAGGGAGTGGGAGATAAGGTCCGGTTTATAGAGAGCTTCGGCCTTTACCATCTCTCGGGGGTTTGAGATGTGCAATGAGATGAACTCGCTTTGTGTTGTTATGACTTAAAATGTATAGACTCTGCTCTGTGAGGTAGTTTGGCATGGCATCCTTGCCCAGAGGCCAGTTGTGTTCCAGTTTGTGTGAGATTTTGATGAAAAATCGGAGTAAACGCAAGTCAAGGAACGCTGAGTCTTGACTGCTGTTCCAGGGAGTGCATTGCACCTGGTTGATTTGGCTGGTGTGCCGCGAAGTCGTTGTAGTTGACTTATTTTGTTTCGTTTTAGTGACACACCTTGTGATTCTTGTCTGTGAGCTTTTAATGACACACACCTTGTGATTTGCTGACATAGCAGCAGACTGGTGTGAGACTGATTAACAAATGGACAGTGAGTCTGTTTTGCCTTCACTCTGTTAACCTCCAGTATTCCTCCAGTTCACCTTGGCATTTGACCTGGCTGAGAAATCCGACTTTTGTTGCAGGTAAATCCCAGACAAAATGAAAATATAATGTGTACTTGTCAAACAGCTCACGGCAGGCAAGCTTATTGTGTCATTGGAAAAAATTGATCATGATGTTTTGTGAATGTTTTTACTGGAAATCCAAGTAGCATAGTCAGCCAATTACAGGTTAGTACAATCAGGTGTCTCAAAAAATGTTTCATTATGTTTGTCCAAGCTCCAGGTGATTCATAACAAATAAATTGTGCTTTTATGTTCGATTTTTCATGATGTATGTCGGCTTGTAAGGAAGGGGTGGTGGTGCAAAACGAACATTCAATAACACAGTGCTCCTTGATTTCAGAAGAGCTCTGTGGTCTGGTTTTGGGGTCGATTCCAGGCAGAATCAGATGCAACGTAAACGAACAGCCGAGGTGCTGCATTGTGGAGTATGCTCTGTTTTTCCTGCTTTCAACCCGGTAACTGTTGAATCGGAATGGGAATCCTGAGCTGAAAACCACTTTCACTCAATACGTCCTGCGCTGAACTTGGTCTCCGATACCTTTTTTTTTCTTTTCTTGAAATATTTGATCGTTATGAGATTTTCAAATTTGGACATTTTGTGATGTTTAGACCCCTATTTTTTTTAAACATGCCCAAATTGAAAAATATACATTAACGAGTTTATAAATTGACAATTAAATGTGAATGTCCATTTTAAAATGCTATAAAAGAAAATCCAGCTCGAGCAATATAAAGTCTGGGTTTAGCTCAAGACCTATTTTCCAACTCTCATACGCTTTCTGAAAACAAAAGACCAGCTGGTCAAAGAACAACCTGAATCTACAAGGGGTGTTCACATGGGAAATACACGGGGAGATTTCTCTGAATGAGAGATTCACCGTAGTCCAGTAAAAGCCAAAGCTTTTACTTTTCATTTGATATGTATACTAGCAAAGGTACCCAGTGTTTCCAGGCAATGCCGGGTCCTTCCTCCCACCCCTTCCCCTCCCTCATCCCACCCCTTCCACCTGTCTCCTCCCGCCCCATCCCTTCCTCTCCCTCCGGACTCTCACAAATATAATTATTTCACACCACGTAGCAGAATATAAGTATTGCATTCAATTAAAGTCAATGATGTCATGCATAGCAACACATTTTAGAAAATTACTTTACACCACGTATTTTGACGATTTCACACATTAGGCGACATACCTCACATGGAGGCAATCATGGCAGTGTTTTCAGCTGCAACATAACTGAAATGGGGGTCAAAATAGCGGAACAAAAGTATTCAATTCAGTCAATGATGTCATACACAACAGCTCCTTTTTATAAAATTATTTTACACTTTTTTTGTTTTTGCCCGTGAATTAACAGCGCAGGTGACTGGACTGCATACATAATACCTCGTCGTTCACCTCACCTTACCACATAGCTCACCGCAGGCGGTGGTGTCTGAACTTTGTCCGTCGATCGATGTATTTTTGTTGTATTTGCAGAGAGACAGTGCAGGTACTTTTGTTGTGGGCCGGGTTTGGTGGCGATAAATGACCACGAGGTGGAGCAGTGGAGTCGTCTCCCACCGAAACCCGAATTTAGGTCGTGACTCTCGGATAAGTCCGAGAGTTCACGGTCTCTTAGCGGACCGTGGTCGCCAATATTTCGACGGCGTGGGGTATGGTTAATTGCCTAATTTCAATATACCTAAGAACCCACGTCGTTCAACTACCGGGGAAAACCACACCCTCGACGGAGCTCGGGCGGAACGGACCGTTTACCGAGCCGATCCGGGTGTAAACCGAGCGGGGATTACCAAGATCTGCTCGTCCAAATGAACAATTTACGGCACCAACGGCCTTACTATTTCTCAAACCGCACCGTGCTGGGTCAATGAAAGAAAACACGAACAACGAACTCGAACATTTAACACGGGGGGGGGGGGGGTTATTTTACAATAGGCAATAATCGGGAAGGGAGACACAAAGCAGAGTTATCACGAATAAAGAAATGTAATTACAATGAACAAGGCACTTAACGATTCTACTTACAGACGGGGCCCACGGACACACACACACCCACAGAAACTGGACCCGTGGGTCTTTATTTGGTAGAGCCGGGCCAGGGTACCTTCCCGCCTTGTGTTGATCCACACCGACCACAAACCACCACGGTGGGACTCGAACCCACGACCCGAAGTCCACAGCCACGTCCCTGGCAGCTCGGCTGCCACTACCACGAGAAGCCACCGCAAAGGGCCACAGACGACAACCGAGACCAAGCCCCATGACCGCAGACGAAGCTATCGCCACCAAGACTGCAGACGCTAAGCAATCGCCACGATACTGCAGACACTAAGCAATCGCCATGATCACTCCTCTACTCTCTTGAGATTGGAGCGATTTCTTTCCTCGCCACTCGCCTCCTGATTGGACAGTTCCATTGCGCGATCCGCTGGCCGTCCCTCATTGGACAGGCCCATGGTAGGTGGGGCAACTCCCACCTTTCTGGGGTGGAGTCGGATCTGAGGCGATGGAGGCTCCGCCCACGCCTTCAGCCAAAAACACGTGGGCAATGGCGACCGGGTTGAGTCAGGGACGGTGCCGTTGTTGTTGTTGTTGTTGTTGTTGTCGATGTAATAAACCTGACTATAAAATAACTCACAGCGCACACACGAAATTCCCATTAGACAGGAGGGATTCTAACTATAAACACATACTTATCGAAATAACTAAGCTACGGGGACTGCTGTCTGTTTGTGTGCAAAAGGCTTCCAGATTCGTAACACTTTTGCCGTGTATCACTATGGCTTGCCCACGAACAATGTAGAGTACTCGCCAAGTGGCTTAAGCACTCAGGCAAGCACTCCATTGAAACAGTTGATCAGGAATGGCCAGCTTGGCAAGCGATAGCAAGCTGATTGGTAATGGGACATACCCGCAAAAACAAAAACATCGCTAATTTCTTAACATTTTCAGATATCACTCCAGATTGACACTTATTTAGTCCACAAGATCCGATCCCTCAAAGTCAAAATTCTATTTCGATGAAATATTTTGATTTGAACGTGAGAGGTCATTGTAGAAAATCGTGTCATATGATGCACAAAAACACTCAAATCTCCAGATTTGAAAACTATAGCACTTACAAAAGCGATGTATACAGCGATTTGTAGGTATGAAGATCAGGCATTCGATGATTTGAGTGAGGAAGGTGACAAAAAGATTGAGCGCTTTATCGTTAAGAAACTGTTGCAACCTCATCCAAGTCGAGGAATTTTTGAGCAGGCCAAAGAAAATGGCGGCTTAAGAACCCAGCGATTTCACAGAGGGCTGACCAATATGGTGCACCGCCATCTTTGTAAGGCTGCTTTTGGTGGTGTGATGAGCACCCCCTAAATTATCTTCAAAAAAGTGTTTAAATTTACCCAAACACCCAATTTTCATTCCTGAACTCCCTTGGAGTTCCATTCGTATGCATGCAAAGTTTGGGGTCACTAGGTTTCATGGTTTTGGAGTTATGGAGGAGACATGCTGACTGACTGACACACTGAAATTGTTCGTGTGTCATCAGTGTGCCAGTGCCTCCATACTTGTTTGTCCTTTGAGCACCTAGTCATGTCATATATTTTTTATTGTGTCTTGTCTACCGTTATCCTTGTATTCTCTCTTAATAAATCCATTTTAATTATGAGACGTTTTCCCACCTTTTTTCCTCCTCACCTCATAACCTCGACAATATATACGTGTTTTCCCTTGTATACATATTGTCATGGGGCGAGGGTGGACCGAAGCTAAGTATCCGTTAATACGGAATTCCTCAGAGCCAGGACCTTTCGTCCCGAGGGATGGTCGAAGCAGTCTTCTGGCACTGCATTCAGTATTTAATTACTCTATAATTCCCCAATGTCGTCCAAATGAGCCGAAACGATGGCAAACCCACATGGAAAGCAGATGGCTGAAACATGCTTTCTTACCTTTTAAATAATTAATTTTTATAATGAAAAGCGCAAGGAAGAGGGTCGACAAGACGCTATAATAACGGAACAAACCAAGCAAGTCAAAAAGACACAAAAAGGAGAATGGGACACAAACTTATACACAATGAGGAGAAATAAAAGCTCAAATCCTAACCCACGAAGCACCACAGATAGCACTTATACTACGACACAACAAGAAAAAAAAGACATAAAATGTCAGAGCCCCCATTGTTTTAGTAATTTTTCTGTACGGAGTTAAAGGGATAGCCCATATTTATGTACACCTAAAATGGCCACCAGTCGTCCATCTGTGATCAGATTGAAAAGCAAAGTGAGGTGAACGTGTATGCCATCATGTACTGTGCTTGTGCCAAGTTTGACCAACATCGGACCATTCATTTCTGAGAAATGGTTGGGGACACATTTAAATAACAAAATGGCCACCAGTTGGCCATCTTGGATCTGATCTTGAAAAAAAAATGACGTGCGTATGTGAGCCATCATTCATTATCTGTATGCCAAGATTGAACAAGATCAGTAAATGCACGTCCAAGAAATGGTTGAGGACGTGTTCGACACAAGGTGTTTTTCACAACCAAAATGGCCACCAGTCGGCCATCTTTGATAAAAATCATGAAAAAAAATGTGTGTGCTTCTGTAACTATCATGTTTTGTCTCTGTGCCAATTACGAATAAAATCGGTCTATACATGTCCGAGATATGATTGAGATGCACACACAGCACACGAAAATCAAGACAAAATCCATAAGCCCTGACTAAGTACAACAGGGGCTAATAACGCAGGCGGGACTTCCCTTTCCTCCACAATGCACAGGGTGAACAGAGGACTCAAGAGTGTCCACTGTAGAGACCAGGAGGGAGACGAGAACCAGTAACGAGCAGGCCAGCAATGGATAGGCCTTCAACTTGGCCACATGGTCCCCTTTTGGCCTTTTTCCTCCAGTCCCTCCAAAAACACAGGGTGATCCCAGCTTGGGTTAATTCCCCATGAGGCTTTTCCTCCAAGCGAGGTCTCCATCCTCCTTGCACACTAGCCTCTATTGCTTCTCTCGTGCGCGATCCTCTCCTGATGAACTCTTCACTGGACTCTCTAGTCTCGACTTTCTTGCATGAGCCACTACGCGTCCTCTGTAATGGACTCTCCCTGGTGACTCTCACCTCGACTCCCCTGCAGAATCTTCTCTGCTTCCTTTCTGGTATTGACCCATGTTTCCATTAGACGACCAAGTTCTCCTCTTCCTCCTGGAGGGAGTTTTTCTCTCGGGTCCTGCCCACGGGAAATAAACATTGATCTTTTCTTCTGGGCTCTACAGCCTCCTGCACCACCATGGCTGGCACACACTGGCCAGAGAGATCATAATTCGCCTTTCACACAAGTGACACGTGTGCCTCTGTGATGGGAAGTCCTTGCCTAGCCCCGCCCACAAAAAAGAGGTTTTGCACATACATAATTAATCTGCTCCCCTGTCTATAAATTACATATGCTGCCTCCTCAGCATCACGTGTAACAAACGACTTACTCTGACAGATCCCTGTTAGATGGCAATCTAACCTACTCGAAACATACAACATACTACACTTACCACAATATATAGTGAACCTATACTACACCAAACACCTCGCTCCCATTATCGTTGCAGGCTAGTGTCCCAATCAAGTGCAGATATAAGATCATATAGTTTGCTGTATTCTTATCCTATATGTGGGAGAATTACGTGCTCAGCCGGTGGGTCGCCCAGATAGCTCAAATGGCAGAGCACTGGTATGGTTCACCAGAGGACCTAGGGTAGATTATGGTCTGTGCGTGTAGTTTCGACACATACACATATCATGTATGCTTGACTGATAAGAGCGGAGGCGCTGAGGCCGCTTTCTCTCCTCTTCGTCTCGTAGATGCTTCTGCTCTCCCTCGTCTTCGTCCGTCTTCTTGCTTGGAGGCTTTCTTCTCTGCGCGCTTCTCTGAGGTGTTGCGGCGTTCTGGCTCTCTGGGTTTCGGCGGTGTGCTGTTCGGTCGTTGCTCGCATTGAAGGCGTCGAGATGCCGGTACGGGCATGGGTCGTAGGCGCGCCGGAAGGCCTCGCTTCGACCACGCTCGAGCGGGAGTCATACGCATGTAGACGTGGTCGCCGAGGACTTCAACACCTTAAGAGGATATGTTTCGTTATTCTTCTCAATTTCTTTTGGGTTTTTGTGTGAACGTGTGTGTGCGCGCCGGTTCGTGAAGTAGAATTGTTAAGTGGTCCGTGTGTCCGTTAGTCGGTAGTAGCTCTGCTTCTTTTTGTTTTCTATTTGATGTATGTGCATTATTGATACTGTTTGCTTTATGTGTGCTACTGTGTGTCGTGTGTAAATAAGTGTGCTTGTGTGAATTTTCCCGTTTCGCTGCGTCCTTCCTTGTTGGTCTCCATCTTGTTCACGTAAAGGGTTTGAGTGGGGCGAACGCCGATAAATTAATCTGAACCGTCAGGCGACGATAACACCGCTCGGTTATCCCGTTAGCACGGAACGGGTCGCTTAAGCGCCGTATCCGAGTCGGCCTGTGGCGAGGTATCAACCCCTTCGTAGGTTACCCTGCGGGTATTTAGGTATACGATTCGGCATGACCCTATTCCGCTGCGGTGAATTGCGACTGCGTTGTTGTGAGGTCGAAAGTCCACCCGTGACTGGATTCCGGCGTTAGCCGGAGGGTCACGACTGAATTGTCCGGTCCGTGTGGGTAGTGAAACAATCTGCAAATTTGATGTTCTACCCACCATTTTCTTGTTCAGTAAGTGTTTTGTTTTGTTTGATTGCTTCAAGTGTTGTCCATGTTTGAATTTGTTATGGGCCCTTATTAGGTCAGGCAAACCAAATGACCCCAAAGTCTGGATACTGTTCTGCTGATGTACAATATTTATCCACGATTTAATAATTATTGTGAAATTAATGAACATGATCCCCTACTTCCTCCTTCCACATTTTCGACCTCATTCTTCCTCATAAGATAAAGGATACACACTGCCTCAGCTTTCCTTCCTCATTCGGGATCACACAACCTCAGCCCCGGAACTCTCAATGTCTTCGTCGCGGACAATGCTGGTCCCACAACCACTCCCATCTGGAATGTACCACCAGCTTCGCCACACACGGAGTAAAAGCCGAGCTTGCAATCATGCACCTTCTGGCCTACAACTACCAGGCATGTGCCCGACACTGGATACAACAATAACTTTAAACTTTACTCCCATGGTGTGATTGTATTATCATTGTGACCTCGTCTCCTCTGTTCCTGACATCGGCACTGCATGTTCTGCGTCTCCTTTTTGAGCTACTTTATGGTCGCTTGGTGTGTTTAATCATGGTTTTTTTTCAAGTTTGCGGGTGGACCTCCTGTCTCACGGTATTCCCTTTTTAACACAAAAGTTGTTTGGGAAGATGATAATTATGATGATAATTATCACCTCACTATATTGTGTTTAGTGGTGAGCGGCTGTAATGTGAATTTGCCGCACATTGTGGCAGCGTTTACGATTTGGATTCAACATATTCCTGCGGCTTTTTATTCCCTCAAATATGCTCAACCATGAAACATTCTGAACTTGTTCACTTTGTGTCTTTAAATTAGAACTTCCCAAATTGAGCTTTACCTCCGGAGGTTTTTGTCTGGTTATTGATCTCAGAGATAAGCACATGCCACTCTAGTGTTGGATATTGACCTCTCACTCCATAGTTGGGTATTGACCTTCACTCACAGTATTGGATATTGAACCTTCACTCACTAGGTTGGATATTGGCCTTCACTCCATAGTTGGATATTGGCCTTCACTCCATAGTTGGGTATTGGCCTTCACCTAGCCCTGAGTTGGATATTGGCCTTCACGTCCATAGTTGATATTGCCTTCACTTCATGTTTGGATATTGGGCCTTCACTCCAAGTTGGATATTGGCTTCACTCCATGTTGGATATTGGCCTTCACTCCTGTTGGATATTGCCTTTCACTCATGTTGTGATATTGGCCTTCACTCCATAGTTGGATAATTGGCCTTCACTCCATAGTTGGTATATGTTGGCCTTCACTCCATAGTTTGGATATTGGCCTTCACTCCGGTTGAGTGCCTTCACTGCATGGTTAGATATTGGCCTTCACTCCATGGCTTGGGAATTGCTTCACTCCATGGGTTGGATATTGGCCTTCCTCCCATGGTTGGTATTGCCGCTTCACTTGTGGATTGGCCTTCACTCCCTGGTTGGATATTGGCTCTTTTTATTCCATGGTTGGATATTGGCCTTTCACTGCATTGTGGATTATTGGCCTTCACTTCATGGTTGGATATTGGCCTTTTACCTCCATGGTTGGATATTGTGCCTTCACTGCTCACTTGTTGGATATTGGCCTTCACTTCCATAGGTTGGATACTATTGGCCTTCACTCCATGGTTGGCATTGACCTTCACTCCATGAGTTGGACATTGGCTTCACTCCATGGTGCTGCGGCATTTGACCTTCGCTTCCATGGTTGGGCATTGGCCTTCACTTCCATAGTTGGACATTGGCCTTCGCTCTCATGGTTGGACTATTGGCCTTCACTCCATAGTTGGACTATTGGCCTTCACTGTCCATAGTTGGACATTGGCTTCACTCCATTGTTGGGATCTTGACCTGTCGCCCATGGTTGGGCATTGGCCTTTCATAGTTGACATTGGCCTTCACTTCCATGGTTACGGGATTGGCCTTCACTCTCATAGTTTGGATATTGCCTGTCACTCCATGTTGGATATTGGCCTTCACTTCATGGTTTGGACATTGGCCTTCACACCATGGTTGAGACTTTGGACCTTTCCACTTCATGGTTGGATTATTTGGCCTTCACTTCATGGTTGGACTATTGGCCTTCACTCCATGGTTGGACATTGGCCTTCACTCCATAGTGTGACTTTGACCTTCACTCCCTTGGTTGGAGCATTTGACCATTTCATTCTCCTGGTTTTGGGCATTGGTCTTCACTACATGGTTGGACATTGGCCTTCACTTCATGTTGGACATTGGTCCTTCACTCCATAGTTGGACATTTGACCTTCACTCCCTGGTTGGGCATTGGCTCACGCCTAGTTGATATTGGCTTCACTCCATGGTTGGACATTGGCCTTCACTCCTAGTTGGACTCTTGCCTTCACCCTGGTTGGGCATTGACCTTTCATTCCCTGGTTGGTGCATGCTGTCTTCACTACATGGTTGGATATTGGCCTTCATTCATGTTGCATGGCCTTATTAGTTGGAATTGACCTTCACTCCTGTTGATGGCCTTCATCCCTGGTTGGCTTTGGTCTTCACTCATGGTTGGATATTGGCCTTCACTTTCATGGTTGGATTTGGCCTTCACTTTTCATGGTTGACATTGGCCTCACTCTGTGTGGATATTGCCTTCACTTCATGGTTGGACATTGGCCTTCACTCCATGGTTGGACATTGGCCTTCACTCCATAGTGTGATAGTTGTACCTTCACTCCCTGGTTTTTTGTTGGCTATTGACACTCACTTCACCATGGTTGGTATTGGGCCTTCACTCCATAGTTGGATATTGGCCTTCACTCCATAGTTGGATTTGACTTCACTCCCTGGTGGCACTTGATTCATTCCCTGGTTGGGATTGGCTTCACTTACATGGTTGGACATTGGCCTTCACTTCATGGTTGGACATTGGCCTTCACTCCATAGTTGGACATTGACCCGTTCACTCCCTGGTTGGGCATTGGCCTTTCACTCCATAGTTTGGATTATTGGCCTTCACTCCATAGTGGATATTGGCCTTCACTTCATGGTTGGACATTGGCCTTCACTCCATAGTTGGACATTGACCTTCACTCCCTGGTTGGGCATATTGGCCTTCACTCCATAGTTGGATACATTGGCCTTCACTCCATGTTGGATATTGGCCTTCACGTCATGGTTGGATATTGGCCTTCATCCATGTTGGTAAGGACTTCACTCCCGTGTTGGATATTGGCCTTCACTTCATGGTTGGATATTGGCCTTCACTTCATGTGTTGGACATTGGCCTTCACACATGGTTGGAATTGGCCTTCACTTCATGGTTGGATATTGGCCTTCACTCCTGGTTGGACATTGGCCTTCACTTCATGGTTGGACATTGGCCTTCACTTCATGGTTGGACATTGGCCTTCACTCATGTTGACATTGGCCTTCACACCATGTTGGATATGGCCTTCACTCCATGAGTTGGACATTGGCCTTCACTTCATGGTTGGACATTGCCTCACTCCATGTTGGACATTGGCCTTCACTCATGTTGGACTTTGACCTTCACTCCTGGTTGGCATGACCTTATCCCTTTGGCATTGGTCTTCACTACATGGTTGGACATTGGCCCTTCACTTCATGGTTGGACATTGGCCTTCACTCCATAGTTGGACATTGACCTTCACTCCCTGGTGGGCATTGCCTTCATTCCTGGTTGGGCATTGGTCTTCACTATGGTTGGATATTGGCCTTCACTTCATGGTTGGATATTGGCCTTCACTTCATGGTTGGACATTGGCTTCACTTCATGGTTGGATAATTGCCTTCACTTAGGTTGGAACATTGGCCTTCACTCATGGTTGGACATTGGCCTTCACTCCATGTTGGATATTGGCCTTCACTCATGGTTGGACATTGGCCTTCACTTCATGGTTGGATATTGGCCTTCACTTCATGGTGGATTGGCTCTCACTCCCTGGTTGGGCATGCCTTCACTCCCTGGTTGGGCATTGGCCTTCACTCCATAGGTTGACATTGACCTTCACTCCCTGGTTGGCATTGGCCTTCACTTCATGGTTGGACATTGGCCTTCACTCCCTGGTTGGCATTGGCCTTCATCCCTGGTTGGGCATTGGCCTTCACTCCATAGTTGGACATTGGCCTTCACTCCTGGTTGGAGTATTGGCCTTCACTCCATGGTTGGGACATTGGCCTTCACTACATGGTTGGCTGCACGGTGTCATGCCTCATCATATTTTCAACACGCTCCGAGTGAATCCTTGGGCCTCAACTAACCATAAAAATACTTTGGTCATCGGACACCTTAATTCACGAACTCGGGCCAGTGAACATAGCTCTCCGATGGCTTTCAAGGGGATTGTCCGTCACATATCATATTTATACAACACAACCTTCCACGTATTCTACAATGCAATCTTCAAACAATAAAAACTGAGGATAAATTTTTGACGAGAATTTGTGTTTGTGCTTAGTTTCCCCCCCCCCCCCCCCTTCTGACACATTTGATATTGCTGCGGATCTGGAAGCCATGTGCATTCAACATTCAGGTCCCAAAAGTTAGTTATGCCGGTAAGTACGTGTAGTCAGAACCCCTTCCTTTGTTTAGTGGGACAATTAAATGTGTGCGTTGCGACGGCTTAGTTAGGTTCATAAATCGCTTTCTTTTATTTTACATCCCCATTGCGATCCACGGTGCCATCGCGCTTGCGCCCTCGGTTCTGGGCGCAGCGCACCTTTGCCTGAGACGGATTCTTGAGGATGTTCGGGCAGTTTCACCACCAAACCTTTTGCGAACACGCGTGGAGGGGAGGGCGGCTTTCTCCCAACAAGGCCGGAACCCCGCCAGGAAGGGTGTGCCTGTGGGACCCTGTCCAATCGAAGGCGGACAGCGAGTGGTATGCTTCACCGAGCTCCGCCCCGTACGGAGGTTCTCTCTTTGTTCTCTTTTTCCCTTTGGGGGGATTTTAAGAGAAGAGCGCGTCTGAGTTCGGGGAGAGGAGTTCTGTGGACGAGAGTTCTTGAGTGGTTCCGAGCAGCGGTTACGAAGGGCCAGTTTGTTCACGGTGGCTGAAAGTCAGTTCTGTTTTACGAGGAGTTCTCGGCTGGTTTTGACCCCGGCTATTCGCCACCCGAGCTCCGCCACGAACCACGAGTCCCACACGTGCGGCTGGGGGCCAAACCAGCGACCTGCGTCAGGTGCCGCATCGTAGAGTACTCCCTTCCTCCGACGGCCAGGTTCCACCGAACTCTGAATAATGTGTTTGTTTTTTTGGCTCATTGTAAATATTTCTTGCATTGCATATTCGCTTTAAGTCTTGCCTCCTTGTCTCTTTATTATAAATAAACTTATGAGAAATTTTCCCAGTCCGTTTCTGTCCCTTCTTACATTGGTCCAGCATGGTTCGGGTCTGAGTTTCGGCGGGGTTTCATCCCGGGTAATCGGTCTATCTAGCCGGGACGTCCTGGCAGGCCCCGCTCGACTCCAACGAGCCGGAAAGGTAGGTGGCAAAGCGGTAGTCGGTAGAGTGAATTTACCGCTTCCGGTAGAGTAAATCCGGTTCGACAGGCGTTCCGAGGGGTGGACCCCGGTAGACGAGATTGCGTGGATACTTAGGCACTTTGGCTCGAGACAAATAACCCTACGCCACGCGATCGAGACATTGGCGTTCCACGGTCGGTTACGTGACCCGCCGGCTCAGGGAGTTATCCGGAGCGACGGCCAACAATTCCGGGGGGGTTCGGTGGGAGACGACGTAACTCCCCCACCTAGTGGCCGTTCTCGCCACCGACCCTCGACCCACAACAATATCAATGTAGAAAAAGAGAACCACAATAAATTTTACCAAAAAGTAACACTTATAACATCATTCCACAACTGAAAAACTCTTTTTCCTTTCCCCCATTGTTAAATCATAATTTGCAACTCCATGCATTGTTTAAAATCGTCTCACCAACGAGAAGTGCAGAGTCAACACGTATTTTAATCCCAGAGTCTGGGACTCTCATCAACCGTGGCCGACATTCCTGCCCGTTCCTTCGATCCACTCTGTTTATCCAATGATCTGGCTTCAGATTGCCTGACTATGCACAGTTTCAGAGACTATGCACACTTTTGGGACCTGAATGTTGAATGCACATGGTTTCCAGATTCGTAACAATATAAAGCTAATGGAAGAGCTGGTGTGTTCATCGCACGCACGACAAGGAGGACATGAGGAGATGTCAGGTTAATTGTATGTGAATGTCAAGTACAGTAGAAAATAGACAAAGCAACACAGTGTGTGAACTGAACCCGGTATCACAACATGAAGAACCAGCTGCTCAAATGTGAGCACCAACAAGGCTAAACCCCAAATGACAGCCCCACCGCTTTCCAGGTGATTTTTGAAGTGGTGGCCTCCAGCATTGGCCGGGCCTACTACGTTGCAATCGATGAGATCCAGCTTTTAAAGCACCCGTGCGGTGAGTGCGCTTTCCTCGACGACACCGGTGATTTAATGCTGGCAAGCGGAGCTCTGCAGAGAGGGTTTTATGTCTTTTTTTACGGAGCTATGTTGACAAATTTGCAGGCATGCCTGATTTGCCGCACATTGTTGTTGTTCCTCCATTGCCATGCAGACAAAGCCCCACATTTTCTGCGCCTGGGGGATGTGGAGGTGAATGCAGGACAAAACGCCACTTTCCGGTGTGTCGCCGCAGCAAGGGCGGTGGCGAATGACCTCACGTGGTTGCAGGTACTGTGTTTTTTTTTTTCTCACTTCAGTTTTAAGAACACACCTTTCCAATTAAATTACCTTTGACAGCAACAACTGCAATGTCGACCATCGTGATCCTTTCAACACACAGACAGCAGTTTTCTGCATGGGCTCTTACCTCCAAGCTTCGGATTTTGATTGAAGTAACCTGGTATCTTAGTTGTTTACTGATTACAGTAATTTCTTGCATTATACAGAGGATAAGTCGAAAAGTATCCATAATGTTTTATTTGAATTTCACACTTACATTTTACACGATTGGAAAAGGTCTCATTTTTTCCACATAATCACCCTGCTTTCCAATACACTTGGACGAGCGGTGCTCAAATTTTGTATGCCATCAGAAAAAGAACAGCTCAATGAGCTAAGATCCTCGTCCTCTTAATGATGACGTCATAAAAACGAATATGACGTCATTGTGATGTATCAGGTTGCGATAAATTATCCGTGCTAATGCCCGGCTTGATTCCCGCAAACAAAATTCAAACGGCTTGCTAGTTTCGGAGATAATGGTATTGGCGATTTCCATTAGCGGCGATATTATGACGTCAACTTTTTTTTCTAGAAGAATTTCCAAAATCGGAGATGGTTACTGCCCGCGCGTGGGCTTTCTGCATATACATGGCAAGTTTCACGAAGATCCGATGAAAACTCTGGGTTGCGAAACAAAAAATGTCAAAAATAGGAATGACGTCATAAAAATTTATATGTCACGTGATGTATCATATGTGCGGTAATTCATCTCTGCTAATGCCCTGTTCGATTCCGCAAACAGAATTCAAAAAGCTTGCCTAGTTTCGGAGATAATTTTTTTGGCGATTTCCATTAGCGGAGATTTTGACGTCATAACTTTTTTCTAGGAGGAATTTTCAAAATCCGAGATGGTTACTGTCTGCGCAGGGTATGTCTACATATTATGCCAAGTTTCAGGAAGTTTCGATGAAAACTGTAGGGTGTGAAACAAAAAAGTCCACAAGAACAACAACGTGAGTAAGACTTCGAGATCCTCCCTCCTCGAGGTAGTCAGGTTCCTTGGTACAGACTGTGGAGACGGTGTGTCGTGACATAGGTTCGTCATCTAAAGTGGTTGCCATGGCAACCAGGATGCTTTTTCCATCCGTTCCTGTCCGCACTCTAACTCCCAAAGTTTTCAACTTTCACGTTTCATATTTGGTACATAGGTACAGACTGTGGAGACGGTGTGTCCGACATACGTTCGTCATCTAAAGTGGTTGCCATGGCAACCAGGATGCTGTTTTCCATGTAGTAGCACAATTCTGATATACCTTCTTGTTCGGTGGATATTGTGCTCACTTGCGCTCTTGTTACTGATTACAATATCTTCACTGCAATGCTTTATAAAAAATATTATTATTAGACGAGTCTTTCAAAAACGATAAATGTATAAACAGGCGAGCATTGGGTGGCTTTGACACCAACTCTGGTTTCCCAAGGTTTGAATTAATTGTGCTTGGTGACATTTGTGAATACATTTACAGAGAGAGGACGGAGAGAGGAGGGGGAGAGAGGGGGAGGGAGGGGAGGAGGAGGGAGGAGAGGGAGGAGAGAGGGGAGAGAGGGGGGAGGAGGGGGCGAAGAGGAGGCGAGAGGAGGGGGGGAGAGAGGGGGGGAGAGAGAGGGGGGTCACACTTCAAGAGAGGGGGAGGAGAGATGGGAGAGAGGGGGACGGAGAGGGGTGTGAGAGGGGGGGTGAGAGTGGGGCGAGAGAGGGCGAGAGAGAGGGCGAGACTAGGGTGAGAGAGGGGGAGAGAGGGGGGGGAGAGGGGGTCACAATATTTCTTCTTCGTTTGATATGACGTCACAATTGGCGCTGGGACCTGAGTATGTTCCCAGGTGTTCCCAAGTTATGGCCATTTATGATACGGTTGTCCATCTAATTGAAACAATGCCCCAATCCAGTCGTCATTTACGAGAGCGAAGAACGAAGCTGCACATACTGGCACGCACCTACGCGCCCACGGGCCCGCACTAGTATATTAAAAAATGGCAATTCCACTCCAAAAATGCTGTTTCCATGGCAACCGACAGTCAAAATGCAACATTTTATTTCTTATAAAATCCATTGTTAGCCATTAACAGTAATTCATCATCAGTTGGTTATTTTGTATTGTTTCAGATTTTTAAAATTGGAATTCAAAAAAAGCTTTTCACCCCAAAACGACCTTTCCAAAAGTTGAAAAAATGTGAAACATCATTTTTTCATTTAAATAGATTTTAAACTTCTCAAAAATCTATAGGTTTGCTACTCTCCAAAAAATTCCAACAAAATTACACAAGGAACCTGACTAGGATCTAAAAAGTTTATCGGCTGTTCGCGAAGCCACGCGTGCACCGCCTCTTTCACCTCATCACCGTTTGGTTTCCATAGTTTGGTGAGCAGTATGAGGGTGGCCATTGTCATGCGGCAAGCGACCACCCGATGACAGCCTTCCTCTCCATTTGTTCAAATCACTGGCTTCAGATTGTTACGCAGCATGTCGGTACGCCTTGCACCGGTTACCGCGGTTCCCCTTTCTTGATAATGTTCAAGATGGACCTTTGGAATCCCAGAACACCGTCGCATAACTTTACCTGCTGATGGTGAATAAAGGAAATTACGTACCACCCACCAAATAGAAATGGCAGCACGCTGCTCTTCCTTGTTGGTTCAAGTCGAAAGTGTTGCGGCTACCATGTTTACAGCATGATTACAACTGAACAACTGAATGTCAAGGTATCAATCCTGAAGCAGCGATCATCAGTTTATCAGCAAAACCGATCCTTCGAAGCACTTTGTTAGCAACGAGATGGTGCTGGTAATCCAATAAACACCCGGAATGGCTGCGAGCTGTGTGCACAAAGAGAGGGTGAGCGCACTTAAATTGCTCGAAAGTTGCAGGTATTTTTGCTGATGTTCTCAGCTCTGCGATAAATCGGTCATACCTTATGGAGTGCGAACTCACCGAACAAGAGAGAAAAAAAATGTCTTGGTGGTGTAATTTATTTCTTCAGCCATTTCATTCAAAAGATGAAAATTATGTTGGTGCGTTGCCCGTGAGACCAAAGGCAAATAGAAAGTCTCGTTTGAATAGATCCTTCAAACTTTTCCTTTCTCGCATTAAGTTGCTGGACGTTTGAACACAACCTTGGTGTGAGAATCTCGGAAGGTGACCGAACACCTTCTCGTGAGTCCCAAAGAGCCGCCTGACTGTTTGCGCACGCACAGTGTCTCGCCGTATAGCCGGTGTACGCAAGGTCTTGGTCCGTCTCTCCCAATGTCCCTCTTTGTAGCGGAGCAACGGGCGAGACGTCCCAGTGACGAGGGTGAAGACCGTGGTGCACCGGCGCTTTGCTGCATCATTCGATATGGTCCACACCTCCAGTGAAGATGCTGACCGCTATCGCTGCTCACCAGTGCGGCGGATGGTGCCGGTGTGTCAAACTTTGCCGAGCTAATTGTCAAAGGTATGGCATGGGGCTGCAAACCCGTTCGTTCATTCATTCATTCATTCACTATTACAACAATGAGCATTGTTTTATTCCTTCATTTGTTTATTCACTCATTTCTACAATGAGTTCCTTCAAGACATTCTTTCATTCCTACAATGGGCACTTTATTGTGAATTTGTTCATTCATGTTGTTTTCGGTATATTGACATTGTAGCAAACTTGTCGTTTGGATGTACATGCTGAATTGTTGTTCTGACCACACATATATATGTTTTGACACACAGGAAAGGCCTGTATTATGTGCGGTACACCTTGCACCAGCTGACACCCAGTGCATGTCACCCATTTCAAAAAAAATTTAAAAGATTTTTCTTTTCTTTTCATTCTTTTCCTCATCCCACCAGCACAAAACATCCTACAGCGTGTAGTCCTCGGTAAGCCACGCGTGCCAGTACTCTTACTCATACTGCTTATTTTGTGTGTCGGACAGATTTCCGTACACTGGGTAGGAACACCATGGCACATTGGCCACAGGAAATGTTCATTAATTGTGCTGGTTCAGCAGATTCCTAAATCATCCTTTTATTCCCAGCACCATGTTGGCATCGGTACGGAGACATCTATCATTTCTTACTTTTGATTGCACTCATTTTACTCCATGAGCTTCCTGTGCATGCTCGGATGCACGTTTGCCCTGGCACTTTTCGATTTCTGAAAGAAACCTTCCAGAGCAATATTCACCCTTCCCTTTGTTTCCAAGCTGCCTCTGCCGGCAGTGCCAGTGTCTGGGGGTGTGAATGAGCAAAGCACCTGGGTACAAAGGATGTCTTTACTAACACTCTGCAAATTGGTTCACACATCGTGAACCGACAGCATTATTAATGTGCATTAGTTAAGTGCAGCTGATGCTTTCGACATGACATTGCCTTTGAATGACTG
The DNA here is from genome assembly GCA_035128595.1 of Eptatretus atami. Lineage (NCBI taxonomy): Eukaryota > Metazoa > Chordata > Myxini > Myxiniformes > Myxinidae > Eptatretus > Eptatretus atami. The sequence goes on from CM068961.1 coordinate 96,080,737, forward strand.
CAAATGGTTTGTACACACTAATTTTGCTGGCAGCAACGACAATAATACTGTTACGAATCTGGAAACCATGCGACTCAACAATTCAGGTCCCAAAGTTAGTTATGCCGGTAAGTACGTGTGCAGTCAGGACCCCGTCCTTTTGTTTAGTGGTCGGATTAAATGTGTGCGTTGTGACGGATAGTTCTGACAATTAAATGTGAATGCATTTTTAAAATGCTATAAAAGAAAATCCCAGCTCGAGCAATATAAGTCTGGGTTTAGCTCAAGACCTTTTCCAACTCTCATAGCTTGCTGAAACAAAAGACCAGCTGATCAAAGAACAACCTGAATCTACAAGGGGTGTTCACATGGGAAATACACGGGGAGATTTCTCTGAATGACAGACTCACCGTAGTCCAGTAAAAGCCAAAGCTTTTACTTTTCATTTGATATGTCTACCAGCAAAGGTACCCAGTGTTTCCAGGCAACGCCGGGTCCTTCTTCCCACCCCTTCCCCTCCCTCATCCCACCCCACCCCTTCCCCTGTCTCCTCCCGCCCCACCCCTTCCCCTCCCTCCGGACTCTCACAAACATAATTATTACACCACGTAGCAGAATATAAGTATTGCATTCAATTAAAGTCAATGATGTCATCCACAAGCTGCTTTTTATAAAATTATTTGACACTTTTTTTTGTTTTTGCCCGTGAATTAACAGCGCAGGTAACGAACTGCATACGTCATACCTCGTCGTTCACCTCACCTTACCACATAGCTCACCGCAGGCGGGTGGTGTCTGAACTTTGTCCGTCGATCGATTTATTTTTGGTTGTATTTTGCAGAGAGACGGTGCAGGTACTTTTTCCGTGTATCACCATGGCTGCACACGAACAATCAAGCAGCTTGTAGAGTCCTCGCCAAGTGGCTTAAGCACTCCATTGAAACAGTTGATCAGGAATGGCCAGCTTGGCAAGCGATAGCAAGCTGATTGGTAATGGGACGTACCCGCAAAAACAAAAACATCGCTAATTTCTTAACATTTTCAGATATATCACTCCGGATTGACACTTATTTAGTCCACAAGATCCGATCCCTCAAAGGCAAAATTCCATTTCGATGAATATTTTGATTTAACGTGAGAGGTCATTGTAGAAAATCGTGTCATATGATGCACATATGAGGGTTTCTCGAAGCGCCTCGAAGGGGGGTGGAGCAAAGAACGGGGCGGAGCAACGGGGCGGAGCGCCGCGCTATAAAAAGGGGTGGATGCTCTTGCTTGGTGGATGTTCTTGCTTCGTGGTTGCTCTCGCTCTCGTCTTCCGGCTCGCTC
>CM068961.1:96086385-96102352 GCA_035128595.1 Eptatretus atami
GCCCAACCGTCACTTCTGTTTACCAGTTCTGAGGGGAAATTCCCAGAAGTGTGGTGTCTAGTTTTCCTCCTGAGCAATGGGTTGTTTTACCGTTTCCGTTCTTTCTTGTTCAGTAACCATCGCGTTGAGTGGCAGAGATGTTATTCGATGGTGGTGTCCGTTGTCTGTGGGGATGTTGGCGGTTTTGGGGAAGGTGGTTGTGGTTGTCGCTGTGGTGGGGATGGCATGGTTGTTGAGATGCTGTTGTGGAGAAGATGGTTGTGGTTGTTGTGGTTGGCACTGTGGTGGGGATGGCGTGGTTGTTGAGATGAGGTTGTGGAGAAGGTGGTTGAGATGCGGTTGTGGAGAAGGTGGTTGTGGTTGGTGCTGTGGTGGGGATGGCATGGTTGTTGAGATGCGGTTGTGGAGAAGGTGGTTGTGATGCGGTTGTGGAGAAGGTGGTTGCGGTTGCGGTTGTGGTGGTTGTTGTCCAAAATAACGATAGTAAAAGAATAACGGATAACTCAAAGATCACAGCCCGGGTGACATGAATAATTCCCATTAAACAACGGTGGGGAAATCTAACTGAATGTGCCCGCTGGCCAACAGACCGGCATTTTGGAGGACGGGACCCCAAAGTAATTCCGCCTCTTTGCAGTCCTCGAACCCCCAGATCTGCGACGAATACTATGAACTAGTCATGACATAGGAAGGGTTAACCATAGTCCCTTTCATTACCGCTCTCAATAACACGGTTGCAGGTTTTGCCAATCCGTTGCCAATTGACATTTACTGAGTCCGTACATACAAGCGGAGTAGATTTTGACAAACATGCCCCCTGTATAGCTGTCGACTGTTTACAGCAACAGTTGACAACTGGATGATCATATCCGGTGCAGATCTTGAGTTCATCCAAACAATTTGCCAGCCATGGCCAATCGCGATTGAGTTATTATCATGGGTGCACCACCTGTGAATAAGCCGCTGATAACATATATTAGCCTTATATAATGTGTTAGTGGCATGCTCGTGTTCACGTGGGGGTGACATTGCCAAGCAAAATACTTTATTAATGGGCAACTGTGTGTTTCGCATCAGAGGTGAGGTTTCCCCAAAAACAGCACAGGGTTAAACTTTCTTCCCATATTGTCTCGGTTCAAGCAGCAACTTCGAGTCACTCACAGCTTGAGCAAAACCTTTGCACAATCCTTGGTTTTGGAATAGAGCAGGAAAGTTTTCCTCTTTGCCCTTTCCATAAAAAGACCTTATGGAATCGCACCGGAACGCATGAAAACCAAACAACTTCTCGACCAAATCTGCATCAACAGCACGTTCCTTGCTTCAAGATATCACATGGCCATTCTCGAGCCAGTCAGAAAAAAAAAAAAAAATTTGCCAGTACTTGTGACTCACAAAGGGCGATCACAGGCTCCATCAGTATCTGACTTGTGAGACATGTATTGCGAGTTGTGCCCACTGGCTATGTTGTGCAATGGGAGCGACGAGCGTGGCGGCTTCCTCGTTTATCACACCGTAGCTCATTCACCAGACTGTACGATAATTGGGGAAGTACCGAGATAACATGTGACTCTCTTCCAAAAAGAGTTACAAAAATAGCAAACTCGTCTGAGATTTGCAGCATGATAGACCACCAAGTCATGAAAAAACAAAAAATAAAATAAAATATCACGGGCTCCTTGTCGTCATGAAGTAGAATGCTATTGACAAATATTACAACATTATGAAGGAACCCAACTGAATCTGATCATGCACTCACTGCCTTCTGTTGGAAAAATTGTTTGTGATTGTTAATAACGTGGTCATTAAGCTTAAATTAAGCAGGAGTGCACATGAGACGTCACTTTCATTTGTTGCAGCACTGACTGCATTAATCCTGTTTCACTTCTACTGAGAAATCCTGCATATGTTAGGAACACATTTTTGACCGACTTTGGACGCCACACAACTCTCCTCTCGTGATGTACAAAATACCTTTCAGCTCTTTTTTAACCAGCAGCCTCGATCAAACGTTCTGAATATTACAAATATTCTGACATGTTAATTGAAATTTGAGGTGAAAGACGAGTATGGGGTTCTGGCAGCAGAATGGGTTGCTGGAAAAAAAAAAAAAGATTCTTCGATATATCTGCTTGTTGGACTGTTTCGATTTAACTAGGGGATCGTGCCTTTGTTCATATTGCCAGTACGTGTGACCTGCACCTTCTACAAATTAAGACAGCCATGGCAGAACCAAGAATGAGATCAATATACACCTGACCTCATTTTTCTTCTTTGGAGATGAGAATGTGAGTCTTTGAGCGATTGCACAGACTAAGCAAATACATCTTGCCAAATCCCTTCCTTGGTGCCCTCAATGTCCCTGACTGCCAGAAGCAATCAGTTGAAGTCACAGAAGCATTTTTAGCTCTGCCCACCAAACGTTTGACCAGTCATTTTCATCCCTGTTAGTCCCTGTAATAAATCATTTGAAAGAAAAAAATGAAAAATAGCTCCAGCGAACTTACCGCTGAGGTTTTGCATTGATCAAATACTCCCGAAAAGAGAACTTGAATGAACGAATTGATTTTCATATCTCAAAAATGGTGACGAATTCGGACGAAAAAAACTTGATGGATTGTTGCAGGTCAACAAGAACAATGCTGGTTAATTGGTTGACGGCCGGATGGCAGATCCAGCCCATCAGGTGATACAAAACGTAAACTGCTCAGCCTGGCGGAGTATGCCACCTACGAGTGCAGTTCATCATTGACTGTAGATTTCGCAATGTCACTGGATTCTCCATACAAATACCTAATCCACGAGGCGAACTCTCAATATATCCCAGACTACCCTAGATGTGACAGATGTTTTCCACCCGATAATAGGAACCATATTGTAGGACCGGATTTCCTATTCTTGTTTGTCTTTTTTATCGCTGTGTATTTGTGCAATGTTGATATATCCTACCATCAAATTAACCTTTCTCCCTATGTTTAGACTGCGTACCTAGCCCTTCAGACATGCACACACTCACACCCTTGGCTACATGACGCAGCCATTACCCATGAAAAGTCCGTCCTGCTCTCCTGTTCACATGATAGTCGCTTCTGATTGGACAGGTTCATATGCTCCGCCCCAAGTGCCTAATTACTAACTTTCATAAACTCCTGCCAAATACATTAATGAGTGCTTCAAAACTGACATCAAATTGACATAGCTTGACATCTGGTCTCATGTGAAAACTTTTGTGTAGACCCTATATTAGTATGTGTGTAGTTCCGCCCGTAACGCATGCGAACTACCGCGTCAACCCCAATACCAGGTCGCTCGACCACACCAAACGGACAAATCCGTCGTAGACTGTTCTGCGAACACCCAGTAAACCAATCACGGTGGGTTTTTAATTCCACCACCGCCAGTCCCATATTCAACCCACTGCGAATAGGTCAACCTCGACCCCAATTCATTATTACCTAAACCTGCAGTGACGAACCTACCAGGGACCTACCTCGGCGAAGGCCCTGCCTTGACACGAACACTTAAGCGGTCCGTCCTTCGGAAAACCGACCTGCGCCGGTACTTACGCCAGCACCTCGCCGACCGATTCATATTATCGGCCATTTAAAAAACCAACTACTATTCCGGTGCAAGAATGGGCAGCTTCACCATGGACGGGAAATGTACGCAAAGGAACACGTTTACATGTCACACAAGGAACAATTATTACATAATAAAGCACGTGTATCAATGAAACAACGCAAAACACGTAGCAATTATACAGCACAAAATCACGAAAAAGAACTACAACCGTTCTACTTATTATGCTACAGCACTTGCACTTAACCAGCAGTCTACTTATTAGCGGGCCCGACGACACACGACGCACACACACCACACACCCCCCAAGAAATGCTGGCAGCCTTTCAATAACGAGGCTCCAGCTCGGAGACAGCGTGACTGAACCAGTAACCTAGTTCTCGAAACTCTCCACTCGTGCTGTCTCCAATTGTTCGGGGACCCGGGCATCCACCGAGGTGAGCTGATCCAAATCGCGAGCCCACCTTCCGAGCTCGCAAATCCTCCCCGCGCTATCTCAACACGTGCATGGTGAGACCGACGGCGCCGATCCCTTCCCGTCACTTGCGTCCCCTCTCCCCGCCAGACCACCTCCCGCTTCTCAACACGTGCGTACGAACGAGACAACCGTGCCGATCCTTTTCCCGTCATAAACATACACATGTGTCGCTTCCCGAGGAACCACGTCCCGCGCCTTCCCAACACGTGCTGGCTCAACGAGCGCCTCCGACACCCTATCCCGTCACCCAGCGTACGCTCCCTGAGGAACCCACCTACCACGAAGAGCGTCGATGAGTCAGTCCAAGCCGCCAACCAGAATGCGAGAACAAAAGCTCACACGAACCAAAAGAAGGAAGCCACCATCGCGCCAGCCTCAAGCGAACCGATCAAGTGACCCCAGGCCTACTTTCCTTTTCCAACAGACGCAGCTTGAAAGCAAAAAGCCCCTCCCGACGCCAAGCAGAAGCGAGCTCACGGCAACATCAAAGCCAAAGACCTCCAAAAGCCCTCCTCCCGAGCCAGGCCTCGCGTAGCTCATCCTGAGCCGACGAAGCAAAAAGCTTATCTGAAGGCCTCAACCCTACCAATCCAAGCAGACCGACGGTCTGCAGAACAAATCCCCTCAACTCCCCTTCTCCACTCTGCCCTCTCCACATCTGCCCTCCAACTCAGCCCCTCCAACTCCTGCCCACGAACAAAAGAAAAAAAGATCTCCTTTATCCTTCCCCGCCCTCTCCCCCCAGATCCCGGCTGACTCATCCCCTCGTTCTCCATCCCCCGCTCAAGCCACGGGTGAGGAGTGTCACATCCCAGACCGTGACGGACAGCAGGTGTTCTTGCCTTCGAGAGCAGGAGAGGCATGTCTCCCATGTCGTTCCCCTAAACATTAAATCATCCGCACGCCCATTTCTAATCGATGTCTGAACATTTAAACAATGAAAGGTGAGCATCTACGAACAAGCACTTACCGACATAGCGACTTTAAGAACCTGTATGTTGCTACAACCAAATTCCCAAATCGTAACAATAGAACATGTTTCAAACCATTTCTGTCTTATCAAGTACATCCTTCTTCCAAAACAAAACGTGACATGATAGTGCAGCGCTGTGCATGTTATTCCATTCTACAAAATCCAGGTTGAACGAAAGCTCAAGCTTGATTTGTACCAAACCACAGATCACACCATATCTCTCCGTCTGAGACATGACATGAATAACACAATTAAATGAAACATTGATTGGCTTTGATATGAGCAGCCATTCACATTAGCTGCAAAATCTCATGCAATACGTATTCGCAAGCGTAGGAAGTTTGCGAGATTCTGCCAACATGAATGACCTTGTGTTTCCACCCTCGAACGTACCCAGCTAATTTGCGTTGCCATCGAGTGCACACCACCAAGGTTAGCCATTAATCGATCACACTCTTTGCAGACCCCTCTACGACTGAAGATGACAGAGTAGACAGCCATCAGATGGAATACAACTTGACACATCCTGAAGCACATTGGTTTAACTTGGGACGATTCAATACAAATGCACAACACTGCAAACCTGAGAGCCTCATTACTGCAGCTATGCAAGCAAAGACATGCTATAAGAGACGACGACAATTGATGAACCTCCACGCGCCACGCCAATATCGTGAGCGGCACAGCAGGACCCCAGCAAATGATGCTACCCACCAACTATGTGCACATACAAAAAGACGATGATACATAAACCTCCTCCAACCTGCGGGAACACCATTTGGCCTCATTCAAAGCCTCAAACCATAGCAAAAAAAAGTCTGCTGGAAATGACCATATCATCGCCAAGATGTTGGCAAATTTGCATCTCCTCACTTGCATGTCGTTCAAGTGTTCAGCCGAAAAAAACAAAAACAACACAAACAAAACAATTCATGAAATACAACTGGAATTTTCGAACCATCTCAAAATGCAAAAGCCCGAGCGCGGGCCGCCGCTGCTGTTGTACTCCACACAAAACTTTGACGTAAATGACAGTAAAAAAAAAAATCACCATTTTATTCATTATGTGTTCTCCACCATCTCATAATAAAAGTTTGCTTGAAGTATTTATGACAAAAAGCTGAATTGGTAAAAAAATTTATGGCCCTGACATACACAGCCGAATCTCAATGGTAAACAAGATTTGATAAAACATTTACAGCTGGTCGACCACTTCACCGTGACATCATCCTTACAATCCTTTATCCCCATGACGAGGGAGAATGAGAATGTGCTAAGTTTCAATTTTTCTGATCAGCAGTTTAGAATGTAATTTTTGACTTTGTTGCATTTAAATCCAAGATGGCGGCATACCACATGACCTATGATGTCACAATGCTTCATTAAAAATTAGTCTCCATGGGGGTTCTCCTCCCTGAAAGTTGTGTCCAAATTGACAAGTGTGCTGCTAAAAAAAAAAAAAGTGTTATAAAAAATAGAGCAAAAAAAAATTTTTTAAAAAGGCCAAAAAAGGAGAAGCGATATCTTCTCGATCAGTTTGCATCAAAGGTAACATTGGTTAGGCTGAAAACGACCCTCCCTATCTCTCAGCTCGAACCAGACATTTTCACTTGTATCCGACTCATGACAGAAGATTCTAACAGAAGCAAGACACTAAATAAGCCATTTCCGGACCCCTGATGGAATTGGAAATGGAGTTCCTCAGAGTGTGCATCAGCCCCGCATTCCTTTGCCAAGACTGTTTTGTTTCTGCTTCCTAGCCGTGCAACTTCCTTTCTCCTGGAAGATAGCCAAGGGTACCCAGTGCATTAAGAAAAGCCTACTGCTCTGTTCAGTCAACCGAATTGGCCCATCTAGTCTCCTAAGCTGCATTAGCCAAGGTATGAAGAGTCGTCAACACCACATCAGGAGGAACATCTCATTGAGAAACGACTCATCAGCGACAAAGCGTTGCTCCTTCCGGGTCACTCAAGCCTCGATTTACTCACATATCATCATGAGTGCCGCATGTCTTGCTCGACAACTTCAGGAGGGATACAATTGCAGACTTGACATCAACAGCTCATTTCTATAGCAGTACTAAGATGAACCAATGAACCCGTGTTCTCCCGTTGCTGAACACGGTGATGAAAAAAATACATTTCAAGAAAAAAAAAGGATGCTCCACTATCTATACCGCTGAAGTTGTATCTGCATTGATACAAATAATCCGAAGATACTTGACTGAAATCCCGACGGAAATGATTTTTTAATAATTTTTTTCGTTTGCAACAGTTGAACGAAACTTGACTATTGGCCTGCAAGCAATGTGAAAAAAAAAAAAAACGAGAAAACAATAGTCGAATAAATTATTGGCAATCATCTTCTAAACACAATGTTTATTTGATTAATGAACACGGAAGTATTAGACCAAGCAATGCCATGTCTATTTATGCTAAAAATAAATCGCCTTCTTTCGTCTATACTAAATGTTGAGTTTTAAACAATAACATCATTTGAAGAATAAAAAACGAAACAAAATAGTTCCAGCAAACTAATTCCGCTGACCGTGGTTGTGCATTGATCAAAAATACTCCCGAAGGACTTGAATTGATCGGAATTATGTTTCAATACATTTTTTCGTCCGTTCACATTTTAAGAAAACTTGATACTGCACACCGCAGGAGAATGCGTGATTATGGTGCGGCCCGAAAATTTGCCACTATCGGTGATACCCGTTCTGCTGTATTTAGGGAACATACATACATATATACAATATGAACGAGTTTTATATTATAATAGATTTAGAGGGCACACAAGGTTTGCTGTCAAGCTGGTGTTAATGGAGTTGGAGGGCAGCTTACAGTAGTTAGTGCAGCTACTTAATGGGACAGACGTACTCAGGTCAGTGCGTTAATGCGCCACAACACCTCCAAACAAAAACTCTATAACTCATCAGTACCTAAAGGAGAACTCTTGGGCCACCTTGTTTCTCGTCTACATTAATGATCTGTTGCGACAACCCAAACTCGACCTCCTCAATGCTGATGATATACCATTCTACATGCCTGCTGGATGAATGATGTCACATTTCTTCTAACGAAAACCTACAGAAGATCTCGATTCGGACAGAAATGGAGTTCCTATTGCCACGAGAAAGCAAGTATGTCTCTCAGTAGATGACTACCAAGCGAGCATCCTTCAGAGTTCACAATGGAGTGGCAACCCTTGCAGCATGTACAAGGCTTCACATCACTTGGGAGTCAGTATCTCCCGGAGCTCTGTGTCTTCCAGTTCTCACGTGAACCAATTGCCAACGTTAGAGCTGGACAAAACGACTAGAGTGTCCTTCGCAGTATGGTCCATATGGATACGCTTGCAGCCCACGTGTACAAAGCCCATGTCCGGAGCACAATGATTGCTGCCCCTCGTATGGATTCTGCAAATGCCATGTATTCTTAAAAAGCTGGATCGATGTGCAACGTCATGCTGTACCGCATTATCAAGGCCCCTCTACAGACGTTGACCATATTGCATCCCCCACACACAGGAGAACTGTAGCAGGTCTGGTCTGATGGTAGCAGACTGCAACAGAGAAGTTGCAGCACTTTTGAAGACCTGCCCCTCCATCAGATTCCCATCAAGCGTTCACCAGAATATGTTCCTTTGCGCGAGAAAAGGCTATGCTGTACCCAGTTCATATTGCAAGACGGAGAGTGGTCAGCTGTCACCCTGTCAAATAATGACCGCTCCTACCTCTATGGCTGACCAGAACTACCAGTGTGGAAACAATTACCAGATAGCCACTGTAGTCACCAAAACAACATCCGGGACAATCTTTCTGCTCACAGAGCACAACAAATATCTAAGTTCTTCAATACAGTGTATTACTTATTACTTGCATAAAAAATTTCTTGCCAAGTAATGTTGGCTCTGTAGCATTTGTCTGTTTATCACGCCACGATTTTTGCCACATTAATTCAAAGCAATTCGTTTTGAATTTTTCTGGTGTGTTACGGGACCAGCCCAAAGACAGCACACTAAATTTGGTGACAGATCCAAATCTTAGAATTTCCAAGTTGTTCTTCACCATTGAGAGATGGGCCAAAAATCATATTATATATATACCTATAAAGTGAAAAGTTGTGTCCGTCTGTCTCTGCGTGTGTGTTCTCTTGACCTATGCAACGCAAAAAGTACTGGATGACCTCCCTCACCAAACTTCACATGCTGAACAGAACATGTACCCAGGGATGTCTCCTGATCTGTAAAAGAATTGTACTTCGACTTACCGGTTTCCGATCATACGTCATCACCTATTTCGTAACGTTAATTTTTCAAGTTCAGCCGATTGACATGCGCCAACGCCCCATTTTCAATAGAATGAACAAAAAAATAACTACAGGCCAATTGAAGACAATTGACTTCCGACTTCCCGGCTTTCAATTATGACGTCATCACTCGATGCGTACGTTAATTTTTCAAGTTCAGACCCCCGATTACATGTGAACAACGAATTTGCTAGCGAGAATGAGAACACATAATATTACAGTCAATGAAGACAATCGACTTCCCGACCTTCCCGGATTCTGCCTGAATTATGACGTCATCACGCTGATTGACGTAACGTAATTTCTCAAGTTCAGCCCGATGAATCGGACCAGACGACATTTCTAGAGACATGATAAATTAATACTACAGTCAATGAAGACAATGACCTTCCCGACCTTCCGTTTCACCAATTATCGACTTATGCTCGACACACTTGCAAAAATGACCTATGTATACTTTACCGCCATATAATGATATAATAATCACTGTAATCATATTTTATTAACATTTTCTTTTTTCATTATGTTATAATCAGGTTATAAAACCATTTTATTACTACTGCATAACTTTATTTTACTCACTTCGGCCTGGATTCCAGGCATCAGCATCAAATCAATCGTTAAAAATCACGATTAAAAATTACTTGGATGAGCGAGATTTATCTCTTATTAAACAGAAGGAAATATACACCATGTCTGATATTTGTCTCTTCATGTCTCCCGAAATTGCCTTTATCTCCAGGGACGCATCAATCCCCAGACACAAATACTGAAGCAAATAGGTCATACCGCCGACGACCACGGAAATTCAAATCTCCAGAGTATGTGTTTTGCTGTTGTCTTACTATTCTCTAATGTGCACGCGTTGACGTATGAAGCTCACTACGTGTCTATTAATGCTGGCGGGGATAAAACGAACCGATCGGGTTTGCATTTCACTGTTGCGAATATTAAACGCGTGCGTGATAAACGACATCGGCGATTTGATTTCTATCTTGCGAATATTAAACCATCTTCTTTCTTGCTGTGCGCATCATCGAGCTTTTAATACTATTGCCCCAGAAGGGAAGACACTCAAATATCGTTTCCTCCTCTAGCCTCCACAAAATATTGCAGCTACCTTCCAGCTTATTTCTAAACGCGGAAAATAGGATGGCGATGAAGGAGCATACATGTTGCAGGTGAAAAATAAAAAAAATAAGAAAACTGTGGAAACAAAAATGGTGTGCTGGTTTGTATATATAACCATATTACACATTATAAATAAAGAAATGGTATGGCGCACTATGGCGCTATGGCTATATATTTTCATAATTAAATGTCTATGGGCTATGTAGATATTTATATTAGACATGCCGTCATGCGTTAGGAACGTATGCTACTTCGCTAATACATACATTCATACCATAATTTCTCAGGATAACAGACGATCAAAACATCAAACGCATGAAGCCCCAGCGCCCTGGTTCATGGCCCCGACGTATAAAATTCCAAGTCGCCAGAAAATGATGACCCATGAAAACCAGCCTACATAACTTTGAGGCCATCATAGTGGTTTTTTTATCGAATGCGGCAATAAATCTTAACACTTTTTGAACTCGAGTTCCCTCTGCATATAAAACCACTAGGCCGCGCGGAAAATATAACTTGAAACGTTTATAGATCGTGATGAAAAAAAATAATAACTAGGCCTGCAGCCTCCTAAATTTCAATTAAACACACCTGTGACACCCATACCTTCAAACCGCCGTCATCCACAGGATCCGTGCGGACACACGGTTCATCCCTTCGCTATACTCAATATATTACATGCTAGCCATTTACCAAATAATGCACAATATCTCAAAGGATCATGGATGATTAACTGGTAGACAAGTGGGCGTGCCTAGGAAGAGAATGTGCCCTGTAGATCGTATGGGCAGCTTAGCATGCCGACCAGGTAGCCTATCAATCTTGAAGCGCGTATCGTTCACTGACCTGCCCCACGTGCCCCTCTACTCAGTGCACACCACGCGAAACTGTACTCATTTCGCGATACCTCGACAGGATGCACCAGCTGAGTCAACCCCTGTTATTAATTCCAGCGGCGACGGGCTTGAACTCAGATCCTAGGATCCAAGCCGCCACACTCCCTACACCACTGAAGCCCAAACACCAGCTTAGGAAGAATTTATTCAAATTTTGGTGAACTCCAATCCAGACTGAGACCTACGAGGATATTTTACGATATTAACTGAATTCTTTTCACCATTGAGGATGAGCCTACCAAACAATATGCACAAGTCTAAAAAAGTTGACGGCATTCACATGAAACATGCTGTGGAACAGAATTGTGTGTTGACAATGACTAATTGATTCGATTTGTTGAAACATCTAATCCGGACGAGAATTTTCAATTCCGTCCAGAAAAAAAAAAAAAGGTGTCAACGAATACAAAAACATAATAATAATAAAATAATTAATAAATTGTGAATCAATTATTTTAACCCAAAACTTATTAATTAGTCTTTCTCTATATCTCTAACTTAAAAGCTTCTGCTTGAAGAAATCTGCATACAAAAAGCATACACAATGGTAACAAAAAACAAAAAAACGTTACGGCCTAACAGACAGACAGAAGACCATGCCCGTGATTGCAAAACCAGTCTTCTGCTGCATGCCGCATACGGGCCAATAACTGGACAAAGAAACAGAGAGAAAAATCGAAAATGGATGCTTTGAACATAACTCACAATCCCCGCAAACATCCAACAAACAGATACCTGCACACGACACCACTACGCTTGGGTCTAGCTCGCAACCAAGCTGTGAACATCACCACTACAGAGTAGTTCCTAGGTGGAGAGCTGATAGCGGCCGGAATGTCTCCATTGAACGGATCACCTGAGCGTACGGGACGTCCAATCCACGAGCTTGCTGAACTTTCTCAGAGCAGTAGCAGCTGGTGAAGGCGCGCACAAAAGTGGCAGCATTGACAGTCGACACACGTGAGCCGAACATGAGGGATTGAGATTAATAAAATTGCAAACGGGAAAGTCCACGGGTGGAGAATGGATAGCATAAACAGTGCAGCATGATAAATAGTTTCCACAGTGATAAAAATCTTTTGAAAACGTAGTGTTTTTGTCCACCACTACAATTTATTAATCAGTTTCAAAATTGCAGCCTTTCATCAAAAAAGGCATGCACTGACAATCCAAGTTAATGGTGTGATGCATGTTATTCCTTCATTCTTCCATCACATGCCCCTTTCGGCAACCCCGGCACTCTCGTGGAACGATTCTCTTGCTCTGCATTTCAAAATTCCATCAGTATTTCCTCATTAGTGGGTTCACAGCAGTCAAATTATCTCAATTTCAGTTGATTTTGCTTTTTCCAAGTCATTGTCTCGAATGTATGCGTCGCTTTGCTCTGCTCTCACCGTTTAAACGTTGTCCGCATTCGCATATTATCTGTTACGTCTATTTCGTGCATTTACATGGGGCTGAAATAGTCAAAATCCAACTGTTGCATACGGCAAGTCCCACTTTTATGCATTCGTGGATAAAGATACATCTTCCCTTTCGCAAGAAAAAAATAAAAATAAAAACTTCCCCGACCCCGAAGGGCGACGCCCGAAAATGCACTGCTCTTGCACCTTCGTTGCCATATTAATACATAACTTCCAAGTTTGGTGATTCTCGCCCAACCTTTTAGGGAGATCGCTTGATGACATTTTCACCCGTTGCTTTCTTGTGCATGGACAGACAGACAGACAGACCAAGACGAAGGATGAAGCAGATTACAAAAATCCCCTTTTTTTCAAAAAAAGCAGAAATTATAAAGCATGAATAACACAACCATGCGGGGGCAGCCAAGAACGTTATTATGCCACATGATTACAATTCCTTTTGGACAACTGTTAATTTGACAACACACATGAAAAATGGAAACTAAAAGGAGCAGCTGGTTTGGCCTGGGAGCAGTTTGGATGACTGTCGAAAGTCATATTTTTTGTGTTTAACCGAAGAACCAGTCTCAGATGGCTATGAAAATTCTGCGTTGAGATGCATGTCAGCAGACCAACCTTAACGGCTGACATTGCAGGCCAGCAGCAGCAACCACACATTTAATCAGCTGACACTCTGAATATCATGAAAAAACAAAGCAGTCCAGGACAGCCCAACCAGCCAGACCTAACATACGTTGAATAGCGACATTCATTACAACCCTGGTTGTTCTAAAAATGTCATCCATCAACGCCAGTTTTGCTTTCGAACGGGAAAGTACTAGCAACCACTGAAGAGTAGTAGTCACAGATGCAGAAGCCTCAATCGCAAACCTTCATTAAATGCAATATTAAAACTTTGTCATCAGATACCATGTCCGATGAACAAATCTATTTTACGATCACATTTCATGCTTGTATTGGAAGCAAGGGAACCACCCATCAACTCTCGATCCAGAGTACACCTCATCCGTCCAGACCTTTGATGTTGCAAATCCATTAGTTTTCAACACAATTATGGACACTGCATAACCTCTCCACTATTTCAATCAATGCCACCCAACACACTTGAGACAAACCTTCACTCAATGCCACAGAACAGCACAACAGTCAAACAGTCACACGATGCAAAAAAAGAAGTCTTCACAGACAATATGCTTTACAAACGCCAGTTACACATGGTTGTGACCCACTTGAGTCATCAAGTCAACAAGCCATCGGTTTTATAGCAATTCTTATTCCTCATAATACAGGGTGGGCCCAAAAACTCAGGCACCATATAAGGTTTCATCAGCAGACCGTACGGTCTCTCAATTTCTTTGTGTGGGAGCATCTCAGAGTCACTGCCTATGCTTAACCATCCCAGAAACAGGTGGGCATGTCCATGTCAAGTGTACACATTTTTCACGCGAAAATTTTGACACATCGTCTCAATTTCGCCTCTTTTTTTGCAAGTGTTCTGTAACCACGGTAAAACCTTATGTGTCAATTTTCAGACCTGGGGCCCACCGGGGGCCCATTTTAGGCGCCCCCCCCCAATTTGGGGCGCCCCCGGTTGACCCACAATCTATTCCATCCATATCACAGGTTGTAGTGGCCGATTTGGAGATCTTGATTAAAATGCTCGTAAAAAGCGAGATCTTTCGAATCACGTAAAGTAAAAATCACTCCGAAACTAATTCAAAAATTATAGTTTGGGTGCCCTTTACCTTGGGCCCCCACCCCCCAGTCCTAACCGCATGATCCCGATTGTTCGTGTGAGAATACCCCATTCATATACTCCAACACCTCAGCATAAATTTAAATCGGAATCTCAATGGTTCAAGGTGATGATGGTATGGCGCTCCACATATCACTTATTCTTGATTCGACATGGGCGGACGTTTGCCTGCATCGTTCCAATGACGTCACTACTGGCAGAGCGACTTTATGTTCTGAAATTACAATCATCATCTTCTGACTAATTATATATATTGCATCATTGCGAAAAATATTCTGCCCTATTTGTCTACTGATTTTTAAGTGTACATTTTTTGATAACCAATCATCGAATTAATTATAATGGGCAATCTCAGTTTTTGCATAATTTGCCAGTAGCCATGGCGATGTAAGATCGAAAGGAGTTCGAAATAACTTTGTTTTTTTTTTTTGTTTCTTTTTTTTTTGTTCCATTTTTCTCTTGTATTTTTTTTTTCTCGTTACTTTTTTTTTTTTTTTTAATTTTTCTGTTTTTTATTTTTTGTTGTTTACTTTCTTCTTTTTTTTCTGTTTGTTTTTGTTTCTCTTTTTATTTTTTTTTTTTTCTTTTTTTTTTTTTTTTCTTTGTTTTTTTTTTTGTTTGTTTTCTTTTTGTTTTTGTCTTTTTTTTTTTTTTGTTTTTATTTTTTGTTTCTCAACATTATTTCATCCGTTTCCAGCTGCCAATACAAACGAAACACGAAAAGATTCTTCCGAATTGTGTCAAATGAATTTGATGAATTCTTCAAAGCTTGGAAAAAAAGATGACAGACTTTTACTTCGTGCAGAAAAAACTTTCTCAGTTGTCACCAGAAAGCGTATTGAAGAATCATCTTCGACCATTCGAAATAATATCATCAGAAGTACTATCGAAGCATTGCAGAATCATTTCGACAGATGAGGACGAGGAGGTTTTTGAGCGAGAAGCATGAGTTGAACTATTAAACCAGCGTTATCACTGATCAGGCAAAGCCCATTCGACAACGAACAGCGAAACGAACCCAGGTACGGTTCCTGAAAAGCGAAGTAGATAGTGAGAGATTCTGTGCGAAAGAAATATAAACTAGTTGCTGGACCAAGCACTGCGGAGAAAACACAAAATACAGCATCAAACATGCTGATGAAAATCTGCATGCAGAGGTGACAAAAGCCTGACAGAAAAATTACGTTGTTTCGAGCCGTTCAGAGCAAATACTATACGGACAATATTTCGAGAATATAGCATCAGAGGGATGATGATGAATTCAGTTGCTCCCCAAAGAACCAGCCAAGCCAAAAGATTTAGAGAACTAAATTGGTATGGCTATCGTCTCCCAAATCCCAAACAGGGTTAAAATATTCGTTACGGCGTGAATTCGCAGAACACCAATAATAGGTCCTTAGTTCATTATGCGATTAATTCCGTG
>CM068961.1:96111915-96122624 GCA_035128595.1 Eptatretus atami
AATTTATCATTGGTCCTTGTGGTGGGAGTTGATGCGTTGGAAAGTTGTTTTCGCTGGGTGGATGCGTTTGAAATGCTGTTGTAAGAATGGTTTGTGGTGTTGTGTGTTGCGCTGTGGGATGGGCTGGTTGTTAGATGCGTGTTGGAGAAGAGTGGTTGAGATCGTTGGGAAGAAGTGGTGTGGTGTCGCTGTGGGGATGGGATGGCGTGGTTGTTGAGATGCGGTTGTGGAGAAGGTGGTTGAGATGCAGTTGTGGAGAAGGTGGTTGTGGTTGCGGTTGTGGTGGTTGTTGTCCAAAATAACGATAGTAAATGAATAACGGCTAACTCAAAGATCACAGCCCGGGTGACACGAATAATTCCCATTAAACAACGGTGGGAATCTAACTGAACACGGACTTATCGGCATAACTGAACTAAGGACCTATATGGTTTCTGCGAATTTCCACAGCCATAACAATATATATATATATATATGTGTATGTGTATATATATATATGTATATGTGTATATATATGTATATGTATGTATATATATTGTATATGTATATATATATATATGTATATGTGATAATATATATATGTATATGTGATATATATATATATTGTATATTTATATATATATATATAATATGTATATGTATATATATATTATATATGTTATTATAATGTATATGTGTATAAATATATATATATATATATATATGAATATGTATATATATATATATGTATAATATATATATATATATATATATATATATATATATATATATATATATAGTATATATATTATATATAACCTTGCGTGTGTGTGTGTGTGTTTATATATATATATAATATATATATACACACACACACACACACACACACACACACACATATATATGATATATATGTATTTAATCATACTCCTATTTAAGTCACTGAAATGTATAAATGAGTGTGTTTCTTGGATTGTTGTGAATGCTTTGAATGCCCCTCATATTCTGACATCGGTCCTTTGTGTTGACTCAGCTTTACTCCCTTTTATGCAATCTGCTCGGTTCTGGAATGCCTCAGCGCTACTGAAAGATATTTCTTTCAGTGTTTCACTTCACTGGAAAATTAATTGTGGCAATTAACGATTAAACTTGAGTGGAACATTGCCAACTCATGTATTGTTGCTCAAGACGCCCCCGCTTTGTAGTTTACATGAAGCGGGAACTGTTTGAGACCTCTGAGTCAATGACTGTTCACTGTGCCCTTCATCAGGCCTCGATTCCGAACTTAACTTCCTCTCCTCATTAACCCAATCACAAAAATATTATTTTGTCTCGTTCATAATGAACGCATTTGACACATAAACTAAGGAAAGTTACTTCCCCCAACACAACACCAAATTTGTTCTCCGTTAAGGTTGAAGTTGTAGCGTTTCTATATTGTGCTTTAATTAGAAACATTTGTGAATTATTTTGGAAACTGCTTTTTGATTTGTGTTCACATTCTTTTATACTCCTGCACTTCAAAAGAAATATTTTTCTTTTTTTCGATTTTTCTCGTTCTGTTTTCTCAAAGTCAAACATACAGGTATTGGACAAATAAACAATGGAAACGCCAACAGAATGTAACTTATTGGGATATTTGTCAACCACATGCATCGATAGCAGCATGGCATGGAGTCAGCAAAGGTCTGGAACTGTTCTGCAGGAATGTGGCACCACACTTCCACAGGGAAGTCCTCCAATTCACGTAGGTTTGATGGAGGTTGGAAACCTCCGTCTGGGGCACCTCTCCAGAGAGTCCCACAAATTATCTGTGGGATTGAGTTTCGTCAATGGGAGGGCCATGTAACATGGGTAACTCGTGCTCCTTAAACCACCCGGTGATGACACGTGCCCTGTGGACTGGAGTTTTTGTCCTGAAAGACACTCTCCCAGCAGGGAGGGAATGCTGAATCAAAGGATGCAGATTATTGCTCAGGATGATAACGTAGCATGCTGCATCAACCCTTCTTTCTAATGGAATGAGTGGACCCAGTCTATGCCAGAAAAATGCACCCACACCATCATGGAGCCACCAGAACTTTTTACTGTTGGAACCAGGCACTCAAGGCTGTAGAGTTCCCTAGGCTGTAGCCACACTTGAACAAGTCCATTTGGCGAGAACACGATGAAGGATGACTCGTCAGACCATATAACATTCCTTGACTTCTTGGCAGTCCATTGCCTATACTCCTTGCACCACTGGACCCACAAACGGGCACCAACAATCGCACCACATTCAAAGTCACCGAGGTCTCCTCTTGTGAGTATGCTGCTGGCTCTTAATACCAGACTCGAGCCACAGTCCGCTTGCATATGCACGACAAGAGGACTGCCGGAAAGAGATTTACATATTTAACGCATGTGTGGCAGCCCCATACTTTGCATATACTGGATGCTGTATGGCCCATGTATCCTGGTAGTTCCATTTTTTTTTGTTCACTATATGTATCTTTTGCTGTTTGGTGGAATGCAATTTACCTTCAAAATGAGTTTGACTCACTCATTGAAATATGGCAAAAGGAAACTTTTTATTTACAAAATCTAGGCTCATGGAAGGGCAAGATGACAGATGATACAATGGTAACATACAGTAGGTGGAGGGGGTACAACCATACTCAAGTGGGTGGATGGACAAATGGAAAAATTGTTGAAGTCAAGGTAAAGGTATGCCCATACTCTTGCTCGAGCGATGGGACACTCACAACAAGTGAGTGAACCACTTCATCACTGGTTGCTGTTTTGTTAAGTTTGGGCAGGAATTAGGCCAGGGTCACCATGGATTTTTAATATCCAACAGCAAATGCTACCAGGCAGGACACCCCACTTGATGTGGCATACTCGATGTAATACACTGCCTGCGAAGCACTAGGTTAACCATGTATAGTCATTGCCATCACCATACTGCAATGAGCGATGGAGAAAAAAAAGAAGAAAAAAGATTCTAACATGCAGGTAACACAGGTGGATGTGGGAAGGGTTCACAGGGGCATCATGGGTGAGGATGGAAGACATGATACGGCAGTCTATTTCTGTCTTGAAACCTTTTTGAGGACATGGGAATTGTACTGATTCAGTGTTAGGTGAAAAGAATGAACAAAGGAGTGGAGGGGAACAGTTGCCCAGCCACCATTTTTTATTTAATTACACTTTCTCTCCTTGCAAGAACACCTTACCTTCTCAAAACAGCAATTTATTGGTAGTTCTTCAAGTGAGGATGAAGACTGTTTCGCGATTGAGTAATCTTCAGATGTACTCAACTGTGTGACCCTCTACCTTTAAAAACTCGCCCTCCTCATCAGTTATGCTTTTCAAATCTCTCCTAAAATCTTGTCTTTTAACAGTTTGATTTTTTTTCTTAATTTTTACTTTTCATTCAAACCCATCCTCTTTAAAGTGGGGGAGCTATACTGGAGGAGAGGCGGTAGAAATCAGAGAGGCCATCGACCCGTCTGCGATCAGAGAGCAACATGCCTTGTGTATCTGTTTCTTTGTTGAAGGTGCCATCAATGTTGAAAGGTTTTGACTCCCTATCGTTCAGGAGTTGTAGATTTGACGTAGGGACACCTGCTCACAGAAGAAACCTGTGCTCCATTAAGCTATAAGCAATAGTTTTGGAGGCTGTTGGAGCTTTTGCTTTCCCAAGGCAGTGGAAATTGGAAAGACTCAGTCTGCAAATGGTTTTTGAGGATAGTGTTGATATATAGTCTGGCCAGGAGAGGTCATGGCTGATGTGGAAGCCGAGAGGCTTGAGGGACTGAACTATTTCCAGTGGCTGATCAAGATAGTTAGCTGGGTTCACAAGATGATCCTATCAGTGAGACAAGGTGAGAATGTTGGAATCACCTAGATTGAATGAGATGTTCCATCCGTCAGACCAGCTTCTGATATTTTCCAGCAAAATTGGGCCTAATGTACTACTTTGGGGCACTCCATCTCCCTCTGAGAGAGAGGATGAAAGAATGACTTTGGTAGCTACCTGGTGATTGTGCTATATCAAAACTATCTTGTATTTTTTAAGGTTGGACTCTTGTTATGCCACTGTAGTTAGCACTTAAACCACAGCTTGCAGAGAAATCAACTGAAGCCTGGATGTCTATATACAGTATGTAATTATAAGAAAGCTTAAGGGACAACAGAGTAGTATGGACCCTTTGGAAATACAAACCCTGAGGAATTCTTCATTCCTACACAAATCTCTCTAGCTCCTTTAGGAGGAGGCCACTTGGCTCTTCATGTCTGTGCTCTGTCTACAACCCCAGTCTCCAACCGATTTCAGACAGTGTGCATTATACAGCTCATACCAAGCACTGGAACTGGCACAGAATGGCCGACTGACTTTAAAATATACCATTGGATCTTTCGTTTTTACAATTAAATTTCAGATGGAACAGCCTGCTTTACATGTTCTGAAGGACAGCAGCCTCTGAGATCTTCTGCCCCCTCCCCAATTCCCTAACTGCATCAAAACAACAGTCGTTTGAAACCCGACCTCATCGGGGATCAAACGAAGAACATGGATCGATGACTAGAGCCCAACAAACTGAGCTATCTTGCAGAGTCAAGTGACAATACAGTAACCCAAAAGCATATTTATGATGTGACTTGGGCTATAAAATTCCTGTTCTGCATGGGGTGGAGGCATATATATTCTCCAACAGATGGAATGGAAGAGGCAATGACATGAAACTATTGAGAATTTTCACAAGACCTTAAGTAGGGGTTGCTGGAGGGCAAACTGGTGAGGTGGTCTGAATGATTGTTTCAATCACACTTTGATGACAAGAGAAAATTGGCGAGGTGTGGGTACCTACCACTGCTGGTGCCAATCATACACGTTTAGTGGTGTCATTGTCAATGTTTCCAGCAAATGTAAAACGCTTCAAACTTGGAATGCGAAACGTGATGTTGGATTACAAAGTTTCATGATTCCTAAATGTACGTTTTGATAAGTTATTCATACACTTCAAATACCTCATTGATTCGTTCCTCATTCGTCTGTGCCTCTTTGGAGGAAAATCGGCCTCAAAAGGCCACTCAGATGCAAGGTCTTTGGAGTTGGTGCATTAAAATTAATATCATTGAATTTCATGAAACGACATATTATGTAATCAGGGAGGGAAATGGTAATAAACAAGGAGCACCAGCACACATTGGCCTTCTCTTTCAAGGCACACGGTGGATATTTATTGCCTCCAAAGTAGGAGTGCACAGTTGCCCGGCACACTGCAAAGGGCAGTTAGCGCAAGCACATAGCACACAACACGATAAGCACGAAAACGTGCCAACGTGCCTGGACAACAATCAGTGATCCTACAAGATACATGAGGAGCAAGTCATCTCTTCTGGTACCTTTTATTCTTTGAAAACATGGAATATGAAGGAATTGATTTACCTGAAATTATTCTTACCTGTATGGAAGGATATTGAAAGGGTGTCAAAAAGACAATGATGATGTATTTCTACATTCTTTAAAACCTTTCACTCTACTTGTGTATTTCTTTGTTCAGTGTATAGGTCTGATGAGGCAACGTGTACATTTGATTACATGTACAACAGGAACATGAATAGACTGAATGAATCGACAAAGTATTTGGATTCAAACCTCGAATCTCAGCAGCATGAGTTAAGTGGTTAAGTTAAGTGGTATCACTATTATTCCTTTATTTTGTCATAAGGACACAAACAACAGGCACAAAGAACTAATTTAATGTTGTTAAATAAGGCGATGTAAAAGAGGGTGCATCATCAGCGGTAAACTTCTAAATAAATGTTTTTTTGTTTTTTTAATACAGCCTTTAAAACTTCTATTTTCACCTCTGCACTGAAGGTGATGGAGGTTATGTTTTCACCACTGTCTGTCTGTCTGTGAGCAGGATATCTCAAAAAGTTGTGCAGAGAATTCGGATGAAGTATGGTGCGAGGTTGGTGCGTGACAAGGATGAATTGGTTAGATTTTGGGGAAGATCGGGATTCGGATCTGGATACGAGAATTTCAAAAGTGGTTCTTCACAATTGAGAGACAGGGCAAAGAACAATATTATAGCACGATATCACTTTTTATTCCATCTGGTGTCATTTATCACCACTAACAAACCACTGCATCTTTGAACATTTGGCATCACTTTTTGCCACGCGTGAAAAATGTCGATGCAAGCTCCGTCAGAAGGCCACAGGAACACAATTCAAGCAATAACAAAAATGTAATCTGCCTTCATCAAACCACAGCTTTTGCTTGCAATATGATGCCAAGGTTATTTGTCAATGCATATTCAATTATCAAATGCATACATAATTTGGCTTCCCTTTAGAAAACTTCATTTCGATGTTCAAATGAAAATTTGAGTATTCAATAACAGCAAACCTTGAGCGTAAAGCTAAAAGTATGGAGGAAATTTAATATAGAAAGGAAAGTGTCAACATGTGCACTTGGCAACTCTAATTGCCAGTGAATCAAAGGCCTTGTGGAGATTTGGGTGTGGGATGACTGCCCGGTGGAGGTGAATACAACAAACAGAGGCTGCGCACTGAAAAGGACCTGTCATTAAATTTGCAGGAGGAAAGAGGTAAGGGGAGTGGGGGGTTGGAGAATGACCCAAAGCCAGCAGCACCACCCATGGCTATGTCAGAAAATACTTACACCGAAGAGCAGCAGGGAAAATTGCACAAGCTCAGATTAAATCATTCGCTGCAAACAATGGGGCCACTCGGACGTTTTGCCCACAATGATCTGCAGGATCTGGTGCTTGCATTGTGTCACATAGAGTTTCACGCCTTTACCCGAGTGGCTTTTTCAAAAACCACTACCGACACACCACGCAGCACGGTATGACGAGTCATAACCGTGTGTCTGAAACCCGACACACTCTCCTGTGAGGTATAGGTGCAGCCATGCTCTCAGCTGTGACGATGACATTCACCTACTTCATGATCCCAAATGATCCTCAGCGACAGGTGATGTGCTTCGCTTAGCGTAAGAAAGATGGCGCAGGTAAGGCAATTTGAACAACGTGTGGAACATTTGGGATTGAGAACATAGAGAACATCCAATTGTCAGTTCACTGTACAAATCATTGCTATGCAGGAGGCAAGGCCTCCTTTTCGTTTGGTAAAACACAAAGGTCAAGCTCATGAAACAGCTGGGCGAGCTCCTTACTTTTACCATGAGGTCATCTCCTGAGAAAATGACTGCGGCAAGCTGAGCCGAAATTGCATTTGCAGCGCTCACCCCATGGCATCAAGACCCCACATTCACATCCCATTAGGTATATAATGCGTCCAGTGTAAAAGATTTGTACAAACCTGAGACACCAGATGGAATAAAAATTTGAAAGAACGGAGAAGAACAACAATGTCACGATAACGATTCCTTGTCGTGAAGTTTTACTTCATTTCCTCTAATAAGGATCTTTTTTTAGATATTATACACAAAATGCTCGATTTTCGAAATGAATTGGCGTCTGCATCGCTGACCTTTCGTGCGAACATTGCTTTGTTTCCTTTACACACGAAGCAGCACAAGCGAAACAATAGCGCACGTGTTTCAAGGTGGTTTGCTCGTCTTTATCTTGTCTGGCATCGTCTGGTTCTCTAATTATTGACAAGCAAAGGCAATCTATGATAATTGTTTTTAAAACCAGCCTTCAGCAAAGTTTTAGGGCCGTGTTTGAAATGCTCTACATATATGAGTAAATGTTTAGAAACAGTGGTAAAGCCATGCAAGCCCCTCAAAGGAACACCCACAGCTTGTAACTAAATGTACCTGGCTCGATCTTAGTGGTTAGATTTGATAAATGCTTATCATTCGATAGAAATAAACGCTATAAAAAAACATCAGCTCACCTGCACATTTTGTACGGGCAAGCAGCGCGGGTCCAGGGCGACCTGTTCCGCCCTCCAGGCCTCGTGAGTAGAACACGGACCTCATATCGGTGTGGCTCCAAGTGCAAAGCTTATAGCCGCAGAACCGACCGCATGTGTTTCGGCCAGCACCCAGGGAACGGGGCATCCGATATTCGACCTGCCGCATCACCACCGGGCGTCGCCTGCTATAGAGTTTGCATTGAGTTGGATGAGCAGGTAAGTAGCTCCAGCTGCCATGAGCTGTGGAGGTGCACTGGTGTTGGGGGTTCTGAAAAGCAGATCAAAATATTCATGAGCTCAAATGATTGCCAGAATGATTAATCCACGATAGCCAGAATATTAATTGCTTTCACCCATAATCGTGGCGTGTAAAAGTCGTTGTACTGTCTGCCAAAACAAATGAAAGTACTTTGTCGTCTTAAAGTATTAAAATGTGCAACGAGGGTCTCATTGCTTTTGAGGCCTAGCTGATTGATATTTCAGGCCTTTGTGATATTTGAAGGTTACGACAATTAGGTTTAAATTTGGCATAAAGACGAGCCATGTTTGATTGGGGTTGGACATCTCATTAAAGGTACTTCGATTGAGACCTAATTTTTAATTAAGGCATAATTTGTTTAAAAAGGCCTACCTACTCTTGAGACCTATTTTTCATCAAGTCATAGCTGCTATTGATGTTTGATGTTTTCATTAAGGTTAAACTGCTACTTGGGCCTAATTTGTCATTTAAGCCGAATTTGTCATCAGGCCAAGCTGATACTGGAGCCAAACTTGTCATGAAGGCCGATTGATTTTAGGTCTTGGTGCAATATAATGCAACTTCTGAATGATAAACTCTGCACATTTTTTTTCCTTACAATGTCGAGGCTCATATGAGAGTGAGCACACAATGCACCAGCAAGGGGGGTATGAGACAAGAAGGAGTGGGAAGGACAAACAGTGGGGAACAGAGACATTAGGAGATCTGTGCAGGAGGAGGGGATGGGTGGGGAACATGGGGAATAGAAGATGGACATTACAGGGACTTTCAGGAAGGAAAGCAGGTAATTTGAAGGAGGTGGTTTTGGGTGGATTAATGGGGTAGAAAACATCGAGAATTGGATGGGGGTGACAAGAGTGGTGGTGAACAGCTGTTTGAGAAAAGTAGATGGGGGGGGGGTCTCCAGATGGTCCTTTCGGAGAGACATATAGTGAGAGTGTGAGATTTGTCAGGATTGAAAGACATATTCACGTGTTGGATGTGATTTTATCCAGATCTACAGAGAGCGAATAAGCTGCTGCATGCCAATCTGAGGGATGACAGATGTTATGGCAGAGGGTGGAGTCATCAGCAAAGAGATAAAATTTTCCAGAGGACGGAGAGATCATTGATGAAAACCAGAAAGAACAGGGCCACAACGCTGCCTTGAGAACTAGCCGGATAAGAAGAGGGCGTGAAAGAACTCCATTTAGGCCACAGTTGGCTGCGACAGGAGAGGAAGTCTGTGAGCCATGAGTGGAGATGGCCTTGGATACCAGAGGAAGAGAGTTTGGTGAGCAGGGCAGGTGCCAGACTGTGCAAAAGCATGCAATATGTCTGGGATATGGCACTGATTTCCTGTCTGGCATTGAGTATCTCCATCCATTGTTGGGAGAGCTAAGCAGCATATCCAGAGTAGAGTTACCTGGTCTGAAACCAAATTGATTGATCAGAAATCAAGCCATTGGAGAAGAGGAAGGATTTAATGTCTGAAGCGATGATGGATTCCATAACCTTGCTGATGATATGGGAGAAGGCTGATTTGTCTGTAGTTGCAGGGATCTGCTGTTGCACCTTTTTGTGCAGGGCAGTAATGTTTGCAGATTTCCAAGCAGATGGGAGGTGACCTTGACAAATGGGAGGGTGAGTAAAACAGAGAGAGGGTGAGCAAGAACAGAGGAGCAGGTTTTTACGACACATGGCTGATGCCGTCTGGACCCGGTGCAGAATCTGAGTCGAGGTTTGACAGCAAGCTCTCCACCTTGTCAGGAAAAGGACACAGAGTCCAGGGACAGTTGGGTGCGAGTGGGTAAGGTGGGTACAGAAGCGATGGGTTTCGGACACAAGATTTAGATGCAAACACCGAGTTTAGGCATTCAGCCTTTTTACGTGCGGTATCAGCAGTGCGGCCATTTGAGGTAAGGGAGGGGAACATACACCAGATACAGATTTGATTAGACACCACCAGGATTTGAAGGAGGGAGAGAGGTTTGAGAGTTCAGACTTGAGATTGAAAGATGTTGTTTTCTGGCCCTCCTGAGGGTAATACACACTTGTTCCGAGCTTTATGGAAGGAAATGAGATTGCCCTCAGTTGGGTTTGCTTTCCATGAGGCAAAGGCAAGTCGTTTCAGGCCAACTGCCTCACCACAAGCTTCAGTGAACCAAGGGCGGAGGAAGGGTAGAACAACTGAAGATGAGAGGGATAAATCTGTGCATGAGGGAGAGCAAGTTTCTTTGAAAGAATTCCCAGGACGAGTTGATGTTGGAGAAAGTAGCGATGGGAGACCAGTCTAGAAGTTCAATGGCTGCTTGGAGACCCTGCCAGTCGGCCTGAGTGAAATGCCAGACTCGATGGCGGTGAGGTGGTCTCTGATAACAGGAAGAGAGTGTCCACTTTGCCAAGGACGTGGTCAGAAGAACCGATGGAGCGGAGGAGAAACAGCAGATATTTTCAGGGAAATTCGTCAAATCAGATCCAGAAGAGATAGAGTACCATTGGTTGAGATCCGGGTCGGGAAATTGACCGATTAAGTCAGTCCAATGAGTCGCAGAAGTCTTTTTTCTGAAATGCCATGACAGTGAACGAG